>JAUNZM010000338.1:1200000-2400000 GCA_033459285.1 Clamator glandarius | reverse complement strand
GCCCCTGCCCGTGGCACAAGGGTTGGAACCGGGTGGGCTTTGAGGTCCCTTCCAAACCAAAGCATTCTACGATTCTAAGATGTAAGTTGTATCCTATGGAAATGGGGCTGGGATGGGAGAGAAGGAGGTTAATTCTGCTCCCTGAAGCTATCAGAGTATTTGGGAGCTCTGCCATACGTAAAGGGTCAGCCAGAACAAAGGGCCCGTGAACATCGTCACCTTTATAAGCACCTTCTCTTTTCCCTTCCTCTCCCAGGCCATGAACATGATCACTTGTGTAAGCTGATTGCTTCCTAGAGGTGCATTGAGAGGAAAATAACACCTACCTGCTTTCTTCTTGGTAGCGCACAGGAGGTGCTCACTGCACTGCTCTCCCAAAGGATCTTCTAGGAAAGCTGGAAAAAGCCCTCCGGCCCGTCCCCCACCCTGTATCCTTCCTGCTAACCCCGGTCCCAGAGGTGGAAAGTAGAGCAGAATCTGCAGCTCATGCTCAGATGGTTTTCCGAAACCCTCCAGGCACCTGGCAACAAACTGCCTTGGCATGTGAGAGCAGGTCCTTGGGGGATGGTTTTATTCTTGGATCAATTTGTCTAGAGTGTGAGACTGGAATATTTCTGTCCTGCAGCAGGGATTTCTGCAGACTGTAGAACAGAATCATGGAATCATAGAATGGTTTGGGCTGGAAGGGACATTAAAACCCATCCAGTTCCACCCCCCTGTCATGGGCAGGAACACCTCCCACTGGATCAAGTTGCCCAAAGCCCCATCCAACCTGCCCTTGGACACCTCCAGGGATGGGGCAGCCACAAGTTCTCTGGGCAACCTGTGCCAGGGCCTCCCCACCCTGACAGGAAAATATTTCTTCCCAAGATCTCATCTCAATCTCCCCTCTTTCAGCTTAAAACTGTTCCCCCTTGCCCTCTCCCTGCACTCCCTGATCAAGAGCCCCTCCCAGCTTTCCTGGAGCTCCTTTCAGTACTGGAAGCTGCTCTAAGGTCTCCCCAGCGCCTTCTCTTCTCTAGGCTGAGCAACTCCAAACTCTTTCAGCTGTTCCTCATAGCAGAGGTGCTTCAGCCCTCAACTCATCTTTGTGGCCTCCTCTGGACTTGTTCCGACAGATCCATGGCCTTCCTGTGCTCCCCTCCTCCCCCATTATTTTCTGTTTGGAAATACTGGGCATATTTTTTTCACCAAATACTGGTGAATTCAACCTGATCCCTGAAGCACCTCTCAATCCCCAGGTTGCACAGGGGCTGGGATTTCTGGTTTGTGTTTATGTATCAGCTCCATCCCATCCCGATAAGTCAACACCCTTAAAGAAGCCACCCATCATGCAGAGAGCATGAAAGCCAGAGCGTCATCACACCCTGCCCTGGTGAGGAAGCTATTTCAGCCAACCTCCCACACACACCGCGATGCTTGAACAGCAAAGGAGAAACCGTAGCGTTAAGTACGGTCCTAACAGCCCTGCTCCAGCTCTCTGGAGCTTTCCTTGCAGATGTCCTTTCACAGGGAACAGCTGCCACAAAATCCTCTTGGGGTTGGTGCTGACTCTGACCTGCAGTCATGCAGTGCTCTACTCTGCATGGGGGTTGGAACTGAATGATCTTTAAGGTTCTTTCCAACTCAAAACATTCTACAATTCTATGATGTAAAGGGATTTAAATGTTGGGTTGTTGGGTTTTTTTTCCATAATCAACCCTCTATGCTGTCCCCAGGAGCACTGGAGGATGCCGGGGTGTTTGTCCAGCCCTGGGATGGACGAGGGAGCTGGTGGCACCAGGGGTAGAGATGCCCATCCCACTCCAGAAGTGCAGGAAATGTTTTCCATGCCTGCCTGCTCCTCTCTGGGTTGAACGCCCATCACCCTGAGGGGTGCAGGATGGGGCCTTTGCAAAGGGAGAAGCCCCACACAGTCCACCCTCTGGAGAGGCAGCAGATAGAATCATAGAATCATTGAATCACCAGGTTGGAAGAGACCCACTGGATCATCGAGTCCAACCATTCCTATCAAACACTAAACCATGTCCCTCAGCACCTCATCCATCCAGGGAAGGTGACTCAACCCCCTCCCTGGGCAGCCTGTTCCAGTGCCCAATGACACTTTCTGTGGACTGAGGTGATGGGGAAACTGCTTTTAGGAGCAACTAATGCAGGAGGAGACCCTGCTCTGCTTCTTTCCACCCAGGAGCAGCAAACGGCAGCTGTCGGATGCCGTGGGTTGAAGCGCTGGAGCAATCCCAGCACCAAAGCGCCTGTGAAACATTTGGCAGAGAGGGAAATACATGTAGATCTCTGCATCATCATCATCATCATCCCTGGTTTGTTTATTCTCAATTTTACTAGGATCGGGGAAAGCCTTATCTTTAGGAATCTGCCTCTCCCCAGCTTTTTGCTGCTCTTCGGTGCGGAGCTGAATGAACACGGGACCTCCTAGAAGCAGAGGGGTGGGAAAATGCGTGAAGCAGGGAAAGAAACCCTCTCCTATGAAATAATAATAATAAATAAGAGGGAAGGCCTCTTTGGGAATGGACTTTCTCCCCATCCCTGGTTCCATGTCCTGCTTGCTGCGCTGCAGGACAGCGTTCAAAGGCATCTTCCCAACTTCAGCCTTTCCCTCGAGGTCCTCACACTCTTCTCCCCCGCATCCCTCCAGGTTTTTTGGGGGGCAGCAGGACCGAGCTCGGGCTCCCCCTCCCTGCTCGCTGCTCCTCCCTGGGGCTCAGAGGGAGCCAAGGACCATCTGGGTCCCTGCCCGGGGAGAGGCGAGGGGAGGGCGGTAGGAGGGACCGGCGAGGCGGGGAGGGGAGAAGGATGCTCCGGGGGTGGCTCTCTGCTTTCTCGCCTGCCCGGAGCTTGCAAGGGCTCGCCTGGAGGATGTCTCACCCCCTCGGCACAGGTAAAACTCCGGGACCCCCATCTCTGCTGGGAGGGGGAAGCTGAAAAGGGATGGAGGGGGTTGCCAGCCTTCTTTGGTTTGCACTAAACTCCCTTCGAGAGGAAAAGGGGCTTTGAAACAAAAAGAGGAGGCTGCACGTTGTGCATGATGCTTGGAGCCCTGCACAGGGGTGAACCCTGCCCTAAAGTTTCCCTACCTATGGCTGGGAAAGACTTACAGGGTTGAATAACCGGGAGGTGGGAGCCAGGTAGCAGCTCTGCGGGTGTCTGTGTTGTGTGTGTGGTGGTGATGCTCACAGCTCCGGGCACGGGTTGGGATGCCCTGACCCTCACCTGTGTGTGTGATAGTGATGCTTCAAGCTCCAGGCATAGGCTGGGATGCCCTGACCCCCACCTGTCCGTGTGTGGTACCCCAGGGATGCTGCGTGTGATGAGCACGGTCCTGCTGAGCTGCATCTCCGTGCTGCGCTCCTCTGCATCCGTACAGCCCAATGTTGCCACCGCATGCCATGTGCATGGATTTATAGTCCCAGCTTTGAAGTTTTTGTGTTAATGCATGCAGGAGATGTGGCCAGTGATGCGTGTGTGCACACGTGTGTGGCTGGGACTTGTGTTATCACATGCTCTTCTACATCCACATGCAGGAATATGCATGTAGTTGTGGGTGATTTAATGTATGGATGCACAGAAGTGCAAGACAAGCAGCACAGCTCAGCAGGAACACGTTAACATGAGCAGTTACGATCGGCTGCTGGTATCTGTCCTGCTGTAAGGGCACCCAGACATTCAGACAGCCGTTGCAGGTGGGCTGGGTAGCTTGTGCTCCTTTAAAAGTGGAGAGGAGCTTCCTCCAAGCATCCTCCAGCAAACTGCGTGTCTTTAAGCACTTGACTTGGGAAGCAGCTTCTTGCTGAGCATGTGAGATCCAGCCGCAGCTTTGGGAAGCAAGAGATGGGGCTATAGGGTGGGGATATATTATTTTCTTAGCCTGTATGTGATAAAATGTTCTGGTTTGTCACTGGAGGTGTCATCGCTGGGAGAAAACTCGTGCCATCGCCCGCTGCGTTGAACTCAGAGCATGTTGCTAAGGGCCAGCCCCAGGCGGTTTCTGGAGCACCATATTCTCTTCGTGGAGAACGCAGAGCAGCAGCACCCGGCTCAGAAATCACTCCCAAATCCATTCATGACTGAGGAACCTCCCATCCCAGCCGAGCCACACGTGCCCTCCTCCAACATCACCAACACCACGGACTGTGGCAAGGAGATCCTGCTCTATGGGGACACGGAGAAGGTCGTCATCGGAGCTGTGCTCTCCATCATCATCCTCATGACCATTGCTGGTAACGGTTTGGTCATCATCTCTGTGTGCATCGTCAAGAAGCTCCGACAACCATCCAACTACTTGGTGGTGTCTCTTGCAGCCGCTGACCTGTCAGTGGCCTTCGCTGTCATGCCTTTTGTGACCATTACAGACCTGGTTGGGGGAGAGTGGCTCTTTGGGAAGGTTTTTTGCAATGTGTTTATCGCCATGGATGTTATGTGTTGCACTGCCTCCATCATGACCTTGTGCATCATCAGCGTGGACAGGTAAGGAAGGTCAAGGTACCCACCATATACTCGGGTGGGCTCACATATAGGGGAGTTTCTGGAGGCTGAGGACCACCAGAATCATGTTGCTGGCTGGATTGTTGCTTCCATGTGTGTTTTCCAGGTGAACAGAGTTGCTGAAGGCTTTCTGTGCGAATTAGATGCCTCGGTCTCTTTGGAGGAGCTGGAATTAAGGTGCTTTCTCAAGTAACTTAATAAAGTTACTTGCTTAGTCCTCCCCCTCAAGGCAGCTGCTTCACATTGAGGAATGGCTGAGAGACCTGGGGGTGTTTAGCCTGGAGAAGAGGAGGCTGAGGGGAGACCTCATTGCTCTCTACAACTACCTGAAGGGAGGTTGTGGAGAGGAGGGAGCTGGGCTCTTCTCCCAAGTGACAGGGGACAGGACAAGAGGGAATGGCCGCAAGCTCCACCAGGGGAGGTTCAGGCTGAACCTTAGGAAAAAATATTTCACAGAAAGGCTCATTGGGCACTGGCAGAGGCTGCCCAGGGAAGCGTTTGAGTCACCTTCCCTGGAGGTGTTTAAGGGATGAGTGGACCAGGCACTGAGGGTTTAGTGACTGATAGGAATGGTTGGACTCGATGACCCAGTGGGTCTTTTCCAACCTGGTGATTCTACGATTCTATGATTCCTTGGCTTAAGGAACATAGCCTAGAGGATAAACCTTTGTCCTAACCTTCTCCATGGAAAGAGGCTGGACCACAGAATTACTCATCAAAACACAATAACAACGACAAAAAAAACCATACTGGAAAAAAAATCCAGATTACGGAGCTTCTGAAGCTCAGTGCTATGGAACGCTCTACCGCTCCCTGGACTTGTGCCTTGGCTAAGGATGTCAACAACTCTTCCCACCTCATCTCAAATCCTCCAAATCCCTGACTTAGCCCGGTGCATGCATTTGTGAGGATTTACTGGCTTCAGCTCTCACACCTGGGGTCAGTAGGGAAAGGCTAAGCCCATCTGGCAAACTGGCAGAACTCAGCACCCCCATGGGTCTAATTATAGCAGCCTGCGTCATTAGGGACATTGCACTGACGAGCCAGTGGGCCGGATCCAGATCTGACGCGCACACTCGCTTTCTCCGGAGGTTGGTTTGGGTTTACGCTGGCTCCTCTGCACCAGGCTGGGTTTGTGATAAGCAGCTCAGAAAAAGGGAGAGAGCGGAGAAGTTGCATGCCTTCAGCTATAAAACATCCCTGATTGTCTTCCCACCCTCCCCAGGTGTGAAACTGTGTGACAAAGCAGAAAGGACAGGAAAAAAATTCTGCTGCTGGTGACTGACGTTATCTCTGGCAAGCAAACAGGAGCTCCTGCTCGGAAGCCCTTGCCCCCCACAACCTACTGCTCCTCTGTGAGCTGCTTTTTGCTCCACAGCCGTGATCAGCTCAGCGCTGCTGGTTAGAAAGTAAAATCACTCCCAGGCCACAGGGCAAGGTCCAGCTCTGTTGCTGAACTCGCTTTGTTTTAAAAATGCCTGTTTGTAATAGAAAAAGGTGTATTCAGAGCTGACTGAGTCTGTCTCCGTTAGGGGGAAGAGTTTAAATGCAGAGATGTTATATGTGAGCAATTCTCCTTGACGAATGAGGAGCTGGGAAGCAGCTGCACATTAATCAGATTAGCTTTGCTTTAACAGTTTTCTTTTCCCTTTCCCTTTCCTTCCCTTCCTCCTTCCCTTTCCTTCCCTTCCCCCTTCCCTTCCCTTCCCTTCCCTTCCCTTCCCTTCCCTTCCCTTCCCTTCCCTTCCCTTCCCTTCCCTTCCCTTCCCTTCCCTTCCCTTCCCTTCCCTTCCCTTCCCTTCCCTTCCCTTCCCTTCCCTTCCCTTCCCTTCCCTTCCCTTCCCTTCCCTTCCCTTCCCTTCCCTTCCCTTCCCTTCCCTTCCCTTCCCTTCCCTTCCCTTCCCTTCCCTTCCCTTCCCTTCCCTTCCCTTCCCTTCCCTTCCCTTCCCTTCCCTTCCCTTCCCTTCCCTTCCCTTCCCTTCCCTTCCCTTCCCTTCCCTTCCCTTCCCTTCCCTTCCCTTCCCTTCCCTTCCCTTCCCTTCCCTTCCCTTCCCTTCCCTTCCCTTCCCTTCGCATTTCCCGTTTCTTCCCTTCCTTTCTCCTCCCATTTCTTCCCTTCTCTCTGTTTTACATTTTCCCTTTCCTTTCCTTGGAAAGATCCGAGGATGCCACACAGGCTGCTGCCTGGGGTTGGCTTTGGTCCATCTTTCCCTACTGGAACGGGACAGGGTAGGACCCTTCTGGGGAGGTGCAGACACCAACAAGGAGGGGCCCACAAGTGCCGAGGCCAAATCCTGGGCCGTGCTTAGTGCCACGGGAAAGACAACGGGGAGGAAGCATCTCAGTGTAGGATGGACAAGACTTGCATCTGCGTAGGTGAAACCCCCAGCTTAAATTGGAGCAGCCCTTCGACTGATTTAAGTTGCACCCACTGGTTACACAGCCACAGGGGATCTCTTTTAACTGGGTGATGCTGGAGGCACTCGTGGGTACGATTTTTTTTTTGTTTCCAGCAACCCCCCAGCCCTCTGAGGGAACATCATTGCCCAGCTCACACCCATGAGCTTGGTTGTGGCTCTGAGGAGCCCAGGTGTGGAGCAGCTTCAGGTCCTTGCTGCAAAACTCATGCTGCCCGTGCTGAGCTGTAGGAAAGGGAAAACATCCCATCGCACAGGGACACAGCCCCATTCTCCATCTCACAAGGCTCTCAAACACCCCCTCATCCTTTCTGTACCTTCTCCAGGTGCTGGTCATGCAACCCTATCCTTTACAAACATCAGAGAGGAAAAAGGGGCTGCAGCAAAGGAAATGATGGAGGGAGCACGTTGCTTTAGAACTCTCAGCAGGGTCAGGCAGGAAAACCTGTGATACAAGAGGCTGCTGCAGAGCAGAGACGTCTGGCATAGGCTCCTTCCTTGAGGGTGTTTGCACAGGGACAAAGCCGTGCTGGGAGATCAGCTGGGCTGCAGCATCACCATTTGCTCCCAGACCTTCATCCCCCTCTACCAAATACCTGAGGGGGAATTGAAGTGGTGAGAGGGCAGCTGTTCAAGATGCATTTCTAGCTAGGAAGAGAGAAAAAGAGCAAGTATTTTGAGTGGGAGGAGGACTGGCAGGGCAGAGAGAAGGGTGTGGACAGTCCTACTTTTGAGGAGTGGCTGAGAAAGTTGGGGTTGTTTAGCCTGGAGAAGAGGAGGCTGAGGGGAGACCTCATTGCTCTCTCCAACTACCTGAAAGGAGGTTGTGGAGAGGAGGGAGCTGGGCTCTTCTCCCAAGTGACAGGGGACAGGACGAGAGGGAATGGCCTCAAGCTCCACCAGGGGAGGTTTAGGCTAGACATTAGGAAAAAAATTTTCACAGAAAGGCTCATGAGGCACTGGAACAGGATGTTTGATAGGAATGGTTGGTTCCAACCTGGTGATTCTATGATTCTATGATTGTACCTGCCGTGCCATGTTCAGCTCAGGGTGGGAGGAAGGGCAAACTGTAAGTGCAGGGGACTGGTGGGCTCAGTCCATACCAGGGCACCAGGAGGAAAAGGCAATCTCCTCTGATGGCAAGAGGAGGAGCAGGTGACTAGGGTACCGTCCTGCTGCTTTCTGCCCTGAGGGTGCCCAGGAATGGGCTGTGAGTTGTGTGAATTATCCTGGAGCAGTATCATGAGCATCCTGTAAGTTCTCATTGCTCTACATCAACCTGTTATCCATGTACTGGCACTGGATGGAGATGGATTGAGGAAGAACACGGATCCAGGACTATGCTTCAATCACAACCTCCCCCCAGCCTTGGGATGGGCAGGATTTTTGGATTAGCTCCTGATGGAAACATCTCCAAAAGCACAGTGTTCAATTTCTATGATGATACAAAGCAAAGCCAACCACAAAGCTAAAGCAAGAGAATCATAGAATTACAGAATCGTAGAATTTTGGGTTTGAAGGGACCTTAGAGATCATGCAATTCCAACCCCCCTGTCATAGGTAGGGGCACCTTCAGGCTCATCCAACCTGGCCTTGAACACCTCCAGGTATGGGGCATCCAAAACTTCTCTGAGCAACCTATGCCAGTGCCTCACCACTCAGGACAGCTGAGTTTGCAAAAAGCCTCAAATACTTTCTCCAAAAGAGATGAAATTGTGGGTGGCCTCAGTGAAGCATTAACTGACATTTCCACCAGTTCCGAGGCTCCTCCTGCCCTGCAAGCGAGAAGAGGAACAGCACTGGCGCTTCTCGGAAATATAAATCCCTTCTCTAATTCTGGCCTGAATGCCAACTTGGTCAGCACTGTTAGGCAGCCGCCTGTTCCGCCAAAAAGGAGGTTGTGTTTTTATTGATGACTGAAATGTCCTCATATTTAGGTTAGCTTAGATATAAAAGATGCTTGGTTTGCCCAAGACGATGAGTACTATTAAAATGTAGGCTGCTACTATTGATTATTAATGTAGAGTACTTTTTAAAAGCCTCTGATTGAAGCTGATAGAACAACTCTTGTCTGAAGGGGGCTTTGATTGATTTTCCTTTTAAATCAAAAAAAGGAAAAGGCTAGAAGCATCTGTCTTTCTCTTACATTTTTTTCTTATATAAAAGCCTGCCAGTGTTATAGATTCTTTATTGCCATATACCAGAAACAAAACAACAACAAAACCCTTGGGGCTGTTCAGCTTTTGATGAAGCTTTCATTGCATAAAAATTCCAAGCAGCTGACAAAAAGAAGTTTCCCAAACCCGACATATCACTTCAGGTTTTCCTAGAACAGGGAAAAAAAATCCTCCTCCCATTTCCCAGGCAGCCCAGCTGGGGCTCTCCCATCTTCCTTGCAAGTATTTTCTATGCAATATCAGATCGCATGCTCCAAATTAGCATTGTCCTCAGTAAAAACGATGCATCCCGAAAGAGTCAGTGGGATGAAGCCTGCATAGCGTGTTTCTGCACTGCCTTTTCTGGATCCTTGATCCAAACATGTCCCAGGCTGGATACGTTCCTGCACTGTATCTCAAGTGAGCTGCAACGCATAGAATCATAGAATCACTAGGCTGGAAAAGACCCACTGGATCATCGAGTCCAACCAGTCCCATCAATCACTAAACCATGTCCCTAACCAGGGGATTGCTCTTCTTCTCTTTTCCAAACTAGAAATGTATGTTGGACAATTGCCCTCTCACCATGTCAATTCCCCATCAGGTATTTGCTACGAGGGAGTGAAGGTCTAGGAATAATGATTTAAGGCATGGGTAGATGAAGGCAGAGATGCTGTAGCCTCCAGCTGCCTTTTGCCTCCTCCACCCAGCGGTTTCTGCTATTTCAGCAGGCACAGCATCAGCTTGGACACCAGGTCTGATTTGGCCCAGAGGAGGATGAGTTTGTGATAAAACCGTAGGGTCCAGGAGAGTCCAATTCTGGGCTCGTTTTGGCTCATCCATCCTGTGTACCACATAGAATGGAGATACGTGCACCTTGGAGAGGTTTGTTTTTTCTTTACTATTTAAATCCTGGCATAACCATTTGATTAGTACCATTGAGCACAAAATAAATGTAAATGGCCTCAAGCTCCACCAGGGAAGGTTCAGGCTGGACATTAGGACAAAATTTTTCTCAGAAAGGGTCACTGGGCAATGGCAGAGGCTGCCCAGGGAGGGGATTGAGTCGCTTTCCCTGGAGGTGCTTAAGGGACGAGTGGATGAGGTGCTGAGGGGCATGGTTTAGTGATTGATAGGAATGGTTGGACTCGGTGATCCGGTGGGTCTCTTCCAACCTGGTGATTCAATGATTCTATGAATTGGCTCTTCTGTGGGGCTGATGATGGAGCTTCTCCTACCAGGGGTCTCTTACCCTGCAGCCAGGGATCAGGCTGCCCAGGCGTCACCAGGAGTGACGGCATGAAAGGAGTTCATTGAGCAAGGAACAAGTGGCTACCCAATCAGCTCTGCGCAGCGGGCGTCCTGCAAAGCCGCACAAACCACGGGTAAATTGCTGCCCTGGGAACTGGCTTTTGTTACCTGATTATGGCTAAACTTGATTAATAACGATACACACACATTAAAAGAAAAAGAATGAAAGCAAGAGAATTTGATTTGAATTTCATGGCATGTCTGTGCAATCTCACCTCCTGCACTGCTGTAAACGTTAGCCTATTTTGAGGTCTTCCGGCTCTCATCAAAATCATAAGCAAAGACCTCAAAACAGCCCCATTTCCTCCAGCAGTGACTGCACGAGGCACCCAGAGATGAAATGTGTCAGCTTTGCCTCCTTTTTAAGTCTTGTCACTGTGCATTTTGCTGGGCTAGCATGTAAATTCCTTGAAGTTTCAGCAAATCCTGGGTGGATCAGCTTCTAAAGAAAACCCTGTAACAGCATAATAAAGGGTATCACACAACACAGCATATATTAGTTTGCAAAATTCTTGGCTTGGATATTTAGAGGAGTGTTTTTCTTTTGGGTGCTGATCTTGGAGGTGTAAGTGTAGGGTATGGTTTTCTCCCCAACCTAGGGGACAGTTCTGCAGTCCTCAGCATGGAAAGGATGTGGATCTGTTAGAGCAAGTTCAGAGGAGGACGGGAAGATGGTCTGAGGGCAGGAGAACCAAGAACTGGCTGAGAGAGTTGTGGTTGTTTAGCCTGGAGAAGAGAAGGCTCCAGGGAGACTTTAGAGGAACCTGAAGGGGCCACAGGAAAGCTGAAGAGGGACTTCTTCTCAGGAAATGCAGGGATAGGATGAGGAGGAACAGTCTGAAGCTGAAAGTGGGGAAATTGAGATGAGAACTTAGGAAAAAATGTTTTTCTGTGAGGGTGAGGAGGCACTGGCACAGGTTTCCCAGAGAAGTTTATGCCCCATCCCTAGAGGTGTTCAAGGCCAGGTTGGATGGGGCTTTGAGCAACCTGGTCCAGCAGGAGGTGTCCCTGCTCATGGCAGGGAGGTGGAACTGGATGAGCGTTAAGGTCCCTTCTAACCCAATCCACTCTATAACATCAAGTCTGCTCTCCTTTCATAGCTCCTTCCTACAGCAAGAGTGAGGCCAGCTGAAAAAAAACACAGAGGAAAACAGGAAAAGAATAACTCAGTGGATGATTTCAGATTCATTTTATCAGGGAGTCAGGGGAGAATACTTTGGGCTTTGAATATATTTAGCAGTCAGAGGGGGAGGAGGAATTGAATTTTTAAAATTTCATTTCCATCTTCTTCCATACTTGGGGGAGGATCTGGGAAAGGGAAATAATCAGAGAAGAAAAATCTCCTAACACCTACAATAAGACTGCTTGTTCAGAAAAAATAATATTGATACAATAGGAGTAAAATACTGTGCAGAAATTTTTGTTTTGCCAGAAATGCCCATTCTTCCCTGGAACAGCTTTCAACATAAAAGTATCCCTACAGCTGCTGTTCTCACTGCCCCTTCAGCCTACGCAGTTTATCCAAGATAATTAAGAGGTGATTTGATCCTGCCTAAAAATTCCTACTAAGTCCTGAGAGAAGGCATTTTTGAATCAAAAAGGCTGTAACATAAAAGAAATCTATATGACGGCTGGAGGCTTTTGCTGGACTGATTGAGAACGAATAGACGCAGGAGTATTTTACTGGGAACATTCGCTGACAGTGGCCAGCTCCCTGCTGATTTATTAGTTTACAATCGCAGTTTACCAAGTAGCAGTTGACAGTATTTCTTAGTCGCATGAACTTCTCAGTCAAGGCTGGGGATGGTTCAAAACTACACCCCATAGTCTAACTAGGAGCTGATAGGTAATGAGGTCTCCAGCTCCTTTCAGTGAAGTTAACAAGGTAGCTCCTAACTCTAGGCATCAGGATTTGTGAATCCATGGATCACCACATGCTTTTGGGATCTTCTGATTAGAAGTTCTCTCAATTTACACCCCAAGGAGGGCTGGACACCATCATTTGAGGAGCTACGGGCTGTGCAAGGGAGCAGATGGCTACAGCTGTTTGTCTTGCTCCTGTATTGGTTTCCAGAAGTCATCTCCAGTAGATGTTGCAGGAATATGCAAGTTTGCCCTACTGTTGGAGGCTAAATGGTGTTAGGAGTGATGGAATGTGCTCATGACAGTGGTATCTCCCATGGGTGCCAGTGCTGCAAGACATAAAGTCCATGAGCTGAAAGAAGGCTTGAGTCAACAGCTGTCAGAAGTCTTGCACCACAACCCATCACCCCATTGCTAGCTTTGATTTCTGTGCCTGTCAAGACACATCCTTAAATCTTCCCAAAGGCAAAATTGTTCCTTGCTCAGATTTTACCTCAGGGACAGCTGCAGGCTGTATTTCTTCCCCTAGTTCCCAAGTTGCCTGGGCAATTAAGAGAAGGCTGTTGTCCATCCCACTATCTATTAAACATTGGTATGAGTCTCTTCATTTCACCTGGACTCAGTCCTGGTGCAAGTATTACTCTGTGCATCACCCATCCCACTACTGGATATTTCCCTGGGAGGGTGACAGGCTGGAGAGCATTACATGCCATGGCTGGAATTTGTTGCATGTTCTCTGTACAAACTAGTTCTTGTGGAAAAGGAAGCCTTTTAAAGCCTTTTATTCTCCAAGAAACCATGTGGAGCTCGGATTGCACTCAGCAATTAAACTATGTCTCATATCCTGCATGGGCTGGTTGCAAAAAAGCAGTATGGAGGAGTCCAACCAGGGCATTTAGACGGGAGCTGGAGAGCTGTGAAATGTGTTTCACAGAAGATACTGCAGCTACATGTCTCCAGGAACATTATCATCTGGGAAATTCATTTCTTGTTCCTACCCAGGACTAAAATTGTCCTGTGACAGAGCATTACCAGAAGATTCAGAATGAAAATCACCAAATCATAGAATGACCATGTTGAAAAAGACCTCTTCGATCATTGAGTCCAACCGTTCCTGTCTGCCGCTAAGCCATGTCCCTCAGCACCTCGTCCACCTGTCTTTTAAACCCCTACAGGGACAGGGACTCAACCAGACACCTGGGCAGCCACTGCCAGTGCCTGATGACTCTTACAGTGAAGTTTTTTCCTGATATCAAGCCTGAACTTCCCTTGGTGGAGCTTGAGGCCATTCCCTCTCGTCCTGTCCCCTGTCACTTGGGAGAAGAGCCCAACTCCCTCCTCTCCACAACCTCCCTTCAGGTAGTTATAGAGAGCAATGAGGTCTCCCCTCAGCCTCCTCTTCTCCAGGCTAAACAACCTCAGCTCTCTCAGCCGCTCCTCATTACAACTATACAGTTAATTGGATGAAAACTTAACCTCTACTTTAGCTTAAATTGAAATATTCCACCTCTGTAACAGCAGCTAATTTTCACACGGCCCCTTCCCTTCACATCCCCCCAACCAAGATGGTGCCACGTGGGCACCTTCCAACCCTCTTAATTGTTTGCAACTCTTCTCTTTTCCAGATATCTTGGTATCACTCGGCCACTGACGTACCCTGTGAGGCAAAATGGGAAGCTGATGGCCAAGATGGTCTTCATCGTTTGGCTCCTGTCTGCCTCCATCACCCTCCCTCCTCTTTTTGGCTGGGCCAAGAATGTCACTGTGGAAAGAGTCTGTCTCATCAGCCAGGACTTCGGGTACACAGTCTACTCCACAGGGGTTGCCTTCTACATTCCCATGGCAGTCATGCTCGTCATGTACAGCCAGATCTACAAAGCCGCCAAGGTCAGTGCTGAGAAGCATCGCTTCATGAACATCCCCAAGCACTATGAAGAAGAGGGTGTCTACTGCCTGGAAGCCTCCAGCCGGAGCCACCACAGCTCCAAGCGTACCAAAGCAGTGGAGGAATGCGCTACGCTCTCCAAACTGCTCCGGCAAGACCGGAAGAATATTTCCATCTTCAAACGGGAGCAGAAAGCAGCCAGGACTCTCGGCATTATCTTGGGGGCATTCACATTTTGCTGGCTTCCATTCTTCCTGATGTCAACAGCTCGGCCTTTCATCTGTGGCATCCACTGCAGCTGCATGCCGCTGCGGCTGGAGAGGACTCTGCTCTGGCTGGGGTACACCAACTCCCTCATCAACCCCTTGATTTACGCTTTCTTTAACCGAGACTTGAGGACTACTTTCTGGAACCTCCTGAGGTGCAGGTACAGGAACATCAACAGGAGGCTTTCAGCTGCCAGCATGCACGAGGCTCTGAAAGCCACAGAGAGGCATGAATGCATTCTGTAGAGGCACGTCCTCTCACTGAGTGCCTCACCGATGAAATCCTGCCTCTTCATTTCAGGTTCACCGCTTCTCTTGCCTCTCAGGGCTGGCAGAAACCATGCTTGCCATTGTCCCTCTGCCAGACGTTGCTGCTGAGAGTGACACCCCTTCCCCTCACTCTGGGAGGAGCTGTGGTTTTCCTCACCTTGGGAACAAGTGGGCAACCCTTCCTTCTCACCATGTCCCAGGTGGGAACTGAAAAGCCACAAGCAAGACAGGGTGTTCAAGGTCTACCACTGACTGCGGGCAAGTCACACCACCTTTCTGTGCCTCAGTTTCCCCATCTACTAAAAAAAATACTTAGAAAAAGGAAAATAAGCCCTCCCAACCAAACAAAAAAAACCCAACCAAATCTAACAATTTGATAAGACTGCAGCTCTACACCTTCAAAAAGGGCTCTAAGGTCTGTGGAGGGCACACAATATACTGTGTAAAGACAACGTTGTCTGCATTTCTCTATTGAATATGACAGCAGCTATAGGCTCCGTTGTAGATCCAAGCACTCATGCCATCGCAGCTTATACAAACTCCTTCCACTGATGTAATTGCATTTTACACGCCGCGCTCATGTCCAGGTTTGCACGCCAGAGCAGTAATACCAATGACCCTGTTTCCCCTCCCACTGTAGCACTGCAGCACTGGAAAGAGGCGCGCTTGGAGAACGGAACACAAACGAACACGGAGTTTCCTTTATGGTTGGATAGGAAAGTCCAACAGCCTCCTCATCAGGGCAATGACCAGTGAGCAAAGACAGTTATGTTTATTGGGTTGTACTGTAATTCATTCTCGGACAAGTGTTGTGTGTTCATAATTTGTGGCTAATTGACACTGTAAAAGCACGCTTTGGTTGACAACAGAAAAAGGCATATAATTTCTCTGACAGCTTTACAGTGCTTCAGTACAATGTCCAGCAAGCTTGCAAAAATACACTAAATGATGTATCATTTTTTTTTATATAAAGAAAGACCCTCAATTCTTTCTCTTGGTGCAGATTCTTTGGTCACATTGGCTTAAAGTGTCTCTTTACTTAGATGCGGTGGTGGAACTTGTCTTCCTGCAGTTCTCTCGGTTCTTCACCAACCTTTTTGCATCAACCTTGTTTTGCAGCCCCACAAACCCTTGTCCACTTGCAGGTGATGTCTGCTCCATGGGGTCAGTTCTTTGAGTGTGCCCCCAATGCGTGTGCAAATATGAGCCAGCAGTGTTCCCAGGTGGCCAAGAAGGCCAATAGCATCCTAGCTTGGATCAGAAACAGTATGGACACCACGACCAGAGAAGTCATTCTTACCTAGAATTCAGCATTGATGAGGCTGCACCTCAAATCCTGGGTTTTGTTTTGAGCACCTCACTCCAGGAAGGATATTGAGGGGCTGGAGTATGTCCAGAGAAGGGGAACAGAGCTGGAGAACAAGGCTTATGAGGAGAGTCTGAAGGAACTGAGGTTGTTTAGCCTGGAGAAAAGGAGGCTGAGGGGAGACCTCATCACTGCCTAAATGGAGGTTGTAGTGAGGTGGGTGTTAGTCATTTCTCCCAAGTAACATGTGACAGGACAAGAGGAAATGCCCCCAAGTTGCACCAGGGAAGGTTTATATTGGATATTAGGAAAAATTTCTTCACCAAAAGGGTTATCAAGCCCTGGCACAGGCTGCCCAGGGAAGTGGTGGAGTCATCATCCCTGGAGGCGTTTAAAAGAGAGGCAGACGAGGTGCTCAGGCATCTGGTTTAGTAGCTGACAGGTACTGTTGGACTCAATGATCTCAGCAGTCTTTTCCAACCAAATGATTCTTCGATTTATGATCTGCATTTCTTTGTCAGAGCCAGACTGTTCAGTTGCTCAGGAGAGGGGTTTCAAGCCCTCCCTCCACTACAGATTTTCTTTATCAAGCAAGAGCAGTAGTAGTCCTATCTCTTGCGATGTCATGCAGTGTGATGACACCATGAGCTCTCGGATGTCTTGGCTGACTGCTGGCATGGTTTGATTTAGTAATTAGAATTTCTCCTATGAAATCTTCTGTGCTCTCACTTCCCCTCTTTTTAATTGATGTTTCTATCTTTTTTCCTTTTTACGCTTGCTTCTGCTAGAGATGCCCAACAAAGTCTCCAGTTTAGATTGGAGATTCACAGCAGGGAAACTGGCTCAAAGCCACCATGAATGTTCCACTGTACTGAAAGAGATTGGGCACAGGAACAGCAATATGTCCAGTTGTTCTTTGAGCTCATGTCCTCACAGCTGGAGCCAGACTTGCACCATAGGATCAGGGGTAGTAGCTGTCGTATTGGTCTTCACTGGGAACTGTTTAAAGATCAGACTGTAAATACGAGGACCTAGTCAGTAGGGCTCCTAAAGATTTAGCCTGGGTCCTGTTCACCTGCTATCCTACCTAGGAACTCTTTGTAGAGTGGCAAGTGGCCAATGGCATCTTGGCTTGGATCAGAAACGGCGTGACCAGCAGGTCCAGGGAGGTTATTCTCCCTCTGTATTCAGCACTGGTGAGACTGCACCTCGAGTCCTGTGTTCAGTTCTGGGCCCCTCACCACAAGAAGGATATTGAGGCTCTGGAGCGAGTGCAGAGAAGAGCAACAAAGCTGGTGAAGGGGCTGGAGAACAGGCCTTATGAGGAGCGGCTGAGAGAGCTGGGGGTGTTTAGCCTGGAGAAGAGGAGGCTGAGGGGAGAGCTCATTGCTCTCTACAACTCCCTGAGAGGAGGTTGTGGAGAGGAGGGAGCTGGGCTCTTCTCCCAAGTGACAGGGGACAGGACAGGGGGGAATGGCCTCAAGCTCTATGAGGAGAGGTTTAGGCTTGATATCAGGAGAAAAATTTTTCACAGAAAGGGTCATTGGGCACTGGCAGAGGCTGCCCAGGGAGAGGGTTGATTCACCTTCCCTGGAGGTGTTTGAGGGACAAATGGATGAGGTGCTGAGGGACATGGTTTAGTGATTGATGGGAATGGTTGGACTCAATGATCCAATGGGTCTTTTCCAACCAGGTGATTCTATGATTCTGTGACTTGCACTCCACTAACCAGTGACCCCACCAGCACAGTGAGGCAGGAGAAGGCATGCGCGGACCCTCACGTTCTTCTTTAACACTGCTGCTACATGAACTGGTGCTCAACCTTGCCACAACCTCTCTACTGTCCCATGATGGTGTATGTTCACCATGGTACACTTGCTATTCATCACTCTTCCCTAACTTGGTTGCAATTTCTTATGATGCTTCAGCTTCCTACCCCATACAATAAATCCCTACACACCACATCTCTAGGGCATGGCCTGACTCCCTGTCTCAGAACCCGCTTATCAAAAACAACCCTTTTCCAACCAGAAAACACTTTGGGCCATTGTCTCCTCTGTCACAGCATTTTAGCAGCAGCTGGTCACTGGTTCTGGCCTGCAACTGGGACATGAAGTTGCTTCAGGGTCTGATCTCTCCCTGGGCTCCCTCAGCTCCTTCCCTGCCGTGGAGCTAACTGTGCCCTTTTGACAAAGCTGTCTGGATTAAAGCTAACCAGCTGCTAATTCTGAATGTCTTGTCAGGATGTGAAAGCCCCAAGACAACTCATTTCATATTCTGTATATAAGAAAAGAGCCTGAATTGTTCTGCTGCGGTATATTTATCTGCCTAAGGTCAAAGTAGCATGGTTTTACTTATTTTCTCTATTACGGATTCTTAAGTTGCCTTCACACTTCATAATCTTATTTAATTCCACTTAACATTCCTATTCTGATGGTATTTCTAGCACTGCTTTAAAGTATTCTGCAGAAGAACTATGAAACAGTGTTTGAGCCTTCAAATTAGGTCTTATGAATACTGTATTTTTCTGGTTTGATGGTTCCTCCAGAAGAAAAAGAGCAGAGGAAAGAATGTGATTCTGGATGAAGCAAACCCCAAAATCCTTCTAAGCAAAGAATCAAGGAAAATGGTACATTTGTCTTAAAAAAAACCACCAATGTTTCCTTTGACTTGGAATTGGATGTGTTGCTTCACTCAAGGCTTATCTGATATTTTCTTTGTTCATCATATTTTCATTTGAAGTTGCAGTTGTGGTTTAAAAAAAGAAAAGGCTTTGTTGAATTGTGTGAAACAATTCCAAAACGTTGGCCAAGTTGCCCAGGGAAGCTGTGGCTGCCCCATCCCTGGAGGTGTTCAAGGCCAGGTTGGATGGCACCTTGAGCAGCCTGGTGCAGTGGGAGGTGTCCCCGTGGCAGGGGAGTTGGAACTGGATGGGCTTTATGGTCCCTTCCAACCCAAACCATTTTATGATTCTATCATTCAAAAGTTGCCCAAGGAAGTGGTAGAGCCACCAGTCCTGGACGTGTTAAAAATCATGTCGACATGGTACTTCAAGGACATGGTCTAGTAGACATGATGGTATTAAATTGATGGTTGAACTTGATGATCTTGGAGGTCTTTTCCAATTTTAACAATTCTATGATTCTATATTTATGTCCAAGAAAATTTAAAAATAATAGCTTCAATGAAGCAAAATGTTTTGCTCAAAAAATAATGAGATAGCTTGCATGATTTGTTCCAGGAGTTATTGTCTCAAGCTGTGCGACATCAACTTAAACTCTTGCTTTTTAACTCTCCAAGATTAAATTGTTTTTAGGTTATTTAACCTTAATAATGCTCATCCAAAGACACCGAGGTCTTTTCCACACACGAGTGAGCACCAACCATTCAGTTAAGCCAGTCAAGATCCTTGTAGATGAGTTGCTAAATCATGCTGAAAATACTCTGTGGGGTTTTAATTTTAATCAGACAGGAATCAATGCATTTGGCATCTGCAAAAAAAAAAAAAAAAAAAAAAGGCTTAAAATAAACGTGGCACTGATTTTTTTTAACTGATTTTAATATGCATGCATGTCCCTAACCAGAGTATGTATGATTTAAGAGACATTAGCTCTGTGACAGACCATGTTTAGGCAAAAATCTGAGCTTATGGAAAAAAGTATCAATTTAGGAGGACAAGAGAAACTTGTGAGCAATGAGAGTCCCAGCAGACGAGTAGCAACGCAGTAGAAAAGAATGAGGAGCCTCAGGCAGAGAAAATTGAAGTAATTCAGGCATAAAATGAGTAGGTCTCAAGTCAGCTTTTTATTCCACTCTGCGTGCAGGGGCAATACATACAGAAACACAGGCAGAAGGGATCTGCAGAGCAAAGACAGTTTTGACAAACCTCTACAGCCCCCCCAGCTGGGGTTTAGTAGTTTTTGATAACAATGTTGAGCAAAGCCAGGTGGGATCGCAGGATCAGCTAGAGATGTAACATAAAAACCCAAGGAGGTAAAAACCCTTCAGGTCTCCTCCCAAAGAGCGTGGAATTTCCCAGCTCTCTAAAGTCAGTACTTTATGGATGGGTTTGGCTGAGAGAGACAAGTGTTAGAGATTCCTATGGACAGCTCAGAAAACCCACCACGTCCTTCATCTCCACTCAGGTCCGGCTGTCTCTACCATCTCCCAGAGATAATGTAATGTTAAGAAAACTGTGTCACATCAGACTCAAAACCAATCTAACCCAGGATCCTACCTCGAGGAGAGATCAGCGCTAGATTCTTACAGAGATAGACCAGCAAACCTGTTGTGGTGTCCATCCTTAGAATCATAAAAATCACAGAATCATTAAGGTTGGAAAAGACCTCTAAGATCAAGTCCAACCACTGTGCCGACTAAACCTTGTCATTAAGTGCCACATCTACACCATTTTTGAGCACCTCCAGGGGTGGTGATTCCACCACTTCCCTGGACAGCCTGTTCCAATGTTTCTCCACTCTTTCACTAAAGAATTTTTTCCTAATATCCAATCTAAACCTCGCCTGGCACAACTTCAGGACATTCCTTGTCCCAGCAATTAAAGTTTCAGCAACTTGCTGATCCAGAAGTGCTCTTGTAGTGTTTCCAATAGATGCTTTTCTTCTAACCTGTTTTTTTCCCACTCCGTCATCCAGAGGCAACGAGTTCCACAATTTAATGACTTTTCAGGTAAAACTGTATCTCCTTTCACTCATTTTGAACCTGCCATCTGCTGAGATCACTTGGCACTGGCTAATCCTTGCATTAGGAAGGAGAATGAGTGAACCTTGATATTCTCCCTCTCCAGGCCATTTATGGTTTTGTAAGACCTCCGCTATACTCCTTGCTTTGAAATAAGAAGTCTGTCTAGCCCATGAGTTCTTCTCCACCAGTAGACATAAGGAGAGGCCTTGGGAAGAATAATAAAACAAGGACAATTTGAGTCATAGAATCATAGAATCACCAGGTTGGAAAAGACCCACTGGATCATCAAGTCCAACCATTCCTATCAATCACTAAACCATGTCCCTGAGCACCTCATCCACCAGTCCCTTAAACATCTCCAGGGAAAGTGACTCAATCCCTTCCCTGGGCAGGCCCTGCCAGTGCACAATGACCCTTTCCGTGAAAATTTTTTTCCTAATGTTCAGCCTGAACCTCCCCTGGTGGAGCTTGAGGCCATTCCCTCTCGTCCTGTCCCCTGTCCCTTGGGAGAAGAGCCCAGCTCCCTCCTCTCCACAACCTCCTTTCAGGGAGTTGGAGAGAGCAATGAGGTCTCCCCTCAGCCTCCTCCTCTCCAGGCTAAACACCCCCAGCAATAAACAACCTCAGCCATATGCCTTCCCACCTAACACCCTGTTTTTCCACAGGCAAGTGCCAAATCTTGCATCTGGGACCAGATAATTCCATCTAACAGCCCAGGCTGGAACACGTGACAGAGCAGGACCTGCTGCCCAGGGCACTGCTGACCTTGGCAAGGAGAAGGTGAAAAGGGGAAGTAATACTGGCCAATCAGTGCCTCCGGGAGGATTACAGGGAAGATGGAAGCAGATTCACTCAGAGATGTGGAGGAATCTCCTTCTTTGGAGATATTCAGACCTAGGGTGGATCAAGCCTTGATCATCAGATCTACCTTTGAAGCTGTCTTTGCTCTGAGCATGACATTAGTTCAGAAATCTTGAGGTTTCCCCTCCAACTCCAGTATTCTATGGTTGGGATGATTTCTCTAGTTTCCCACTCAAATCCACAGAAATATTTATCATCCACGGTTTTTGGCAAAACAACCTACAGATCTCCTACAAGCCACATGAAAAAGCTCCTTCTATTTTGAAGCAGTAGCATTAAATCCTACTAGCATTGAAGTCACCTGTCTAATAAAACTGAAAGTCACGCGACACTTGCCACCTGTGGTTTTGTGTAAGAAATGGTTTTCCTTTGTTTTACTGCCATTTTAATCCGGATACATTTCATATTCATAGAATCATAGAAATGGTTTGGGTTGGAAGAGACCTTAAAGCTCATCCAGTTCCAACTCCCCTGGCTTGAGCAGGGACACCTCCCACTGGAGCAGGTTGCTCAAAGCCCCATCCAACCTGGCCTTGAACTGCTCCACGGATGGGGCATCTACAGCTACTCTGAGCAACCTGGGACAGTGCCTCACAGGAAAAATATTCTTCCTAATATATCTAATCTAAATGTCCACACTTTCAGTTTAAAACCATCCCCACACACACATATACACCTCGCCCTAGCCCTGCACTCCCTGACAGAGAGCTTTGCTTTAGCTCCTTACGGTACTAGGAGCTGTGCAAAGGTCTCCTGGGAGCCTTCTCTTCACCAGGTTCAACAACCCCAACTCTCTCAGCCTGCCCTTGTATAGGAGGTACTCCAGCCTTCAGATCATTTTTGTGGCCTCCTCTGGATTTATTCTAGCAGATCCACATTCTTCCTGTGATGAGAACGAAAAAAAAAAAAAATCTTCATTTTCTGGCTCTTTTCCTTTTCTGCATCTTTTGCATCACTCCAAGACAGAGCTTAAGTAAAACCCCAGTAACATGAAATGACTGGGCAAATTATCTTGTGGCATTAAGTATAAAGTTATAAAGTTTTCTTGTGGCATGTAATTAAGGAACAGGTGGCTATTTCCAGCCCTTCTCAGCTCCAGGATACGGGGAAGGAAGTAGAATCAGCTCTATTGATATTAATATGGCAGGGTGGTCGGAACTAGATCATCTTTAAGATCCCTTCCAAGTGAAACTGTTCTATGATTCTATTCAGATAGTTCCACTTCCTTTTCATGACTGCATGGTCTTTCCTGCAAAACATACAATTTCAGAAGAAATCAAGAATGAAGTGAGAGCTGAAAGGTGATTTTGTGCAAATACTTTCTTCTGTGAGAGCTTAGTATATCCTGCAAACAGAGTGGGCTTTTTTAGATTTCTTTGGTACCATCAATACTTCTCCCTGGGTGAACCGTGCACTTGGATCCTTGGTTGGCCAGGTGGACACTCTTTTACAACACACAGAAACTCCTATCTGGGTTGTTCCCACACGTTTCCTACCCGAGATATCTGCTTCTCTGTGACGAGTGTGTCACAGCTCTCCTAAGGAAACAAATGGGAAAGGCAGCACCTCCTGTGGAAAAATGACCCCTGGATGGGGTCTTGTGGCTCTATGGTGGAGCATGTGAATTAAAGAGGTCTCCTGAATGCAACTGACCACGGTGAGTAAAGGAATAGCTGAGACGTGGTGGCAATTGGACCAGGGTAAGATTTGCTGATGATGAGCATAAATAAGGTCCCTGGGTAGCAGACATGGAGAAGGTGGAGGTGCAGCATGATATGGTGTCCCAGTATAGATGGAAGAGGAGCTCTCTCTGCACTAACAGAGAGGGTCTGACATCCAGCCTGGTGGAGGATGATGTTTATAAACTCGGGTGAGCCCCACATCCTTTGACTGCTGAAGGAAAGCATCGCTTGGGTGGGCAGAGAGCAAGAGCCATCCTAGAGTCATGGCCACTTGCAGAATGAGGATATATTCATGCCATTACGCCTAGATCAGCCCCAGAATTTACGTGCTAATCCTGCTCTGTTTCAGCATCGAAATGCTGAGTCTAAGCCCTGAACCAGCACCCCTCCAGGCAGCCTCATCCCAGGCTATTTCAGATACACTCAGGCTCAGATCTGGGCAGCCTACACACGCTGCATTTATCTGCTCCCTCTGCCAAGCACGTGGGGCTTGGACAGCAGCAGCAGGGCTCATCTGCTGCCACACTGCTTGCCAAAGAGCTGCTCTACTAATTAAAAAAGGCAAAATCTTTATAGGCTGCAATGTGTGTGTGTGTGATTTGTGTGCTTGTGGTGCTAGTAGAGAGCTGGAAACCTGCAATACTTGCTCCAGCCCATGCAAAAGACGATGAAAATTAACACTTTCCAAGTGATGAGAAAGGCTGCATAAAACCTGTGTTATTTGGATCCACTACTTCAGCCTCTCTGCCGCTTTTAGCTTCACATCTTTGACCCTTCGAATGTGGTCAGCAGTCTGTTCACACATAATGAGGAAAAAAGGGAGGAAGAGGGTGGCTAAATGCCAGACTCTTGGTGCCAGTACATGACAACACAGCCTTGTGCTTGTAAATCATTAGCACGGCTCACGAGGACTCTGCTCGAAGCCCTTGATTTTTCCTTTTGAAGGCAGACAACCTGAATGCCAAATGCATGTTTTTAGATAGTTAAATGCCTCGGGCATCACCTCACACACTAAAGCTTTGGGCAGCAGCTTGTGTCATAGTCCTGGTGTGAGCATGACCAGATGAACGGAGTGATGAAGCTGGTGAGGGGGCTGGAGAAGAAGTCATACGAGGAGCAGCTGAGAGCGCTGGGGTTGTTTAGCCTGGAGAAGAGGAGGCTGAGGGGAGACCTCATTGCTCTCTACAACTACCTGAAAGGAGGTTGTGGAGAGGAGGGAGCTGGGCTCTTCTCCCAAGGGACAGGACTAGAGGGAATGGCCTCAAGCTGTGCCCAGAGAGGCTCAGGCTGGACATTAGGAAAAAGAATTTTCACAGAAAGGGTCACTGGGCACTGGCAGAGGCTGTCCAGGGTGTTGGAGGAGTTCCGATCCCTGGAGGGGTTTAAAAGGCATGTAGACAAGGTGCTCAGTGATCTGGTTTAGTAGTGGACAGGTATGGTTTGTCTCAATGATCTCAAAGGTCTTTTCCAACCAGCAACCTCTATGATTCTAAGATGCTCTTCTTAAATGGGAAGCAATAACAGGTTTTGAATGTGGTTCTGTAATACTCCAGCAAAGTTGTAAGTGGGTTACTTGTGGTTTCCACCAGTCTTCAGTTTCATGTTGCCAGCTCAAAACCTTCTGAGGAACTGAAACTCCAGGTATGAGTTATGTGAGAGTATGTGGGAAAGTCACTTAATTACGACAAAAATTTATATCCTGGGACCTTTAAACAGAAAACTGGGAGGTCTTTTTCATCTCTTCTCAGAGGCTAAAGGAGAAAAATTTCTCATAACAAACCACCCTCTTTCTAAACACCACGTATCTATAGCATTGTCAAGAAAAATCTGAGCTACATATGGAAATTGATGCAGCTTAAAGAAAATGGTTCTGGTTCACTATCTAGCTCCTTGGAGACATTAATCAGAGTTTAGTGCTGTCACTTCTCAGGACTCACTTCTCAGTTATGTCTTCAAAGACATCAAAATGCCAACAGCTTTCAGCAAGAACAAAGCGTGCAAATAGACTGACGTGTTCAATGGTGTCTGCAGAAATGTTGTTCGTGGGGTGCAGCCCAAGTACCCAGCAACCTGGGCACCACTGATGTCTCATCCACTCCTGCCCTATCTATCCAAGGCTTCTGTGGTTCTTCCAGCACAACAACCCACGGAGAACAAACTCAAAGAGCACTTTGGATCAGATTCGGGGCTGTCAGAGCCAGGTCAGGACATCCTCCTGGTATGGTGGAAGACTAAGGGGAGAAGATGGGTTAAATAGATCCTCTGAGTCTGAAAGGCCACCAAGGAATCACTGTGTCAGGGCTGCACAGCAGAGATATAAATAAATAAATATGTCATTTAAATTGAGAACAATTAGCATGGGGCTTGGAACTGCAGGATCAAACCAAGGGATAAAATTGCTTTTAAAGTAGCTGGGATTGTAACAGGCAACGCCTGTCTCTGTAAGGAGGTGTTTGTGCCTCTTTGGGAGAGAGAAAACTGCTTCTGGTATGGTCACCGAAGAGGCATCTGTTCCCAGGAGGTATTAACCTCCACTGGGTATGTGATGCCAAAATAACACGTTACTTACAAATCCCACTGCGAGTCAGGTTTTCTGAACTTTGTCCCACTGTTTGTCCTCATTTCTTTCTGTTTTCCCTCTGGCAATTAAATGAAAAATGACTAGAAGTGTCTAATGATGATAAGTCCTTTGTTTAATGTCAGGAACGCTAAATAACATTAGAAAGTTCTGGAAAGAAAAAGGATTTCTCTGCCTTGGGCACCTAATATGGTTTGGGAAAATGGTCCTAACCAGAAATTCACACTCCAAGTGTTGTGGTCAATGGCTCAATGTCCACATGGAGACCATTAATAAGTGACATTCCTCAGGATTGGTACTGGGACCTGTGTTGTTTAACACCTTGGTCACAGACATGGACAATGGGTCGAGTGCATCCTCATCAAGTCTGCCAACAACACCAAACCGTGTGGCGTGGTCGACGCATTGGAGGGAAGGGACGCCTCCCAGAGGGACCTTTACAGGCTTGAGAGATGGGCCTGTGCGATCTTCTGAAGTTCAGCAAGGCCAAGTGCAAAGTCCTGCACCTGGGTTGGGGCAATCCCAAGCACAGATACAGGCTGGGCGAGGAACGGGTTGAGAGCAGCACTCAAGAGGATGTGGGGCTGCTGCTGGATGAAAAGCTCACCATGAGCTGACAGTGTGTGCCTGATAACCGGATCCCGAGCTACATCAAAAGAAGTGTGACCAGCACGGTGAGGGAGGAGACGTTGCCCCTCTATTCTGCTATCACGAGACAGTCCTGCATTCAGCTCTGGAATCTTCAGAACGGGAAGGACATGGACCAGTTAGAGCAAGTCCAGAGGAAGCCACGAAGATAGCTGGAGCGCCTCCTGTATGAGGACAGGCTGAGAGTGTTGGGGTTGTTCAGCCTGCAGAAGAGAAGGCTGCAAGGAGACCTTAGAGCAGCTTCCAGTACTTAAAGGGGAGGCTACAGGGAAGCTGGAGAGGGGCTTTTAATCAAAGGGTGCAGGAATAGGACAAGGTGAACAGTTTTCAGATTAAAGAAGGGAGATTTAGATTAGATATTAGGAGGAAATATTTTCCTGTGAGGGTGGGGAGGCCCTGGCACAAGTTGCCCAAAGAAATGCTGGCTGCCCCATCCCTGGAGGTGTTCAAGGCCAGGTTGGGTGGGGCTTTGAGCAACTTGATCTAGCGGGACGATAGCAGAGAAGCTTGGAACTGGATAGGCTTTAAGGTCCCTTCCTCCCAGTGCATTCTATGATTCCCTAGCACTATCAGATTTTAGTCCAAAGACCCTCCAAAAATTAATTCCAACTTTTCCTGCCCCACTAGTTTGCAACGTAAGAATCATAGAAGAGTTCATAGAATAATCTGGGTTGGAGGAGACCTTTAAAGTTCATCTTGTAGGTTACTTTCAGAGAGGCAACACCCTATAATACCTTTTTTTCAGAATGAATCTAGGGTAGGAAAAAGGAGAGCAGGAGTAACATAGATGTAACAGAGAAAGCAAAAAAATCACTGTAAGAAAATGGTGCTAGAACCAAAGATCAGCGAAAGAAAATCAAGCAAATAACAATTCAGACTGTGTGTTGGTTTTTTAAATCAATGTGATAAAGTGCCTTTACACCTCTTTTTTTTAATATATAGCAGATATATTCTGTGAAACTCACTAATATATTTATTAGAAAAGCTTCAAGGAAATACATATCAACAAAGATGAACTGCTAGTAACACTATTGAGCCCAGAGAAGAAAAAAGCAGTAGAGCTGTCAGATGTAGAGTGAATCAATACATCAGCCCAATCCCATTATTAGGCTTGAATTCTGTCATCCAGTCTCTTAAATCACCAGTAACACAAGAGGAGGGAAGGGGGAGGAATTGTGCTTTCCCCTACTCAAATAATACTTCACAGTAAGTGACAAAAAAACAAAAAACAACTAAAAAAAACCAAAAAAAACCCCTGTACTTAAATCTAAAGGCTAGGAAGTCCTGGGCATGGCCACTGCCATATGCAGGTTGTTACCCAAAACAGCCCATGCTCTGATGGATAATTTTGCAAGACAATATTTAGGGCGTTTCATGACCTGGGGAGATATTCTTCTGGCAAACTCCCCATGAAAGAGTTGCCACGCACACGTTGTGCATCAGAGTTAGCTCCTCTCGTATCATGACTTGCCCAGATATCAGCCACAACTTGCTCTTCAACACAAAGCTCTGGTGGCTTGGTTCACTCTCATATTGCAGAATTTAAGTACCTGCATCGGGCAATGAAAATGATGCGTTGTAAGCATGGAAGTAATAGTTCAGCAGAGTGAAAAAGAGCTGAAGGGCATGAGCTGCAGTTTCTTGAAGAGGCCATACTCCCTTTCTTCTTCTGGGTCACAGCATAGCGTGACAGAGCCATCTCCTCCTACAGTCTATTCCCAGGAGAGCATTTTAGCATCTAAATTTTATGGAGGATGTTGTCTAGACGTAAAACACTAGATGTTTCCCTGCATTTCTTTCAGGAGATACTTCAAAACAATATGAACCTGACTGACTAATTGGAGCCTACAAGGAAGGTGGAGAGGGGCTGTTTATCAGGGAGTGCAGGGATATCATGAGGGGGAACAGTTCTAAGCTGAAAGAGGGGAGGTTTAGAAGAGATATTAGGACGAATTTTTTACTCAGAGTGCGGTGAGACACTGTCCCATGTTGCCCAGAGAAGCTGTGGCTGCCCCATCTGTGAGGGTGTTCAAGGCCACAATGGATTGGACTTTGAGCAACCTGATGCAGTGGGAGGTGCCCCTCTTCATGGCACGGGAGGTGGAACTTGTATGGCCTTAAAGGTCCCTTCCAACCCAAACCATTCTATGATTCTATGACTAGAAAACTAGCTGCTTTTACCTTTCACAGGCTCTTCCAGCAATGGATTCCCAAATCGCTACGGTACCAAGACACGCAGCTTGTCTCCATTGACTTCTCTAGTACAGAGTCACCATAACCCTTCTCTCCATTGTGGTTCAATTTAAAATTCTCCGTAGAGCATGGAAACAGGTGGATTCCTGTCATTTAATTTTAGATCTCTCCTTATGTCTGAGGTAGTCACACAATGCTCCCAGTACCACTGCTGAGAAGAAATAAACACTGTTAAGAAGTTGTTTTCTTTACCAAATGTAGATACCTGCTGTGGATGAGATTAATTAAGCTGAAAAGACAGGAGATCGAGATTAGATATTGGGAAGAAATTTTTTCCTGTGAGACTGGGGAGGCACTGACACAGGTTGTACAGAGACGTTGTGGCTGCCCCATCCCTGGAGGTGTTCAAGGCCAGGTTGGATGGGACATTGGGCAACCTGATCCAGTGGGACGTGTCTCTGCCCAGGGGGCGTGGAACTGGATGGGCTTTAAGGTCCCTTCCAACACAAACCATTCTTTGATTCTATTATCAAAAATACACAGGCACAACATTCTGCATGCCACCAGCACTAAGTCAGTGACGCTTCAAAAATATCACAGCTTTTAGAAAGCTGAGAAGATATTATTTGGGATTTAACAAAAAAAAAACCCTTGGACTGACACAATGCTACTAGCCGATGGGAAGTTCAGTCCTCTCCCCACCCCTAATGTCCTATAAAAATCAGTGGTAGAAAGAAAATAGATCATAGCGGCATGTGTCTTGGCTGTCAAAACATCCATCAGCAGAGTGCAAAACAATGTGGACATCTTACACTTGGTATTTTTGTTCTTACTGCCAAACTAAGACAGGAATGTTCCAGTTTAGGGTAAGGACAATAAATCAAACAGCCAACCTCAGAAAATTTCTTCTTAGTACCAAGAAAAGTTACCTTGATACCTATGGAGTTGAGACCCACTTACAGTTCTCCAAAGTTTTTATTAAGGATCTCTTCACACATGAGCTATTTTTTCCTCCCAACATCGCACAGCAGGTGGGAACAGGAAAAAATAGTCTGCAGCCTAGTAATTAAATAGGCTTGTTTTTAATACTGCAAATTATAGCTAGATGCAACTGTCTCAGGTATATGTAATGTTCCAATCACTGTCGCACCTCAGTGCTCTTCCCTCTGCAATGTACTTAGTCTCTCATCCCCCTGCAAGGCATGAAGTGCTATTATCTTCATTCATTATGCAAGGCAGGGGTGGACGACTGGAGAGGCCTCCTAGGTCCTCACAGACACCTTATTACACAACCTCTTTCTCAGGCATATTGAGGCCAATCCGAAGAATAAAGTCCTCTAGGCTTATCCTTAGGTTTTTCCCTTTCAAGGGGCTTTCAGACCCTTGCAGCTTCAATGCACAAGTTCTTCCCTCCCCTTCCCAGTTTAGATCCCTTCACCATGAGGTCTGGGATGTTTCCAGTTTAGCAGCAAGACCTTTCTGTGAAATGGCTCTTTGTTCCCTGTGCTGACTACTTGCACTCAATGCTCAGGTTATTTATAGATGCCCCATTATTGAAAGTGTTTAGAGTTAGGTGGGATGATGCTTGGAGCAATCTGATCTAGTAGAAGATGTCCCCGCTCATGGCAGGGTGGTCAGATTAGAGGTACCTTCCAATCCTACCCATTCTATGATGCTATAGAGAGCAATCATAAGACATCTTCTCTTTCACTGTCTAGGTGGCACAAGACAAAAAGCCTTCTTGTCTCCTCTTATAAGACAAATTCTTTCTTCCTCTCTGCTTCACCTGTTCCAGTTTGGGCCCATCTGGTGGACGCAGGTGACTATAACAGTATAGACACTGATACATATATATATATACACACACACCTGTTCCAAGATCTCAAGCAAGGCACAAGAAAGAAAAGAAGTAAGGATTTGCATCTATGTTTTCATGTGGGTTTCCCCCTAGTGCTCACACACAAACTCTGATTATCCAAGTTGTCCCTGATGGCTCAGTGTGGCCAGGCGAGGCGAGGGGGCTGTCCAGGTGGGAAAACTCAGGCTATATCCATACTGCCAAAGGCTGCTCCTGGGAGACATCTCGAGCCACCTGGGTAAGCAGTACAGAAGGGCTCGTGTCCATAGAGCTCAAGGTTTATCTCTTCTGGGTTTTACAGGGTGCTGAGTCCTGCACCTGGGGCACCATAACCCCATGCAGAGCTACTGGCACTCCCTGAAAGGAGGTTGTAGCAAGGTGGGTGCTAGTCTCCTCTCCCAGGTGACAGGATGAGAGGGAATGGCCTCAAGTTGCACCAGGGCAGGTTCAGATTGGACATCAGGAAAAAATTTCTTAAGGAAAGGGTCCTCTGGCACTGACAGAGTCTGCACAGGGAGGTGGTAGGGTCCCCATGCCTGCAGGTATTTAAAAGACATGTGGTTGCTTAGAGACATGGTTTAGGGGTGGGCTTGGCAGTGTTACGTTACTGGTTGAACTTAAGGCTTTTTTCCAACCTAAATGATTCTATGATTCCACATGGAAGCAACTGGTGTCCAGAACCCTGGAACAAACTGGAAAGAGAGGCTCTCCGCATCTGCACCCAGCAGAGAAGATGGGACTGGTGGAGCCACCTTCCCTTCTTGTACAGCAGATACAGCAACTGCCTTGACCTTCTTGGCCTGAGAAACATAATCTTAAATCGCGCTACCTAAATTTAGCGTGTTTGTATTCCTAAATGCTACTGCCACTGGTGCTCCCTCACCAGATGGGCTCTGCACACACTCAGCATGCGAGATATCCCAAGAGGCAAGCTTTTCACAGCTGATGGGAGATGCAAAAAGACCCCTTTCTTCCTGCACAAAGTGCAGCTACAGGCTCAGAGACATGCACAAGGTGTGTGTGTTTGCCATGGGCTCTCTAAGGAGGCACTTGATGAGAGAGAAGTGTTTGCACCCTCCAGAAAAAGCCTAAATGCCCCATATATGCTATGAAACCAAACTTGTCCCAAATTGCCCCTCTTCCTGAGGCCAGTGGGTGCAGAACAGCCTGTCCAACTGTCCTCCACTGCAGAAAGTCCAAACCCAGACTCTGTTGTTAAAGTTCCCTGCTTTGTGCCAATTCCTGAATCTCCCAGATGTGAAGTGACAGTTCTTTAATGCATACTCAGTAGTTTCTTATACACGTGTACTGGCCCCGTCCTAAATTCAAGACAGACTGTTCTGTAGTGAGCAACCTCATCTCTACCACATGATAAAGGTGCATCCAAGGCTTTCACCATGGGAATCTGTGCTGGTGCAGGAATAACTGCTGAGCTTGTGTGAGCCACCGCAGTCAGAGAGGGATCTAGAGCTGCTTTGTGACCTGAGCTACATTCTTAAATCACCCAAAGCTTTCCCTGTCTCTTGACTCGCACCACAGTTGGGATTGCCACTGGATGAGACCTGCAAGAAGAGGAATGGGAATGCAAAGCCACTAACTCATCCTCTGACAAGCCTTGCCACCTCTCACACCCCTACTTGGCTGTTGGAAAGCATTTCCAAAGCTGCCCCCACCTCCAAAATATCTCTTGCTCAAGAGAAAAACCTGCTGCTGGCCATCAATGAGAATGAAGTGTACAAATGAGTCAGCAGGACACCTGGGCTCTCTACAAGGCTCCTCCTAAGAGTTACAGTGCAAGCCGGGCCAAGTCTTTGACTCCCTGAACTCCCTTTTCCCTCTCCAACCCCAAGACTGTTTTGTCTGGTTCATAAGCTTTAGTGGAGAAAGAATAAAAGATCATAGAATCATAGAACCATGGAATGGTTTGTGATGGAAAAGATCTTAAAGATCATCCAGTACCAACCCTCCCTGCCCTGGCCAGGGACACCTCCCACTGGACCGGTGTTGCTCAAAGCCCCATCCAGCCTGGCCTTGAACACCTCCAGGGATGGGGCAGCCACAGCTTCTCAGGGCAGCCTGGGCCAGTGCCTCACTACCTACACAGGAAAACATTTCTTCCTAAGATCTCATCTAAATCTACCTTCTTTCAGCAGAAAATCATCCCATCTCATCCTACCCCTGCACTCCCTGATAAAGAGCTCGTTCCAGGCTTTCCTGTTTCCCCCTTGAAGTACTGCAAGGCTGCTCTAAGTCCTCCAGGAAACCTTCCCTCCTTCAGGCTGAACAACTCCAACTATGTCAGCCTGTCCTCTTATGGGAGGTTCTCCAGTTTTCTCATCATCTTCATGACCTCCTCTGGGCTTGCTCCAGCAGATCCGTGTCCCTCCTTTGCTGAGGGCTCCAGAACTGAGCACAGAACTCCAGGTGGGGGTCTCACAAGAGAGGAGTAGAGGGGGAGAATTATATCCATCACTTAAGCTTACATTCACCTCCAGGTAAACTACTTCTGGAGACATTTCTCCTGACCAAAATTCATTACAGTCAGGCTATATGACTCGCCTTATATAGCTGTGCTATACTTAGGGTGAAAGGCTACTCATCATTTGTTAAAAACATATCACTAATGCAGTCAACACTCTGGGATTTCAGCCCAGAGAGAAAACAAAGGCTTTAAAAGCAAATAAAACAAACACATGTTGATTGAAGTGAAAAGCAGAATAATCTAATTACTGAATTTTAAAACCAAAAGAAGAATCCATTATATGCTTAAAAACAAAAGACATCCCAAAACTCTGATATTTGCCAGTATAAATGTTTTTGAATAGTTTTCTTGTTTGGTTTTATTTGTTTGTCTTATGTAGCCCACTGAAGTTATTCCTTCTCCAGATCAAATTCCATCTGTGTCTCTACCTGAGCGTACAAGTCACCTTGGAAGAAGCACAGCAGAAAATAATAAATAAAAGGACTTGGCAACTTTTGAGCAGTAACTGAGGAACAGCTATTTCACAAAAAACAACTTCAAGTCAATGCACTCTCTCACTTGGCCAAAAAAAAAATATTCCTTTCTTGGGATTAAAGCAGCTCTCCTAAATGAGGCTGGCTATGATTGACGCTTTAATTGACTGGCACAATTTCATGCTTTAATAACTCTGGGCTCCTCAGTTTAGCCATGAATAAATTTAACTGTTAAGTCCTTGTGCATAAATCCTCTTGTCTGGAAGCTCCTATTCTCTGTTCAAAACGTAAATTTGGATTAACAAGACTCACCAACATGCCAGGACCTGGATGCAGTAACTTACAACATCCTCTGGTTAATATTCTCATCAGTTCCCCCAGCTCCTCCCCTTCTGGCCCATCAGAACTGGGGTCAAAAGGCATCAGGTGGGAGATCACTAGCTTTCCCCTTGTGAAGCCCTCAGGCATTTTGGTAGCTCAGCATCATGCTGATATCTGGTCAACAATTAGTGGGATAACCTGCTTGTGCTGAGGCTGAAAAGCAGGGAAACATCTCCTTTATAAGCAGCACCTTCCATGCCTCTGGTTCTTGCCTTATGGCAAGGTTAACATTTTCTTGGGGTGCCTGAACCAGCTGCTTTTAATTTGACAGGTGGAAGGACCGGCCCTGGGCAGCCGTAAGACAGCAGGAGCTACCGGCTGCGCTCAGCCCCTCTTGCATTTTCTAATCACACGTTACCCCAGATACAGCTTGCACATGCTTGTAATTTTGTAAAAGCTCAGGTGTGATACCTACAGGGAGAGCTTTGGGATGGCTTATCACCTGCAATCTTACAGCATTTATGTAGTTTACAGCATTATCATCCAGAGGGACTTGGTCAAGCTGGAGAAAAGGGCATGTGTGAATCTTATGAGGTTCAGTAAGGCCAAGTGCAAGGTCCTGCACCTGATCAGAAGGATCCTCGGTTTCAGTACAGGTGGGGGATGATGTGGTTGAGAGCAGCTCTGTGGAAAAGGACCTGTGAGGACTGATGGATGAAAAGCTTGACATGATCTACCAATGTGTTCTTGCAGCCCAGAAGGTCATCCGTATCCTGGGCTGCATCCAAAGCAGCGTGGCCAGCAGGGCAAGGGAAGGGATTAAGCCCCTCTGCTCTGATGAGACCTCACCTGGATTTCTACGTCCACTTCTGGAGCTCGCAACACAGAAGAACATGGATCTGTCAGAGTAAGTCCAGAGGAGACCATGGAAATTATGCAAGGGCTGGAGCACCTCTGCTATGAGGCCAGGCTGAGAGAGTTGGGATTGTTCAGCCTGGAGAAGAGAAGGCTCTGGGGGGACTTTAGAGCAGCTTCTAGTACTTAAAAGAGGCCTGTAGAAAAGATGAGGACAGATGTTTTAGCAAGGCTGGTTGTGACAGGACAAGGAGCAATGCTTTTAAACTAAGGGAGAGAAGATTTAAACTGCATATAAGGAAGAAATTTATTACAGTGAGAGTGGCGAGGCACTGGCACAGGTTGTCCAGGTAGGTAGTGAAGGCCCCATTCCTGGAAACATTCAAGGTCACATTGGATGGGGCTCTGAGCAACCTGATGTGTTTGAAGATGTCCCTGCTCTTGCAGGCAGGTTGAGCTTGATGAGCTTTTAAGGTCCCTTCCAACCCAAAGCATCCTATGATTCTATTCTATTCTATTCTATTCTATTCTATTCTATTCTATTCTATTCTATTCTATTCTATTCTATTCTATTCTATTCTATTCTATTCTATTCTATTCTATTCTATTCTATTCTATTCTATTCTATTCTATGATTGAGGGTCTGGTCAGTAGGTTGCAGTGCCCTTGTTCCTTGGCTTAGAGGAGCCTGTAGTAAAGAATGGTGAAAATGCAGCTTCTCGGGAGACTCCATGCTTCGGGCTGTATTTTTAGCTTTTTTCTGTTGGTATCTTTTGTTTTTTTATCAGGTGTCCAAATGTCTCAATTTAGCAATCACAGCTGGTTCCTGGACTGAACACTTTTTTTCCAGAACCATCTTCCTCCTCCAGTACCTTACTTTAGGTGTGTTTACATCAATTTCAGGTTGAAGAGAAGACGCTGCAGCTGAAAATTCAAGTGAGGTTCAGCATTTAGTCAAAAAGCTATGAATCCATCAGTCCTCTGAGATTTTCTGTTTCCTATCCCTGTGTTGCCACATACAGTGGGATCACTCAGGTGCCTGAGACTACATTTAAGTCCTGATGTTCTGGAAAAGCCTATTTCCTCCAGGCTGTCCAGGGAGGCGGTTGAGTCACATTCCCTGGAGGTGTGTAAGGGATGGGTAGACAAGGCGCTAAGGGACATGGTTTAGTGTTTGATAGGAATGGTTGAACTCGATGATCTGGTGGGTCTTTTTCCAACCTGGTGATTCTATGATTCTACTATTCTATGAATAAGTGAAAACACTCCATTTCCAAGATATCTCCACCCAGATGCTCACCCATCTCCCTTTGACTCTTTTGAACTGTCCCTTCCTCACCAGGGAAACACCGGGATGCCTGCAAACACCATGAGTCAGTGTCCATGATGAGGAAGACTCCCTGAGGAAGCTCATGGGGGTTTCTGGGTGTCCCTATAGAATCACAGAATAGTTTGGGTTGGAAGGGTCCTTAAAGATCATCCAGTTCGATCCCTTGCGATGGGCAGGGACACCTCCCACTAGATCAGGCTGCTCAAGGTCCCATCCAACCTGGCCTTGAGCATCTCCAGGGATGGGGCAGCCACAGCTTCCCTGAGCAAACTGTGCCAGGGCCTCACCACTCTCATAGTGAAGAAATTCCTACTTATGTCTAATCTAAATCTTTCCCTCTCCAGTTTAACCCCATTGCCTCCCATCCTATCACTCCAAGCCTTTGTGAACAGCCCCTCCCCAGCTTTCCTGTAGCCCCTTTCAGGTACTGGAAGGTTGCTACAAGGTCTCCCAGGAGCCTTCTCTTCTCCAGGCTGAACAAGCCCAGCTCTCTCAGCCTATCCTCATATGGGAGGTGCTCCAGCCCTTGATTCAGAGTGACTGATCCAGCTGGACTGTTGATTCATCCCAGAAGAGCTGGAGAAAATCAGAGACAAACAGTTGACAAAGTAAAAATCATTTGTGGGTCACTTCTTCAGCACTGAACTTGGTCTACGAAGTCCTCCCTGGGAGGAGATTGTCTCAGATGCCCTGAACAACTACCGCATGACCCAAAGTCCTGCCAGAAGCCAAACTTCCTAATCAGCATCCCCACCTAATTAAGGGATCTCGGTGGATCAGAATTCCTTGCTCCTCATGTTAGGGCCTTATAGCCAAAATCTGGGTACAATGCTTGGCTCAGCGATATTGATTTGTTGACATACAACTTCTGCAAGTTTTCTCCCCAGTGTGCATTGAAGCACCGGTGGATGTCGGTAAAACAGATGGTTGGTTCCTGTGAAAAAAAGAGAAATATCATGAGTGCTTGCAAATATATGGGGGTTTTCATGTTTTTCAGGTCTCTGTGGGGTAGGGATGGGCTCCTTGAGGAAAACTAGAGACTCAGAATGAGTTGGAGGAAAGTGGCTGTAGTTTTCTCATGTAGTGTGTCTGCTGTCCATTACATCATGCAGACAAGAAGCAAGACCTCCACCTGTTGGTTATCTGTGCACCTGGCAGGAATCTGGCCTTGCCATGAAAAAGGGGTGTTTGGCTGGTCTGTTGTCGCCATTTGAAGCATGATCAGAGAATCACAGAATCGTATAACAGTTTGGGTTGGAAGGAACCTTAAATCCCATTTATTTCCAAAACCCCTCCATCTGGATCAGGCTGCCCAAAGCCCCATCCAACCTGGCCTCAAACACCTCCAGGGATGAGGCAACCGCAATTTCTCTGGGCAACCTGGGCCAGAGCCTCCCCACCCTCACAGGATCCTAAGATCTCATCTCAACCTCCCCTCTTTCAGCTTAAAACCATTCCCACTCATCCTATCCCCACTCTCCCTGATAAAGAGACCTCCCCAGCAATCCTGGAGCTCCTTTAAGTACTGGAAGGGTGTTCTAAGGTCTCCCCAGAGCCTTCTCTTCTCCAAGTTGAACAGCGCCAACTCTCTCAGCCTGTCCTCATAGCAGAAGTTCTCCAGCCTTCAGATCATCTTCATGGCCTTCTCTAGACTCACTCTACCCATGTCCATCCTGGGCTGAGGACTCCAGAACTGAACACAGGACTTCAGATGAGGTCTTCTCAGAGCAGAGGGGCAGAATCTCCTACCTTGACCTGTTGAACACCCTTGTTTTGATATCATTGGCCTTCTGGGCTGTGAGCACATGTTGCCAGCTCACGTTGAGCTTCTGATCCACCAGCACCCCCAAGTCCTTCTCTTCAGGGATACTCTTGATCCATTTTCCACATAGACTGTAACTGTGCTTAGGATTGCTCCAACCCAGGTGTAGGACCTTGCACTTGACACCATGCTAGTCCAAAATTTAGACTCTATCCCTTTTGTTAATGAAATGCAGAGCATGAAGGTGGCATAAATAGGAATATGCCTCAGTGTTCTGTAGCACCTTTCACCTAGTAGCGTATAATAATTCACATTACTTTCTGTTTCATGCTGACCTCTGACAAATACAGAAATCTCTGGTTAAAAGGACTGGTTTTATCTCACCATAACGTGTAGTTTTATGATCAAAATTAGTGACCCCAGGGGCAGGGAGAGACCCAAGGGGGCTGGATAAATGGTTTGGGTAGGCTGGATGAAGCCTGAAGAGCATCAGTCATCCAGCAGTTTAAGCCTGTAAATCTCATTGTGTTCATGTGTGCGACTGGCAGATCTGTTCAATGTGAACTCCCCTCTGCGTGCAAAAGGCTTCTGCCCTTTTCTGATAAAGACCAGTTTGCTCAAAATTGGGCCTGGAAGCACCCTCTTCTCCTTGGAAACCCCATCCCAGATGGGGCCTGCCAAGAAGGGACTTGGAAAGGAATATCCTGAGAAGACACTGCTTAGCTGCATTGGAGATTACAGCCATACCAATGCAAAATACTGACAAGCCCCATATCTGGTTCATTTCTTAAATCAAACACTCCTGGGATAGTCTGGAAATATTTTAAAGAGCTTTTGGCAGGGTGTCAGTAGAGTTGTGGCTCCCAAGCATCTTCTTCTGAGGACTTCCTGAATTGCTTGGCCCTGCTTCTTGGGTTTCTGCATCTATAAGATGTCCAGGCAGATCCAAATGTGGCAGTGGAGGCCTTGGCTGGCTGAGGTAAGAGGCAGGATGAAAGTCATCATCCCCACAATACCCCTCTGACCTCTCAGTGGTGTTTATGGGATGGGGTTAGTAAGCTCTGTTTCAGTCACAGAATCATAGAATCACTAGGTTGGAAAGGACCCACTGGATCATCGAGTCCAACCATTCCCATTAATCACTAAACCACGTCCCTCAGCACCTCATCCACCTGTCCCTCAAACACCTCCCTGGGCAGCCTCTGCCAGTGCCCAATGATCCTTTCTGTGAAAAATTTTTTCCTAATGTCCAGCCTGAACCTCCCCTGGTGGAGCTTGAGGCCATTCCCTCTCGTCCTGTCCCCTGTCACTTGGGAGAAGAGCCCAGCACCCTCCTCTCTACAACCTCCCTTCAGGCAGTTGGAGAGAGCAATGAGGTCTCCTCTCAGCCTCCTCTTCTCCAGGCTAAACACTCCCAGCTCTCTCAGCTGCTCCTTATAAGATTTGTTCTCCAGCCCCTTCATCAGCTTCGTTGCTCTTCTCTGGACTCGCTCCAGTCCTCAGGTCGCTGTAGGTTCTGGAGTCTCGTTTCATCTAAGCACACTCACTTTGCAAAGCTGAAGCACTTTTCAGTATCACACTGCCAGGTCACAGCTGCGTGTGGGTGGACAGGGTCCAACACCTGGCTCTTAGATTAATAGTCACGAATAATTAGCCAGCCTTCTCATGCAACAGATGAAGACCCATCACAATCCTTGCCCTGACTAAACACCCGTGAAGTTTCCTGCCTCTAAATATCCTTCCACCAAGGTCTTCAAAGATGGACTTGCTGCTTTCTCAGAGGACAGGGAATGGATTAGAAGGCATAATGGTCACAGGTCTTTGTTGGTGGCCCCTGCTCTTCTCCTCTTAGCCATAAGCACAGGATCAGTCTCTATCCATCACTGGGCAGTGGCTGCTCTGCCTCCACCTCAGTCCCCGTCCCCAGGGCTGAGACTAATCTTGCATCCTGAGCATCCATGGTGCCAACCTCTGCATCCAAGCCTGGCACGTTTGTGGGGCTGCACAAACTCCTACTTTTCTTCCAAAGGAAAAAACATATTCAGCTTCAGTTTGACTATAAGTAGCGACAGTTCTGGCCTTGCTTTGGCCTGTCTCAATTCTCCCATTTTAGACAACAATGATTGGGCAGCAGAATTGGGAAAACTGGATTTGCTTTAAGGGAAAACAAATACAGACTGAGTTGTCCCAGTTGCTCGCAGAAGACAATGTGGTGCAACTGAACTGCAGCTTGGTGAGACGCTTCAGCAGCGTTTAGGGACAAATGGGTTTTTGAAAGCACTTGTTTTGAAGGGAAACTGGCAACAGAAACAGACTCTTTTTGTTGGGAACAGTGGGAGGAATCTAAAAAATAACTGGTGGAAAACTGCACCAGCTCTTTTCTACGCCTCATCTGCTGCTTTATTAGTACTCCTAAATCTGTTTTGCTAAATACAAACATACCCAAATTTACATAAACTTCATTAAAAGCTTGTATCTCCACTCTGCTGTTCCTGTAACACACCCAGGAAATTGAGAATTTCAAACTCCTCTGCAGTAAAATAAGCAACTGCAAGAGAAACAAAACAACATTTTAAGGGCATTTTTTGGTTTCTTCCTGCTTTGTCTCTTTGCTCATGACTCCCAGGCCTATGGGTGACTTTTCTTTGGGGTCCTTTCTGCTTAAACCTGTAGCAACGCTTCTTATTTCATAGAACAGAATGGTTGGATAGGAAGGGACCATGATGATCATCCAGTCCAAATCCCATGCAGTCAGCAGGGACATCTTCAAACAGACCAGCTTGCTCAGAGCCCCATACCACCTGACCTTGAATGTTTCCAGGTATGAGGCATCTACCACTTCTCTGGGCAACCTGGGCCAGTGTTTCAACATCCTCAGCAAAAAGAATTTCTGCCTAATATCTAGTTTAAAGTTCCCCTTTTTTAGTTTAAAATCATTTCCCCTTGTGCTATTGCTACAGACCCTGCTACATAAAAAAAGTTCCCTTTTCTTTTTTACAGGTATTGAAAGGCTGCAATGCGGTCTCCTCAGAGTCTTCTCTTCTCCAAGCAGAACAACCCCAACTCTCTCAGCCTCTCTTCATAGAGGAGATGTTCCAGGCCATTGGTCATTTTTGTGGTCTCCTCTGGACCCATTCCACCTGGTCCATGTCTTTCCTGTGCCGAGGTCTCCAGAGCTGGACACAGGATTCCAAGTGTGTTCTCACCATAGCAGTGTTGAGGGACAGAATCCCCTCCCTCAAACTGCTGGCAATGGTTTTTTTTGATGTAGTTTTCTAAGAAAAGAGGAGTGGAAGCCTCTTAAAATACTGAACGTGATGGGTACTACTCTTCTAAATTCTCTTACATCCCTGCTGGTCCTGCTCTTCATGCCCCCAGCAAGGATAACCGAAGACACGCAGGGGACATGCTGGCAGTGCTGATACAGGGTGTCTCCTCTGAGAGATGCTGTGGGACTCAGGCATAAGGATAAGGATCATATTTCTGATTGGTTACCACTGAATGAGAATCCAAGTGAGAGTGTCCGGCTGGCAGTGCTTGCTGGAGCTGCAAGTTCTGTTTGTCTTTGGAATCTCTTAAAGATTTGCTGGCATTTGGGGGTCACATCTTCTGGTTGATGAGAAGCTTGACTTGAGCCAGAAATGTGCACTCACAGCCCAGAAGGCCAACTATGTCCTAGGCGGCATCAAAAGAAGCGTGGCCAGCAGGGTGAAGGAGATAATTCTGCCCCTCTATTCCTCTCTTGTGAGACCTCATCTGGAGTCCTGTGTCTGGTTCTGGAATCCTCAATATAAGAAGGAGATGGAACTGTTGCTGTCCCCTCCAAGTTTAGCCCTACCAGTGCCCATCAGCAGCAGCTGCTTCCACTGGATCTTCCCTAAATACTGCAGCTTGTGTCCGCTCTTCTCGCACCTACTTTAAATGCTCGTGACAGCATGAAGAGAGGGTGGGTTGCACACTTGCTGCAGCTCCACCATATGTCCTCAGCCACGCTTCTTCCTCATCTGCCTCTCTGTATCTGGGCGCTCATCCAAGGCAACCTCTTGGTAAGAAAACGCTGAGCCGTGCAACCTGATACCTCTTGTGTAAACCACAGACTTGGTTTCTGTCCAGAAATGCGCTTCTGGACAATGGGAGAGAGACTCTCACACATGCAAATGTTCCCAGAACAACTCTGAGTCCTGCACCTGGGACATGTCCTAGAGCTACATGTACAATGAGCATGGACCCAATCTCCCCTTGTCTCTGCCTTCACCTCTCAGACCATCAGATATTTTAATGAGACAGATTTATTTAATTAGATTGATTTAGTAGATCTGTTTAAGAGGCTATCCATTCATAGATCACAATTACAAGTGGGGTTCCCCAGGGCTCAGTGCTGGGTCCAGCCCTGTTCAATGACCTGGATGAAGGCATCGAGTGCTCCCTTAGCAAGTTTGCAGATGACACTAAGCTGGGTGGAAGTGTGGATCTGATGGAGGGTAGGGAGGCTCCAAAGGGATCTGAACAGGCTGGATGCATGGGCTGAGACCAACGGCATGAGGTTTAACAAGGCCAAATGCCGGGTCCTGCACTTGGGGCACAACAACTCTAAGCAGCTACAGACTAGGAGAAGTCTGTCTAGAAAGCTCCTTGGAGGAGAGGGACCTGGGGGTGTTGGTTGACAGCGACTGAACATGAGCCAGCAGTGGCCCAGGTGGCCAAAAAGGCCAATGGCATCTTGGCTTGGATCAGAAACGGCGTGGCCAGCAGGTCCAGGGAGATTATTCTCCCTCTGGACTCAGCTCTGATGAGACCGCACCTTGAATCCTGTGTTCAGTTCTGGGCCCCTCACCACAAGGAGGATGTTGAGGCTCTGGAGCGAGTCCAGAGAAGAGCAACAAAGCTGGGGAAGGGGCTGGAGAACAGGCCTTATGAGAAGCGGCTGAGAGAGCTGGGGTTGTTTAGCCTGGAGAAGAGGAGGCTGAGGGGAGACCTCATTGCTCTCTACAACTACCTGAAGGGAGGTTGTGGAGAGGAGGGAGCTGGGCTCTTCTCCCAAGTGACAGGGGACAGGACGAGAGGGAATGGCCTCAAGCTCTGCCAGGGAGATTTAGGCTGAACATTAGGAAAAAATTTTTCACAGCAAGGGTCATTGGGCACTGGCAGAGGCTGCCCAGGGAAGTGGTTGAGTCACCTTCCCTGGAGGTGTTTAAGGGATGGGTGGATGAGGTGCTGAGGGACATGGTTTAGTGTTTGATAGGAATGGTTGGACTTGATGATCTGGTGGGTCTCTTCCAACCTAGTTATTCTATGATTCTGTGATTAAGAGTAGAAAAGGCCTCTAAGATCATCAAGTTCAACCATGCCTACTAAACCATGTCCTGAAGTGCCACATTTACACATTTTTCAAACACCTCCAGGGATGGAGACTCCACCACTTCCCTGTGTTCCAATGTTTCACTACTTCTTCAGTAAAGATTTTGTTTCTAATATGCAACCTTTCAAGGCCAGGTTGGACGAGCTTTGGGCAGCCTGATCTAGTGGGACGTGTCCCTGCCCATCACAGAGGTTTTGGAACTATATGATCTTAAAGGTCCCTTCCAACCCAAACTATTCTATAATTGTATGATTCTATGATTCTAAACATTTCCTGATGCAACCTGAGGCCATCTCCTCTCATCCTATCACTTCTTACTTGGGAGAACAGTCCCTACAATGGAGATGGTAACTTTTTCTGTGAGGCTGATGCAGGAACAATGACCAGGGTGCAGCACCTTGGAATGTGAGTTGTTTGAGAGGGTTGCACACTGCAAGTATCAGGCCTTTGAGAAAACAAATTCTCAATTAGCGTTGTGACTAGTCTGCTCCCAGGAGAGGTGAAATGGGAGGAAACACCAGCCCAGCAAATAGTCTCCTCTGGAGACCAAGCCATATCCCACTGGAGGGAGGACAGGTCTCTGGGAGTTTGATTCTCCTCAAAGAAATCCCAAGCTAGAGAGGCTGTTATTTACTAGGGGTGCAGTTTCTTTATATCCCATGGGCTTTATAAACGTTCTTAGGAAAAAAACTCTTCAAAACATCCTTGCTGTGATTGCCTATGCATGGGGAGAGGTCTGGACATGGTGTTTAGTTATCTGTAATCCCACAGTCAGAAAATTCACTCTAGCATCACACCCCTTGTGATAACGGACAAAAAAAAACTCTTCACAGGAACTGGCGTCTGCAGCAAAGAGCCCTCCGGATTCAAAGTATTTCCTTTCACTGGAGTAAATTGTGCTTTATGACTATAATTAACTGGGAGCCAGTACACACTGCGCTGGTTTTAAGCTGACTCAATGCTGTCTGCAAAGCACAGTGTGATAAAACAATATTCAAATCAGCTTCTTAACTAAGCTGGCGAGTGACACAATCTGGAGATGGATGCCAAAAGTAAGTGGAGTTTTGCAAAGCCCTGGGCACAGGAAGGGATTTCAAGGACTGGGAGTAGTTTCTTTAAAGAGTTGGTTTCCAATCCAGAGCCTGTGGATGGGTCACAGTTTCTGAAATAGAATCACAGGATCATTGAGTCCAACCGTTCCTATCTATCAGTAAACTACTAAATGGGAGATACCCAGAAAGTTCCCAGAGCCAAACTGTTAGGTTCTTTTTTTCTAGGGAAGAAATGGTGCACAAAATCATTGGAGGTATCTGAGGCTGGAAGTCACAGCTGCTGGACAAGAGGATTTCATCATAGAATCATAGAATGGTTTGGGATGGAAAGGATCTTAAAATTTGGAACTAGATGATCTCTAAAGTCCCTTCCAAGTCAGACCATTCTATGATCACTCAGTTCCAACCCATCTGCCATGGGCAGGGACACCTCCCATTGCATCAGGTGGCACAAAGCCCCATCCAACCTGGCCTTGAATACCTCCAGGGATGGGGGCTTGGCTTTGTGTAACTCTGTGCTGCAGGGTTTTGACATGGTGCAAATCAAACCTCCACCTCGTCATTCTGCAGCATAGGAGGTCTCAGACGATAGAGAGTTTAGGTGGAAAACCACAAGGATGGGTATCTCTGGGTGGAAACCATCTCCTAGTCAGTTTTCTAACTCTATTTTACATTGAATTACAGAATGGGGAAGGGGGGAAGAAGCTACTGCAAAGTAACATCTAAATGTTTCGTCCAGTTCCCTATATAAAAGCATCAGAAATGCTCCCTGTTAGAATCATTAAGGTTGGAAAAGACCTCCAAGATCATCAATTCCAACCAGCAACACACCAGCACCACAGTGCTTACTAAACCATATCCCTAAGCGCCACATCTACAAAGATTTTGAACACATCCAGGGAAGGGGACTCCACCACTTCCTTGGGGCAGCCTTTCCAATGCTTCAGCACAAGTTTTGCTGGTGGTCTAAGCACGTGGGAAATCAGAGCTAGATGTGAAAATGTCTAATGTGGGAAGTAGTTCTTTGTTGCTTACAAAGAAATCAAGGCTTATCTTCATTAGGTAGTGTTTAATAAATGATCGGTCCGATGAAGCTGACCTAGTTTACATCCATCTCCATGTGCTGTGAAGCTCTGAACAAGTAGCCAAAGGGCAATGGTATTGATAGGAAAACATAATGCTCTTTTTTCACCTCCTGTTGTTTAAGATGCAGGAATAGGATTGCGCCCAAGGACAGTGGAGTTAAGCAAGAGGACAGCTGGGTTACTTCAGACAGCCTTAAACTAAGGCCAGTTAAGCTGCTTTTCAAGTAAAACAACCTCAAGTGTGGTGCAAAATCTCTCCTTCAGCCCCAGTGCCTGAAGTCCTTGAGCACAGCCTGGTGAAGCTGGTCTCTAGGTGATTGCTTCACAGTATTTAAACCCATCTCTTTCTCAGGCTTGCTAAGATGTGAATTAGTGGAAGATGCCTCAAGCTGGAAAGAACTTGATTTACAGAGGTCCACTTCAACACCTACTCGTGAGCTTGTTGCTGAGCTGCCTCTGATGGTCACTGGAGGCCAGGGCTGTGTATCCAGTGGACTTGGAGAGTGGGTTAGGTCAACCCATCAGCTTCTAGGTACTCCAAGGGTACACAATGAAAGCTTTTCATGACGATTAAGTGACTCAACTTTGAGCATTTGCAGCTCCAATGGCTCAGGATGTTCCGCTGAAATCTTGACTCATTGAGAAACCTTCAGCCAGTGGGTAGGTGAGATAAAGAACCTGAAGGCTACACAGAGAGTGTCTGTGACTGCACCATCCCTAAAAATCACTCTCTCTCCCCCTCCGCTCTTTGTACAATATGACCATACTCTCCGCTGGAGTTCGTAGCAGCTATTAATCACCAGTTCTTGGAAAACAATGCGGTTCTGAAGGTGTTTGACCTTTATGGTGCCAATAGAGATGTTATAATGCTTGTAACTATGCCTTCACTTTAACAGGATGCCTCTCCACTAATAAGCTATTTTCTTATTGCTGCACATTATAATGTTAAATCCTACCATAACTGCAAACCAGCGCTCTTACTGTTTTTATTTTCTACATGATAAAAAGCAAATTATAAAAAGACTGAAATTGAAATGAATCCTTTCATTTGATTGAATTCAAAGAAGTTTTGATTCGTCTGATGGAAAACTTGCATTCTTGTTCATGGGTAAATTTCAGAAAGCCGATGCTATCTGGAATAAAACTTTATGTTGAAATCTCAGATTCCTGCTCATCTAAAGGCAATAATCCTCCACTTGCTTCTTGATGTGATAATGAGTTACCTCCGCTTACAGCCAACTTTGTTGACTCCTTCAGAGAGGTGGATTTGTTTGTTTGCCAGTAAATATTTTAGAATTAGTGAAAATTCCATGTTCTAGACCCATATATTAGTAAACACAACTTATGGTGATGCAGTTGTCACTCCAGAAGGATGGGATGTCATCCAGAGGGATCCAGACAAGCTCGAGAAGTGGGCCTGTGTGAACACCATGAAGTTCAACAAGGCCAAGTGCAAGGTCCTACACCTGGGTCGGGGCAATCCGTGGTTTCAATACAGGATGAGGAATGATGTGATTGAGAGCTGCCCTGCAGAGAAGGACTTGGAGTGTTGGGGGACGAGAAGCTCGACATGAGCTGGCCATGTGCTCTCGCAGCCCAGAAGGCCAATCATGTCCTAGGCTGCATCAAAAGAAGCCTGGCCAGCAGGGCAAGGGAGGTGATTCTGTCCCTGTATTCCTCTCTTGTGAGACCTCGTGTGGAGTATTGTGTCCAGTTCTGGAATCCTCAACATAAGAAGGATAGGTAACAGTTGGAATGGGTCCAGAGGAGGGCTAAAAAGATGATCCAAGGGCTGAAGCACCTCTGCTATGAGGAACAGCTGAGAGAGTTGGGGTTGTTCAACCTAGAGAAGAGAAGGCTCTGGAGAGATCTTAGAGCAGATTTCCAGTACTGAAACGGGGCTCCAGGAAAACTGGGGAGGGGCTCTTTATCACAGAGTGCAGGAATACGATGAGGGGCAATAGTTTCAGGCTGAAAGAGGGGAGATTTAGATTAGACAGTAGGAAGAAATCCATTACTGTGAGAGCAGTGAGGCACTGGAACAAGTCGCCAGAGAAGCTATGGCTGCCCCATCCCTGGAGGTGTTCAAGGTCAGGTTGGATGGGGCTTTGAGCAGTCTGATCCAGTGGAATGTGCCCCTACCCATCTCAGGCGTTTGGAACTGGATGGGCTTTATGGTTCCTTCCAACCGAAACCATTCTCTGATTCTAAGATGTGAGAGGAAGGCTGGCATGCAGATAAAAGAGGCTTTCACCCTTATGGGTTGGCAGTGGTCACTACTCTCCAAACCCATGACCTCAGTATGTGGGGTTTTTTTGAGTAAATGCAAAGATATTTGACAGTGGATTGGCATGAACAGATATGCAGTGCTGACCTGGCAGGAGACCAGGGACAGAAGATGTGCATACTCATGATCACAGGGTGGTCAGCCAGTTCTGGAGCTGTGTAAGTGTGCAGGTAGAAGGAGCATTTGGGCTGCTCTAGGGTAATACTCCTATCTTCCCGTTGCCACCATCCCAGAGGTGGTGTCACAGCTGCAAGCCCATTGCACACACCTAGGCGGGAAAAAAACCTCAAGCTCTCTCTGGATGTGCTGAATCACTTAATGGATGTCTGTATTTTCCATCTACTTGGTGAATTGTGTTCATAAGGGGGGAAATCTCTTACTTTTGTGGAACAGCATCCCCTGGATCTCTTTGAATCTTGCCATCAGAGGAGGTTCTCGGGAGGCTCTGGGAACAGATATGGATGTCATCATCTCCATTCCTAAGGAGCAGGTCAATGCTGCATTGTGGCTCCCAGTCCCACTCATAGATTCACAGAATCATAGAGTGGTTTGGGTTTGAAGGGACCTGGAAGATCATCTAACTGGTCAGAAGAGAGTAATGCCTTTACTACACCTGCTCCTCTGGCTAGTATAAGACACATTTCCAGGAGAGCACAGGAGACATTAGCCTGTCTTCTGCCTTGTAAAGCCCATTTAAGGGTTGCAAAGGGAGCCTGAACACAAAAACTTTCAATCCTAAGTCCTTTTTCCCATGCTGTGGAGTCTCTGAATCTTCTGCTGACCCTTTGCTGTCCAGTGAGAGTTCTGGTTTCCCATAGTCCAGATGGATATTAGCAGTGGCAGAAGCTGTCTGGATGAAAAGCAAAGCAGCAATGTAGCTGGAAGGCAGCTATTACACCCAAAATAAAAGATGAAGAAGGTGGAAAAAAAAACAGAAAAAACTAATAAAGAACTAGCAAACTTCCTGGGGGGAATGGAGAGAAGGAAAATAGACTTTCAAAGAGCAGATGTGACTTGCAAGGCAAGCACTTGCAAAGATACACTTCCATTTATCAAGCAGTTGCAGCCATGTATGATTATTCCTGCCTTGTGGCTCTTTGTAACCGTGCCATGGCCAGACAAGGAGCCAGCGGGATGGAGCATGATGAACATTCCTCATCCTCTTCAGTGTGAAGTCTGACTGCTCCGCTTAAGCCACCTCCTGCAGCAATTCAAACCAGTAGGACTTTGCCCTGAGGCAAAGTTCCACTGATCCAGTCCTGTGAGCTACAACGTCTCCTGGAATGGCCCGAGTGAAGAGTCAGAGGGAGCTCATATTAACTTCTACTGCTTTCCAAAGACATGAGTGATGAGTCTATAGTATCCTGGGCTCTGACCAAGGACCCCTGCTCTGGCTGGAGCACTGCAGTGATGCTACCTATGCTTGAGCTTTGGCATTGGTTGAGATATATCATATCCTGCCTGGCCTCCAGGACAACACCAAGCATTGGTTTCTTAACTTCAGATCTGTCCAGGTGGTTAGAGCTAATGTATGAGCAGTAATGGATCGCTTTGTGTCGCCAATCAATATTTATTTCCCTTAATTCTTGCCTAAATTGTGAGCTCTTGAATGTGTTGTCATGACTACTGAAGACTGAACTTGCCTCACTTCAGCAGCCTTTGTTCCCTCCAAGTGAGCCGATCTAAAATTTGTCAAAGCTCTCTTGTCACCGGCTGCAAAAATATTGTATCATCTATTTCACGAGAGGAGCTTCTTTTGCAAGTCTCTCTCAGCTGTATATAAAGGGCACGGCAACAGTCCAACCCTGCCTGATTTTAATGCCCCTGGGTACTCTCAGCAAATAACTCTTGAATCGTTCCCTTGTTTTCAGCAATCTTTCTGCCACATATCAAAAGGTCAGTCTTCTATGAGAACTCTCATAATCTCTCCTCTCAGATGTCTTACAATATATTCTGATCAATGGTTAAAATTGGCACCTTTTTATTTTAATGGAACCTCAACTGGTGAATAAATTCCAAATGGGTTTTCAGGAGCACTGAAATATATATCACGGGTTTGGCTCAAATTAATGCATGACATAATTCCACTAAAATCAATGAAATTGTACTCTGGGATGTTTCTCAGCTGCTGATGTTAAAGCTGTACAGCTATAGTTTATTGCTACTTATTGCTTACCTTTAATCTGTTTTAATATGATCTGAGTCCCAGGTCTATCACGAGGAATTCCCAAGGGCTTCATGGAGGGTTAAGCAATTCATTTTGTAATCCATGGGCAGGAGATTCAAAAACAGATTGAGAGCAACCCTGAGAGAGGGACTTTGATGCATTGATGGATGAGAAGCTCAACGTGAATGGGCAATGTGTGCTTGAGGCCCAGAAAGCCAACCACACCCTGGGCTGCATCAGAAGGATTGTGATCAGCAAGGCGATGGAGGGGATTCTCCTCCTCTACTCTGCTCTTCTGAGACCTCACCTGGATCCCTGCATTCAGTTCTGGAGTCCTCAGCACAGGAAGGACATGGTTGTGTTACAGACGAGGCCACAAAGATGATCAGGGTGATGGAGCACCTCCCATGCAAGGACAGGCTGAGAGAGTCGGGGTTGTTCAGCCTGGAGAAGAGAAGGCTCAGGGAAGACCTTAGAGAAGTCTCCCAGTACTTAAAGGGGGCAACAGGAAAGCTGGGGAGGGGCTCTTTATAAGGGAGTGCAGGGATAGGATGAGGGGGGAATGGTTTTCTGCTGAAAGAAGGGAGATTGAGATGAGATATTAGAAAGAGATATTTTCCAGTGAGGGTGGGGAGGTTGCCCAAGGAAGTCTTGGATCCTCCATCCTTGGAGGTTTTCAAGGCCAGGTTGGATGAGGCTTTGAGCAGCCTGATCCAGTGGGAGGTGTCCCTGCCTATGGCAGGGGGGTTGGAACTGGATGGGCTTTAAGGGCCCTTCCAACTCAAACCATTCTATGATTCTTATTCTAAGTGGCGAAAGGAGAGTTATCCACACCCAGGTGAGTGTTTAAGCTCCTGATGTCTCTGTGATTTCAGGACACGTGGCAACACGCAGAGCTATGGCAGACACTGATTCCTAGAGTTATCAATATTAATAAAAATAATCTGATTTGCTACTAGGAAAGCTACTTAGACTGCAGATTTCTCATAATTCAATAGAGTCCTTCCACAATTCTTTAAAATAATAGTTATTTAATTCAGAAATGCAGAGTTAAAAAAGAAGAGATGTTCCTATAGAGAACTGAAGAGGAAAAAAGCAAGATGGGGGTCAGAACAGTGTGCAGGACTGAATCGCTGTCTGTCACAATGATGTTCACATCCTCATTCTCCAACAAGACACATTGTTCCTACTGCAAAAAGGTTTTGGGAAATGTCATACCTTGAAATGGTAGTTTTGATCTCTGCTGAACAGATGAAATCCCCTCGGCAAATTCACTTGGATTTAATAGGGATAATATAAGTTAAATCTCGTTCTATAAAAAGATATGTAGAAAAAGGAAAAATGTGCCTTCACTTACACAAACACGATCCGAGGGGCTGGAAGTCATCTCCTATAGGGACAAGCTGAGAGAGTTGGGGTCGTTCAGCCTGGAGAAAAGAAGGCTCTGGGGAGATCCTATAGCAACATTCCAGCACCTGAAGGGGCTCCAGGAAAGCTGGGGAGGGATGCTTGATCGGGGAGTGCAGGGGCAGGATGAGGGGGAATGATTTTAAGCTGAAAGAGGGGAGATTGAGATGAGATCTTAGGAAGAATTTTTTCCTGTGAGGGTGGTGAGGCCCTGGCACAGATTGCCCAGGGATCAGTGGCTGCCTCATCCCTGGAGGTGTTCAAGGGGGGTTGGAACTGGCTTATAGAATCATAGAATAGTTTGGGTTAGAAGGGACCTTGAAGATAATCTCATTCCAGCCCCTGCCATGGCCAAGGACACCTCCCACTGCATCAGGTTGCTCGAAGCCCCATCCAACCTGGCCCATCCAAGCAGGATGGGCTTTAAGGTCTCTTCCAACCCAAATCATTCTATGATTCTATGATCATACTCAGTTCCTTTAGTTAATTTTAGACAACAATTTGTTTTCCTTTGGACTTCACAGCTTTCAAATGTGTGCTAATATTAGCAGCCTCCATTCAGTTACTGACTTCAGCGTGTTTGCAGATGAGTTTTCTTCACTGGGTACTTTCTACAGTTGTTTATTCATTTTGTTATTGTTACTATTTTTCTTCACTAAACATCTTTTTATTGAAAGATTTTTCATTCTGACAAAACTGGCCAATAAAGCTGACATGTTAAAGGAGCACTCTACCTCACTGAAGCCTTTTTACAGTGCATTAATCCCATCAGGATCTGAGCTTAAGGGTATATATCAGAAAAGCAAGAACCGCTCACTATTAACTGCACGAGGATTGGACGTGGCAGGTTTGTGACGCTCCAGATGGCCTTGAAATGCTGGTGCTGCAGCACCTAACACACCAACAAAACTTCACTTGGGTTTTCATTTGAAAGGCAATTCAGTAACACTCCCCAGCGCCAACAATTGCATGAGGTACAGCAGAGAAGTTGCAAACTCTTCTGACTTCTCGTTGACTCATCTTGCAAGCTGGAGTGATCTATCAGTCATCATCACCCATTTCATCTTCCTTCACTTATTCTTCAGTCTTGGGACACGTCTTGAATCATGGAATCATGGAATCATAGAATCATAGAATGGTTTGGTTTGGAAGGGACCTTAAAGATCATCCAGTTCCACCCCCTGCCATGGGCAGGGACACCTCCCACTGGACTGGGCTGCTCAAGGCCCCATCTTACTTGGCCTTGTTCAGAGAGGGGGCAATTCAATTTAGAAGAAGAAAATTCTTTCCCGTCCTATGTGAAGTCGTGATTTAAAAAAAACTCGCATTTTTTTGAAGGCAAAATGGATTTTCTGGTGTTTGATGTAAACTCTCAAGTCTCCCAGATGATGAACAAATAAGATTGCAGAGGTGAGGAATGGGATGGGATACACATGGTAGTGGAACCTGAGAGTAAAGTCTCCACTCTGTTTACATCCAAACTTTGCTCTTCTTCCTTGCCTCAGGTGTGGAGGAATCCAGAGATTGTGATTCCACCTGAAATCTGCCTTTTTATTTGAAAGAGTACAACATTTCTATATTTGTCCTGCTGGGCAAAGTCCAGTTTTGATGGCATTCCCTTTGCATTCATACCCACCAGTGATTCCTTTGAGTAAAAAAAAGAAAGATTAAGCCTAATTGTTGAGGGAGAGACGTTTCCCACATGAGGACAGTCAAGAAGTGGAACATGTCCAGATAACTCGAGCCATCTCCAACTTTGGATGTTTTCAAGACTAGACTACATAAAACCCCAGCAACCTGGTTCAGCCACATTGCTGATCCTACTTTGAGCAGGTTGGACTAGAAATCTCTTGGGTTCCCTTCCAATCTGTACTACCCTATGTTCTATGATCCTATGACCCTGTGGTCTTGTTAGGGAGTAGCCCAATGGTTCCAGGATCTTCCAGGATTGTAAGGAGTACTTACCCTGTGAAGAAGACAAAGCTACTGACATGTGGCCTCTGTTTTTTGTCCAGCAGGACAAACTCATGCAGCTCCCATGGGCTTCTTCAGATCTCTGCAGTAATCTTTGAACCTCTGCAGTAGTCCACAATGCTTCCTTTGTCCTGAGGACTCTGCCTTTTCTCCCAAAATGCACTGATAGTGGGACCATTGGTGAGGACTTTAGGAGCTGGGAAGAGATTTCTATTCTCAGTGCCGACTTTTTGCATAAAACTCTGGAAAAGTGTTCCCACTTTATTCCTTCTCTGCTCTTCTCCTGTTTAAGAGACAATTTCGAGTTCCAATATTTGTAAATGATTTCATAGAGTCACAGAATCATTGAATGGTTTCAGTTCTAAGGGACCATGAAGGTCATCCAGTCCAACCCCTTCCAGTGAGCTGAGCCATCTTCAACCAGATTAGGTTGCTCAGAGCCCCATCCAACCTGACCTTGAATGTTTCCAAGGATGTGGCATCTACCACCTCTCTGGAAAGCCTGTACCAGTGTTTCCCCACCCTCAGTGAATAAAATATCTTCTTAACATCTCATTTAAACTTCTCCTCTTTTAGTTCAAAACCATTCCCCATTGTCCTATGGCTCCAGGCCCTGCTAAAAGGTTTTTTCCTTATCTTTCTTATCAGTCTCCTTTAATTATTGAAAGGCCGCAATACGTTCTCCTCAGAGCCTTCTCTTCTCCAAGCTGAACAACCCCAGCTCTCCCTGCCTCTATTCCTTTACCCCTGTGCTGAGCCACTCAAATAATCATTCATTCTCTCCTAGACTGGGACTTAATGCCAATGGGGGTTTTATACAGGATAGGATGGTCTTTTGAACTCCCTATTTTAGGTCTCGTCCTCCCTATCTTCCTTCCCTCTGCAGGAAAATGCAGTATTTCACCTCCCCCCATTTCTGGATATATTCTCAGGCACTGAAGAACTTGACCACTCACTGTTAATCAATAGAGTTGGAGAGTAGCCACCAGCCTTTTACTGTTTCAAGTCTCTTCAAAGCAAAAAAAAAAATGTCAGGAAAAACGAGAGGCAGAGATGAAATACATACATTTCTCTGGCAATATTTCAGAAGCAAGGGCACAGCGGTAGCTTTCTTTTTTAAGCCTGTACCCTAAGTATAAAATATATTTGAGGGATTTGGAAAATGAAGGAAAAGTAAAATAATTAAGGAGCTGACAAAATTGATTTAGAGCCTGAAGAAAGAGGCAAGGAATTAATCGTTTTCAGTGTGGAGCACGTCTGGCAGGGATGCAAGCGCTGTCTGGAAGTGACCTGAGCGTGGCAGTGTGAGTCCCTATCAAACCAACCCCTGGCTCTGCTCCAGGGAGATGCTGTTCCAAGTCGCTTGCACCTGCCCCTTGGGCTGCTCTGAACCGGTGGGAAACTAGGCTTGGCTGCATTGGCTTCCTGAGGGTGCCAAGACCCCCTTGTAAAGAATGCTTTGGTCCAGGGGTTACAGTTTTTGAAAATTAAAGTCAAGGCAGGGCTCAAGACTGATTTCTGGTGCCACAGGGAAGTTTTCAGTTGTCGTGTGTAGACATGGTTCATGCAGGTGAGGTCTCTTGGAGCAGTCAAAGAGAAGAATGTAAAATCATAGAATTATACAATGGTTTGGGTTGGAAGGAACCGTAAAGCCCATCCAGTTCCAACCGCTTCCTGCCATAGGCAGGGGAACATTCCACTGGACCGGGTTGCTCAAAGCCCCATCCAACCTGACCCTGAACACCTCCAGGGAGGGGGCAGCCACAGCTTCTCTGGGCAACATGTGCCAGTGCCCCACCACTCTCACAGAAAAACATTTCTTCCTAACATCTCATCTAAATCACATAATCACAGAATCACTAGGTTGGGAAAGACCCACTGGATCATGGAATCCAACCATTCCTATCAATCATTAGGCCATGCCCCTCAGCACCTAGTCCACCCGTCTTTTAAACCCCTCCAGGGAAGGTGACTCAACCACTTCCCTGGGCAGCCTCTGCCAGTGCCCAATGACGCTTACTGCAAATATCTTTTTCCTAGTGTTCAGCCTGAACATCCACTGGTGGAGCTTGAGGCCATTCCCTCTTGTCCTGTCCCCTGTCACTTGGGAGAAGAGCCCAGCTCCCTCCTCTCCACAACCTCCTTTCAGGCAGTTGGAGAGAGCAATGAGGTCTCCCCTCAGCCTCCTCTTCTCCAGGCTAAACACCTCCAGCTCACCCAGCCACTCCTCATAAGGCCTGTTCTCCAGCCCCTTCCCCAGCTTCGTTGCTCTTCTCTGGACTCGCTCCAGAGCCTCAACATCCTTCTTGTGATGAGGGGAACACAGGATTCAAGGTGTGGTCTCACCAGTGCCGAGTACAGAGGGAGAAGAACCTCCCTGGACCTGCTGGTCACACCATTTCTGATACAAGCCAAGATGCCATTGGCCTTCTTGGCCACCTGGGCCACTGCTGGCTCATGTTCAGTCGCTGTCAATCAACACCCCCAGGTCCTTCTCCTCCAGGCTGCTTTCCAGCCAGGCTTCTCCTAGTCTGTAGCTGCTCAGGGTTGTTGTGCCCCAAGTGCGGGACCCGGCATTTGGCCTTGTTAAACCTCATCCCATTGGTCTCAGCCCAGCAGTCCAGCCTGTTCAGATCCCTTTGCAGACTCCCTACCCTCCAGCAGATCCACACTTCCACCCAGCTTAGTGTCATCTGCAAACTTGCTAAGGGTGCACTCAATGCCTTCATCCGGGTCATTGATAAAGACATTGATTAGGGCTGGACCCAGCACTTAAAACCTTCCCCTCTTTCAGCTTAAAATCATTTCCCCTCACCCTATCCCTGCACTGCCTCAGAAAGAGCTCCTCCTCAGCTTTCCTATAGACAAAATTCCTGAGGATGTGTTTAAAGAAGGAGCAGTTTTCATTGACATGATGGCAACTCTGCTGTGCCTGACTTACTTGTGTCCAGAGCTGGCCAAACCCGTACCACTCACTTTCCTCAGAACAAACAGATGACAGCAAACTTTCACCTGCAGGGAGGTCAGCAAGAGATCAAAACTGAGAGATCTGGGATTTGGTAAGCCAGGGAAGTGTTGAACTCCTCCATAAGTTGCCATTGCAGCAGGGTGGTTATTTTAAGAAGCAAGGCAGTAACTGTAAACACGTCTGTGCTCAAGTCAGCAGATGGAGGATGCATAATTTAAAACAGGAGTGACCAGGCTAAGGTTTCTTCATCCGCCTTTCAAATGCAGCTCTAGCACAAATCTGCTCACATCAAATAAGACTCACTCAGTGGCTTTACTTCCGACTGGTAGGTTATGAAAGCCCAGACTTTGAGAGTTTCTTCCCTCCTTGCTGAAGGACACACTTATTATTTCCATTTCATGCACCTCCTCATCCATTTCAGTAGTAAGAATCCTAACTCACCATCAGGAACCTTGTCCTTGTTTGGATTAGAAGCCCAGCAAAAAAGGATTTAATGTTCCGCAGGAAGCAATTTTACTCTGCACCCCCACTCCAGTTGTCAAGAGTCCTTAACGGAAGCCAACTGTGCAGTTAACCAGCCCTTTCTCTTCTACAAAACCTAATTCAGTTACACGCATTTCACTGCAGTTGAGTGTGGACTGTATTGTACATGAACCATTCAGACGAGATTGGACACTCAGGAGATGGCTGGACTTTTTTCACTGAAACACTTGGATTTTTCCCATGAAAAATGCTGGTTTACACCACTGAAAGCTTCCAGAGGAAAAAAATGAAATTATTTTTTATGAGGAGAATTCTACATGGAAAACATTTAAACACACAACCTAGGAGATCCCAAAGCTCTAAATGACTTTTGGAGTAGCTGAAGTTGCTTGGTCTGTTCATACTGGAGAAGAGGAGACTGAGAGGAGACCTCATCATGGTCTACAGCTTCCTCATAAGGGGAGGAGGAGGAACAAGCACTCTGGTGACCAATGATAGGACCCAAAAGGATGGCAGAGAGATGCACCAAGGGAGGGTTAGGTTGGATATCAGGAAAAGGTTCTTCACCCAAAGGATGGTGAAGCACTGGAACAGCTCCCTAGGGAAACAGTCATGACTTCAAGAAGTATTTGGCCAACACCCTCAGACACACAGTGTGAATTTTTGAGGTTGTCCTGTGCAGGGACAGGAGTTGGACTTGATGGTTCTTGTGGGTCACTTCCAACTCAGGACATTCCATGATTTTATTTCATGACACAACCTGTCACTGCATCAAAACCTTCAAGTGCTCTGGTAACACTCACACTGGACTATGCTGTGTGCTAGCACCAACACCCAAACAAGCCAGCTAAGACCAGGGATTCTCTGCAGCAAGGCTGCAAAAGAAAAAAAGCTCCAGTCTCCTAGGACTTCTCACTTAACAGAAGCAACAGCAAGACAGAGCTATGGATGTGGAGAGGACATGGAAAAAAAAGCTGGTGGGATCTCCATCCTTAGCGGAGTTTAAGACTGGGACAGACAAAGCCCTTAGCAACCTGACCTAGTACTAAGGATAGTCCTGCTTTGAGCAGGAGGCTGGACTCAAGACTTCCAGTGGTTCCATTCATACATTTTCTCCTTGAATGTCTCCAGAGGCTCTTTTTACTCATTCTAATAAGCATTTGGACACCAAAAATGCCATTTCTGCAGTGATAAATTTCACATATCTAGCTCTGGGGAGGATTCTTGCTCATCTCCCTTAGCAAGATCAGCCCACATCCTCCTTTATTTGCAATATCTGCCTCCATCCCAAAGAAGTGCTTTCCCTCTAATGTGATTAGAAGCAGCACCCTGCAAGCTGGCTGCCAGGTACCCATTGGCAAGCTGCCTAGAAAGCAAAAAATTGGGGTGGAAAAGTGGATTTTCCAGTGGTGAGAGCTAACTGCAAGCTGCTTTTACTTAAAATATTTGCATGGTTGAAATATCTGTGGCATAAGAGATTCAGAGAAAGAGATTCCTCCCCCTCTTCACCCTGATGTAAGGATGTATTTTTCATTAGGTGACTTTATGAAGGTTGTTGTTCACTCTGGATTGGTTTGGCTACTTGAAAGCTGCCGTAGGCTATGATCCTTCTTATGCCTTTGCAGCTATTCAGCCATCTGGACAGCCCAAAAGTGGCGTCTGTTCAGCCTGATGTCTTGCTGGGATGGAGATGTTCTTGTGGGAGCTGAGAGCCACTGGCGTTTGTCCTGTAATTCTGACTCCACAGCACGATCACTCAAAATGAGCATCATGTGCAAGGTTTGGTCACTAACGGGATGTGCCTGTTAAAAGCACCCTGGAAAACATTGTCATTTCCTTCTGAATTTAAAGGCATGTGCAGGGGCAGAGATATCAGTAAATGCTTTGCCAGCAAGTGGAGAAGGACTGGGGAGAGCAACACCATCCTGAGAGCAGAACCACTACTGTAGGTCTAAAGGATGTCCAAACATTATGACCTCATGGGTTTATATGAACTGCATACGGCTTGGATTGAAATGGGATAGAAAAGCTACTGTAGTGAAGACAGGTGACCATATGAAAAGCTTGTAAGGTAAGAGTCTTCATCATGAGACATATGTAGAGCTGCAAGAAAGGTCTGGAGCAATTCTCAGAAGCAGAACTCATTTTTAGACTTCTCTTTGTAGGTTCTTTTCAAACCTATTTCTGATCTCTGCTCCTAAAGATGGTCTTAAATATTCACAAGTTCCCATTATTTTCCCCAGCCTTTAGTGCTTTCTAACCATGCTAAATCCTTTTTCTTTTCCTCCTTTTTTCTCTTTTTCTTCTCGTTCTCTCCTTCCCTTCCTTAGTGGATGTCAAGAGTATTCAGTCAGACCTACAATTCACAGCATTTTAAGAACTAGGAAGTTGATCTTTTCCTTCCTTCCTCATCCTACTCCTTCTAAACTAAGTTAGCCCAGTTCATTTTAACACTCCTCATCCTTTATGCTGTCTAGATGTATTAGCTTACTTCCCACTTGGACACACTGTCCAACATCTCAAGGTCCCTTTTGATGTAAAGAACCCAAGTCCAGACATCAAACTGCATCCAAGACTATTTCAGTATGAAGCTCGTGACAGTCTTCTGTGTCTCACAGCAGAGACTGGGGCACTCACCTTCTCCCTGTAGAAGAAGCCAGCAGACATCAGTCCAAATGTCTCTACCATTTGGCCTGTACACAGGGAAGGAGGATTTTGTCACAGTACTATTGGATTGTTTCACCAGCAGATGTCCACGTAATTTAAAGTGTACGTCAGCAGGGCCAGTAACTTAGGAGAGCACCAGTGGACCAGAGAACCCCCTTCCAGAATGGCTTGTCCTACCAGCTTCTTGATCTAGAGGTCCAGGAATCACTGAAACACATACTCATAGAACCAGTAAGGTTAGAAAAGACCTCTAGGATCATCCAGACCACCGATGATACCATTTTCTCTAGGTCTTGCCTTTAGCTGCTTCTGTTAAATGCTCAAGACAATATTCTGTCACCATGGTAGAGTTGCTGGCAGGGTTTATTTCCACTTCTATGTTCATCCACCTCTCTTCTCCTCATGGGCTGCAAAGCAAGTATGTGCATCTTCATGTATAAAACAACAGCTCATCATCTTTCAGCTTGCTGAAAAATCTACAACTGCCTTAGCAACCTCTTCCTGCCTCCAGGCCATAATGCTGGAGAGCAGAAAGGTGGAAAAAAGCAGCAAGTGACAAGAAAAGGGTGTTTTACCATAACAGATGTCAATACCCCTACAGAGCACATGTTTGCTTTCACTGAGCTTAATTCCAGTGTATGTTCTTCTAATTATCCAGTGATGGGACCTTGTGGTGCTTTTGAGCACCGGGGGCTGCATGTGATGGAGCTGAGTGAGCTCAACAGGCTTCCTGCCTAAAGCTGCTTGAAAATGTATTTCCTGAAGTGACTTCTCTTTGGGAATGGTTTGAGTTTGCCCTTGTTCCAGAGGAAATGTTGCATATGTTTGATGTGGGGAGGGTAATCAAAAAGGATGCCTTTCCTCTGGAAATGTTTGTCCCTATAAAATGAGGGACAACCACTGCTTGGACATGCTTCTGGGTTTTATCACCCTCATTTGATGCCAGTACTATTATATTAGGATATATCTGCTAGTGGCAGATAAACACAACCAGAATAAAGTTTTTCAAAGCCATTTCCACGCTGGCTTCTCCCTGGGATATTCATTCCATAGGGAAACTTTTGTTTTTCATCTTTCCACAGCAAAACCTTGCTCTGAACCTTCCAATGAGAAATTGCCATCTCCATTCTGTGCTGCTGCCAAGTCTCAGAAGAGCAGCAAAAGGGAAGGGATGCTCAGCAGTTCCCAAAAAACGTTGCTTAGCAGAATCATCTCTTCTTTGCACACTCAAGGTGCTGCAAGCTCTCTGCAGGCACAACAGCACGTGGCTCCTCTGATGGATTCCCTGCCCTGCAGCACTCTGCTGTCTCGCAAGGGGAGAGTTTGTCCTGAAGAAGGACATTCTTCCTTTCTTTGGGAATATTTACAGCACAGAGAACAAGCCAAATGCACAAGAGACCTGGAGAGAATTGCGTAAGAGCAAGAGCGGTGAGACTTCTCCTTTCTTTCCTTCATTGGCACCTCATGCCCTGGGGCTTCCCACATTGCTGGGAGCCTGGGACCATGGTAGAAAAGCAAAACAGATATTTCTGGACTTATTTGAGAAAAAGAATATTTCATTTTTCTCAACAGCATTGCCTCCTCTTGCAACCTTACATGAGATCCTTACTTTAGCATCCCTACATGGGACCCAAATCTCTTCCAAGGATGCATCCCAGCTCACCTGTCCTTGGTCCAAGGCAGACACACCAGCTCAGCATCAAATTGTCATTGAACCATAAAATTGTTCAGGTTGGAAATGAGCTCTAAGATCAGCCAATCATCAACACAACACTAACATGCCTACTAAACAATGTCCCCAATTATCACACCTACATATTTTTTGAGCATGTCTAGGGATGGCGACTCCACCACTTTCCTGGGCAGCCTCTTCCAGTGTTTCACCACTTTTTCACTAAAGATGTTTTTCCTAATAACCAATCTAAACCTCCCTGGCACAACTTGAGGACATTTCCTCTTTTCCTATCATTTGTTGCTTGGGAGAAGAGACCAACACCCACCTCACCACAACCTCCTTTCAGGCAGCTGCAGAGGGCAATGAGATCTTCTCTCAGCCTCCTCTTCTCCAGGCTAAAGAATCCAAATTCTCTCAGCTGTTCCTTATAAGGCGTGTTCTCCAGTCCCTTCACCAGCCTCATTGCCTCCCTCTGGACATGCCGCAGCCCCTCAATATCTTACTGAGGGGCCCCAAACTGAACACAGGATTCAAGGTGCAGCCTCTCCAATGCCGACTATAGGGGCACAGTCACTTCCCTGCTCCTGCTGGAAGAAATCGTGTTCCAGTTTTATTTCTCACCAGCTTGAGTCCATGCAGTTCTCCCAGAGGCTTCACAATCTTCCCTTTTCTAGATGTCTGTGCTGGACAGCACTGGCCATTTTGCAAGGTTACCCATGTTCTGCCATAAGCATTCCAAAAGCATCAGAGAAAGAGGCTGCAGTGCTCGAGGTCAGGCATGTTGGCTTCTTTCCATCACAGGACCTGATGGGATCAACTCCCCCATCACCTTACAATGCCCAAGCGATGACTGCAGCTCCTCCCTGAAGCCTTCTCACACACACACGCACGCACCTTGCTTGTCTCTGAAATACTGCACACCTTTCCCTTGCACCCAAACCCCCTTACAAAAATCTTCCACCTCTTCTTCAATCTACAACGAGCTAAAACAGCTGTGCAAAATGCATTCCCAATACAATAGTGGCTGCGGACCCTTAAGTTTTAGGGGCTTTCATGGGGCTGTTTGATTATAACTTTTGCATTTCACAGCACACTAAAAACCCTGGAGTGCTAGCAATGAATTGCACACACATGATGACACCAGATGGGGCATGAACTGTGAAGCAGCATGTTACAGACACAGGCACTGATGAGTTTGAAGAAAGAAGATGCTTTAGTTCACCATTGGGTCTCCAGTTTTAGAATCATAGAATCACCAGGTTGGAAGAGACCCACCAGCTCATCAAGTCCAACCATTCCTATCAATCACTAAACCATGTCCCTCAGCACGTCATCCACCCACCCCTTAAACACCTCCAGGGAAGGTGATTCAACCATCTCCCTAGGCAGCCTGTTTTTAGGTGGGTTTCCATCTATTCCCCCATGTCACAGGTGGATACATTGTTTTAGGCCCCTAAAAAACATCATCTGATGAAAAACATCATGTGGGGATGCAGTCACTTTGAGGATGTGGTGGGACATAGCCTGTTTTTTGTTTCCTTCATTAAAAGTAATGAAGAAAAAAAGCTTGGGTGAGCTCTGGTCCATCTGTCTGTGCTGGAACTTTTGAAGTTGGTGGATTCAACAAAATGACACAGACAAGGAAAAAGGTCTCAGTGACAAGTGGTGTCCCTCAGGGGTCTGTATAGGAACCAGTACTGCTTAATATCTTCCTCATGATGTAGACACTGGGATCAAGTCCAACCTAAGCAAATCTGCAGATGACACCAAGCAGAATGGAACTAGATGATCTTTAAGGTCCCTTCCAATTCAAACTATATGATTCCATCATTCCATTCCATTCCATCATTCCAGTAGGGTGAGGGAGGGTATTCTGCCCCTCTATTCACAGAATCACAGAATCACAGAATAACCAGGTTGGAAGAGACCCACTGGATCGTCGAGTCCAACCATTCCCACCAATCCCTAAATCATTCTCCTAAGTACCTCATCCACCCTCACCTTAAACACCTCCAGGGACCCGCAACTCAACCACCTCCCTTGGCAGACCGTTCCAATGCCTAACCAATTCCTCTCTTGTGAGACCTCATCTGGAATATTGTGTCTGGTTATGGGGCCCTCAGCACAGAAAAGACATGGATTGGTTGGAGCGAGTCCAAAGGAAGCCACAAAGATGATCAGAGTGCTGGAAGACCTCTGGTATGAAGAAAAGATGAGAGAGTTGGACTTGTTCAGCTTGGACAAGAGAAGGCTCCAGGGAGAGACCTTTTTGTGGCCTTTCACTACTTAAAGGGGACCTATAATTAAGTCAGGGAAAAGCTTTTTCATGGTATCATAGAATAACCAGGTTGGAAGAGACCCACCTGATCATCGAGTCCAACCATTCCTATCAATCACTAAACCATGTCCCTCAGCACCTTGTCCACCCGTCCCTTAAACGCCTCCAGGGAAGGTGAATCAACCACTTGCCTGGGCAGCCTCTGCCAGTGCCCAATGACCTTTCCTGTCAAAAATTTTTTTCCTAATGTTCAGCCTAAATCTCTCCTGGCAGAGCTTGAGACCATTCCCTCTTGTCCTGTCCCCTGTCACTTGGGAGAAGAGCCCAGCACCCTCCTCCCCACAACCTCCTTTCAAGTAGTTGTAGAGAGCAATGAGGTCTCCCCTCAGCCTCCTCTTCTCCAGGCTAAACACCCCCAGCTCTCTCAGCTTGTTCTCCAGCCCCTTCCCCAGCTTCGTTGCTCTTCTCTGGACTCGCTCCAGAGCCTCAACATCCTTCTTGTGGTGAGGGGCCCAGAACTGAACACAGGATTCAAGGTGCTGTCTCACCAGGCCTGTTGCAATACAACAAGGTATAATGGCTTAAGGCTGAAAGAGGGGAGATTCAGACTAGATCTAAGGAAGATTTATTTTTTTATGTGGAGGGTTGTGAAACACTGGCTGAGGTTGCTCAGAGCAGTGGTGGATGCAGTGGTGGAAACATTCAAGACCAGGTTGAGCTGGGCTCTGAGCAACCTGACCTGGTTGAAGGCATCCCTGCTGCCTGCAGGGAAGTTGGACTGGATGACCTGTGGAGATCTCTTGCAACCTAATTCGTTTTATGATTCTATAAAATAACAGTGTCCTGGGACTGCGAATGCACAGTGGTTGGTGGGGTAGAGAAACTCACTTTATCTCTCAGCTCATGTCCCCCCTAACAGGCTTAACCACTGATACAATGTGGTTCTTGCTGGTTTGAGTTAGTTATAGCAGCAGTTGCTGCAGGGAGGGAAGTAACACTGGAGAAGTGGCATCTTGTGAGACGTGCGGAGATTTTCAATTTCTCTTTACCCTTCAAGTGGCACAGGATGAATCAATTTCTCTGTGTCTGTGTGTGTGTGCGTGGTTTTGCTTTTGAAGGGGAAAGGGTATGTGGTTCTCCAACAGTAGCAGGGATCTGGGGAGAGGGAGGCAGCTTCAAATCCCTGAGCAGAATTTAACTTCTTCAGAAAAAAAAATTCCAAATTTTGCCTGAATCCAGGCAGGATGCTGGAGATAATTCAGACCGCTACGAATTCTCCTCGGAAGACCTTTCTGCAAAGCTGCTTTCAATTCCAAGCTACTTTGGAGATACGAAAGTACTAGGAGGATATTTTCAGCCTAACATGAAAGCACCATTTTTTTTCAAGCGGAGAAAAATTATTTGATTGGGATGTTTCTTTTTTCTTTTTTGTGCACTGCCCAAGGAACGTGCTGTTATTTCGTCCACATGCCAAATCTTCCTTATTTACATGTATTCCCTGGAGGGGATTGACTAAGCTTTCCGTTACTCAATGGTGTCCTGGCTCCTGCACAAAACCTTTACAAGGTTGGGAGGACTGAAAACATTTTTCATTATGAGAGCAGTGAGTTACTGGCCCGGGTTGCCCAGAGAAACCATGGCTGCCCCATCCCTGGAGAGGTTCAAGGCCAGGTTTGATGGGGCTTTAAGCAATCTGGTCCAGTGGGAGGTGTCCGAGCTCATGGCAGGAGGGGTGGGAACAGGATAAGCTTTAATGCTCCCTTCCAACCCAAACCCTTCTATAAGAGTATATTGAATGAGGGCAGAGAAGGTGCTGTCAACTGGAGGCTGAAGGTGACTCTGGTTTTCACCCTAATCTTGCTAAATAAATCAACAAATACTAATTTTGCTATTTTGAGTGGATCCCAGGAAAGATTCTTCCTAGTTCTGGGAAGTTATGTTCTGATCCAGCACTGCTACAAATAAATATCTTGATTTTTTTTGTTCCTTGACCCTTTTTGTGCCTGGAAAGCATCCCACCAGTTCCTGAACCCTGCAACCTCCTGGCAGAAAAACTTCAATGTGAGTTGTAATAAACACAATTATTTTTGGCTTCATTGTATTTCCAAGAGAGCCACAAACATAAACTCAGGTATAAAACCCCAGGATATCTGAGACAGACAAAACAGAAAAGCACTGCGTGTGGCAAATACAGCCTGACAGCTGCAAAATAAATAATTCCTGGCTATCAAGGAATCGGAGCAGAAATTGAGCTATAGCCATAATCTCTGGGTTGTGAAGAAAAGGGCTTAAGAAGCTCAGGAAGGGAGTTTATCACCACATTGCACATTTTCCATCTTTGCTGTCAGATGAAGTAAACTCCTGTCCGCAGCTATCACTGTTCCCAGGGTGTCCAGGGCTGAGATAACTTCTATGCAATTTCCCTGCGTGGCAGTTACAGCTGTTCTGCATCTCCTTTTCTTAATCTGACTGACAATGAGAGACCAAGTGCCTTTAATTAACAGGGAGGGAATAGGATGAATTAAACCTTAAGGCCTGAGTCATTAACAATTGAAAGCATTTAGACAAGGCTTTTTTCCCTGCAGCATGGTGTTATTATTAATTATAATGATCAAGCATGCAGATATTCATCGGGATCCACAGCAAGGCATAAAATATTGCAGGGGGATAAGGGTGCACTTTCAATCATAGAATCATAGAATGATTTGGGTTGGAAGGGACCTTAAAGATCATCTAGTTCCAACCCCCCTGCAATGGGCAGGGACATCCCACTAGATCAGTCCACAAGAAAGGCTTAAAATGATACTGATTCCTTTAGGTCCCTGCACTAAGTATCTCAACCTTTGCCAGTCAATCTGGCTGCTGGGGAGGAGAAGTCCCACCAATCCCATGGCCAGCAAAATTGTGCTCCATGATTAATGAAGGAGCATGGAAGGATTGGAAATGTTTTTCTTCAGAAACCTGCTCAGCTTTTTATAGTTAGATAGCAAGGTACCAGAGAGATGGGTTGAGTGAGCAAGGGACCATGCTTTGCTTGTTCTCCCAAGGCATTGGAAGCTCCTGTTTCAGCACATCTCAAGCATCCTTGTCCTGGAGTCCAAGAGCAATGGAGCCAGGAGCTAAAACCTGTGTAGTCTGGAGATTCTGAGTGTTTGATTTGTGCATCCTATCAGAAAAGGTTGAAAGGGAACCTGGAGATGACTTGTGGATTGTGTTTGTTGCATTGAATCTGCCCTAATTCTTCACTGCATTGCTTGGCTGCAGGAAAAGGTGTATTTTTTTTTCTCACTGACTTTAGTTTTAATGAAGAGGGCTTGTTGGGAAGAATGCAGCCAGCAGTTATGGAAAACCTTGTTTACATTCCTGCTTTGTGTATCTTTCCAAAGCTCTGATTTGTGCAATGAAGTCACCCAAGTGCCCATTTTCAAAGATTTTCCAACATAGAATGGTTTGGATTGGAAGGGACCTTAAAGTTCCATGCACTAAAGCATTTTGAAAATCTGTTCATGGTCTCGTTGACTTGAGCTCAGCACCACTCCTTAAGGAACCTCGGTGTGGGGTCCTGCTTTGCCTTCATCATCCAGCTTGATCTGAACTGGCATTTTCATGTTGGTTCCAAGCTCATTTTTATTGTTTTTTTTAAAAATCTCCTTTTCTTTCCAAAATAGAGACTGAAATACCTTCATCTCCGTGACTCACTGTGATATTATGTGCCCTGCCTCATTACACCAACAATAATTTTCTCAGCTGAAAACATCACCATGTATTTTTGGCTGGGTTATTGGCAAAAATGTCAAGTCCAGGAGGAGCCCTTCAGGAGGACCCACAACGTCCATGTGCTGTTTTGACAGCAGCTCTTCGCTGACTTTGGCCAGGAAGCCAAGGAGCAAATCCATGATCCATTCTTTCCTGTGTAACATTGGGTTTAGAGAATGATCCATGATTTTTGGACAGGCAGCATCACGCGACGTTCCTGCACAAAGTGACATGCTCAAGTTGGCTTCCTAAAATTGCCTCCTCCTCTCACCCATCCACCCACTCACACTCTATTTATTTAAGCCTCCAGAGAACAGACCAGAAGAGAGAAAAAAAATATCTCTGAGCGAGCGCAGAAAAAGCAAAAGCAACTCTGGCCAGAAAGTCTGCAGAGCCCAGAAAGGGCTGTGGTTAGGACCACATCAGAGGACACAGCTTGCTCCTCCGCCACTTATCTCATCGAGGCAGAGCTATCACACCTCTCCCACACACACCAGCCCCCCCTGCAGAGCAGCGGGTCTGAAGCACAAAATGGATTCAAACTTAAAAGGGAATTATTTATTTATCCTGCTGCGAGATGTTTTTAATTAAGGTTGCAGCCAGAACTCAGCCTGGTATTCATAACTGGCGTTAAGATGCCTAATTATTGATTCAAAAGCCTATAAAATTTGGATGGGCTGTTCTGCAAAATGCTGCTGTTACTGTAATTAAATTGGGTTCAATAATATTTCTGGAGTGATGTCCTCACTCAAAAGGGCTCAGTGACGCATCGACTCTCCAGCTGTCCCACCTATTGCCTACAGAGACCATGAAGGTCTTGAGCCTCTGGCTTTTGGAATCATGAGAACGTTCACTGCCATGAAAGTAACAACTGCTAAATTACAGCAGTTACCCTCCCTTGATTACAGGGAGGGTGCAGCAGCATCTCCAGGTCCCAGGTGAACAAAGCAAATCAAAAAAAAAAAAGCTAAAATTGCATGGAATGGCAGGAACATGTCCACTGGGAGGTTGACGATGGGTGTTAGGAAAAGGTTCTCCACACAGCGGGTGGTGAACACTGGAACAGGCTCCCCGGGGAAGCAGTCATGACTATTCAAGAAGCATTTGCCAACATCCTCCAAACATGGAAGTTGTGGAGAGGAGGGAGCTGGACTCTTCTCCCAAGTGACAGGGGACAGGATGAGAGGGAATGGCCTCAGCTCCACCAGGGGAGGTTCAGGCTGGACATAAGGAAAAAATTCTTCACAGAAAGGGTCATTGGGCACTGGAACAGGCGGCCCAGGGAGGGGCTTGAGTCACCTTCCCTGGAGGTGTTTAAGGGACGGGTGCTGAGGGACATGGTTTAGTGATTGATAGGAATGGTTGGACTCAATGACCCAGTGGGTCTTTTCCAACCTGGTGATTCTATGATTCTATAATTCTATGGTGTGAATATTGGAATTGTCCAATGCAGGGATAGGAGTTGGACCTGGTGATCCTCGTGGGTTCCTTTCAACTCAGGTCATTCTATGATTCTATGATTATTCCTGCATCTGGAAGGGGGGTATGTGCCTCTAGAGCCAGTCTCAGCTCTTTATCACATTTGACTCATGACTTGAACCTCCATGACTGGTGCTATTAAACATCTTAAGAGGAGAATGCAGCCAAACACTCAGTCCAAAATTGCCATAAGACCTATTCCTGGCTTGAGTACGTGGGGAGGGATATAATCCCAGCCCACTCCGAAGCATTCCTCATCAAGCAAGTTTTATTTTCTCCAGCAAGCTTCTTTTTCCATTTTGATGCGATTTACAAAAATATTTCTACTCTAAACTGCTACAGAAATTTTTTCATCTGTTTGAAAACTACAATGAGCAAATATTTTAGGAACAGTTGCAGTAAGGAAAAAAAAGCTGTGAAAAAAAAAAAAAGAAAAAAGAAAAAAGCAAGGATTTGCTTCAGGAAAAAAAAAAAACACCTCTTCATCCGAAGCCCATGGGTTTTTGGCGTTTTTCTTAAGAAAGTGAAAAAAAGACACGGTTCAGAAAAAGCTCAAAAGGGTGTGAAATGAGCTGGCGTGAGCATTAGCCTTTTGCTGAGTCTTTTAAAGTCTCAACTTAGCTAATAGCTCTGTTTCTTCTCAGATAGGAGACAGAGGAAACAATTTGTTCAGATGATTGCTTGGAGAAAGGCCACAGCAATTTGTATATGCTAGTCAGGTGGTACCTACCAATCTTTTCAGTAGTATCAATGGTTTGCAAATGCAGAGAGTTAGAGCAGTGTACCTATTCATAGGCTCAAGCCAAAATAGAGGTATTTTCTCTGGTCAGAGGCATCACAAAAGCATCCTCCTTATGATTATGCAACCCATTGTGATTAACAGTGATTCACGGATGCCAGCCAGAATAAATACATAAATAGATAAAGCGGATCTCTAGGACATTCCTGAGTCATCTGAAAGCCAATCTTTTCTTTTGGGAGACAGTACGACCCAGCTTTTCCCTTTGCCTGTTGTATTACTGTGAAAAGAGGATGCGTATGTGTCTGTGCCTGCCGCAATCTGTAGAATAGTATTTGAAATGTTGCAGTGATATGCGTGGCCAGAATTAATATCACAGCAGAACAGCTCGGATCTTCCAACTCAGCCTTACCTTTCTGGCTAATTTTATATTTCAGCTGAGTCATGTTAAATGGACCCAATCTCTGACAGGGCTGAGAGCCAGCTGCTCCCACTGATGTCAATAAGCTCAGCAGATGCTCAGCATTTTGGAAACCTGGGCCCTGAAATGTGACGCAGGGCAGAAAGGGAAAATTATTGCATCCTTCTGAGCCATTGATGGCGCTGGAACAGACGGTGAATAATTCAGCAAGGCATTGCTTTAATAAAGGATCCTGTGGCACAGCTGGGCTGGGAATGTCCCCTTTGCTGTGGTGGGACAAGGCTGCTGTTGCCATCTCCACCGTGTTGGACTTGAATATCCATCAGCCACAAGAGATATCGCAGAGCCCTGCAGATGAAAAGCAGGGTATGTAGAAACGTTGATCCAGGGCCCAGATGTGGGGTGATCCAGGTAGCACAGGCCATGTGGGGATGCAGAAGTGGGTCCCTGTCACTCTGAGCATGGTGCAGAGCCCTGGATACCCACATCCAGCTGGCTCGGTGCTCTCAGAGCTGTTAATTTTCTGTGTTTCCTTATTTCCCTCCCTTTTTGAAAGAGGAGAGTGACATCAAGGTTGAAGAGAGGAGGCTTAGAGAGAGATCGGTTGGATCATAGTTTAGTGTTTGATAGGAATGGTTACATTCAATGATCCGGTGGGTCTTTTCTAACCTGGTGATTCTATGATTCTGAGTCTATGAAATGCCAAGGAAAACATTGGCAGCATGGCAAGCCTGGCCAAAAACCTGGGGAGACTCCTCCCTTTATTCTGCTAATGTTATTGCTTTTGTAGGCATAATCATTCATCACATGGGCATTGCAAGTGGTTAAAATTCATTTACTCACCCACTGAAGTTGTTGATTTTTCTCTTGAGCTGAAGGAGCAAGAAAGTCCAGTATTTTTGGAGCTGCTTGAGCAAAATTTCAGCTGCTTATCTGTGCCTGAGGGCGGCTAGCTATTTGTGAAATCTTTAAACTCAAAAGTGTTTGCGGCTTTACAGAGCACAGCCACAAGTTGTGGCCCAGCATGAACTCTGCTCTTTACTGGACTGCAAAAAGACGAGCTTTTGGGTTGACATCTTAGCTAATGCAGGAGCCGCAACAGTGAGAGTTCATGCTCCACATCAGCAGCCAGCCAGGTACCTTTTTGGAGAACAAGCCTTATGAGGAGCAGCTGAGAGAGCTGGGGGTGTTTAGCCTGGAGAAGAGGAGGCTGAGGGGAGACCTCATTGCTCTCTACAACTACCTGAAAGGAGGTTGTGGAGAGGAGGTTGCTGGGCTCTTCTCCCAAGTGACAGGGGACAGGACGAGAGGGAATGGCCTCAATCTCCACCAGGGGAGGTTCAGGCTGAACATTAGGAAAAAATTCTTCACAGAAAGGGTCATTGGGCACTGGCAGAGGCTGCCCAGGGAGGGGTTTGAGTCCCCTTCCCTGGAGGTGTTTAAGGGATGGGTGGACGAGGTGCTGAGGGACATGGTTTAGTGTTTGATAGGAATGGTTGGACTCGATGATCCAATGGGTCTTTTCCAACCTGGTGATTCTATGATTCTTTAACATCTCCTCCAGTCTAGTCTTTTCCACCCAGGGATCTCAAAGTATAGTGCAAAGAAAGGTTTTGCAAGCTCTCTCACAAGCTTGGCCATGGCTGGTGGCCCCTCCTAATCAAGAACATAGCCAATATTCAGGATCTTGCTGTCTTTTCTGGAGTGGGGTAAAACAGCTACTAGTAAAGGTCTTTCAGAAATTTGCACACAAGCAAAAGAAGGACAAAAATATTTCCTTGGTTGTGAACAAGCTGGGACAAAATTAGTTTTTTCTATTGATGCCCTAAGCCTCCATATCTTCTCTGTTTACTCCCCCTTCTTTCTCCTCTGGGTTCTGCTGAAGCCAATTCTCCTCCTGGCCTTTGGTTTCCAACTCAGAGCTCTCTACCTCATGCACAGTTCCCTTCACAGCTGTATCCAGTTTGCCCCCCCCCCCCCCCCGCCCCATCACTGCACTATATCTTCTCCAGTTGCTGCTTTCTTGATGGTTCCTTCAGGGAGCCTACCCCAAACATAGAATCATAGAATCACCAGGTTGGAAGAGACCCACCGGATCATCGAGTCCAACCATTCCTATCAAATACTAAACTATGTCCCTCAGCACCTCGTCCACCCGTCCCTTAAACACCTCCAGGGAAGGTGATTCAACCCCCTCCCTGGGCAGCCTGTTCCAGTGCCCAATGACCCTTTCTGTGAAAATTTTTTCCTTAATGTTCAGCCTAAACAGTACCTCTTTTCTCTGACCTTCCACACCACATCCATCGCCGTCCTATTTCTGCTGCAGTCTCGCTTTTCTTTTGTACAGACATTGTTGGCAATTGATCATCCAGCTTCACCAGTGCCCAAGAAATGTCCCCATTGCTTGAGGAAATCACAAACACGAGAAGTGCGTTTTGCATTAAAACTACTGGGTGAAATGCTGTAAATTTGGAGTATGTGTGAAGACAGATGAAGTTTAAGCTGGAAAAGATCCTTGTAATGGTATATGAGATGTCTCCCTGGTGCTAGCATGACTACATCCCTTTAGGTCCCAGCAGTCTTCACCACAGACCACTAATGTTTGAACTCGACGTTCATATTTCAGCTTCAGCTGGCACCCAGGAGCCAAAGTGTTTGAAAATATCTGCAGGGAGAGAGGAGGAGGGGGATGAGGTTGGATGGTCCAGTTGAATCCTTAGCTGGAAAAAACCCTAGAAATAGGAGTAGCTCAGCTCTCAGACACGCACACATAGGCACCCAAAATGTGGACACCAAGGCTACCCTGATCACCATACACGCCTCAGTCTTACCATCTCTGTATTTATGAAGCTGTGGGATGTTTTTTTTCTGGAGGCCTCATCTCTGCTTCTATCTCATCGTTAATCATCACGCACCCCAACAAATCTCCAGCGGCAGGCACTTCCTACCACTTCAGACATCTCCTAGCACTTTGCGGCATTGCCCGTAGAGCTCTGCCCTTTCAGATTATCTCTGCTGAGACAGGCTGGACCCCCCAGTGGGAAATGCATCCTTTATTACTGTGAGTGGCTCTGACAAGAGACTTCTTGGGACTATTTAGATGTTGTGGAGTGTGTTTTCTTGCAAGAATGAGATGGGAAAGGAGTCAGAGAAGAATTTTTGCCTCTCTAAACATGACTCATGTTGCCTGTGTGACCCAGCTCACCTCTCCAGGCCTGTCTTTACCTGTCAGATGGATTTTGCTTGCTACAGTGCAAAGTTGGCCTCTGAGGGTTTGGGTCTGCAAACAAAAATACAATAAAAACAACAGCAGCCCATGTCTCAGACAACTAACGCTACAGGGAGGAAGACAAAAAATAGGGGAGGCAACTTTTTTTTGCTTGTCGTGAAAAAATTATTTATAGCTCTAGCACGGCTGTACAAGGATAGGGCTCTGTCTCCAGCCCAGCCAAGAAAGCTGAAACCAGCTGTGAAGATGCTTCTTCATGTTTTGGGAACAGCTATATCAGCTTTGCCTGATATGCAAAGTCTTCAACCACCTGTGGCTTGCTCCACAGCTCAGGTCTTCACTCAGTGTTCATATGCTTGGACACTGAAAATCATGACATCTTCCCACTTATGGGAATAGTCCATAAGGCATGGTGGTAGTTGGTAGGTGTGGTGATATGGGGTTGATGGTTGGACTGGATGATCTTAGAGGTCTTCTCCAACCTTAATGATTCTGTAAATCTCTTGAGAGTTCCCTGTTGATGCATTCTGGCAACACTACTTGTTGGCTCTCACGCTGCCATGTGTCAGGTATAGAATGAGGATGGGGTGGGGCAGGTGGAATCAGTGCATGGACAAATGCATTTTTGCATCCTTAACTTTGCTCCAGTTTGCCTATTTCTTCCTTAGGACTCCCTTAACTTAATTTGCCAGAACTCAAAGGATTTTTGAGGAAGAACTCCACTATTCATACCACATGCTGATGTTCTTCCTCAGTCATCTGCTGCTAGTCACTGCCAGATCATGGATAATTTTGACCTCTCTATTTATTTTAGAGTTAGAACTCCCTAGTTAAGAGCAATTCGGTAGGGGCTAGTGATGTTCACAGAGGAGTTTGGCCTGTGTAAACGTTAGCACATCATGGTAAGGCCATGAGCTGGTACAGGGAACCAGCTGGCACTCAGGGACAGTCTGCAAGCTTGGGTCCCAGAGGGAGCAGCCCTCTGAGGGAACTGGGGTTGTTTATATTAGAGAAAAGGAGGTTGAGGGCAAACCTTATCACTGTCTACAACTACCTGAAAGGATGTTGGAGAGAAGTGCGTGTTGGTCTCATCTCCCAAGTGACAGGTGATAGGACTAGAGCGAATGGCCTCAAGTTGTGCAGGGGAGGTTCAGATTGGACATTAGGAAAGATTTCTTCTCTGAAAGGGTTATCAAGCACTGAAACAGTCTGCCCAGGGAAGTAGCTGAGTCGCCATCCCTGGAGGTGTTTGAAAGACTGGTAGATGAAGTGCTTAGGGAAACGATTTAGTAGTGGACAGGTATGGTTGGGCTTGATTATCCCAAAGGTCTTTTCAAACCTAGTGATTCTATGATTCCATGTTCTCCGGCACAGCAGGAGTGGGCACCTCCAGAGTGTATTCACACCATGCAAAGATAAACCCTGAGAAGAAAAGGGAAGAGACAACTTCCAGAGAAGTTTGTCTCCTTTGACCTGGGATGTTCTTCACTTCAAACACCTACATTTAGGATTCCTTCAAAAGATGCAGCCATATCTAATATGTCTCGATATTGCTCTTTCTGCTATAGGACCTTGTTTCTTTCGCCCAGGTAAGAATCCTCATTTCCTACATTATTCCTAGTCCCTGTGTGTTGTTTTGCCACAGCAAGTGATTGTCTCAAGTCCTCAAGGAGCACACCCAGAACTGCTGTAATATACATTCATTGGGATGGAGCTAAGAAAAAAACCCTAACCTCACTGAAGAAATTCTATCTAGGCATAGACTTACGGATTCACTTCTCCCACGCCCTGCCAATCACATCATGCTGTCTCCAGTGCCTACAAAGCCTTCCACTCCCTAATCATAAAAATAAGCATGAATGTTAACTCTAATAATAAGTACTCACTAAGAGTGGGTTCAGCTGTCTAAACCCAAAGCCATAGGAAATGCTCTGGGTTATCCCAGCTGACCTCCAATAGCACCTCAATAAGGCTAAGAACTTCTCACAGATTCTCTGTTGTAACTGCCAGATCCATCGAGTGGTCCAGGTACCCCAGGTCATCTCAGATGGCATTAGAACATCTCAATTCAGAGAACCAAATTCCACTATGTGATTTCACCTCTCTACTGTTCCGCTTTTCACAGAGATGGGACCAAATCACATTCCTTCCCAAGACTGGAGCCCATGTTCCCACTTCTTTGACCTTTTTTTCTCTTGGACAAGTTCACACCACCTGGGCTCTTCAGACGTAATGGGACTACAACAGCAAACAATCCATTGGTTCTTAGGATGAAAATAGAAAATCCAGTAGTAACACGAAAAAAAACCCAATTGGTTTTCCTCTAGATTTCTCTTCATGGATGGTTGGTTTTGCTTGTTGATATAGGTGAGCAATCTGAGTGAAGTGCTTCTGTGTTTCCAATGGGAATTACTGGGCATCCAGGATGGCTGAACTCAGTACACATCCTCTTCTCAATGGAAGCATGACTAAGGTTTCTCTTTGGCCGTATTTGTCATTAAGTACTTGGAAAACAAATATCTTGGAGATAACTTTCCTTCCATCAGATATGGTGCTCAAGATGATAGAATCATAGCATCATAGCATCATAGAATCACCAAGCTGGAAAAGACCCACCAGATCATCAAGTCCAAACATTCCTATTAATCACTAAACCATGTCCCTTAGCACCTCATCCACCCATTACTTAAACCCCTCCAGGGAAGGTGACTCAGTCACCTCCCTGGGCAGCCTGTTCCAGTGCCCAATCACACTTTCTGTGAAAAATCATAGAATGCTTTGGGTTGGAAGAAACATTTACAGGTCATGCGGTCCAACCCCCTCACAGGAGCAGGGAAATCTTTAATCAGGCTGCCTAGAGCCCCACCCAACCTGACGCTGAATGTTTCCAGGGATGGGGCATCTACTACCTCCCTGCACATCCTGTGCCAGTGTTTCACCACCTCGTGACCTGTTTGGGAACACAGGCAGAGAGTCTGCTGCTGTGGGGCTGGATCCCTCTGCCCCATTGCAAGCATCTTCTGCATTGGTGTCTCCATTTCAGCCGCCTCACTCCACAGCCAACAAACACAAACCCACATTTCCTGGGCACAGTAAGACACACGTCTCAATAAGTCCAACAAACTGTCCTTTCAGCGACTTTTTCACTCCACTGACTGCAAAGAGAGCTCAGGGTCAGAAGCTCAAACAGATGCATCTACCCGCCAGGCATTTAGTGTTAAGTGAGGTGAGTTCTACAAACACGTAGACAAACACACAACGTGCTCAAAGGAACCTCTGCCAGACAGGAGAATAATACCCATGGATGTTGCTGAGCACTATTTGAGAGTTTAATTACTTCATTTTCATTCCTAGACTTTTTCACACCTGACTGAATAAATAACAGAATCATAGAATGGTTTGGGTTGGCACGGACCTTAAAGCCCATTCAGTTCCAACCCCCTTGCAACGGGCAGGGACACCTCCCACTGGACCAGGCTGCTCAAGGCCCCTCCAACCTGCATTAACATCTCCAGAGAGGGAGCAGCCACCACTTCATGCCCTGGAAAGCTGCTTTAATGTGTCCCCAGAGACTTCTCTTCTCCAGGCTGAAAAACCCCAGCTCTCTCAGCCTGTCCTCGTCTGGGAGGTGCTCCAGCCCTCGCATCATCTTTGTAGCCTCCTCTGGACCCACTTCAACGGTTCCATCTCGTTCTTTTGTTGAGGATTCCAGAACCGGACACAATAGACAAGGTCTCACGAGAGCGGAGTAGAGAGGCGTGGTAGACTCAGGACACAGTTTAGATCAAATTCTCAATTACTGTTGCTTCCTCCAAGGATTTGGATTGCCCTCCTAGCATTTCCAGATATTCTGTATCAAAGCAGTTTACCACAGTGACTCCCACTATACAGACTTAAAAGCCACAGGTCTATGGGGGCAGCAGATTTGAGACTGGCCTCTTCTGTGCAATTTTCAATGGTGAATCCAGCCAGAAAGGCAGGGAGAAGGTAAAACAAGACAAAACATAGCATTGCAAAGCACTTAGCAGCCCTTGTGGTGTGATGAATGTTGTATTTGTACAGATCAATGATCCATTGCACTATATAACATCTTCACTACAAGTGATGCATAATTTCAAATGTAAACCCTTGCTCCCTTTGGGTCTTCGTTATTCATGAAAATTCTTGACATAATATCAAAATGCATTTTTCAGGTTCTCCTTCCTGGCTTGGACAACCTAATCACACCAGGTCTCTGAAAGCAATGTGCCAGCACATTTCTGGGTTGGATATAAAACAAGCACAGCCCTTTGGACAGTATTTCATAAGGAACAGTTAATCATCTTAACTACTTCTGCCTTCCTGAATAAAAGACGGTGAGTGCTTTTGCTTTCATCTCAGTACAACTGGTAAGGGACAATCCTCCAGCTCATCACATGAATATAACACACATTCCTGGTGAGAATCCAGTTACTCCTTTTTACATTTCAAAAGGCAGCCATTGTGTAAAAATGCATCTTAAAGGCCCTGGAGCACTGGGATTTTTTTGTTTTATTTTTCATTCCCAGCACCTCCCTGGATTCCATCTAACAAACTGTCATCCTCAGCTGAGATTTGGGCATTTGCTGCTTCTTTTTTTTCTAGCAGCCCAAACCTTTGCTTTCAGGTTGTAGAATCATAGAACGGCTTGGGTTAGTAGGGGCTTTAAAGATCATCCAGTTCCAACCCCTCTGCCATGGGCAGAGACACATTCCACTGGATCAGGTTGCTCAAAGCCCCATCCAATCTGGCTTTCAACACCTCCAGGGACGAGGCAGCCACGACTTTCCTGGGCAACCTGAGCCAGTTCAGCTTGTGGTGCAGCTGGGATTCATCTCCTAGGCTCTTCATAAGAAGTGTCAATGGCACAAACATTTCATCCTATACAGTTAGAGACCTGAGATACAGAAATTCTGGCCTAGATCTACCAAGGCTCTTTGACTACTCAAGTCTAGTCTCACTGCCACCTGGACTTGGTGACACGCATGCATTTTGGTGGTTCAATGGAATGTAACCACATCTCTAATATCTCAGCTACTGACTGCAAGGTCATTTTTGAAGGCTTCGAGAACCGTCAACTTATAGGCATTGCTATCTTTGCATTTGAATCCTACCAGTTTCTGCATTTTAGCTCCATGCTGGCCAAATGTAGCCTCCTCCCAGTCCTTCATCCAAATTGTGCCCCTGCAGGAGTCGTGGGCCACCCTCCAACAGCACCTTAGTGTCCTTGTCTTGTAGAATCATAGAATGGTCTGGGTAGGTAGGCACCTTAAAGATGATCCAATTGCAACTCCCTGTCATAGGCAGGGACACCTTCCATTGGATCAGGCTGCTCAAAACCTCATCCAACCTGGCCTTGAACACCTCCAGGGATGGGGCAGCCACAGCTTCTATGGCAACCTGTTCCAGTGCCTCACCATCCTCACAGTAACAGATTTTTTCCTAATGTCTAATCTAAATCTCCCCTCTTTCAGCTTAAAATTGTTCCCTCTTTTTGTATCACAGCATTCCCTTGTTTAAGTTCTTTTTCTTGAACCCCAGCCTTCAGCTGGATTCTCAAACTTTGTTCCATCCCTAACTGGTCTCAGGAGTAGCTATTACAAAATAATAAAAGCTGGAAGCTGAAGCTGCGGAATGAATTTGCCCTTGGAAGGGATTTCTACAGCCGCAGGAGACAGAATTTAGCAGAGGTCCCATGAGAAACCCATCCTCGCAGGAAAGATATTCATAGTTCGTCTCTGCAGTCATCAAACTCCTCAGTGCTTAACTTCACCACCACACGTTGAGCTGTTGTCAGTCCCAGGGGTCCAGCAAGCTCCCAGAAAGTGAAGACAAAGGGTCACAGGAAGATCTAAACGGCTTTAAAAGCCCCAAGCTCTGCGCAGCATGCTTAATTTTTAATATTCAGCATGCACTGGTCTCTGGGCTGTCCATGCCCATGTTCAATGCATGGATCTTGCAGAGCAAGAGCAGGTAATCTTCTTCATGTCTCCAAGCCAGGTGGTGAGCAGGCTCTTCTGGTGTCCATCTCTTTTCTATTAGAAACTAAGATTTTTCTGAGTGCAGCTAAATGCCTACAACTCTAGTTCATTTTATGGCTTGAAAAAAGTAAGGGAAGCTGCAAATTTATTGCATGATGTCTGTTTGATTGTAATGATGCATATATGCACCTCAGGACCACCGAGCATAAACTAGGGTAGCTACATCCGTGGCTGACACCTGCTAAGCTCCAACTCTGCCCTTACCAGTAGTAACCTGGTTTGTGTTTGCATCTTAGAATCATTAAGGTTGGAAAAGATCACTAAGATCCTTCTATCCAACTACCAGACCAACACCACTCTGCCTACTAACCCGTGTCCTGAAGTGCTACAACTACAACTTTTTTGAACAGCACTAGGGATGGTGACTCCACCACCATCCAGGGCAGCCTCTTCCAGTGCTTCACCACTATTTCAATGAAGAAATGTTTCCTAACATCCAATCTAAACTTCCTGGAGCAACTCAAGACCATCTTAACTTAGGAATTCATGGTTTGTCTTTACTCTTTGGGGGAAATTCTTTGGGGAAAGAAAGAGTAAAGATTGCTTGAATTTCACTTGTTGGGAGGCTGGATGAGTTGGAAATAGAGGGATTTTTCATTTAGGTAAAATACAATTTATTGGTTTGCAAACCTATAATTCTATTGCTATAATTTAGTTTTTATCTAGGTATTGATCTCTTCTTCCAATCCTGCCTGGTAGAGATAGCAACATGTACAAACCAGCTGCTGCAGGAGAGAACAGAGTTCATTTCCAATTGCCTGGTAACCGGAGTAGCTATCACCAGAGCACCTGTATCTCCCTTACCACCCCCATGTGTGTTCACCCCCACTTTCTCTGTGGTGCTGTACTGGTGGTCCTCTCCAGCACACCCTCTCTGAATCACTAGTGCCCCACATCCAGACTCGCTCCTGTCTAGCCTGGTCTCAATCCCCTACCCCTTCACATCTAGTTTAAAGCTCGATCTATGAGCTTAGCTAAGTTCTTAGCAAGGGCTTTAGCCCCCCTAGAAGACCCACGTGTCCCAACCTTAGCAGCAGAGTTTGGGGGTGCGTGAGCCACCCCATGATCAAAGAAGACAAAGCCCCTTTCCTCACACCAGGCTCAGAGCCAGGCATTAAGCGAATTCTTCTCCCTGACTTCTTGCTCCTCTCTATTTACCCTGGGGATGGAGCAGAATACTATCTGAGCCCCAGAGCCCTCCATAATTTTCCCAATGGTCCTGAAGTCTTTCTTGATGGCTTTTGTCTTTCTGTTAATTAAATCATCATTACCAGTTTGGACTACTATCAGAGGATCGTAGTCTATCTCATGGACCAGGGAAGGAAGTTTTCTAGCTACCTCCTTCACTGATGCCCCCGGTAAGCAGCAGACTTCTCTGTGGAGCGGGTCCGGTCTGCAAATGGGCCCCTCCGTTCCTTTTAGGAGGGAATCCCCTACAACAATCACCCTCCTCTTCCTCTTAATGGAGGATGTTTATATCTTTTTCTGAGGATGGTGCGGCCTAGGGAAAGATTCTAGGCTGTGGGAGCCATCATCCTCATCCTCAGGACAGGATTCCACCTGCAGCACATGGTACTTGTTTACCAGGGGGATCTGGGGTTTTGCTGTCTGGTTGAGGGGAGCAGGTTTCCTTCGTCTGGCAGGAACTTGCTGCCATTCCCCATCTCTCATTCCCCCAACCTTCCAGTTTGCAGGTGGGTGGTGTTGGGAAGTACCAGCTCCAGCAGCTGCTGAGTGAGTGAGAGGGCCCTGCTCCACTGGTCTGTCTCCCTCTCACACTCCCTGATGGCCCTCAGCTTCTTCACCTCCTCCCTTAATTCCTCCACCATACGACGGAGTTCCCCCACTTGAGTGCAGCTTTCACAAGTGGAGCCAGTGACTGAGGCACGAGCTGGTGTGGGGTGGGGGGTCTGCCTGCAGCCCAGGGTCTGGGGAGCTGCATGCTCCCACTGGGGCTCCATCTGCGTGGCAGCTTCCATCGTGCTTGGTGCAGCCTTAATCTTCTGACGGGGAGCCGCCATGGTTCTCAGTCCCTTCTGGCTCCAGCCCCTCTCTGCACCCTCTCTGCTCAAACTGCCACTTAAACTGCCCTGTTTCAACGTGCCCCACACCTCCTTGCCCCGCTCCTCTCCCCCTGTGCTCCCTAAGGGCCGTTTAACCCCCCCCCGCGGCAGCTTCTGGGGCCGCCCCCTCCTAGGACTCAGTGCTGGGTCCAGCCCTGTTCAAGGTCTTTATCAACGACCTGGATGAAGGCATCGAGTGCTCCCTTAGCAAGTTTGCAGATGACACCAAGCTGGGTGGTAGTGTCGATCTGCTGGAGGGTCGGGAGGCTCCAAAGGGATCTGAACAGGCTGGACAGCTGGGCAGAGACCAACGGCATGAGGTTTAACACGGCCAAATGCCGGGTCCTGCACTTGGGGCATAACAACCCTAAGCAGAGGTACAAACTAGGAGAAACCTGGCTGGAAAGCTGCCAGGAGGAGAAGGACCTGGGGGTGTTGGTTGACAGCCGACTGAACATGAGCCAGCAGTGGCCCAGGTGGCCAAAAAGGCCAGTGGCATCTTGGCTTGCATCAGACATGGCGTGACCAGCAGGTCCAGGGAGGTTCTTCTCCCTCTGGACTCGGCACTGGTGAGACTGCTCCTCGAGTCCTGTGTTCAGTTCTGGGCCCCTCACCACAAGAAGGATGTTGAGGCTCTGGAGCGAGTCCAGAGAAGAGCAACAAAGCTGGTGAGGGGGCTGGAGAACAGGCCTTATGAGGAGCGGCTGAGAGAGCTGGGGGTGTTCAGCCTGGAGAAGAGGAGGCTGAGGGGAGACCTCATTGCTCTCTACAACTACCTGAAAGGAGGTTGTGGAGAGGAGGGAGCTGGGCTCTTCTCCCAAGTGACAGGGGACAGGATAAGAGGGAATGGCCTCAAGCTCCGCCAGGGGAGATTTAGGCTTGAGATTAGGAAAAAATTCTTCACAGAGTGGGTGGTTGGGCATTGGAACAGTCTGCCAAGGGAGGTGGTTGAGTCACCGTCCCTGGAGGTGTTTAAGGTGAGGGTGGATGAGGTGATTAGGGGCATGATTTAGGGATTGCTGGGAATGGTTGGACTCGACGATCCAGTGGGTCTCTTCCAACCTGGTTATTCTGTGATTCTGTGATCAGGCCCCGCATGGGAAGGGCCGTTGAGCCCAGAGTTCAGTGCCGACCCCTGAGCGAGTTTTTTAAGCTTTTCCCCGCTCAGGAAAGCTCCCCAACGCCTTTAATGGCCACCCCAGCACAGAACTCACCGTCCCATCGCTGGATGCAGCTGTAAAAGCAGAGTTAATGGCTTAGCCGCGTTTAAATCCCCCGCGGTAGCCTCAGGGTCTGCCCCCTCCCGCCAGGCCCTGCGCGGGAGCAGCCCTTGAGCCCAGAGCCCAGCGCCCACCCCGGAGCGAGTTTTTTAGGTTTTTTCCCTGCTCAGGAAAGCGCCCCCAGCACCTTTTAATCTGGTATAGGTCATAGAATGCCCCCCACCGTACCCTGCGATACTAGAACAAGCTCATTTCACCTAATCCGCTAATTTCAGCATCACAGGAAGCAACAACGCTTGGAGGATGAGCATTTATAAGCTTTCATATCAATAGGTGTTAAAACCTGTGCTCTCTTCCCCATGGGCTCCTGATATAAACAGCACCGCTGACGATGTTAAATTGCTCTAATCCAAAGAAATTCTCATTACCATGCATTTCTGAGCAGACACTGAGCTGCCGTACATGCCCTGGGATTGTTCACAGGTCTATAAAAAGCAACCAAAACAAGAGTGCTGTTGTGTACAGTGTGATCCACCTTTAGCCCATGAGGTCAAGGGGAAAATCGATGCTGTGCAGGCCAATCGGACACCAAAAACAATGAAGAAATATGAAGAACCTGCAGAAGTGCAGTCTTTTTTTGTACCTGGTAGGAAATGGGAATGGCTGTTCATAGAATCATTAAGGTTGGAAAAGACCTCTAAGATCATCATTGGGCACTGGCAGAAGCTGCCCAGGGAGGGGGTTGAGTCACCTTCCCTGGAGGGGTTTAAGGGAGGGGTGGATGAGGTGCTGAGGGACATGGTTTATTATTTGATGGGAATGCTTGGACTTGATTCTGTGATGATCTGGTGGGTCTTCTCCAACCTGGTGATTCTATGATGATTCTATAAGTCCAAGTGTCAGTTACTGCACTGAGTGACATAGACAGCGGATTTTAATGTGAAAAGGGAAAAGGGATCCTTGCATACAAAAGTTCTGAGGAATAGCCGCTAATGGAGCTCTGAGGAGTGGCAGGAGGCCCTTATGTCTCCATTAGTTCAATCCAAATTCAATGGTCACAGCTGGACAGGCTGTATCTACCCACCTGAAGGACGTGACCAGCATGCTGTCTGCTGCATCTTTGCCCTCCTGACCTGCCAGACCCTACTCACACATCCAGGCAAGGGAGAAACAGGCCACGCTGCACATGGACAAGCATTATCTCCTGTTGCATGGATGTTCCATGATGTCCCATCGCACAACGGGACACAATATGGACTTAGCACCTCAGCACCAAGGGGACAACATGGACTTAGATCTCTGCTCTACCTCTTGCAGAGTCAGCAGGGACATTTCTTCCCTCGGCAGGTTTTAACGGGAAATATGTGGCTTTCCTGCTGCTTGGACCAATGAGCCAAAACAATTCCAAAGATCAGAGCTAAAATTCATAACTTCTAGACCCCAAAAGCCACAAACTCAGCTGCTTATTCCTCACCATAATCTCTCTTCCACCCACTGTCATTTTTCTTTTATCTATTATCCATTTTCTTTTCCCTTATCCCCTCATGCCCCCTCAACTTGTACTGATTACCTGCTCCTACAGAGGTATAAACCTCTCACCAAACTCCACGCAAACAATCTCAGTTGGATGAGGCTTTGAGCAACCTGATCAAATGGGAAGTGTCCCTGCCCATTGCAGCGTGGGTGGAACTGGATGGTCTTTAAGGTCCCTTTCAGCACAAACCATTCTATGATGTTATGATGTTATGATCTGTTGTTTCCATTTCAAACCCCAGCATGGACCCAGAAGCCTGTCTGTTTTCTTTCACAGTTGGTTTAGTGAAAGACAGTACCTATATCCCCAAACCCCAACCAGCAGAGAGAGATTTGAAGATGGAAGAAATTAGAGATTCTCCAGTCTGGTCTTCAAGTTGAGCAATTGAAGATGAAGCGTTGAAATCTCCATCCTCAAATCTCAGCCTAAAGCAGAAAGGGACATTTCAGCTGGGCACACAGTAGAAAGGGCCAGTAGCTCCTGCGACTGGTGGTTTCATCTGCACCATCTTTCCCAGCTGCCACTGGGACATTTCTCCCACTCAGTCTCTCCAGGGCTGAATGAGCCTGGAGCTGGACTTTTAAATGCCGGGCCAGAGCATCATTTTCATGTTTAAAAACTTGATTATATTAAAAGACCCTTTGAGGATGGAGAATCTCAAGGCATAAAAGAGACAAAACTCCCTGGTTTCTCTCTAATCAACATGCCGCGCTAAATTGGGGCTTTCTAGCCTCTTGGAGAAATTTGTAGGCGAGGCACCGGAAAGGCTCCGGAGGCCGCTGTTGAATTTTGATGATGTTCATCCATTATGGATGAAGAGGTTTATGTAAGAGTCTTTCCCTGGCGTTCATCTGAGGCCAGGCTGTCCTGGGCTGCAGATGGTAATTCACAGCGCATCAAAAGGGAGAGCAAGGATGGGAGGAGGGAGAGGGGACTCAGAGCTGGGGTCACTGGTTTTCTTCTGACAACTAGGACCACGCAGGTTTCCAAAAAAAAGGCTCCAGTATCTGATAGAACCTTGTCCTCTCTGCAAGGTACAAACTTGCTGTGTGAAATATGCATAAAGCTTCTGTTTGGACATGAATCATGCTATGTTTTTTTGGATGCAACCACACCTCCATCCGTTACTCTTACACCTCACGGAAAGAGGGATTTCCCACAGAAGGACTTCCCTCCTGTTCACTTGGATGATGTTCTGACCACATTTCCCCTGAGACTGGTGAAACAGCCAAGCCTTGCTTGCTCTGTTCTCTTTAAACAGGGAGGAGATTAATTAAGCCAGAGAGTTGGCTAATGAACTGTTAAATCTGTCCACAGATGAGGTAAAAAAAATGAACCCCAGTTAATTAGCAAAGGTATTTATAATAGGACAATCAGATCAGAACCTACCTGGGTGCATTATCGCTGACTGTCCCTCAGCTCAGACCTAGAAAGTTTGTTGCAGCATCTTCAGAAATCTCTTTTCTTTTCTCTTCCTGAGTTTGCCATGCATCAAGGGGGATTTCCACATATTTGCTCATTCTCCTATGAAGAGATTAAACACACCCTGTCTGTGTTTGAAAAGCCCATACAGCCTGGCTGCTGAAGAGGTTTGCTTGCCTCCACCCTTGCGGACAGGACATGAAAAACGTTCAAAGCCCTAACAGAACCTAGCAGAGTGGGCTGGGCTGGGCCACAGTGAGCGGGGGCCACCAGAACCCACAGAACAGCCCATAGACATTGGCCAATGAAGCCTTTGGCCTTGGGTTTGACTCGATGATCCTGTGGGTCATTTTCCAACCTAGTGATTCTGTGATTCTGTGTAGTCAACAGGATTCCAAAATCCACAGGACACCTCTCCATCCTTAAAAAAGCAAAGGATTGGTATGAGCACCCATGAATGCCTCTTCTCCCAAGTGACAGGGGAGAGGATGAGAGGGAATGGCCTCAGGCTCTGCCAGGGGAGGTTTAGGCTGAACATTAGGAAAAAAGCTTTCACCGAAAGGGTCATTGGTCCCTGGCAGAGGCTGCCCAGGGAGGGGGTTGAGTCACCTACCCTGGAGGTGTTTAAGGGACGGGTGGACGAGGTGCTGAGGGACATGGGTTAGTGATTGGTAGGAGTGGTTGGACTTGATGATCCAGTGGGTCTTTTCCAACCTGGTGATTCTATGATTCTATGATTCTATAATTCTATGACTGGGGTGTTACCGCAAGACACCCCTTCCAGAAGGCCAGTCATATTCTTACCCAAACATCAGGACCAAATCTTCCAGATCTTTTCACTTCCCCAGGTCTCAGCGAAACTTGTCTCAGCCTCCTTTCCTCTAACAGCTCTCCCACTAAGGAACAAGTCCTTTCCAGTCCTACATAGGCCTTGAAAAGCCCATTTCCATGGGCATTACTCCAGGTGAAGGAACCACTTGGTGAGTAGAGGGCATTGTGCTCCCCATCCTGTGCTCCCTCACTGCTCTCTCATGTCACCAAATATGTTTGTAACGTTGCCAAGCACTGCTACAAATCAAAGTGACATCTTCACCGAGCTCATCCACATCAGCAGCTGCATCTTTGCTTTCCCTTTCCCCCACAGAGATTTCACTGGGTTCAGAAGTCCTCTGTGGGCACAAAATGCGTCAATTTGATACGCGTTGCCTTCCACTCGATTTGAGGCTCCCACCACACCCACTAGCATCGCTGTCCTCAAAATATGTGGGACTTGCTGAAGCATGGGCAAAGCAGAAATGTGGCAGAATAGTTTCTGTGCTTTCCAGGGTTTTTCATCTTTCTCACAAATTCCCCTGAGTGACTTCAAAATAATATATTGATCTCACAAGATTGAAAATAAAAAAAAAAAACATGTATAAACCTGCTGCCTAGGGAGAAAGTGACTTCTCATTTCTCTTCCTTGCTTGCTCCTGCCATGTGTTTTACTATCTTTGCTCTGGGATTTCCTGTGTTTTCCTGTACAAACCTATAGGTTTGCCTACACCTTCTTCAGATTCCAGGACAGCCTGTTTATATCCACCTCCCACTGGGTCATCCAAAAATTCAGTTCTAGTTTAAGACGCCAGTCAAGCTGAGTTTGGTGCTCTCTACATCTCAACATCCCTCAACCACTACCAAACAGCCAAACCTGACACTTAACACTCAGGAGATGCTTTTGTTGTCTTCCCATAACAACCAACCTCAAAGCATGATGCTTCCCAATGGAATTATATTCTGGGAAAGCATCTCCTTTCTCGTCAGTCATACCAATGCTAATGTAGCAACCTGCCAAAGGGATTGGAGATATCCCTGCATCCAGGGTGCAAGGGTGGGAAAACAGGCAGCAGGGATCTCTGCAAACCCATGCTTCTGGATTTTGCTCCATCTGAGCATCTGCTCTTCCTTCCTTCCATAACAGAGCAAGGATCAGTCTGAAGCGGTGAGTTTCCTTAAGATCGGTTCTAACTTGTACATCATATGAATCAGAATCATAGAACGGTTTGGATTGGAAGGGACCTGAAAGCCCATCCAGTTCCAACCCCCCTGCCACAGGTAGGGACACCTCCCACTGGATCAGGCTGCTCCAAGACCCATCCAGCCTGGCCTTGAACACCTGCAGGGATGGGGCAGCCACCACTTCTCTGGGCAACCTGGGCCAGGGCCTTATCACCCTCACAGGTAAACATTTCTTCCTAAGATCTCATCTCAATCTCCCCTCTTCCAGCTTAAAACCATTCCCCCCCCTCCAATCCTACCGCTGCACTCACTGATCAAGAGCCCCTCCCCAGCTTTCCTGGAGACCCTTCAGGTACTGGAAGGCTGCTCTAAGGTTTCCTCAGAACCTTCTCTCCTGCAGGCTGAACAAGCCCAACTCTCTCAGCCTGTCATCGTATGGGAGGTGCTCCAGCCCTTGGATCATCTTTGTGGTCCTTCTTTTTTCTCTTTTTTTTTTTGAAAGAAGAAGCTAGGGAGCTATGGATGATCTGCAAGACATGAGATAGGTGGAGGCAGGTTAAGTTGTTGATAGAAATACCAGCCAAAGAGGCATCCCCAGAGATGCCTGCCTTCCCCTCCAGACAAGGTTATGGCGCATCCTCCTTGCTGGCTCCACTCTTGTCTGCAAATCAGAGCAGGGACTCTGCAGGTGGAGGAGGAAGACCCCAACAGGGTTACACAGCCTCTGCCAGCAGCATTTCCATTTCTTGGAGGTCTGCACCATCCAGATTTCCTGCCAGGACCGTTTCTGTTGAGGCTCTGGAGCGAGTCCAGAGAAGAGGGATGAAGCTGGTGAAGGGGCTGGAGAACAGGCCTTATGAGGAACAGCTGAGAGAGCTGGGGGTGTTTAGCCTGGAGAAGAGGAGGCTGAGGGGAGACCTCATTGCTCTCTACAACTCCCTGAAAGGAGGTTGTGGAGAGGAGGGAGCTGGGCTCTTCTCCCAAGTGACAGGGGACAGGACAAGAGGGAATGGCCACAAGCTCTGCCAGAGGAGGTTTAGGCTGGACATTAGGAAAAAAATTTTTCACAGAAAGGGTCATTGGGCACTGGCAGAGGCTGCCCAGGGAGGTGGTTGAGTCACCTTCCCTGGAGGTGTTAAAGGGATGGGTGGACGAGGTGCTGAGGGGCACGGTTTAGTTTTTAATAGGAATGGTTGCACTCGATGATCTGGTGGGTCTCTTCCAACCTGGTTATTCTATGATTCTATGATTCTATGAATTAGCTCCAGCAGCCCAAGCAGCAGCTTTTTGCTGTTGTTAGGTGCTAATGTGGGTGAACCGTGGCCCAGCCCTGGCAATTGCACACCTGCAGTGGGGTGTCATTACTGGTGAGTAACAGCTGGACCAGAAATCATGTAGGGCTCCAATCCACTGCCATCAGCTGGAGGGTTAACAACATCCCTGTCCTGCTCCCCCTGGGACTTCGTGATCTGTATGTAAGATATTTGATTGCAATTTCCATGCATTGAATACTGTGTTCAGGTTTGGGCCCCTCAGTACAGAAGGATGTTGAGTAGCTGGAGCGCATCCAAGAGGAGGGCAATTCCTCACCCTCTGAGTGAAGAAACCTTTCCTAATGACCAACCTAACCCTCCACTGGTACATATTCCTACCATTCCCTTGGGTCCTATCATTGGCTGCCAGAAAGAAGAGATCAGCACCTGCTCCTCCTCCTTCCGTTGTGACGAAGCTGTAGACCATGATGAGGTCTCCCCTCAGTCTCCTCATCTCCAGGCTGAACAGACCAAGTGACTTCAGCTGCTCCTCATAGGGCTTCCGCTCTAAACTCTTCACCAACTTTTTGTGGCTTCCTCTGGACACTCTTCAGTAAGTGTAGAATCTTTTTCTCCCAAAAGACCAGGTTTAATTGTATCACTGACTCATATGTTTGGTGAAGGAGGTTAAGAAACCTTCCCAACATTAACTCAATGATGGAAGAGGTCTTTACCAACCTAGTCATTCTATGATTCTATGGTTGCATCGCTGGAAGGAGGCAGGTGGGAAGACAGGCGGGTAGTTTCTTCCTCTGGAAACTAGCAAGTCTCCTCTTCAGCAACAATTATTTGCCTCTAATGCCTAAAAATATTGCACTTTTGGATTTGGAACCTTTTTATTGTGTTAAACAAGGATGAACACTTTGAACTAACACGGCTCTTTTGGCATGAAGCAAGTCAGAGCCTGAACAGATTTTGTTTCAGTTCAGTCCTAGAGCCTACTCAAAGATTCATTCCGATTAATTTTAGTCTATTACATGTTGGTTTAGTCTTTCGCATCACTCTGGATGGGTTAAATCCAGGATTTTGTTAACATCTACTTCGCCACAGCCATGTCCATGGCACAGGTAGCGGAGGGAAGGGAAGGCAGCAGAGCATCCTTGCTAATTAAACACAACACCTCACTGTGCTCAGGTGTTGCTGAAACAGTCTCAGCTTGTCACACAACCAAAAATATCCCAGTGGCAGCAGCTGCGCTGCTTGTTTTAGCTCCAAGCGTGCCTCCAGCCCACGCAGGTCTGTGGTTTCTCCACGAGGCCAGCACAGGCTGCCTCTTGCAGGCAGGCTGGGTGCTAAGAGCAGGGCTGAGAGCACCGTGTGATCACAGATCCCGTTTTTTTAGGTTTTCTTTTTTTTTTTGCCAGTTTCCTAAGGAAACAAGAGCTGTGTCTGTGCCTCCTGCTCACCTCTCTCCTCTGCTTTTATCTTCACAAGCTGTTGACCAGTTTCAATGGAAAAGAGTGAAAATAGCCTGACTGGGAGCAAATAGATGCTCTTTTGGAGAATAGAGCCCTTCCAGGCACCATGCTGACAGGACAAGGTCATCACAAGCCAGACTCCAGCTTGCAAAGAACAATCATATTTCTCATATTCCCCAGGGGCAAATTTACTTTATCCTCCTCGAAAGCCTTCTCTAGCAGCTACAGAATCACAGAATAGTTTGGGCTGGAAGGGACCTTTAAAGGTCATCCAGTCCAATCCCCCTGCAGTAAGCAGGGACATCTTCAACTGGATTAGGTTGCTCAGAGACCCATCCATCCTGACTTTGAATATTTAAAGGGATGTGGCATCCACCATCTCTCTGGGCAACCTGTGCTAGTGCCTCACCACCTTCATTGTGAATAAATTCTTCCTTATATTTAGTTTGAATCTCCCCTCTTTTAGTTTAATACCATTACCCTTAGTCCTATAGCTACAGGCCCTACTAAAAAGTTTGTCTCCATCTTTCTTGCAAGCCCCCTTTGAAAGGGCACAGTAAGTTCTCCCTGGAGACACCTTTCCTCTGCATCAGTGAGTACAACACATCCCCAGCCCACAAGTCACTGAGGAGAGAGGGGCGGCTACAGATTGGGTTTTCACTGTTGTTTGTAAAAGATTTGGAGATCCCAAAGCTTCAGATGTGTGAGTCATTCCCAGTGCCTAACCCACCCGTGTCATTTTATAAGCCCTTCCTTGGGAGTCTTTTCCGGCTGTTTGGCTTTTAGCTACTGATCCCATGCTCCCAGGCATGTGCCTTGCAATCTGCGGGAGGAAATGTTTTCTCAGATCCTCCCAGGTTTGCCCTGAACTCCTCAAGAAACAGGGAAAGGGATAAAACAGAGAGTTTCCTGCTGACAGACTGGATTTGACTTGGTGCTAAACCCATCGGCTGCAGAACAGTCACTGGAGAGAAAAGAAAGGAGGGAGAGGAAATGCAGAAATCCTTTTCTATTCCCTATGCCTGGGGTCTCAATGATGAAATGCAGTGCTAATGAATTATACAAATGCTTATGCAATTAGAAAGAGCTGCAGTCAGTCCTTCTGCAGCCAAAAATAGCTTTGCGCACCAGCAAAGGGCCTGCCTGCCTTCACATCTCATTAGAAAGAGAAAACACTCAGGGCTGGTGAGTGGGAGAAGCTTCAGACAGAACAAAATATTCCTGTCTGCTAACACTGGAGGGCAATGCAGTATATGAGGGAAATGCACAGCCAGCCCCACACATCCTCCCCATCGAAAAACCTCTGCCTGAGGGTCATGGTCACCTCTGGGGACACAGGAGGGACATCCCTGGCTGTGCAGATACCCTGAATCCAAAGAGGATCTTGTAACCGTGCTGGTGGGGTGGGCATAGTCCCAGGAGCTCTAGAATGGTGATCTCTCCATATCAGTGCAATGGATTTGTCTCCAAAAAAATAAAGAAGAATGCTCTGGACCCCGTAGGCAGGCCCTGGAGGGAGACTCTAGCCTCAAACATCATACCCATGTCCCTCACAGGATGATTTCAGCTCCTTTGGGGTCCCTCAGGACCACCCAAGGTTGCTCTTGCAGAGTCTTTAATAGTGTTTTTACTATTCAGCTCCCTAACCCTTTTCTCCAGGAGGAGATGGTTTCCTTCTGACAGTGCCCAGCCAGTTTAGATATTTAAAACCAAGTGAGGCAAGCCTTCCCCTTGTTATTAGGATGGAGAAGTGCTCTCCAGCTAAAGCAGTGAAAGAATCTGAGATCCAGAGGCCACCAAGTGTTTCTTTTCAGAGGGAAATTTTGATATTTACTCTGAGAGTAGCAGGGGGATTAGCTTGAATTTACAGTAGTCTTCAAGAAGGGATTTGGAGACACCCACCCTCTGTGCTGGCCAGGGCACAGACAGGAGCTTGAAAGAGAAAGGAAGCAGAAGCACCATCTGGACTTGGCGTAGACACTCCTGAGATCCATGTTCTTGGCAAATCCCAGAACCACTGAGGCCTTCCAGGATAAAGTGGCAATGGACCAAACCTACCGACTCAGCGGCACTTGGCCCAGGGTGGGGAGAGTGGTGGAAAGGGGCCAGAAACACTCTGAGAGTCCGTGGAAGTCATCAGAGATTTTAAATTCTTCCTGGCAGTGGTGCGGCTGCCAGAGAGGGAGGCAGCTGGCTGCGAGTCTCGGAAATGCCAAGGTGGCAGGAAGACAGCTAGGTGGTACATGCCATTCTTGAACAAGTTTGTAAAGCAATTCTAGCCAGTGGAGAGAGAAGCAGTTGGCAAACAGGTCTTCTTCTGGTGGTTCATCACGTACTGGAAAATATGTCATGGACTACCCTGCATCCACAGAGCACAGGTTGAACCTCCCCTGGTGGAGCTTGAGGCCATTCCCTCTTGTCCTGTCCCCTGTCACTTGGGAGAAGAGCCCAGCTCCCTCCTCTCCACAACCTCCTTTCAGGTACTTGTAGAGAGCAATGAGGTCTCCCCTCAGCCTCCTCTTCTCCAGGCTAAACACCCCCAGCTCTCTCAGCTGCTCCTCATAAGGCCTGTTCTCCAGCCCCTTCACCAGCTTCATTGCTCTTCTCTGGACTCGCTGCAGAGCCTCAACATCCTTCTTGTGGTGAGGGGCTCAGAACTGAACACAGTACTCAAGGTGCAGTCTCACCAGTGCTGAGTACAGGGGGAGAAGAACCTCCCTGGACCTGCTGGTCACGCCGTTTCTGATCCATGCCAAGATGCCATTGGCCTTCTTGGCCACCTGGGCCACTGCTGGCTCATGTTCAGTCGCTGTCAACCAACACCCCCAGGTCCTTCTCCTCCTGGCAGCTTTCCAGCCAGGTTTCTCCTAGTTTGTACCTCTGCTTAGGGTTGTTGTGCCCCAAGTGCAGGACCCGGCATTTGGCCGTGTTAAACCTCAAGCCATTGGTCTCAGCTCAGCGGTCCCATCTGTTCAGATCCCTTTGGAGCCTCCCTACCCTCCAGCAGATCCAGCTTCCACCCAGCTTAGTGTCATCCACAAACCTGCTAAGGGTGCCCTCAATGTCCTCATCAGGTCATTGATAAAGACATTGAACAGGGCTGGACCCGGTACTGAGCCCTGGGGAACCCCACTTGGAACTGGCCTCCAGCTGGAGTTAACTCCGTTTACTACCACTCTCTGGGCTCAGCCAGCCAACCAGTTTTCCACCCAGGAAAATGTCTCAATGTTGGCAAGATTCTACATCAGTGATGGTAGTAGTGACACCAAAATCAATCACCCTGTCTCCAGATACTTCACCGAATAGGGACAAATAAGAGTCCTGGAATTTTATGGCACAGTCCAAAGGTGGCCAGTTGGTGCAACATTTCACATCTCAGTACGGGAATAAAGAGAAGCCACAAACTCTGCATCTGGGACCATATTTATGATTTGGAAGCGACAAGTGTTGCACACAGCAGCATCCAACCATCCTGCCAGTGAATTTATGTCAGAGTTTTGCTCATGGAAAAAACATATTGTGGTAGATAATGTTCTCGCTGACAAGCCAGATGTCAAAACATGGCAGGATAACGTTACTGAAAGCCTCAGCTGCTATAAAAGAGAAATGAAGAGATGATTGTTCCTTTGTTAGACATCAAAATTTGATGGCCTATCACAGTGACTGTAAGGTTCATGAGTGTTCAAAATAAGGCACGGCTAAAAGTTCTCCAGGATTTCAGTTTGGGACATTCATGGGAGAGGTTAACCGGCTAAAAGTTCTCCAGGATTTCAGTTTGGGACATTCATGGGAGAGGTTGACCCATTTTTGATCTCTATTGTGTGCCTGCTCACAGCCAGGAGATGTGCAGAGCTCTGTGCACCTCTGGCAAGAGCTGATCTACCGTGGAGAAGTCAGGATCAAGGTTTCTTTCCCCTCTGATTGCTCAGTGCGAAGTATTTCAGGTAGAGCAAAGGTCTGTTAGGACCATGTCTGATGGTGGCCCATCGTGGGTGCCTTCAGGACAATGTAAGAACTGCAAAGGTCTGGGGTGGTGGCAAACAGGTTTGTCTTCACCAGGACACACCACTGTGGTCATTAACTGGAGAGCTCGCTCAGCCCTATGATCCTTATAGAACCATAGAATCACTAGGTTGGATCTTAGATCATCAAGTCCAAACATTCCTATCTGCCACTAAACCATGTCCCTTAGCACCTCATCTACCCATCTTTTAAATACCTCCAGGGCTGGTGACTCTACCACTACTATTGTCAACCTGTTCCAGTACCCGATGACCCTTATAACTCATTTCTTGTCCCATCCTCTGGGCTACTGAAAGGCCCCAAGGACAGACAATGAACATCTCTGCTCATAGGGGTTCACAGCCTAATGGTTACAACTTCATCCAACAAGTCAAGGTCTTAACACACCATGTCCTTGCCCACCAGTCCAAGAGCTGTAAAAACTGATGTGTTGCACAGGAAGTATTCAGCTTCTCTCTCTAGGAGCTTTAAAGCTAAACCACGTTCAGCACTGCTGGCTCTGGTTGAGAAGAGCTGGTACTTCTAAAAGGTGCTTTTTATCTCTCAGCCTGCATGCCTACATCCATATGAAATGGAGACAGATGTCGACTGGAAGATGAATTTGACCTAGACCCTAAGCTTTTTGATGGTTTAAGGAGCTGGATTCCAAGCATGGCTTGCCCACACCTCACCTCTAGCAGATGAGGCGTCTGACTTATCTCTCCTGAGCCCTGTCTGTCTGTCCTTCCTTCACTGGCACCACCAGCAGCAGGTTGGACGTCACCACATGGTCCCCCAGCAACAGAAAGCAGGACCAGTCTTGCAGGAGGGATGCTCAGGTACCACTTTAATTTTCAACTAAGCCTTGTAGGAAGGAGGCCCATTGAATCATATCTGCCTAGCATTAAATCAGAGTTAATTAACTATTTAATTTTGCTTTTATATGCAGACTTTATTAATGAGGGCTTCTTGAGAGAAGGTTTCCCAGCATCCTGGGACATCGGCTAACAAGCATGAGTACCTGTTTCCAAACTAAAGAAACAGAAGGAGCTGCAAATCAGATGGGAATTTATTGGGAATGGGAGAAATTACCTGGTCTGTACACATTCAAAGGCTTGAAAAGCCCACGCCCACTCTTTGCTGTGCAGGGTCTGCTTCCCTTTCATGCCACACTGCTTCTAGACTGATGCCTGAACATGCTGAATGGATGATGCTGGAAGGATAATTCTGGACAGATGGACATAAAATACTGCTGAATCTTGCCTAAAACAACATGCAGAGATATTGCCCGTGATTTACAGGTAGAGACCTGCAAATCACAGCTACAGAAGATCTCGGGTTAGATGGACACCAAGGACCTGCGGTTGCATCTCACACTTTCCCCATCATTGCCTGCCCAGACCAACATGCCAAACACCAGTGTTAGCTCTGTCCTGATAAACACAGCTTGAGGATACAGTTCAGAGCAGTCATCATCCTCTTTACAAGTCACAAGGACAAGCAGCAACTGTTCAGATTGCTTTTGAACTTTGCTGCTATCATTTATCTGCGTTCAATGCTCCAAGCTCCATCTGTCTTGCAAAGGTTTTCTCTTGACATCAGCCCTGCGTGGCAGATTTTTATCAACTCCATTGTGTCTTTTAACACAAAGGTAACCTGCCATGCCTCTTCCAACAGTCTTTGTAGCAAAAGAAAATGAAAATGCTTTTGCTTTTAACACTTTACCTACTTCAAGAGCAATTTACAGGTGTTTTGTTGATTGCATGCACCATTCACAGAGATAAATCTCAGTCGCTTATGTGTAGCTCGTCTCCTGAACAACATTTAAGTAAAGAAAGAGGGAAAAAAAAACCCAAACAGAAAGCTGGAATAGAGATCAGCACAGAATAAAGGCAAAGTTCTTTGTGAAGATCTGCGTGAAAAACATGTAGATGCCCATTTTCCCATTTTACAGATGAACAAGCAGAGAGAGGGAGAGATGAAATGCTGTTCCCTCTTGCTTAGGAAGGGGTTAACTGATTTCAATAAATAAATAAATAGAGAAATAGATAAAAGTGCCATAATAATAATTCTTGCCCTCCCATTATCAGAGCACTGGAGATTATTTCAGTTCTGGAGTCCTCAGAAAGGGAAGGGCATGGAGCCGTTGGAGTGAGTCCAGAGGAGGCCTCAAAGATGATCCAAGGGCTGGAGCACCTCTCACATGAGGACAGGCTGAGAGAATTGGGGTTGTTCAGCTAGAGAACAGAAGACTCTGGGGAGACCTTAGAGTAGCTTCCAGTACTGAAAGGGCCTACAGGAAAGGTGGAGAGGGGCTCTTGATAAGGGAACGCAGGGAAATGATAATAGGTAATGAGTTTAAGCCAAAATCGGGGAGATTTATATTGAGTATTAGGAATAATTTTTTCCTGTGAGGAGAGGCACTGGCACAGGTTGCCTAGAGAAGTTATGGCTGCCTCATCCCTGGAGGTGTTCAAGGCCAGGTTGGACGGAGCTTTGAGCAACCTGGGTCAGTAGGGGGCTGGAACTTTAAGGTCTCTTCCAACCCAAACCATTCTATGATTCTGATTAATTGTGTAAAACAAAAAGCAGTGGGGCTGAACACTGGTTACAAGTTTCAGCTCTGACTCCCACATCTTCCCAAGCCCACCTAGGCAATTTTCTTTCTCGAAAAAAGGGATAAATTCCAGGTCACACGTTTATAAATAAGGAATTCTCATGCAATCCAGGACTGGCTACTCTTAATATCCCAGAAAGACTCTCACAGTGATAAACAGCTCATTTGGCCAATACAGCTCCAAATGGTGCTTCCAGGAGTTTTATCACTGGAATAACTGCGTGTACCCTGGATATTTGCTGTGCTGCTACCGTGACGAACAGAAGTTTGGATGATCAGAGCCACATCTGATCTCAGCGTGCTGACTGTATCTGCCCTGAAAAGATGGAGCAAAACTGCCATCCCAAAGCACGCTGTGCATGCAGGATAAAATCCAGGCAGAGATGGAGAGAGGATGAGTCACTAGGCTGGAGGATCCTCAACCTTAGTCTGGCCTCTCCCATGATGCTCCTCAGCCATGTGCTCAGGAGTATCGCTTTGAGCCCTGGGACCTGCAGGAGGGTTTGGCAGCCCCACATCCCTATTAATGGAACCATGGAATCATAGAAAGGTTTGGATTGGTAGGGACCTTAAAGATCATCCAGTTACAATGCCCCTGCCATGGGCAGCGACACCTCCCACTGGACCAGGCTGCTCAAAGCCTCAAACAGGGACGGGTCAACCACAACTTCTCTGGACATTGCAATGCCTCTCCACCCTCTGGCTAAAGCATAGTTGGTGAAACCATGAAGTGGGTTCCAACACAACTGAAAGCATCTCCTGGAGGAGAAAGACCTGGGGGTGTTGGTTGACAGCAACTGAACATGAGTCAGCAGTGGCCCAGATGGCCAAGAAGGCCAATGGCATCTTGGCTTGGATCAGAAACAGCCTGGCCAGCAGGTCCAGGGAGGTTATTCTCCCTCTGGACTCAGCACTGGTGAGACCGCACCTCGAATCCTGGGGTCAGTTCTGGGCCCCTCACCACAAGAAGGATGTTGAGGCTCTGGAGCGAGTCCAGAAAAGAGCAACGAAGCTGGTGAGGGGGCTGGAGAACAGGCCTTATGAGGAACGGCTGGGAGAGCTGGGGGTGTTTAGCCTGGAGAAGAGGAGGCTGAGGGGAGACCTCATTGCTCTCTACAAGTACCTGAAAGGAGGTTGTGGACAGGAGGGAGCTGGGCTCTTCTCCCAAGTGACAGGGGACAGGACAAGAGGGAATGGCCTCAAGCTCCACCAGGGGAGGTTCAGGCTGAACATTAGGAAAAAATTTTTCACAAAAAGGGTCATTGGTCCCTGGCAGAGGCTGCCCAGGGAGGGGATGAGTCACCTACCCTGGAGGGGTTTAAGGGATGAGTGGACAAGGCGCTGAGGGACGTGGTTTAGTGTTTGATAGGAATGCTTGGACTTGATGATCCAGTGGGTCTTTTCCAACCTAGTGATTCTATGATTCTATGAAATCCTTGTTGCACCAGCCGAGTCGCCTGGGAGCAACATCCTTAACTTGGTGCTAAGGCACATTTTGGTCCTGATCAATAAGCAAAGTGGGGAGTGGATCTGAAGCACAAAGAAGTATTTAGTACTTATGTTCCTAAAATGATCTGCTGTTTCTGAATGACTCGCAAAGACACAGCCCCCATAACCTTCTCCGAATGTTTTTATGCGAAAGAGCTAAAACAGTAGGCAGATCATTTTCTCTCTTTCACAAAGATGAAGAGCAGTTTATTCTTCAGCTGTCGCTTTTTATCGCTTCCTTTTAGGCGGTTTTAGACGCGTTTTCAGGAAAATAAATCTGGGAATGCTCTTAATAACCCGCACACTTGATTAGTAGTTATTACACTGAGCCAAGAAGGTGACATCCTGCTACATCCTCGCTCGGTGTCTGAGGACCAAGAGGAGAAGTGATTGATGCAAGGTCATGCCGGCTGGCCCTGGAGGGAGCAGGATGCAAGGCCAGGTCTTTGGAGGCCGTGAGGACATTTTTAATTACAGATTCTGCTCTTCTTCTAGCTCCAAGGACATAGCCCTCCTCCTCGGTTATTCCCAGCCACAGAAGCTGTACTCAGCATACAAGCCCAGCAATGCAGGTGTCTTCTTTTGCTATTAAAGTGGGACCGCAAGTATTTTGGCTGCTGACTTTATCAGCACACACCCTTTCATCCCACATGGCTCCCTCTCAGCATCAGTACCCACCTCCACCTAAGCGCCATCCTAATTCCCTGCCCTGCTCCTCCATCGCATGCAGCTGACTATGACATGGTCTCCATCCTGGATCATGTTAGGGAAACTGCTCTAAGATCTTCCTTCTACAAGAAGGTCTCCTTGCCCAAGAGATGTCACCAGGCTTGATGTCAGCTCTTCCCCTGTCCCCAGACCCAGCTCCCCTCTTACATCTCTCTCCACCCTCTTAGCACCTCTTCCTCCTTTGCCTTCTCTTTTAGGAAGTCTCCATTTAGACTCGTGCATGGCCAGGAGGGTCAGAGAGTGAGAGATCTTGACTCCTTCCCCACCCAGCTCCCGTTTTTTAGATAGTCTTCTTGGTGTGGCCTTCAGCATACCTCACCCCTCACCCACACAGCCCAGAAGATAAAAGCAAATCAGGCAAATCACACCAAAAAGCAAACCTCCACTTCAAGCGCTGATAAATTCAAAGCTTCTTGGCCCCTGAGTGAAGTTTTCCCACACAATAGCTCAGATCCTATTGAAGCAATGACAAGCAACTACTTTCTGCTTCACTTAAAATTTAGCCAGGAGGGAAAATATTACTTCGGATGGCAAGAAGAGATTGCTTTTAATTGGAACTCTTTCTGCACTGAGCTGCTGTTGACACTTAGTTTTCAATTAACAGTTCCACGGGTTTTAGTTCAGTTCTGTGAGTCGAGGCTGTAAAGTGAGAAAAAACATAATCAAATCAGAACTTCTGGCTAATCTCAGAGAAATGGGAACTAATATAACTGCAAGCTTATTTCCCTAAGAATCCTTGACTCGGTGATCTTCTTGCTGTTTCCAAGCCCCGCAAGGTTACCTTCACAAACCATTGAGGCACAGGGTCCTCAGCACAGGAAGGAGTGGATCCATTGGAGTGAGTCCAGAGGAGGCCATGGAGATGATCCAAGGACTGGAGCACCTTTGCTATGAGGACATGCTGAGAGAGTTGGGGTTGTTGAAGGCCCTGGGGAGACCTTAGAGCAGCTTCCAGTACTTAAAGGGGCTCCAGGAAAGCTGGGGAGGGGCTCTTTATCAGGGAATGCAGGGACAGGACAAGCTGCCACCTTCCAATTCTCTGCTTTTTACCTTAGTGTATTATACCTTTTGCATGATTGCTGCCCCAACTCCTTAAGCTGCCACCAAGAGCTCAGTGTTCATGCTTCTAACTGTGACTTTTAAACCAATGGTTTTGCTGAAAAGACATTCCCTTCCTTGAAAGGTTTCTTTCATCCCCATCCATCACAACATGCTGGTTTGAACCATAATGTGTTGATAGCATCCTAAAAAGCAGGTCTGGATATTTCACTGAAGTAACAAAGCCTTTGTGGAGCTGAAGTAGGAATAGAGAGATCGAGCCGTGGAAATAGAGATTAAACAAAAAAAAAAGCAAAGCCACCTTCTAGGAGTTTCTTCCAGCGTTCTTACACGTGAAAAAACCCTTCTCCCACCAGCATGGCCAGGGAGGTCATTTCAAGTGTAAGCCACTGGGATTGCTCCAGCCAAGAGCAGGAGGCTGGCTGGAGCACATTTGCTCTCAGCAAACTCCATCACAGGAAAGCCAGATGGAGAGAAGCAGCCCTTGCAAAGCCAAGCCCTTAAAACAGAGCTCGCGGCAGCCAGTGGCCCAAGCTGCAGTCAGCAAGACTTCCCAAAGCTGTTAATCTTCTCATTACAGCCTGATTTAAGCACTACAACTTTTATTGTCTTCGGTCCCTAGAGGTCAATAGCAGGAACAGTTTGGTTGTTGGGCAATTTATTTGACTTGGTGTAATAACAATTAAATGGGCTATGAAGACAAAACAAGATGCTCCATGCTAGAGTCTATCCAGAGGCTGCTTTTGTCACACATTTTTCCCCTTGGTGATAAAAGTGTAATGCTCCCAGGTCCTTCAAGCTATTCGTTCTAATGTATTGCCAGCCACACTAGGGATAAATGCAGCTCCATCTCTTAAATTTTGTGGGGGTTATTTTATATTATCTCAGAATCATAGACTGGTTTGGGTTGGAAGGGACCTTAAAGATCATCTAGTACTCAACCTCCCTGCCATGGGCAGGGACACCTCCCACTGGACCAGGTTACTCAGGGTCCCATCCAACGTGGCCTTGAACACCTCCAGGGAGGGGGCAGCCACAACTTCTCTGGGCAACATGGGCCAGGGCCTCACTACCTCATCAAGAAGAATTTCTTCCTAATGCCTGATCTAAATCAGCCCCTCTCCAATTTAAAGCCATTCCCCCTTGTCCTATCACTCCATGGCCTTGCTAAAAGTCCCTCCCTAGCATTCCTGGAGCCCCTTCTGGTAGTGGAAGCTGCTCTAAGATCTCCCTGGAGCCTTCTCTCTCCCAGGCTGAACAACCTCAACTCTCTCAGCCTGTCCTCAGAGCAGAGGTGCTCCAGCCCTTGGATCATCCTTGTGGCCTCCTCTGGACTTGTTCCAGCAGCTCCATATGATTCTTATGCTGGGGATTATTTTGGCAATGGTTTCGGGGAAGGGTGAAAAGGGGAGAAGTACCTTTTATTTGTGGACTTCTCCTTCCCTTTTGAGAAAAAGAATGATTTAGAGATTGTGCTGGTGAGGCTCAGGTACCACAGGCAGCTTTAGAGGATTAAAACTGGCCTTGCTTTTCATCTAGATAAACTGCCTACTCTACTGCACATCAAGATGGTAGTTCAACTCTCTGGAAATCAAGATGTCTGGATCCTGTTACCAGTCCTGCCAACTACTCACATCATTCCCCTAAGAAAGTCATCCAGGTTTAAATTTGAGTGGGAAAACTTACTTTGTTTTCCTTACTTTGTGAGGAATTTTACTTGGATAACCTGAGAAGAGGATTCATCCACTTGAAAAGCCACTGTCATGCTTATCTGCATAGCAGCACTCGTATGAGTCATTAAAACTGACATGGTGAATTAATCCTTCTAATGATTTAATGGAGAGAAAGAACCTCATTATCAAAGTGTTCAGTGGGCTGCAGGGAGATCAACTTGTGGATGTGTCCTGGGCTGCATCAAAAGAAGAGTGACCAGCAGCCCAAGGTATTCTGCTCCTTTAATCTGCTCTCATGAGACTTCACCTGGAGTCCTGTGTTCAGTTCTGGAGTCCTCAGCTCAGGAAGAACTGAATCTGTTGGAGCAAGTCCGGAGGAGGCCACAAAAGGACCCAAGGGCTGGAGCACCTCTGCTATGAGGACAGGCTGAGAGTGTTGGCGTTGTTCAGCCTGGAGAAGAGAAGGCGCTGAGCTTCATAGCAGCTTTCCAGTACTGAAAGGGGCTCCAGGAAAACTGAGGAAAGGTTCTCGATCAGGGAGTGCAGGGATAGAATGAGGAGGAGCAGTTTTAAGCTGAAAGATAGGAGATTCAGATTAGAGATTAGGAAGGAATGTTTTCTTGTGTGGGTAGTGAGGCACTGGAACAGACTGTCCAGGGAAGTCATGGCTGCCCCATCCCTGGAGGTGTTCAGGGCCAGGTTGAATGGGGCTTTGAGGAACCTGATGCAGTGGCAGGTAGGTGTCCCTGCCCATGGTGGGGCATGGAGGTGGAATTGGATCATCTTTAAGGTCCGTTCCTACCCAGACCATTTTATTATTTCATGTGCATGGATGAGTCACCTGGCACCACCCAGCTACACGTGCAGGTTGAGGGGATCACCCTTCCTCAAAGGTTTTTGAGAGAAGAAAGGCACTGAAGAACATGAGGAGATCAAGTTCTCTGGCAGAAGGGTGTGGATGGAACCCAAGGAAGCATGACTCCATCTGCTGCATATATTGGAATTGCAGAATAGTTGAGGTGGGAAGGAGGCTTTGGAGGTTTCCAATTTTCTGATCAAAGACGAGTCATCTTCTATCTTAGTAGATTGCCCTTGGCTGTGTCTAGCAGTTTTTAATATCTCCAAGGATGGAGAATGCACAGTCTTTCTGACGTCCATTTCCTATCTATAATCGCTCTCAAAGTGAAAAAAAAATTTCTTGCATCTCACCAAAATTGTTTGTCACCTCCTGTCCCTTCCTGTGCAAGTCTCAGAAGAGCCTGACTCCATCTTCCCAATAAGCCTCCTTTAGTTGTTGTGGTTACAACTCAGATCCTTGTTAGACCCTTGCCATTTCTCTACAAATTTGAGATCTCTCCTTTCGTGCGGGCTTGCAGCCAGCAAGGTGGTGTTGGCTGTGCTTTGAGACACAGCTGCATTTCACACGTGTGCTCCACCACTGTGATGACCTCACAGGTCCCCTAGGACAAAGAGTCAGGCTTGTCTGCATGTGAGAGATACAGGAATCTGGGGCATCTCCTTCTGGCTCTTCTGGGCTGAAGCTTTCTTGGCAACTGTCTAAACTAGCTCTGCAGCATTCGGTGAGGTTATGAAAAGCTGGTATTTGGCATGAGTGTGTAAATTGGTGGCCTTCCAAGTAATGGACTCCAGTCCACCTGATTTATTCTCCGGATCAAGAAGTGAAGCAAGTATTGAAAAAAAAAAAAAAATAGAAGGGTGGAGGAAGGAGAGGAAAGTGAGGGAGATGTGAGTACCTGCATGGAAAGCTACAACATGTGGTGACAAAATATGTCTGCTCAGCTTTTATCTGGACCTCTTCCTTTTGAATTTGAATGCAGAAGGATATCATTCACTGTGAGATCCTAGTTTTGGTGTCCTGTGTGGGTGGAAGAAGATGTGCAAGAAGAGAGAGAGCTCCAGAGCTAACAGCAAATATTGGAAGGGATTTGAAAGCTTCAATCAGAAATGGAGGTGGGCTTGCAAGGCCTGGAGACAGGCCATGAGGACTGGCGAGTAATCAAGATGAGGTGTGCAGCATAGAATCATAGAAACACAGAATGATTTTGGTTGGAAGGGACCTTAAAGCTCATGCAGTTGCAGCCCCCCTTCCACTAAATCAGGTTGCTCAAAGCCCCATCCAACCTGGCCTTAAACACTCCCAGGGATGGTATGTTCCATGACTTCTGTGGACAACCTGTTCCACCCACCACCCACACAGTAACAAATTCCTTCCTAGTATCTAATATAAATCTCCCCTCTTTCAGCCTAAAACCATTGCTCTCATCCTGTGCTTCGGGATAAAGAGCACCTCCCCATAGCTACGATGTCTTTTAACATGCTCCAGTGCTCCACCATGCTCTGTCCTGAAGGTGATGCCATGGTGAACATTGGGATGTGCAAAATATGGTTTGGCTTCTCTGATCTCGTGCATCAGGATGCTGCATCCCCGAGGAAAATCCAGGGAACAGGAATAGTTCTGGCCATGCCAGAACTCTTCCAGTGCTGTCCCTTCATGGATCCTCAGCAGGACCACAGTACTGCTACTCTCCAAGACTGTGTCTGTACTTTCTCTTTTCCTGACTTCATTTCTGTCAAAAAAAAAGGAAAAAGTTTTGTTTAGCTGATATATTTTTTTAACATGGCCTAACAAAACTCCAGATAATGACAAACAAGTGAGCAAGACTTCTGGCACAAAACAACGAGATTTAATCTGTCAGCCTGTGGGCGGATAGAGCAGGATGGTGCTGGCTCTAATCTCTTAAGGTGGCTCCTTCCATTCCAAGAGCTGCTTAAAATAACACAGATGGGGATACAGAATTATCCTCAGTGCTGCATCCAGAAGGTGTTGCTTTTTGTGGAGTCTCTGAGCTGCCACACTACATCCACACTAGTCACTCAAGCACCAACTGGAAAGCGATTTTGCCCAGACATTTAACGTGCCAAAGCTGGAGCCAGTGAACCAGCACCCCAGCAATTTTTGAGCTTGGTTAAGTGGTTGAAAGGGTTGAAATCTATGAAGGAGGACAACTGGCTTTGAAGACAAACAGCGGATCCTGTTTGGTTTCCTGGTAGATAAAACTGTGATGCCCAGACAGACCCAGAAAACACAGAAACACCTCACTTGACATGGTTTGCAGAAGGCTTTTTGGTGTGACAGCTTCTCACCCATCCTGGGGTCTTGCTGAGGCTTCATTTAGGAGTTATGAACTAAAATCAAGGAGCTGCTTATGCTGTCCCAAGAGCCAGGAGGTGACAGTGGCTGCTCTTCTCCAAGTCGCGTTAAATTTTCTTTTCCATCCCTCTAATCCAGACTGTGTTGAGTAGATGAGGATCCAGCTTGGTTCACATCAAAGACTGTTGCATTAAAGCAGTGGGTCACATCAGGGTGGGTGTTTGTCCTCTCTCTACTGGCAAAGAAAAAGTTGGGAGAGGTTAAGTGACTTGCTCAGTGTGACACTGATAAGCAGTGAGGGGAAACAAGGATGAACACAAATCTCCCAGCTCCATCAGAAACAGGACCCTGAAAAAGGCTGGCTCTATCCAACAGCAGAGGTTCAGAAATAGCTACGGTGTCTTTTAACACGCTCCAGTGCTCCATCATGCTCTGTCCTGCAGGTGATGCCATGGTGAACATTGGGATGCGCAAGATATGGTCTGAGCACCATGCAGTGATTGTCTGATCTTGTGCATCAGGATGCTGCATCCCCAAGGAATATGTGAGGGAAGGAAGACACATCCAGGGAGCAGGAATAGTCAGGGACACACGAGTGAGCCTGAGAAGCAAGGGGAACCTTGCGCTGACCCAGGGTTCAGAAGAAGGACAAGCTGCTGCAGGGATGCTACAGGGCACAGGGCTGGCTTTGACACTAGGCTGAGGATGTGGGTGAAATCCCTCTAAGAACGCAGAAAACAGGGCTGACAGTGACAAGTGTAAGGCCACCAGCAGCCCCAGGGGAGCAGGAGGAAGGTGGAGGGCATGACCACAGAGCCTAGGGCTTTGGCTGACTACAGGCAGGTTTCATGAAGGACTTTGGCAGGAAAAAGACCACTTGGGCCAGCTCAGACTAAGTCTTAACCAGGGACTGCATGTATTCTAACCAGCTGGGAGCACATGAGCTCTCACAACGTCCTTCCATCCTTTCTCATCCTTGTTTTGCACAAAACTGAGGCATGGAGAGCTGAGACTTACTTTGGGCAAGCAGCAGCCATCGGAGTGAGATGAACCCTTTCTCTTTTGCCCCCCAGCCTTTCTGCTTGTGTCCTTTAAAAATCTGGGGTTAAATCAAGGTTTTAAGGCACCTACAAATGAAAAAAAGGCCCCACTTTTCAGCATCTGCCCACACGTCCTGTCCTTATGTTTCAGAAGGAGCAAGAAGGTTTAACCAACTTCCCTTTTCACTTCACCTGGGCTTCCACTGCTCCATGCTTGGTTGGTTAGGAATTTGTACAGCTCCCAGCACCAGGGCACAGAGACACTGCAAGACCTGCTGCAGGATGGAGATCATCAAACTGCTACCTTCAGAGCAGTTCAGTGACTTCAGAAGCCACAAGATGGCATCAAAATGTGTCTTTGGGAAAGCCTCCAAATCCAGCTTTCCCAGTCCTTCTTGGTTGGGATTGGCAGGGCCACTGCAAGGTGAGTGCAGAACCCAACACAAGGCTGCAAGGGGATAGGGCTGAATGGAGCTTTACTGACTGAACACGAGCCACCAGTGTGCTCAGGTGGCCAAGAAGGCAAAAAACATCCTGTCTTGTATGAAAAATGGTGTGGCCAGCAGGAGTATGGAAAGGCTCAGCCCCCTGTACTTGGTGCAGGCGAGGTTGAACGTCAAATCATGGGCTCAGTTTTGGGCCCTCACTACAAGAAGGACATTGAGGGGCTGGGGAGTGTCCAGAGAAGACAAGCAGAGCTGGGGAAGAGGCTGAGAAACACAAGGGTTATGGGAAGTGGCTGAGGGACCTGGGATAGTTTAGCCTGGAGGAGGCTCTCTACAGCTCCCTGAAAAGAGGTTGTAGTGAGGTGGGTGTTGGTCTCTCCTCTCAAGTAACAAACAATGAGATAAGAGGAAAAGGCCTCACGTTGCATCAGGGCAGGTTCAGATTAGCTATTAGAAAAAATTTCTCTACCAAAAGAGTGGTGAAGCACTGCAAGAGGCAGGTCAGGGAAGTGATGGAGTTGCCATCATCGGAGGGGTTCAAAAAATGAGTAGACGTGATACTTTGGGGCATGGTTTTGTAGACATGGTGGTGGTGGGCTGACGGTTGAACTGGATGACCTCAGAAGTCTTTTCCAACCTTAACAGATCTATGATTCAATGATTCTGCGAGGTGCAGTGATGGTCTTTTGATGTCCATCCATCTGGAAATATGAATTTGCTCTCAGCTCCACAGATTTTCTGTTGAAATGCAAATGCTAAAAAATCCCCACAATATAACTTGAAAAACACACCGGGATATTTCCAGTTCTTTTTGGCCGAGTCCCCTAGGGCTGGACGTTTCCTGGGGATGAGGAAAAAGACGGATAGGTGGGCTGAAAAATAAAAATGTTTGCAAAAGTCGTGTTGGGGTTTTTTTATAAACACAATATATATAAATACGGCAGAGCATGAGACGAAGCTGTAAGATTTAGATGCGCTGAGGCTGCAGCTTTCTAGGGGTGTCTCCCTCCAAGCACTAACCTTTGCTGATGGTAGGAGAGCAGAAGACGACCATGCCACGCGCAGGGCAGGGAGAACAGGCTGTTCTGCTGAGACATGTGGAGATCTCTAGCTAATGAGTTGGCTGCGTTTCCAGAAGGACTGCCAGGATGAAATGGGGTCTCTCCTCCACTTATTCATTGGAATTGGCTAGTGAAAGCCTCTCTGTCTGTGTCATTTCTGGAATGACAACAAGCAAAATGGGAAGAGAAGGAATGCACTTCCACCTGTGATTTATCTCTTGCTAGGAGTTTTGGCTGAATGCCATTAAAACTAAGGTAAATGAAGGTTTTATTAAAAGACTTCCTAAACCAGCAGCTACGCAGTATCCTTTCCCTTGCTTCTCTCATTTCAAGAGTAAATAAAAATTGCAGGAGGGAGGAAAGCAAAACTAAGTAGCTTATTATTTCTTTTTTAAGTGGGACATTTGGGGAATTAAATGCCTTTTTTAAAAAGCAAACAATTCCTCATTGGTCTTCCCCACCCTTTCTAGCCCCCACAAACCTACTGACTCCAGGCAGCTGTTTTTATTATAGGATCACAGAATCACAGAATGGTTTGGGGTAGAAGGAACCTTTAAAGCTCATCCAATCTGACCCCCCTGCAGGAGCAGGGACATCTTTAACCACATCAGGTTGCTCAGAGTCCCATCCAACCTGACCCTGGATGATTCCAGGGATGGAGCTTCAATCACCTCCCTGGGCAACCTGGACCAGTGATTTATCACCCTCTCTGTAAAAAAAATATTCATCATATCCAGCCTAAATCTCCCGTCCCTTAGTTTAAAACCATTACTCCTGTCACAAAGGACCTTGCTGGCCCCAGCTGTCTTATAGGTCCCCTTTAAATACTGGAAGGCTGCTCGAAGATCTCCCTGCAACCTTCTCTTCTTCAAATTGCTGGGTGCATCACTTCACAGAATCACAAAATGGTTTCAGTTGGAAAAGGCCTTTAAGATCACTAAGTCCAACTATCAATCCAGCCCTGCTAAGCCCACCACTAGACCATGTTCCCAAAGTATGACATCTACTTCTCTTTTAAACACCTCCAGGAACAGTGACTCAACCAGCCCCCTGGGCAGTCTCTTCCAATGCTTTACCACTCTTTCAGTAAAGAAACTCATCCTAATATCCAACCTAAACCTCCTCTGGTGCAACTTGAGGCTATTTCCTCTTGTCCTATCACATGTTACTTGGGAGAAGAGACCAGCACCCACCTGGATATAACCTCCTTTCAGGTAGTTGTAGACAGTGATGAGGTTTCCCCTCAGTCTCCTTTTCTCCAGACTAAACAACCCCAGGTCCTTCAGCTGCTTCTCAAAACCCTTGTGCTCTAAACCCTTCACAAGCTTTGTTTCCCTTCTCTGGATGTGCTCCAGCCCCTCAATGTCCTTCTTGGAGTGAGGGGCCCAAAACTGGACCCTGGATTCAAGGTGCAGCCTCACCACAGTATAACAGGAAAACTATTAGTACAGGTTGCAGAAGTTAATAGTTTGGTAACCAGCAGCAGGGATTTAAAGACTGTTTTCAGATCCAGAATCAATAGATCTGTATTTCCATGTTTCCTCCATCCTTTGCCTCCAGCTCAGAACAGAAGCAAAGCTCCCTCCTCCTCCCCCTTCCACCCACAGCAATTCTTTAGCACCTCAGATTCATATATTTGAGAGCACTGATGGAGGGGACACTTTCTCCCCACCCATCACAGTTTCCAGAAAGGGATGCCTTCAATGTAATCGTCTTTACCAGAAGATTCAGCTCGAAAGCCACCCCACTGAGAGAGGATGACTTCTCTGGATCACTTCAAGGGGTCAGCGCACATACAAATCAAATTCTTGTGTCTCCAGTGTAAAGAGATCTCTTAGGACTGTAGGGTTAGGATTGAAGAGTCTAATAAGGGGAAAGAATTAAGCCCGCAATCACTTGGACTGATTTAAATTACGGTTTTTTTCGTCTCGCTTTGATTAAAATAAGCCGATTTTCCTTTCCACCTGTGTTTCTAACGCAGGCAGAATTTCCATTAACTTCAGTCGATGCTTTTTTTTAACTTCTTGAAGTTAAAACTTCATGGCATCCCTTCATTTGGTTGCCAGGAGTGTCCTTAGGACATTACCGCTCTGGTGAAATTAATTATAATACCTCCCTGCTTTACATACCTGTCACCTCTTTTACAAAATAGACCTCCTGTGTGCCTTTATTCTCTCTTATTAAAGAACACTGACCTTCGTTATTCATTACAGAATTATAATGAATATTCATTTGGCTTACATTGTCCCCAGGAAGACTTAGGTTAGACATAAAGGAAATCCTTATAATGACAGGGATGGTGATGAACTGGAAGGGTTTGCGGGTAGGAAAGGGCACGTGTTCCATCAGTTGTGGCTTTCAAGAAGACAGACACATCTCAGGGGTTCAGCAGGTAGAGTTGATGTTGATTTGAGGAAGGTAGAGGGGATCCTAGCAGCCCTTGAACTTTTGCAGGAAATCCCAGTAAGTCCTACCAGTAGCCATCCAATAAAAGGAACAGCACAATGGTTAATAGCATAATTTTCAAGGTCTGTCCTAATCATATAGTGATTAAATCAAAGAGAAGACAATGTAACCTGGGCAGTCATCACTAGCCATCAATTCATTCTTTGAGCCCTGCATTAATGGCTCAAAAGATGCTGCCTGTCCCCACCACCATCACCCATTATGTAGTCGTTAATCTCCGTGCAATCCTTCAGCACTTACACAGCTCAGCTCCTGACTTTGTGCCCAGGTTAGAGCTGGAATAACGTCCAGCACTGGGATGGGAAGCCTGAGGAGCAGGCTGCGCTCTGAGCCATGGAAAAGGCATAGGAGCCCCACGGGGCACTTTCCTCCCACAGGTATTCACACTCTCCTCTTGATTTACAGGAGGCATTCCTTCAATAGCAAAGATGCAAACCAAGGGAGAAAAGGTCCAGTGAAGGCACTAAAGCAAAGACAACCTCAATCAGGAGAGTTCTAAGATGCTGATTCTGAATGCAGGGGAAAGATCTGTTGATTCTTTTTCTCAAGGCATCTGGGTTTGGCCACCGTTGGAGCAAGGACTTGTTAGCAAGAAAGACAACCTAGTCCAAACGTGGTGTCTGACCTTAAGCGGGGTTGCAATGGGAGACCTCACTTGAACAGCAGGGTGAGCAGAGCAAAAGCAGTGAGCCAGGTGATGTCCACAACTAAGCCTCAAAACATTGACGTCATACTGACCTCCATCACGGAGCCTCCCTCTCTCCCTATCTGATCCAGCCACATCTTTTGGGAACAAAGCTGGGAGGAGATAAAATCAATCATGTTTCTTACTCGTGTTTCCTCTGGGGGGGAAAAAAAAAAGTGTTTGGCCTTGTTCAACTTCCAAACAGTAAAATAAATGGTCTCTTGAATTTGAAAAATCTGGTGAAATGGAAACAAATTCCTAGGACTAACATTCTGCATGAAAAAGAAAAAAAAATATACAGCCTGTGAAGTTGAACCGTTGCATTAAAATAAATGGGTACCACAGGAGCAAAATAAGCCTTGGATTCCTTTCCTTCTTCTCAGTTTATTTTAACCACCACCATAACCATGCAGCCCTCACTCCATCAAAGCACACCTAGAAACCATCGTTGCAGCAGAACATCTCCAATAGCCTTCTGTGCTCCCACCAGCAATGATGCATCACAAGTGATGGGACGAGAGGAAACAGCTTCACGTTGCACCAGGGAAGGTTCAGATTGGATGTTAGGAGGAGTTTCTTTCCTAAACAGAGTAGTGAAGCGTTGGAATCCAGAGAAGTGGTGGAATCTCCATCCCTGGAAGGTTTCAAAAAGCATATAGATGTGGTAATTCAGGACATGTTTAGGAGGCACAGTGGTGTTGGGCTGATGCTTGAACTGGATGATCTCAGAGGTCTTTTCCAGCCTTAATGATTCCATGATCCTTTCCCGAGGAGCACGGATGGCAGAGTCGGATAGGAACTGGGCAGTTAAGTCTCTCTTTCTTCCAGTGAAGAAATTTTTCCTACTATCCAATCAAACCCTCGCCAACACAACTTGAGGCCATTTCCTCTCATCCTATCACTTGTTCTTTGGGAGAAGAGAGCGACACCTCCCTCGCTACAACTACTTTTCAGGGAGTTATAAGCAGTGATAGGGAAAGTGAAATGGAAACACTCTCATCATTCCTTGCCAGGCAGCGACAGCCTATAATAAACAGGGGATCAAGCATATACAGTCCCTAAGGACTTGTTACTTTTTGCAAGCTCTAAGCAGGAAAGCAGGCATTCTTCAATAGTGTCGCTGCCAGGCGAGCGTGCCCATTTCCACAGGAGCTCATTGAGAGAGAAAATGAGTAACAAAAACCCTCAGAAAGCCCAGACATGGCACGAACACGGGCAGCCTGCAGGAATGTTAGGTTCTTGGAAAAATTACCATGAGATTATGTTTTCAGAATTCATGGTTTTATGAAGACGAAAATAGGACTAGGCAAATGGTGCTATTCTCTAGAATTGTTTATGGCTTCCAGCTACAAACATTTATTTCTCAACAAAAGAGAAATCATGAAGTCACTGTGCCAGGGCACATTTCCTTGTGTCGGATCATTCTGTGCGTAATACAGCTGAGAAAATTAAGCATCGAATCATAGAATTGTGAAATGGTTTGGGTTGGAAGGGACATTAAACCTACCCAGTTCCAACCCCTCTGCCATGGGCAGGGACACCTCTCACTGGATCAGGCTGCTCAAAGCCCCATCCAACCTGGCCTTGAACACCTCCAGGGATGGGGCAGCCACAGCTTCCCTGGGCAACCTGGGCCAGTGTAGCAGTTCCTGTAGCCCCCTTTTAAGTACTGGTAGGCTGCCATAAGGTCTCAAAAACCTAACTCCAAACCCTTACGTGTCTTTCTTTTGTAGCCCCAAGAGCAGGGCTCTGCAAATAAGTGATTGAAAAAATTCCCGTGTGCTGTTCTGGCTTTAATAAAAATTGTTTCCATTATTATTTTGATTTGACTGATGTGATTATGCATAATTAAATCATGAAATCATAGAATCATAGTATAATTTGGGTTGGAAGGGACCTTAAATATCATCTAGTTCCAATTCCCCTGCATGGGCAGGGACACCTCCCACTGGATCTGGTTGCTCCAAGCCCCATCCAACCTGGCCTTGAACACCTCCAGGGATGGGGCAGCCACAACTTCCCTGGGCAACCTGTCCCAGTAACTGTTAGATGGCATGCTGAAAGGTGCATCCCTTCCTTTCTAGTGCAGTGAAAAACCTCATTGTGCTTTTGTGTTCCTCCTCTAAAATGACAACACCTGCAGCACAGCTGCTGGGGCGTTGGGCATCTCTCCTTGTCTGTCTTGTCCACATAAGCATGCCAAATTTTATACATAGGTATCTTTTGGCATTTGGGGATATAAACCTCTGGAGTCACAATCTGTCTGCAACCCAGGGAGGACGCCAAGTGCCTGGGGTGTATTAACAGATGCTCAGCAAGGGATGGGCTACACAGAAATCTAGCCCAGGAACTACCTTGCCTCCTACACTGCTTGGAATCTGGTTGTAGCTGGCAGATGAAATCCAGTGCATCACTCCTACAGGATTATTTGTTTGCGTCTCTCTCCAAGGGATTCAGTTCAGCACACAAAGGCAGGAAGGACATGGATCTTTTGGACTGTCTAGAGGGGGCCACAAGAATGATCCAAGGGCTGGAGCATCTCTGCCATGAGGACAGGCTGAGAGAGTTTGGGGTTGTTCAGCCTGGAGGAGAGAAGGCTCTGGGGAGACCTCATAGCAGCTTTCCAGTACTAAAAAGGGGCTACGGGAAAGCTGAGGAGGGGTTCTTTATCAGGGAGTGAAGGGATAGGATGAAGGGCAATAGTTTTAAGCTGAAAGAGAGAAGATTTAGATTAGAGATTAGGAAGAAATGATTTGCAGTGAGGGTGGTGAGGCACTGACACAGGTTGCCCAGAGAAGGCGTGGCTGCCCCATCCCTGGAGGTGTTCAAAGCCAGGTTGGATGAGGCTTTGAGCAACCTGATCCAGTGGAAGGTGTGGCAAGGGGGTTGCAACTGGATAGGCTTTATGATACTTTCCAACTCAAACCGTTCTATGATTCTATGATATTTTGGGGAAATGGGGAGTAAAGACTTGATTTGTCTTCTGATACCTTTTGTATAGCTTTTCAAAGAACTCCTGGGAACCTGTTATGTTTGCCATCAAATAAGTAAGGTTCAAGATTACACATGCCTTGAGTCTATTCCTACCTGACCGTCCTCACAGTCCTATGTTCCCTCATTTATTCACAGAAACAACCACTCTGTTCCTTCTCCCACACTGCCCAATTAACACTAGCTAGGAGCACCGCTTGTTGGAGAGAGAAGGCAGTTCAAAGACATGCATAACAGGAGATAAATGCAGCACCAGCAAGGACTCGTAACTCCCGATCCTGCTGGATACCTACAAAGTGGTTTGATTTTAAGGATTTTTTTAATTTATTCCTAAATAAAGATATTCTCTCTGTTTCCCCAACTTCCTCCAGGAATGTAATCTATTTGGATGAGCTCCAGGGAGATGAAAGCAGCCTTGCTGCTCTCAGAGTTATCTGTGAATTCTTCACAGTTCAAGTAGAAAAACAACTAGTCCACATCGCTGATGCAGCTTGCTTAGCTCTTGGGCAGCTGGAGCTACTGAAACACAGTGTTATTTCAAAGTCAGATAAGGAGCCTGTGCATGCTGCATTCAAACTGATCTCTCCTTGTTCATGTAATTCCTTCTGGTTTCTTTCCTGGTCATTAGCAGAACTGCATAAAAATTTAGGCTGGAAGGTACCTTGTGCAGCTGAGTATTGAGCACCTCCAAGGAAACCGATGCCCCCAGCTCTCTGGGTTTGTAGTACAGGGCTTCACCATCCTCACAGTGAAAGCTTTGTTCCTTCCATCTGACTGGAAATTCATAGAATCATAGAATGGTTTGTGTCGGAAGGGACATTAAACCTACCCAGTTCCAACCCCCCTGCCAAGGGCAGGGACACCTCTCACTGGATCAGGCTGCTCCAAGCCCCATACAACCTGGCTCTGAACACCTGCGGGGAGAAGGCAGCCCTGACTTCTCTGGGCAACCTGTGCCTCACCATCTTCATAGGAAAACATCTATTCTGAATATCTCATCTAGATCTCCCTTCTTTTGGCTTAAAACCCTTCCCCCTCATCCTATCCCTATACTCCCTGATGAAAAGTCCCTCCCCGGTTTTCCTATAGCCCCCCCCTTTAGTACTGGAAAGCTGCTGTAAGGTCTCCCTGGAGTCTTCTCCAGGCTGAACAGCCCCAACTCTCTCAGATTGTCCTCATAGCAGAGGTTCTCCAGCCCTCGCATCATCTCCGTGGCCTCCTCTGGACTCACTCCAACAGATCCATGTCCTTCCTGTGCTGAGGACTCCAGCACCGAACACAGGACCATTCAAGATGTTAAACAGCAAGCAACACTATCATTAAGTGGAGTTTGCAATCCAGCTAAGTGCACTTGATTTAAGTAACTGGGCTGGAAACTTGGATTTTTGCAGCTAAAGCTTTATCTCAAGCTGCAATCACATTACACTCGTGAATCCCCATCGGTTCCTGGAGGCAAGCTGAGAGAGGAATCCCTGGGTTACAACAACTGCATCCCTGTTTCCTTCATATGCTCACGTGCAGCAAAGAAACCAAATTCCATTCTGAGGTATTTCTTTTCCTGCTGGTAGATACATGGAGAGAGAAGGACAGTTCTTCATAAGTTTGTGCTGCAAAGCCCTATCATCCAGATGTTAGTCACTACTCACGTGTTGTCAACTGAGTCATGGTCCTTGCAGGTCATCTATTTCAAATGGAGATGACTGCCCTGAGGTGATGGACATTTTAATTAAATGGATTTTAATGGAAACAAGGGAAGGGACAGGTAAAATTAAGCTGGAGCTGCTGTGACAGGCTTCTTCACTAATGACTTCGAAATTGGTTACGATTTACAGTTTGAAAAGATAGAAGCAGCTCATTAAGGCTGTAGAGGAACAGCTTGATGGGCCAGAGAAGAGAGGAGAGAGCTCTGCAGCTGGAGAAGCGCTGTATGAGAAAGATATCAGAACTGGCTGAGAGAGCTGGGGTCCTGGGGGATCTTATAGTGACCTTCCAGTACCTGAAGGGGCTACAAGAAAGCTGGGGAGGGACTGTTTACAGAGGTTTGTAGTGATAGGACAGGGGGCAATGGGTATAAACTGGAGAAGGGCAGATTTAGACTAGACATAAGGAAGAATTTCTTCACCATGAGAGTGGTGAGACACTGGCACAGGGAAGCTGTGGCTGCCCCATCCCTGGAGGTGTTCAAGGCCAGGTTAGATGAGGCTTTGAGCAACCTGACCCAGTGTCCCTGCCCATCACAGGGGCAATGCAGATGAATTGTTGGGAAGACAGGACAGGATTGAGTTCAGAGGCGGCCACAAAGATGATCCAATGGCTGGAGCACCTCTGCTACGAGGGCAGGCTGAGAGAGTTGGGAAACAGTCTTCCAGTTCTTAAAGGGGACTACAGGAAAGATGGGGAAAGAGTTTTTAGTAAAGCGTGTTGTGACAGGACATGAAGTAATGGTTTTGAACCAAGGGAGAGGGAATTTAGACTGGATATAAGGAAGAAATGTTTTACAATGAGGGCGATCGCTCAGGTTGCCCAGGGGGTGGTTGATGTTCCATCCCTGGAAACATTCAAAGTCAGGTTGGATGGGGCTCTGAGCAACCTGATGTGGTTAAAGATGTCCCTGCTCCTGCAGGGGGGTTGGACTGAGTGACCCGTAAATGTCCCTTCATCACAAAACATCCTATGATTCTCTCCACACATCCAGATGCAGTCACAGCCACACAGCCTAAGTTAGGACATTAACCAGGCACAGCCCTTCTTTCAAATAATGGACATCTGAATCCACACACCCTGCACAGCTTCGCTGTTCAGCAAGGAGCGTTTGAAAGGTTTTGGTTTTGCTTCAGCGCACACAAAGACGTTTTTGAGAATCACTTCTCACCCACGCTGTCTGCTGGGCACCCCTGTGCGGGGCTGAGTCATGTTGAAAAGGTAAATCCCCACCTCTGTGGCCACAGTCTAAGGGATTCCACTTCACAGCTATTTTTTTCTTTAATTCTCCATTACCCCAGCAGTCTTAACCTCCCAATATTTTTGAAGACCTCCTCAAGGAAATCAGAGAATGTTTGTGGTTGGAGGGGACCTTAAAGATCATCAAGTTCCAAACCCCCTGCCATGGGGGACTGCTCCCCCTGAACCAGGCTACTCAAGGTCTCATCCAACCTGGCCTTGAACATCCCCAGGGAGGGAGCATCCACCATTTCTCTGGACAACCTGTGCCAGGGCCTCACCACCCTCATTATGAAGAATTTCTTTCTAATGTCTCATCTAAATCTCTGGAAGATGCCGTAGACCTTTCGTGCCCACAGGCACAAAGGAGTGGATCCAGAAACACTTCCATTCATTAACACTTCTATGAATAAGTATTTCGAAGAACACCAGAGGTCCATATCCAAGCAGAGGGGTGGAAGCAGGCAGCACTTGCATCCACAAGAAGGATGTTGAAGCTCTGGAGCGAGTCCAGAGAAGAGCAACGAAGCTGGTGAAGGGGCTGGAGAACAAATCTTATGAGGAGCGGCTGAGAGAGCTGGGGGTGTTTAGCCTGGAGAAGAGGAGGCTGAGAGGAGATCTTATTACTCTCTACAACTACCTGAAGGGAGGTTGTGGAGAGGAGGGAGCTGGGCTCTTCTCCCAAGTGACAGGGGACAGGACGAGAGGGAATGGCCTCAAGCTCCACCAGGGGAGGTTCAGGCTGGACATGAGGAAAAAATTTTTCACAGAGAGGGTCATTGGTCCCTGGCAGAGGCTGCCCAGGGAGATGGTTGAGTCACTTTCCCTGGAGGTGTTTAAGAGACGGATGGACTAGGTGCTGAGGGACATGGTTTAGGGATTGATGGGAATGGTCGGGCTCGATGATCCAATGGATCTTTTCCAACCTGGTGATTCTATGATTCTATGATTCTATGATTTCTCCCAGTAAATATAGTCTGATACACAGAGATTACATCCATGCTGTAAATTCAGGCATGCCCAGGTACTGGAAAGTAATCATGCATGTAAGAAAAGGGTTAGAAAGTTCCTCAGCAAAAATTTGGGTACCAATTTGCATTTTCCTAGATCATTCCCAGGCATAGTTCAACACACAGAACAGTCCAAGAACAACTCCCAGCAGGTAGTTTGCATCCAGCCACCTTCTCCTGGAAGGCAAGACAGTTTACAAGCAGTGAGGGTAATTTGTGCCAGTTGGCCATGGAGTCCAGAATACATTTAGTTCCTGGATGCACTTAGTTTATTAGCACAGATGAAGCTGAATTGCCTCTATTTAGAGGCTCATTACCGGACATCAATACATGACACCATCATCCACTTACTGAATCCAGCACCGCCAGCTGTATTCATGCTCGCTTCTGTTACAGAAAAGTGAAGCTCATTCACACCAGTGTGCATAACTCCTATATACAAAGAGGAGTTTGACGAGTGATTGTGCTATTTGACCTTTTGTCAAAATTAAGAATGATTTGAAAAGGACAAGGATCTGTTAGGGTGAGTCCAGAGGAGGCCGCGAAGATGACCCAAGGGCTGGAGCACTTCTTATAGAAGGACAGGCTGAGAGTTGGGGTTGTTCAGCCTGGAGAAGAGAAGGCTCCAGGGAGACCTTAGAACAGCCTTCCACTGCTGAAAGGGGATACAGGAAAACTAGGGAGGGGTTCTTGATCAGGGTGCAGGGCTAAGACAAAAGGGAATGGTTTTAAGCTGAAGGAGGGGAGTTTAGGTTAGAAATGAGGAAGAAATCTTTTCCTGTGAGGGTGTTGAGGCACTGGTATTGGTTGCCCAGAAAAGTCATGGATACCTCATCCCTGGAGGTGTTCCAGGCCAGGTTGGACGAGGCTATGATTAACTTGATCCACTGGAAGGTGTCTCTACCCATGGCAGGGGGGGTGGAACCAGATGATCTTTAAGGTCCATTTTGAGTCAAACCATTCTATTATTCTACGATAAGCCACACATTTTCCCCCAAAACATCAGGAACAGACATCGCCCCCACATCACCTGAGGAAATCACGTAGGTTTGCAAGTTCTGGATTACTGTGATCCCACCATAGCGTGATATTTGCAAGATGGGGTGGGATGAATTATGCTCCAAGAGGTGGTCCTTGAACTTATGAACATCCACTGCTCATCGCAGCCTTCATGCACATTTTCTGAGTATCTTGGACTGGAAGTCAACCTCAAAATCCTCTACAGTATGAATGGCTATTAAAGAAACTGAAGAAACTTTTCCAGATTTAAACTAGGAAAAATATAAAAAAGCATCTGAGAAACACAGCTCAAGGGATGTAAAACGCTCCTGAAGACCACAGTAACCAAAGTGAATTGGGCAGTTGACAGTGCTGTTGTTCATCTGTGGAGTTTAAACTCTATTTCTACATGGTTTAATGGTGACACCTACAGGAAAATCCTCACCGGCGACCTCCACAGCCCAGCGAGGAGCAGACATCACAGCATTAATATTATCTACTTATTAAAGGCTGTAGGGACCATGTAAATGAATAAAATCTGTTATCACTTGTACAGCAATACGCTGCCTGCAGATCAAGGTCAGTAGCTGGATGATGACAGAACAGGATCTGGGAGCCATCAACCCCTACCAAGCACAAAACCAGCAAGGTTAAACAAACTAACAAAAAAAAAAAAGGTAAAATTACTGGGATGACCCTTCTTTCCAAACGCATCTTTTGAGTTTTGCTTCAAGAATGCCCGTGCGTGGCTCCAGGAAACACCTCCTTATGCATCCAGAGCGCTTTGGATAGAGTTAGAGCGGGGCCATTGCCAAACACAGGTTTGTGAGGACACCTCATTGCTTCCCACTCCTCCAGGGATGAGCTTGCTGCAGGGCAGAGCACAGACTGCTGTCTCTCCTCTGTCCCCAGACCCGTCACTGCTCTCTCAGAACTTGATACAGGACAACAGAGGAACCTGCAGACACTGGAGGACAGCATATTTCTTGGAAAGTTTAGTATGTTCTCTCATCAGAATGGATTTTAAGAAAGTGAAATATCCTGTAGCTACAAGAACTAAAAAAACTTTAGTTTTAACTCTCACTGAAGAGTCACATTTTTTTCTGATTTGCAAGCGAAGATATGGAAGAAAAAGCCAGATATTTGTCATACAGTTTTAATTTTACAAGCAATCTTGACCCACCTTTCTTATAAGCCCCCCTAAATATTGAAAGGCTTCAATAAGGTCCCTCTGCAGTCTTCTCCAGGCTGAACAAGCCCAACTTTCTCAGCCTGTCCTCATATGGAACATGTTCCAACCCAAACCATTCTATGACATTACCCCCCAGCAACCCCGCCGGCCTCACTAAGCCACGCCCCCTCTGTCTAGCCACGCCCTCCTCTGTCAGACCGTGCCCCTTGCCTCAGACCACGCCCCTAATTTCTAGGCCACGCCCCCTCCTTCAGACCGTGCCCCTCAGTCCTAAGTCGTGCCCCTTGTCTCAGACCACGCCCCTAATTCCTAGGCCACGCCCCCTCCCTCAGACCGTGCCCCTCGGTCCTAAGTCGAGCCCCTTGTCTCAGACCACGCCCCTAATTCCTAGGCCACGCCCCCTCCCTCAGACCGTGCCCGTCGAGCCCCTTGTCTCAGACCACGCCCCTAATTCGTAGGCCACGCCTCCTCCTTCAAACCGTGCCCCTCGGTCCTAAGTCGAGCCTCTTGTCTCAGACCACGCCCCTAATTCCTAGGCCACGCCCTCATCTGTCAGCCCCTTGCCTCGGCCACGCCCTCGTTCATAGGCCACGCCCCTTTTCTCAGACCTCGCCCCTCGTGCTGAAGGTCACGCCCCTCTTACCTAGGCCACGCCCCCGTACCTAGGCCACGCCCTCAAGCCGCACCTTCTCGCTGCCTGGCCACGCCCCCGCTGTCAGTTCACGCGCCCTCTATTAGGCCCCGCTCCATTGTCAGGCCACGCCCCCTCCGCTGAGAGGCCCCGCCCCTCAACGCCATACACACACATACACACACCCACACCCCCCCACCACCACTACCAGGCCCCCCCCTTCCCTCTTTCCCGTTCGGGCTGGCCGCCGCGCGCCTGCCCGCCCGCGCCACGCGCGCCCCAGCGCCACCCCGCTTCAGGCACCCCGCGGGCAGCCCGCACTGTGTGGGGCCCTGCAGGGTGGACGTACCAAGCGCCGCCCCCCTCTTCCTCCCCCCTCCCCCCCCCCCCCCCCATCCCCGTAGCCGGTGTGGGCGGTGCCGGCAATGGCGGCCGTTCTGCTCGCCGCCCTCGCCCTGCTCCTCGCCGTCCTCCTCTTCTTCGCCACCCGCCGCCGCGGCCAGGCCAGGGCAGGTGGGTCACGGCCCGGCTGGGCCTCCTCTCACCGCCCACACTCCCCTACCGCTGCCGACAGCCGGGCCCTGCTCTCCCCGGGGGGTTGTGCCTCGCCATGGGCCTTCGCTGAGAGGGAGCTGCCATGGCGGGGGAAGGAGCGGGGGAGCCGGTGTTTCCCCCCCTTTTTTCTCTCCCCCTAGGATCCTGGTGTTCCCCCCCGCCTTTTCCCCTCTCTCGGGATCCTGGTGTCGTCGTGCACCCCCTCCCCCCATTCCCCAGGATCCCGGTGTTCCCCCTCTCCCCTCCAACCACCCCCTCCGGGATCCCGGTGTTCCGCATCTCCCCTCCCACCCCCACCTCCGGGATCCCCGTGTTCCCCCTTTCCCCTTTTCTTTCCGCACCCCGGGATCCCAGTGGTTCTTCCCCCCGTTTTTCTCTCTCCTGTGATCCCGGTGTTTCCGTTCTCCTTCCCCCCACCCCCTCTTTCTCTCGCCCGGTGTTCCTTCTCCTTTTTCCTGCACCCCTGGAGTTCAGCCCTCTTTTCCCTCCCCCTCCTTTCCCAAGATCCCGGAGTTCAGCTCCCCTTTCCTTCTACCCCATGTCCCGCCCGGGATCCCGGGGTTCCCTCTCTCTTTCCTCTCCCCCGGTTCCCGGTGTTTCCTTTCCCCCACCCCGATGTTCCTCCCCCTCCCCGGGGTTCCAGTGTTGTTCCCCCTCCTTTTCCCCTGGGAACAAGGAGGTGATACAGCACTTCCCAGCCTTCTGTGGACAGTCAGTGTTTTATTGCTGACCAGTAGTTGCAATCATAGAGTTATTGAGGTTGGGAAAGACCTTTAAGATCATCGAGTCTGCTGTGGCAGCGTAAAACCGTGGTAGAAGCAAACCTGTGCAGGTTACTGGAAAAAGTCAGATGCGGCTGTGAACTCCTTATCCCTGCTGTGTTTTTAAAGTAGAAGAAGGGAGGTTATTTAGCTGTGAGCTCTCAAATTCACATACCTAGGCAGGAAAAGCCCTGAAGCCATTGCCAATATAACACTACGTTCCAGGATTTGGGGTGGTTTGGGTGTTCTTTTTTTTTTTTCCTTTTGGGAAGGGGTAGCCTTGATTACTTTTGTAAGAGTGGAAAAAGATCAAACACTTATAGTATAAACACAATCAGGCCTGTGAGAAATTGTATGTTGATAAGTATGTTGTGTTAAAAGCAGGTTTTGCTGATAAGTAAGTTTTTCAAAACATCTTTCTCACTTTTCCTTGCATAGACCTGGTCTAAATCTCAGAAACTGTTGAAATTTCCTCACATTCCTAGTGGCTTAGACCTGAGCTTTTGGTACAAGGGAGTGCTGCACATCCCAGAGAGGAAGGACTCCTGGAAACACATTATTCCTGAATTTGCTTTTATCATGACTTAGAGAAATCAGGGGCTGTTGCGCTTGGGAGGACTTATGTCTCTTTTCTTTCTAAGCGTGCAAAGTTCTAACTAAATTGAAGCGCAAACATTTGTTATAAATGGTCTAACTTCTCAAAGAGCTTTAATATTGATTTTGGGCAGCTTGGTTAAAGTTAGTTTGCATTCAGGATTCATTTTGAAGCATCTTTTTTGGCAGTGTTGTTTTGACACTTCCACATTGGTCTGCTTTTTTTTTTTACTGTGGTTTTTAAGATGATTTCTGATTTCTGTCATTATAAAATCCTTTGCAGAATTTCAGGCTGTGAGGATGACTTTGTTCTTACACGAAAGGAGTTCTTTTTCAAGACTGTTGGGGCTGTGGTGTATTTATTATATTCAAAATTCAGTCTCAAACAGCAAATTGCTTTCCCTTTTTCTTACACGGGAAATTGAAGCTGCTACAATTCTGCTCATAAAACTGTTGTCTCATGGAAAGAATTTGAAATCAGGGGCTCCTGACCTAGAGAACTGATGGGTAGCTCTCACTTTTTAATGTCCAGGGATAGCAACAGCAGCTTCTCTTTGTGCTCCCTGTTGGGGAATTGTCCTTTTAAAACATTCAAGACTTTGCTGCTGTAGATAATGACGAGAACTAAGGGTCATAAGAGTTAAATCCCTTAATTTTGTATTTCCTTTGAAAGGTCACTTGGAGCAGCACGGTCTTTCCGGCAAGGTCGTGTCTGGACTTGTTCTGCTGAGAACAGAAAAACCCATAGGGCTGCTGGCTTTTATACACGGTTGACATCTCTGTGAGCAAGCCCTGGTGTGATAAGCGCCTCCTCGGGAAGCCATGAGTGCTTCAGCCTGTTCCGTTTTGAGTAGATTGCTCATAGATTTCACTGGTCAGGTTAGCAGGGAGGTAGAAGGTGCTGGATGCTGTGACGTGGCACTGAGGTGTGAAGGTGCAGCAGGTGGAGCTCTCGCTGCGTCCCTGCAGAACCAGGGAGCCTGTGAACTAGTAGCTGTGTCTTGGGCTGCCTAGAAACTTGCTGGCCCAGGTATTACCCTGATGGACTTGCTTATCTGATGTAAATGGAGACTTTATAGCAGCTTTCTAGTACTTCAAGGGGACCTACAGGGAAGCTGGGGTCTTTATCAGGGTGTGCAGGGATAGGACAAGTGAGAATAGTTTTCAGGTGAAGGAAGGGAGATTTAGATTAGATCTTATGAAGAAATGTTTTCTTGTGAGGGTGGTGAGGCACTAGCACAAGTTGCCCAGAGATGTGGTGGCTGCCCTGTGTCTGGAGGTTTCCCTGCCTGTGGCAGGGGGTTGGAGCTTGAAGGGCTTTAAAGGTCCCTTCTAACCCAAACAATTCTATGACCCTATGATAATGTGCTGTGATAAGTACAGGATTGCTTCTCAGGAAGATGCGTCTTTGCTCTGAGCAAGTGAAAATCAGCAAAGCTTTGTAAAGCAGCAGATTTTTACTGCTTTAGGTCCTAAGAAGTCTGAGCTCTGTAAGGCTTCATAATATTCTTTGTAATGATGTAACAGGTGCTTCACATCCAGTTTAGGAGAAAGCTTTCTTTTCTCAGAGCAGAATTCCCCTCTGTTTCTGTTTTGGAAGGAGCTTTCGACAGTACAGCCAGGGTCACGCAGTTGCTGCTGTGTGCAGACCAACAATTTTCATGAAATAACCTCTGTTACAGTCTCTGCACTATGCTGATGCTTCTGGAAATGCAGAGGCAGAGCTGCCCTCTCAGCAAGGCAGTGAATCTGCTGTCCCCAGAAAAGAGGCATTGTCTGGTGTTTGAAAAGCTGAGTCAGAAACCTGAGGACATACAGCTTAAAATACAAACTAAACCTCTTGTCTGTTTCCCAGACATATGTTAATTTTTTTGTTTGTATTGCCTGTTATTCTGGGGGGCTTTACCTGGTTTATTTATTTTGGACTGCCACTCTGCAAACCACTAAGCAACTCATGGATCATTTGTCTCACCGATATAATGTTGGTTGTTAAATTTCATAGAATTGTATAATGGTTTGGGTTGGAAGGGACCAGGCTGCCCAGTCCCCATCCAACTTGGCCTTGAACACCTCCAGGGATGGGGCAGCCCCAGCTGCCTCAGGCAGCCTGTTGCAGTGCCTCCCCACCTTCATTGGGAAGAATTTCTTCCTAACATCTAATCTAAATCTTCCCCCTTCCAGTTTAAAGCTAATCTCCCCTCATCCTATCACTCCAGACCCTTGTAAAAAGTCCCTCCCCAGCTTTCCTGGAGTCCCTTCAGGTACCGGGAGGCTGCTGTAAGGTCTCCTTAGAGCCTTCTCTTCTCCATGCTGAGTAACCCCAACTCTCTCAGCCTGTCTGCATAGCAGAGGTGCTTCAGCCCTCAGATTATCTTCATAGTGCTCCTCTGGACCCGTTCCAACAGATTTCCAACATATTTCACTGCAGTGTTTCTACATCCAGTCCCATTAGTCCTTGTGTGACTCATCTCTGCTAGAACTGGCTCAGTTGGGGTGCCAGCGATGTCCGAGACCTCTGCAGCTACAGGAAGATGGAGAGATGTATTCAGATAAGTGCAGTGACCAAACTGTGCCCTGTGCTGCAGGGGGAGGTGAAGGAAATACAGGGCCAGTCCCCCAAGAAAATCGTCCTTGACTTCAGATCTGACATGTCGATCCAGTTTCAAGAATAAGAGCAAGAAGGTTTTTAAGTACAGCCCTTGTATTCTCTGAAACCACCGATTACATCCCTTCCTGTGCAGCACTGGTCAATCTGTGATACTTCCAGTTCCAAGAGGGTGAGAACACATGTGACTTCCTAGATACTGGAACAAGCGATGTGTCCTGAACCTCAGGGACAAGTCCTTGACTCCTGGAGGACCAATCAGGTAGAAGTGTCTTGCAGCCAGAGTTAAGGAGTCTTTTCTCCTCCCCCTCATGAAGGACTGGGAGGAATTTCAAGGACTAACATGCCTGGTTTTCAAATGACTGTTCAGCGTTGTGCCTTGCAAACAGAATCTGTAGGGGAGGGGGAAGAAAAAAAGCTGCATTAAAGTGTATCTTTTCCTATTAAATGATAATCCGTAGTGTTTTCTGTTGTTTATCTGAACGTTTTGGAGACCAGACCAAAGCATTGTCCAACAGCCACCTTGTGTGTTTGATACGGGCCAGGTTTGGTGGGGGTTTTGCTGCTTTCTGAGCCCTGTTAACACTGGTCAGCTTTGAGGAATTACCGTGTCTCCTGTAGAGAATTAAATTGGTTCACACATTTGTCTCTGTGAGGGTTAAGCACTTTGGTTTGAAGGGAATACGTGCCTTATAAATAAATTCCTCTTTCACGAAATGCAAAACACACTCTTTCACAGGACAGTAGGAAACAAAAGCCCCAGAATAAATGGGTGCTAGAACACACAGCTGATATACTGTGCAGGACCCTCTTCAGAAGGTACTTGGATAGGTGCACAGAAGCTCTCAAGTGAAAGGACATAGAGGTTTGAGCTGCAGTGTATCTCAAGAACTTAAGAGATATATTGCATTTGTATAAAAGGTCTTTTTTGCAGACAAAGTATTTCTGGCATGGAGTTGTGTTCCAGTAAGTGATTCTCTGCCAGTACAGCGCTTTCCTATAGCGTGTTCCTATAGCGTTCCAAATAAGCATTATTGTGCTGTAAATAGGACTGGGCAAGTCTCGAAGCAAATTAAATCCCATCCCTGGAGCATCCACTCTGTAATTTGTTATAGACCTGTTTTGATCTGTGGATAAACGAGGGGATGAGAACAGGAGGGTGACAGCAGCGTGATAGTGCAGCGACTCAGTTCAGATCCTCACTGTGCTGGAGTTTGCTGAGGGCTGCGAACATTGTTTGTAGCAATACTGAACTACTAGAGGCTCTGCTGGCCAAATACTTCCCTGTGTTACTCTGCTTTGCAGCCAGTGCTGAGCTCTGTACTGCTGCAGCTGTGTTATCAGTAGCCACTTTGAAGCTGATTGAGATATGCCAGGATGAGCTGCAAGCACACCTTTTGGATTGTTGCATATGTGTAGTCATAATGAATCTTATTTTCTGGTCGTTGCTATGCTAATAGCAGGGGATTTTTTTGGAAGGTGTTGTTTGGATCAGAGGATGCTGGAGGCTTGGCAGAGTGTGGAAGGCATTTTGTACTCCTGCTGGGACACAATATAATCCAGCAAAGTGCAAAAATGTGTGCTGAGTTGAAGTAAATGAGTCATTCTGCAGCTTTACATGAGACCATTTGAATACTTAGCTGAATTAAGGCGTAGTGGTTAATGCTTTGCAGGATTGAGCAAGTAACAACATACACAAATATCAGTTACACTTATCAACAGAATATGCAAAACAGGTATTAAGGATGAGGTTTTAACATTATCTGGTTGTGTGACTCCTATAGATGATAGCAACAGGATCGTGGAGGTCTCAAAGGAAAACGTGGGGGAAGGTTTCTTATGGAGAACTTCTGAATGAACCCATCGTTAGTTACCTGTTTGCTCCCATGCTGTCACCCAACTGCTCCTCTGCCAGGATAATCCTCACTTGTCAGATCTTAATTAGTAACTGCAGTGTGTGCAGAGAGGGTGGCAGTGAGCGCAGCCATGACCTTTGCTGTTCTGTCTTCCCTCGTGTGTGTTGGGACACCTGCAGTTTAAATCAGCATGATGGAATGAAGTTACCCTGTATGTTACCCCATTGGAATGGGTCCAGAGGAGGCCAGAGAGATAATCCAAGGACTGAAGCACCTCTGTTCTGAGGACAGGCTGAGAGAGTTGGGGTTACTCACCATGGAGAAGAGAAGACTCCTGGGAGACCTTAGAGCAGCCTCTCGGTACCCAAAGGGGCTGTAGGAAAGCCGGGGAGGGACTTTTTACATGGAGTGACATGATGAGGGGGAGTGACTTTAGATTGGAAGGGGGAAGATTTAGATTAGACATCAGGGAGAAATTCTTGCCAATGAGGGGGGGAGGCACTGGCCCAGGTTGCCCAGAGGAGTCATGGCTGCCCCATCCCTGGAGGTGTTCAAGGACAGGTTGGATGGGGCTTGGAGCAGCCTGATCCAGTGGGAGGTGTCGCTGCCCATGGCAGGGGATTGGAATTGCATGGGCTTTGAGGTCCCTTCCAACACAAACAATTCTATGATTCTGTGTCTTACAGCTGTAATTTGTAGTTCTTGTTTGCTGTTCATGTTTCAGGTATAACAATTTACATACTGCATTCTGAAACGTGTGCCCTTAGTTTGGAATTGAGTTGAATCAACTTCTGAACTACATGAGTACAAAATAAATAAGTTTTTTAAAAAATCAGATTACTTTAGAGGGGGAAAAAACCTAATCTTGGGTCCTTGCCTTTTGGTAACTCAAAAGTGATTTCACTGCTAGACCTAACAGATAAATGGAATTATTTTCTTGCACCAGGGAGGAAAAACATTTATCATTTTATGTTAAATAAGAACAATTTTTGAGCACTTGAGGAGGGTCTTTGTTTTTGTGGTGTGGTGATTTGTGGGGTTTCTTAAACAGTGTGGGCTCTGTCAGATCAAGTGACATTAGCAGCACGTAGCTGTGGCTTTTCCTTTACTGTGATCCAAATGCTACTGCAAAAGAGATTGCTGCCAGGATAAAATTCCCATTGCACAGAGCCCTGTGCTCAAATAAGAAGGTTCCAGTGCATGATGCTGCTTAATCACAAGAAAGGAACTTGCACGTAACTGCTGCCATGCAGGGAAAAAGCAGATGTGGGGGGGGGGGAGGCATTCTCTCGTTTGGAAAACACCACTGGTAGTGAAAAAGTTGGCCAGCAAAAGGATGAGATGGCAAGCAGAGACGGCAAATCTCTCATCAGTTCTATTTCCCTTTTGCAGCTGATGAGGAACCCCAGCAAAATGTGGTGGCAGCAGCAGCCAGGCCTCGGCCCCACGCTGAAGAGCGGGGAGATGGGATGCCAAGGCGCCGGAGGAACATGGGAAACCGGCTGATGGCCCAGAGGAGAGCGCAGCAGGCAGAGGACTGGGTGGAAGGTAACGTTTGGTTCTGTTTGTCTTGTAAACATTGAAATGGACCTTAACGGCAGATGTTAAGGTTGGTGGAGGAGTGTGGTTGCCTCCTGAAGAAAGATTTTCAGTTTTGCTGACAGTGAATTATGTGACTGTAATGTGATTGACCATCCAGCTTTTCTCTGCACTTCATCACTTGTCTCTTCTCTAGACACGACTTAACTTTAACCGAAGTGCCTACCTCCTTCTGTTATGGCATCACAAGTTCTTCACTTAATTCCTTGAAACTCTCATGTATTTCCTGCTTAGCCAGGCAGATTTCATTTGAGTAACTGGAATCTGCACCTTGCTGTGTAATAACCAGTTTTAGTAAAGCATTGATTTCTTGCAAATGAAGGGGAAGCATTAATTCCCTGATATAATCTCTGCAAAATGTGGAGTTTTTCTGAGAAGCCATCCAGGTGGTTTCCAGAGGAGGGCAATGAAGCTGGTGACAGCTCTTGAGAACAAGTGTTATGAGGAGCAGCTAAGGAAACTGGGCTTGTTTTGCCTAGAGAAAAGGAGGCCAAGGGGGAGACCTTATAGCTGTCTACAGCTCCCTCAAAGGAGGTTGTAGTTGGATGAGTGCTGGTCTCTTTTCCCAAGTAACAAGCTACAGGATGAGAGGAAATGGCCTCAAGCTGTGCCAGGGCAGGTTTAGATTAGAGATAAGGAAAAATTTCTTCACCGAAAGAGTGGTGAAGCATTGGAAGAGCCTGCCCAGGGAAGTGGTGGAGTCACCGTCCCTGGACGTGTTCAGAAAACATGTAGACGTGGCACTTTGGGAAATGGTTTATTAGGCATGGTGATATTGAGCTGATGGTTGGACTTTATGGTTTTGGAGGAGGTCTTTTCCAACCTTAATGATTCTTTTGATTGTGTCAGAACCAAGCAGATTATCTGGGAATCACCACAAACAGCAGTGTTTTGTTGACAATGAGTTCTCTAGTCCTGTGCTGGATCTACAGTTAGTAGCTATGCTTCTGTGGTGTGGCTGTGGACAAAAATATGGTGATAATTAACGTCTTTCTACACTCTGTAAGCCTTGCTCCCTTTTCTGGTGAAATTTCACACATTATCTTTATTACTAAAGAGCTGTTGTCTCTGTGATTCGCCTAATGGGATTCATTATTTCAAATGGTTAAGTGTTCAGGGTTTCTGCTCAAGTGTTAATGAACACTTTACTTCACTTGAGCTTGCAGTGGAGATCAGGGTGTTTTCTGGGGCTGCAGCAGGTGAGAAACAGTGAACGCTCATCGATGTGGTGCCTTGATTAGGGGCTAGGTGCGCTTTCTTCATGTCTTGCAGGGTGTAGAAAGCATCTCACACTCATGTTGGCAGGTAAACGTGCTATTCAAGCTAATTATCTCCAGCAGTTTCACAAATGAAAAATTGACAGGTCTGAACTTTTCAACTCTGGTTATTTCTTTTCATCTGATAACATCCTGAAAGGAAAATGGAATTTAAAAACCTTCTGCCTTGAACTTCAGACATCAAAAGTTGGAACACCGAAGGCTGACAGTGAAGCTGTCAAAGCAAACGTCTTTATCTTATTTTGTCACTTTAGCAATGGAAGAATCTGTGTCGTTGGGCTTTATAAATAATTCTTTTGCAGCTTACTGTACATCAGCTGCAAGTGCTGCAGCTCTTGCATGCAGTTTTCTTTGAAATGACACTCCTGTTGTATTTGTTCTTAATTTCTTTTTCCAAATTAAAAGAAGTTCTTGCTCTTTGCTTCTGTTTTTTGCTTCTGTGTAGGATTTTTTTGATATTCTTTCCCAGTGCCCGAGTGCTGCTGCCTACCAGTAACACCATAGCTTTTGGAGACCAAGTGTAGACTTCAACAGTGAAGAGAAGGGTCTGTCCTTGGTTCCTCGAGGTATCAAGGTGTGGAATGATTAGTGTCCCTTATTCCTTGAGATTAGTCCCGTACCAGCCCTTTTCTCATGGACTGTCTGTGGCTGTGTTGCGAAGTCTTCAGCTTGGCCCTGAGTTTCCTGTATTAGTGTGGAATTTGGTTTTTTTTTTCACCGTAGAAAGGGCTGCGTTACTGATTTTGAAGCCCAGTCTGTGGACATTCAGCATAGGCCTGGAATAACCGCTCAGCTTTGCCTTCTTTGTGTGTTGTCCATGTGCGTTTTCCTTCTGTCATGGAGATAGAGAGCAGTTTTGTCTAGTTACTGCCTTCATTCAAACCTGTTGAAATAGCCAGTTATCCCCACAGCAGAGTTGTGTTATAAAAATCGGTTGGCTCACCTGGAAAGAGCCCAGGATGCCTGCAATGACGCTCAGTCTCAGGCAGCGCGTGACCAGTTGGGGCACCTGGGGCTGAAGAGCAAAGTTACTTGACAATGCAGACAGAAACACTGAAAACAAACCAGTCTGGTTTCTTCAGCCTTGACTTGTAAATGTTCTTGTTGCTTTAGAACGTCATCAACTCAAGTAGATTTGGTTTTCATTGTTTAAATATTGTTAAATTGCTAAAATGTTTCATGAGTAAATTTGTTCCAAGTGTGGAATTTCCACTCTGTGCATGTGTTTGGCTTTGGACAAAGCTACCTAACACTGCTCTGTGCCACTTTGTCTCCTGTCAGTTTGGTGCAGGCATAATAAAAATCCAGTGCTGCAGGATTTCTGGCACTAAACTCAGGAAGGGTGTGAGGATGCCCAGTCCATACCTATGTTACCATTACAGACATAGAAGAGGAGTCAGGTAGGAATTGCTGTTCTCAAAGTGCTCTTGCCTCCTGGGAGCCAGTTCTGCTGACTCTAGGAAATGGTCTCAAAGCAACACTCGCAGGCTTTGGAGTTGTGGTTAGCGTGAGGGTTTTCTGTTTTCCATCTAACAGTCAGCTTTCAATTCCAGAATGAGAAAGAAAGCATCGAGGGTACAGCAGTAGCCCACGGTTTCTGCTGCCTGTGCAAAGTTGTATTGTGCCAGTACAAATCCCTGGCAGAGTAATGAAGCAATGAGGACCAAAACAAATTGTAGCAGTAGGATAAGAATCTTTAACGTCTTATTGTTCCTTCTGAAGCTGAAATCCTAATCTTATTTATTTTCGAGTCTGGATAAGGAGTCTAATACAGACAAAAGAAAAGTTTTGAATACTCAAATCTAAATTCATTGACAATGGTGCCAGACCAGGTTATAGTTCGTCCTTTAGCTCATCGGGGTGGGGTAGAACCACCTAAGTTACTTGCAGTTTGTGACAGACAAAAAATAAATGGTGAAGCACTAAATGTCTCAACTTTCCTACCAGAATTGCAACCCACACGACGCGTGTGGGGACCTTGTTCACGGGTTCCATGTGGGTTGTGCTGCGCTGCACTGCGGGGGCAAATCTGCTGGCCAGGTGCCTGAGTAATGTTTTTCAGTGGTTGAGTGCTCAAAGGAGGTCATCTGACATGAGAATATCAACAGCTATTAATACCCTGCGATGACCAGAGATTGCTGGGGAGATGTTTTTCATTGGTGGCGAGGTGATTCTCAAAATGACTGAGACCCCTGAGCTGTGATCCGCCACCGAGACTCCCACCTTGGCTTTAGAAAACTGGGTTTGGTTGGCTTCTGTTGCCTAGTTCTTAGTTCTAGTCATAACACTACTGTTCAGTGCAGCGCGGTGCAATCTAGGCAACTGTTAAATTCTGTGTGTCCCGGAGAACATCTGCTTGGCACGTTGTAGCAGGGTGCCTGTGCCTTTCCCTGTGGAAAATGAATCTGGAAAGGAAAGTTCTGTATTCCTGTGTTTAGGTTGCTTCTGATATCCTAGCTAGCAGACCTGATTGGCTCCGTTCTATCTTAATTTAAATGGGACTCAGACAGAAGTGGCTTTGTGGGACTGGCTACAGCCAAAATGAAAATAAACTCACTGCAAGGCATAAATGTGTGTGGACTTCTGGCATTAATCATCGGGGGCAGGGAACGCCAAACTAAGCAGTGAAAGGAAGCAGGGGTAAAGGGATAAATTGGAGTCTGGTTGAGGGTCATTCAGATCGTGGGGTACTGTGAATAAACAACATCAGCACTTTTCCAGTTTCAGATCCCATTTATTTATTGACTGAGGAGAGTGTCTTTGGCTCTCTTTGCCTGGCTGGTGCTTTTGAGTGCTTCCACTTTGCTCATTTTTGGGTGTGTAAAGCCATTTTGTTGAGAACTTTAATTTGGTTCCTGGTTGTATGCAGAAGGAACAGTCATCCAGTTCTCAAATTATTCTTCATTTATGCCCATGCTTCCAGACCTGCTTATTGGGCATAGAGCTTTGCAGGGAATCACAGAATCATAGAATCACTAGGTTGGGAAAGTCTTTGAGATCATCAAGTCCAACCGTATCTGTCCACTACTAAATCACATCCTGAAGCACTTCATCTACCCATCTTTTAAATACCTCCAGGGATGGGGACTCCATCGCCTCCCTGGGCAGCCTCTGCCAAGTGCTCCCTAGCCCTTTCTGAGGAGTTTTTCCTAATCTCCAATCCAAACCTCCTACGCAGCTTGAGGCCATTTCCTCTCATCCAATCAACTATCGCTTGGGAGAGAAGACCAACACCCAGCTCCCTACAGCCTCCTTTCAGGTAGTCGTAGGCAGGAGATAGGCACTTCTCTTGACAGGACTGGATTTTTTTTTGCAGCCTGGAGCAGAAAGTTAACTGGCAGATCTGATGTCAGCATAAAGGTTTTGGTACTGCCATTTCCTATCAAGTGACAAGAAACTTGAGGGTATGACCTCACCTGAAGTCCCACATTCAGTTCTAGAGTCCTCAGCACAGGAAGGACCGGAATCTGTTGGAGCGAGTCCAGAGGAAGTCATGAAGATGATCCAAGGGCTGGAGCACTTCTGCTATGAAGACAGACTGAGAGTTGAGTTTGTTCTGCCTGAAGGAGACAAGGCTTCAGGGAGACTGCATAGGAGCCTTCCAGGAATTAAAGGGGCTACAGGAAGGCTGGGGAGAGGGGTCTTTATCAGGGAGTACAGGGGCAGGATGAGGGGGAATGGTTTTAAGCTGAAAGAGGGGAAATTGAGATGAGATGTTAGGAAGAAATGTTTTCCTATGATGGTGGTGAGGTAGTGGCCACAGTTGCCTAGAGAAGTCGGGGCTGCCCCATCCCTGGAGGTGTTCAAGGCCAGATTGGATGAGGCTTTGAGCAGCCTGATCCAGTGGAAAGGGGGTTGGAACTGGATGATCTTTAAGGTCCCTTCCAGCCGAAACTATTCTGTGATTCTCTGAACTTTTAACGGCAAGTAGGATCTGGTCACCTTGATTCCAGTGTGATAAAAATAATGAGGATGATGATCTGAGACAAATACATGCTTGAAGGGCTTTTACACACTGTTTCCAACAGTGAATTTGTACAAACAATTAGTGAGAAAACCTGCCTGCCTTCAGCACATGATAAAAATTTTGCAAAGAGGCAGATGCAAGCACAAGCAAAGTTGCCTTTCCAAGGTTGCTCAGTCAGTCAGTGAGTTGGACACGGAGTTTACAATCCATGTTTTCTGTGACTTGGAGGAGTGTCTTGGACCAAATCTCACTGCTGTTGTCTTGGGAGTGATATTTGTGTTGGCTGAAACTGTTGGGTGTCACCGCACCACAATTTAGGGTAGGAACAAAGAAACAGCCTTCTCTAAGAAATGATAGCAAGCTCCAAACCACCAAGCAAAACAAAGCCCACTGGACAGCCTTCTGGGTGAAAGGCTTTGGCAGGTGTTGTGGGCGAGGCTGAGCTAGAGAGAAGGAGAAGGACGTGCCAGGAGAGCCTGAGCAGCTCAGTATATTTCCAGGGAAAGTTTTCAAGTGCTTAAGTTTGAAACATGCCCACATCCTACACAGAACTGACCTCTGAGTTGTTGCATCAAGTGTTGCCAGAAAATGGGATTTTGTGTGGATTATTATGTTTCATTTTCTTTTCTTAAACAGAAAGTAAGGACAGCTTCAAAGAAATAATCTGGTTTTCTCTAACAGCCTTTTTTCCTAACTGGAATAAACTACAGGCTCTCTACTTCTGGCAGCAGCACATGACTCCAAAAGGTTAAGTATTCCAGCATCTGCCTGCCTTTACCCTGAGCTTTTAGCACCGTCTGTCTGAGCACGGGTGTAGGAACACCCAGTACAGTGAACTTAAGTAAATAAGTAAATTTACTTATAGAGAACTGATAACGATAAAGCCAACAGCTTTTGACAGTTTGAGTTCTCTAGCTTGTAAAATAAAAAATGATCATAAAATGGTTTGGGTTTGAAGGAACTTTAAAGATCATCCAGTTCCAACCCCCCCCTACCATGAGCAGGGACACCTCCCACTGCATCAGGCTGTTCAAGGCCCTGAACACCTCCAGGGACAAGGCAGCCACGACTCCTCTGGGCAGCGTGCGCCAGTGCCTCACCACCTTCATTGTGAAAACTTTCTCCCTGATGTCTAATCTAAATATTCCCCCTTCCAGTTTAAAGCCTTTTCCTCTTGTCCTATCACTCCATGGCCTTGTAAAAAGACCCTCCCCAGCTTTTCTGGAGCCCCTTCAGGTACTGGGTGCTGCTCTGGGGTCTCCCCGGAGCCTTCTCTTTTCCAGGCTGAACAACCCCAACTCTCTCAGCCTGTCCTCATATCAGACATGCTCCAGCCTTCGCATCATCTTTGTGGCCTCCTCAAGACCTGCTCCAACGGTTCCATCTCCTTCTTACGTTGTGGATTCCAGAACTGGATGCACGATTCCAGATGGGGGTCTCATGAGAGAGATAACAAGAAGTTAACAGTTCTAGCATAAATTTAACTGTAACTTCCTCCCTTCTCTAAGTCTTGCCAAGCAAAAGGTCAGAATCTCATGTTTTCCTTTCTATGTGTTCATCACTATTGAGGAAAACAGCACAAAACAAACAGAAAAAGGTTTTAGAAGTTAATAACAATGTAACATTATGGCTCTGTGTAGCATCCAAGTCCAACATTCAAATCTTGCATCTAAACAAATCTGGCAGGAGTGTTTTCTGATAGTTCTAGGGAAGACTTCTGTTAAAAATAATTATTTTCCTTTCCCCTTTCAGTGATGGATGCTGTGCACAACTTGGAGAAGAATGCGTTTGTGCTGAAATTTCCCATATCATGCAGCATTTTTTCAGAGTAGACCATCTCCCTCTACTGTAATCTTGCACCTCCCTGTTCTCTGTTGTGCTGAAAGATCTGGAAAATGTGTAATCTTAAATGCTGATGTTGTCCCTTCCTGTTCTTGTGAAGCAGCTGGTAACAGGGCTCTGTTAATTGATGCAGTGGTTGAAATAACTTTAATGCTTAATCAGTGGGAAAACCTTTCTAGTAGTTAAACTTTGACTACTAATATCCTAATTAGCAAATCAAAAGTTAATTTTGACTTGCTGCTATTCATATAGAAAGTGACTTCAGTGTTATCGAAGTGTCCACAGTGTATACCCACCCCTGAGGTGTTTCAAGCACCGACGCTGTGTGGAAGAGGTGGGTGTGTGGTTTCTCGGTTACACTGAGAAAACTTCAAGCTGTTTGACTTTAGCTCAGAAGGGCTCAGGTCCTTTGTTTGCTGTCCTTGTCCTGTCCTAAGTGTAGGCCGGTTTGGTGACTTCAGATGAATAAGAACAACGTTCCTAAACTGGTATAGCTACTAAATTTAAATAAAAGCACATTAAAAATTGTTATGACTGTACTGCAGCAGGGCTGTGTTACTCATGAATGCCCACGTCTTTCCATATCGTGGATCAGTTCCTTTCCAGTGGCTGCTGTTGCACATCTGTTCAACGTTAGTAACATGCATACGTCTTCTGCCTGCAGAATAACTGTTTTGCCTGGCGTCTTCCCCATTTTTCCCTTACTCCTTATGTTAGATGCTGCATAAATAGTAAATAAAGCAGCAAGCCATGCCTGAAGGACTCTGTGGGTAGCCTCATGTGCAGCTTGCATCCTTTTTCGTGCATGGGAATCTATTTGCTTCATTTCCAAAACTTAATAGAAGGCCAGACAGACCCTTTGACAGATTAGGTGGCCCAGGTTACCCAGAGAAGTCATGGCTGCCCCATCCCTGGAGGTGTTCAAGGCCAGGTTGGATGAGTCTTCGAGTAACCTCATCCTATGGGAGATATCCCTGCCCATGACACAGGGTTGGAACTAGATGAGTTTTCAGATCCCTTCCAACCCAAACCAATCTATGATAGTATGACATAGATTACAAGGGCAACTAAAATATACGATGCCAGTTGTTTCATGTGGACTTTTTGCATATTCTGTACACAGTAGCTAGTAGATTCTTGTCTTGACAGCACATCAGCTCTTCAGCACGCTTTCTAATGGTATTGGGAAGTGTTTCTAAAAACTACTCTACATTTCAAGAGATTCAAACACCTGTTTGGCTATTACAGGTCTGGAGCTCAGGTTTTAAGAGGAGCAGCTGAAGGAACTGGAGTGATTTAGGTTGGAGGAGAAGAGGCTGAGGGAAGACCTCTTGACCCTCTTCAACTCCCTGAAAGGAGGTTATAGTGAGGAGGGTGTTGATCTCTTCTCCCAAATAACAAGTGATAGGACAAGAGTAAATGGCCTCAGGTTGCAGCAGAGGAGGTTTAGATTGGATATTAGGAAAAATGTCTTTGCAGACGGAGTGGTGAAGCTTTGGAAGACGCTGGCCAGGGCAGTGGTGGAGTCCCCATCCCTGTTCAAAAGCCATGTAGATATAGCACTTTGGGACATGGTTTACTCAGCACGGTGGTGTTGGGTAGACAGTTGGACTTTATGATCTTAGAAGTCTTTCCAACCTCAGTGATTCTGTGATTCCATGAAACAAAACTGCATTGTCAATTCCAACTGTAGGGCAGTGTCTGAAGTTGCTTGGTTCCCCAGCAGGTTCTATTTGCAGGCTGGCCAAGCCTGCTGCACTGAGTGATGATAAACTGCTTTTGCAACAAGTGAGCAGAGTTAACTGAACATTTCGCATCACAACTGAAGTTCAGGGGTAGATGGAGCACATTTCCCATGGACTGACCTTCCCATCACGTCTAGTAGTGTTGGCAACTATGAGTATGTGAAAAGTGGTTGTTAAAAGCTACTGTGTACAGCATCCACTCTGCATTTGGTGCAGTTATGCTGCTGCAATAACCAATTGATTCAGCAAATGCTTTTACCATCTGTTTATGTTCTTGTCAGCATGTTCAGGTTTATTTAGCACATATTAATTGCTCCCAGGTTTAGCACGTTGTTGACCTTTAAAGCTCTGCTGAATCATGGACTGTGTCTGCATTGCTGTCTCTGTCTTTTGTTGGATCTAGCTCTGTGTGCTAGAAAAAGCTTGGAGGAAGTGGTACTTAAGGGATCACATCAGACACTTCAAAAGAGAGGAAAGCAAACGCTACTGAGCAAAAGCCTTTTTGATCCAGGACGGGAAAAAGGCTCTAAAAGCCTTTATAGACTTCTGCCTGACCTCTGGCTCAGGTACTCTCATGGAGATGAAATATGAGAAGTGCTCAGAGCCTCAGTTTGAATAGTGTCATGGATGGTGTTCATGCTTGTGCTGTTTTTCAGGAATAATATTCAGAAGAATAATACCAATATTGAGCTGTTAATTTTGGACTAATAACTGCTCATCATAGAATCACTTGGTTGGAGAAGAACTGCCCAACTGTACCTGTCCTCTACTAGATCAGATCCTTGAGCACCTCATCTACCCATGTTTTAAATACCTCCACGGATGGGAACTCCACCACTTCCCAGGGCAGCCTCTGCCAGTGCCTAAGAACCCCTTCAGTGAAAGAAATTTTCTTAATGTCCAATCTGATCCTGCCCTGGCACAACTTGTGGCCATTTCCTCTTATCCTGTCTCCTGTCACTTGGGAGAAGAGACCAACATCCACCTCACTCCATCCTCCTTTCAGGGAGTTGTAGACAGGGATAAGGTCTCCCCTCAGCCTCCCTTTTCTCTAGGCTAAACAGCCCCATGTCCCTCAGACACCTCTCTATCCTTGTTCTCCAGCCCTTTCCCTAGCTCCGTTCCCTTCTCTGGATGCGCTCCAGCCCCTGAATGTCCTTCCTGTACCGAAAAGTCCAAAACCGAAGACAGGCTTCAAGCCTCACCAATGACAAGCATGGAGGCACAATCATTTCCCTGGTCGTGTTGGCCACACTGCTTCTAATGTATTTAAGCTATAAATAAGAGTTATTTTAAGCTTCAGGAAAATTGTAGATGTAACTATGTCAAGTCTGAGCATCCCTTGTTGCGTTGTCTGTTTGTGGTGTAGGAAGGGGGAACCCTTTTGATCATCTCAGTGATCAGATACCAGTAATTCTCTGAAGCCCAGTTCAGCAAGGCTGCCTTGTGTTAACTTCCATATCCTGAAAACAGCAAAGTTATTTGAGAGCCACCTACACAGCTCTCAGTTACATTTGTTTCTCATGATGTGTCTCAGTGGCTTAACCATAGTACCATACTGTGTATTGGAATTAGTAAAACAAGAACATTTCAAACCTAATTCTGCATATAAAAGAAGAGTGAGTCTCGTTCATCCATACGCTCTGTAAACAGCATCTTTTGAGGTTCCTAAAAAAAAGCTGGGGGGGGACCATGTGCTCTGGAGGTCCCAATAGAAAACATCCCAGCACCAGCCCTGCCAAACCAGTTCAGGTGATGCCGCGCTCTGGTTAGCTTTCAGTGCCCCTGCTGCAAGCTGTCCCAGAACTGGTTACAGAACCATTAAGGTTTGAAAAGACCTGTTGGCCTGTCCACTGCACCTACTAAACTATGTCCCAAAGTACCATGTCTACACGTTTTTTGAACACCTTTAGGGACTGAGACCCCACCACTTCCCTGGGCAGCCTCTTCAGTGCTTCACCACTCTTTCCATAAAGAATTTTTTCCTAATATCCAATCTAAACCTCCCCTGGTTCAGCTGGAGGCCATTTCCTCTCTTCTTGTCACCCATCACTTGGAAGAAAACAATCTGCCTACAGATTAGGTTACTGTCTACAACTCCCTGAAAGAAGGTTGTAGCGAGATGAGTGTTGGTCTCTTCTCCCAAGTAGCAGAGACAGGACAAGAGGAAAGGGCCTCAAGTTGCACCAGGGCAGGTTCAGGTCAGACATTAAGGAAAATTTCTTCACTGGAAGGTTCTCAGCCACTGGCAGAGGCTGCCCAGGGAGGTGGTGGATTCTCCATCTCTGGAGGGATTTAAAAGATGGGTAGAGGAGATGCTTAGGGATATGGTTTAGTATTGGACACGTATGGTTGGGCTTGATGATCTCCAAGGTCTTTTCCAACCTAGGGATTCTATAAAATGTGATGTGATTTTCCTTCTTCCTTCAAGGGGGTTTATAAGAAAGATGAGGAAGAACTTTTTAGCGTTCCCTGTAGCAGTAGGACAAAAAGGAATGGTTTTAAATTGCAAGAAGGTGAGTTTAGACTAGATATTAGGAAGAATTTTTTTTACTCTGAGGGAGGTGAAACACTGGCCCAGATTTCCCAGGGGGGTGATCGGTGCCTCATCCCTGGAAGCATTCAAGGTCAGGTTGATGGGGCTGTGAACAACCTTATCTGGTTAAAGATGTTATTGCTTATTGCAGAAGTTGTGGGCTGTATGACCTTCATAGCCCCTCCCAACCCGAACCGTTCTATGATTCTGTGTTCCACAGTTGCAGAAAACATCTTTATAAGCAACCACTTGTTGTTTCTGTGTAATTTTGTTGCAGTCAAGCCCAAGATTTGCATTGCAGGACTTTTTTTTTTCCTTGTTTCCTATCAAAGTTAGTTATAGCAGGCTAGAACTAGGGATGAGTTGCATGCCCATGAATTCCACTTTTTGAGTGGATATCTGTTATGCTAAACTTGAAGATATCGGCGAAGAAATTCTCTGCAGCTGGGTGGTAAGCAGTTACACTATGACAGCCTTTAGCATGTTTTATGTGTAAGCAAACTCGTATCTTTGAATTGTGTGGGCAGTGTTAATTTAGGTGTTGAAGGCCAGGTTGGATGAGGCTTTGAGCATCCTGATCTGGTGGGAGGTGTCCCTGCCCATGGCAGGGGGTGAACTGGATGAGCTTTGAGGTCCTTTCTGACCCAAACCATTCAATGACTGTGCAGGAAACGTTAATAAAAAGACCAAGTAGATTTTTACTTCTGACTTCACTTTTCTGTTTACCTTGTTACTTTTGATCTGTGGCTTTGGCAGTCTTGTGTGATTTTTGTTGCCTTTTTCAGTCTAATAGGTCTTGTCCAAAGTGTACGTGTGGCTCTTTTTCATCGGCTGCTCTTTCCTAGGAAGCTGTGAAGCTTCCTGAAGAGATTGTTTACAGATGATTTAAAATTTATCATTTCTTCAATGTTGCAGAGGATGATGATGCTGAGGAGGTGCCAGAATTTCAAGTGTCTGGGAAAATTGGAGCAAAGAAGCAGAGGAAATTAGAAGAGAAACAAGCCAGAAAAGCACAGAGAGAGGTAAGTGTTTCCTGCCACGTATAGAGCCCAGAGCAGAGCCTGAATAGCAGCGCTCAGCAAAGAACCAGTGATGACAGGCACCCGCTGAAACGCAGAGGTGCTGTCATCGCTGCAACGGCTCTGCTTTTGTTTTAAAAATGTAAATTCAGCTTTTTATGTCATATCCCAAGAGTGCCATGGAAAACATTGTCTCATTTTCTTTCCATTAGGTTCTCTCAAATTCTCTTGGGGGGAAGAGACAAGTTAAAGTCTGGAATGTTCTTTATTGAGCATTCCGCTGGCTTGCAGCTTAATGTCAGTGCTGTCTCCCCTTAAAAAGCCGTTTCAGCCCCCATAGTGGTGTTGTAACACTGTGTCTGTGGGCAGTTCTGAGTGGTGTTCATGTGCTCTCATAAAGGGCAAACTTTTTATCTATGTTTAGCCATGTTTATTGCTTTTATAGATTGGAGAAGACAAAAAACAGATCTTGTAACCCACTGAAATCTATGACGCAGTCAGATTTTGGTTGAAGTTTGACCCCTTAAACAGAGGCCAAGTATGCAAGGAGTGAACACATGGTAGCTTTTCAGTTGTTCTTTCTTAAATCTCTGTGCAAAGGGACTTAAATACCGTTGCATTTTGTCAGTGTTGTCATTGCTGTTAAATCCAGGGAAGCAGCTGGCTTTTTGAAACCTAGATTCTGAAATTGCTTATGTGTTGCAGTGGTTTCTATATATGTTTTTGCGAACTTTGTGTTGTTCTTTAACTTTTGAGTCACAAGAAGCAGCCCTTGTGTAACGGAGGCTGGAGCGCATGGTGGGCTTCACATTTGACAGAAAGGCAGGGTTTATGGAAACTACTGACATTTCTGATGTGTTTGTGTCCAAACAAAGCCAGTGAAATCCCCTCTTGAGACTTTCAGTGTCACATGAGGTTTAAATCCAGTTCCTGCTTTACAGTGCCGTGCCCTGTAGCTAGGGCGGTTGGTAATAACCCTGATTATTGTGTTGATCTATAAACTTCCATTACAATCCTTTTCTCACTCTGTGCTCTGACCATGTTGTCATTACTTTCCGCATTCATTCTACATAATTGGCGTCTTTTTCGTGGAAAATCTGAGCAAAGCTGAATGAAGGTAGATAAGCATCGGTTGGTGGAGTGAGGAATCTTTTGTTTCATTTGAAAACATGCTGATTTTTATTTTCCCATGTAGACAGATAAATTCCTCGGTTAGGGCTTTTTCTCTGAAACATTCAAAGCCACAAATCCTCTGTTTGAATGTCTTCTGCTTCTTTTCTTTATTATATCTTCAAATTTAAGTGTTCCGAAGAGAATGAAGAACAGCTTAAAAGATCTCTAAACAATGCACTAAACACCCTCTTTAATTTTTTTCCCTATTTTGCAACAGTCACTTTTCTAGTCTTGGTTTAAAAACAAATAATAAAATCAATTGAAGAGACCAGCCCAGCTTCTTCTTTAAGAGATCCTGCCCAGTTTAATGATAAATTTGATGTACTTGGTTTTATGGAGTTCATATTCCTCTCCTTTTTTCCCCCCTCTCCTCAGAGACTGTTCTAACTAAACGTTAAGTGAGGAGGAATGCCATGACACAGTATTGCTTAATATCATTGTAGTAATGACCTCATGTGCCTTTACCAAACTTAAACCCTTATTTAGGTACAGATAATGTGAGTGAGAAGGGTAATTTCTAAAATTATCCTAAACATGCTGCAGATTTGAGGGGGAGTTAAATGATAATGACTCTTATTCTCTTTACCACTTCTTTCTGAATGTGCATCTAGGAAGATAGTAATAAACCCCCCCATGGTATCACAATATGGAATTAAAAATGTGTATTTAGGAAGAGTAAAGCCTGGCTTGTTTAATGTTTTTTTAGGCTGAAGAAGCAGAGCGAGAAGAACGGAAAAAACTTGAGTCAAAAAGAGAGGAGGAAAGGCGGAAAGAAGAGGAGAGAATACGTCTTGAGGAAGAGCGACAGGTGGGATTAGTTGTATTTATAGCTGGAAATTTTGAACCAAGTTTGTCTTTTGATTGCTTCTATGTAAGTTTTGCAATCAGCAGAATCCCCTTTGGCTTGCATCACTATTACATACATCTTTTCTTTGGTTTGGGTTTTTTTTTACTCCATTTCATTTGAATTGCAGTTATTTTAGCTGCAGATCCCAGCTTTGTTCCCCTAAGGGCTTGGCAGGAGTGAAGAATACTCCAGACATCAATACATGCACGTAGCAGCAACCACCCACCCACGGTCGAGTCTGAGGCGAAACGAAACCCAGTCTCCTGGCAGCAAACCTGCTGCTGCCGTCTGCCATAGCGACAGATTGTTTGGTCAGTTTGTTATGCTGATGAAAATTACTGATAAAGTTGGCTGTTACTTCGTCTGGAAGCTCTTTAAGTGCAAATATAGGAAGGAGTTGTACCTCGTTGCAGGAGACATTTTTGGAGTTGCCAGCTTGCTGTCTGACAGGAGCTTGCTTATCTCAGAATCGTAGAATAACTTAGGTTAGAAGGGATCTGTGGAGAGGATGTGTTCTGTCCTCCTGCTCCAACCATCTCCAGTTAGAGCAGGTTGCTCAGGACCTTGCCCAGCCAAACTGAACGTGTCTTAACGAAGATTGCTTAGCCTCACGGGGCCCCTGTTCCAGTTCGTTCATGCTGCTCTCCTGGCAGCTGTAACCAGCAGGGCAGAAAGCGAAAGACATCAGCAACCGACTTCGCAACTGTTGTGTAAAATTGTGTGATTTTATTCTAATTATGCAAATCTATGTTTGCTTCACAATTAAAGATTTCTAAACTACGCATACAAAGGTGTGTATTAGCAGGATATTAGAGAGGTTTGTTTTTCTTGCAAGGGCAATGAGGCGCTGGCACAGGTTACCCAGAGAAGTCGTGGATTCCCCATCCCTAGAGGTGTTCACAGCCAGGTTGGATGGGGCTTTGAGCAACCTGATCCAGGAGGAGATGTCCATGCCTATGGCAGGAGGTTGGAACTGGATGGGCTTTAAGGTCACTTCCAGCTCAAACTGTTCTTTGATTCTATGAAATGTCTTTAGAGAAGGCTAATGAACAGAACTTCAGTTCCTTCGAGCGTGGTAGCCACCATGGCAGGTGAGCTGCTAAGCAAATTGCAGTTGAGCTGGGCCAACCTGCTCAAAAGAAGCTGTAGCCCAGGACAAAGACATTATCCTGTTCATTACCTGCCTGTTAGACCCAGGGTTTAGCAATGCTGCTGGATGATTAAGATGTATAAGGCATGATTGAAAAGCTGAGTAGAAAATAAGGGTGAAATTCTAACTACGGGTCTCTTCACACTGAAATAGCTTATTAACATATTTAACTTTTTCTAATCCACCTCTGTTCAGTTTAGGGCCAAGTAATTCATTTTGGTCAAATGAGGAAAATATTATTTGTTTTTATTTTACTTTTCAGTATTCTTAGTAGAGATTGCTCTAAAAGGCTTCCACCTCCGTTTTGCAAGGCTCATTGAAAAAGAAGAATATAAACTAAAGCTTTGGGATTCCCTCTCTGTTGTTTTAACCTTTGTGTTCAGCAGCCCCAAGGAGCACTTACTAGAAGTTTGAAAACTGCTCAGATCTCTGAATCTACATTGCTGTTCACTTCAAAAAATGCCTTCCTTGGCTACATAAATCCTGTAATTTTAACCAGTTTTTTTTTTTTTTAATTTGGTTTATTTATTTGTTTTTCCTGGTAGTCTTTATCAGGGCACCAAGCCACTGCACTTAATGTTGTTCTGCTGCTCAGGGGTAAGTGTTTTCAATATTCTGTTTGTTTGCTTGGGTCTAAGGCAGGTTGATAATCTTGTAACCGCTGGACACGCCAAGCACGGATCAAAGAAAATGTGTCTGACGATATTTAACAACCACCCTCAACTGTTTTCTGGTAATTTCAAGTCTCCCTCTTCATCCAGGTCGTTAACAGGAACCAGAATAATTCAGGACTTGACCATGTTTAGGGTGTGTTGTGTGGGTTCCTGCTTCAATCAGCAGAGAAAGCAGAATTACAGGGAGCACGGCAACAACGAGACTTCAGTGTTTTAGTTGTGCCTGGGTGACAGGAGGGGAAATAAACTGAATGAATAGATACTTGACTTCCTGTGCGTATAAGCATCGCCTGTCCTCCTGATCAAGACATCCTTCAAATCCTGTCACACACTGATTGTATGATGTAAAAGATCTGCTTCTCTCTTCTAGGCTGCTACAAGCAATAAAGGGATCATTTGGCTTTATTATAGAGTACATAGGATAGAATGTTCCTCCAGAGAAAGAGTTTTTTGTTTCCACAAGTTTGTGAAGAGTCAGCTCTTCAGGTCTACATCTGTGATGATGCTGTTCCCCTGGGTAAGGTTGGAGATGGAAAGATAAAATTATGATAGGTAGCTCAAAGAACAGTTGATAGCTATGAGAGAAAAACCAGAGGGGAGCTGGTTGTATGATTATCATAGAATCAGAGAATGGTTTGGCTTGGAGGGGGCCTTAAAGATGATCCAGTTCCAACCCCCCCACCATAGGCAGGGACACCTCCCACTAGATCAGGTTGCTCTTAAGCCCCATCCAACCTGGCCTTGAACACCTCCAGGGACGGGGCAGCCACAGCTTCCCTGGGCAACCTGGGCCAGTGCTTCACCAGTTCTTCTGCAGCCAGTTTGATTACTGACTTTTCGATAGTTTATATCATCTCAAAAAGCACAAGAAATTTAAATTGGTCACTAAAGTATGTCTGAAAAATGTTACAGTTGTCAGATAGCTTCATTTTTTCCCTTCCTTTTCAGTATATCAGAGTCTTCCTGCAGGTATAGTGGCAGTGGCAAGTCTGTCATATTTGTGTCTTGTGCAGTGCAGGAAAGGCATTAAGACACTGATGAAAGCTTCCTGCCTTCAGGAAAAGTAGTGACAGAACTGCATGAATTGTTTATTGTTTTGCTTGCTGCACTTTCAGAGATTTGAACTCCTAAATTTGGTAACTGTTCTTTATTTAATTTAATTTCAAATTCATTTAAGTTGTGTATTTACAAGAGAACTTCAGTGATGAACAGCAAGTCTCCAAACCGGTTTAACCACCTCTCTTTAGCTAAATTTCAGTTGAACCTTTTTTTTCACTCTCTCTCCCGAAGTGTTACCAAAATCGTGCTGACTCGGTGAGTATCGAGATCATCTCAAGGTAAAGCAGTTCCTTTCACCGTTTCAGCTACGGCCTTGAACTAATAGATCAGTCCTTGTCACCAACAATAGATGATTCCTGGTCTGTTAAATCATAGAATGCTTTGCGTTGGAAAGGACCTTAAAGATCATCTGGTCAGTTCCAAAGTCTCCTGGGCATGGGCAGGGACAACTCCCACTGGACCATGCTGCTCAAAGTCCCTCCAGCCTGGCCTTAAACACCTCCAGGCACAGAGCATCCACCACTTCTCTGGGCAACCTGGGCCAGGGCCTCACCACCCTTATTGGGAAGAATTTCTTCCTAATGTCTAATCTAAAACTCCCTCCGTCCAATTTAAAGCCATTTTCCAGGCCTTTGTAAAAAGTCCCTCCCCAGCTTTCCTCGAGCCCTTTCAGGTACTGGAAGCTGCTCTAAGGTTTGCCTGGAGCCTTCTCCTTTCTGGGCTGAACAACCCCAGCTCTCTCAGCCTGGCCTCAAAGCAGAGGCACTTCAGCCCTCGCATCATCTTCATGACCTCCTCTGGAGCCCTTCCAACAGTTCTGTGTCCTTCTTCTGTTGGGGATTCCAGAACTGGATGCTGGACTCCAGGTGGGGTTTCATGAGAGCGAAGTAGAGGGGGAGAATCCCCTCCCTTGACCTACTGACCACACTTGTTTTGATGCAGCTCAGGACATGGTTGGCTGCCTGGGCTGCGAGTGCACTTTGCCAGCTCATGTCGAGCTTCTCATCCACCAAAGTCGTTCTCTGCAGGGCAGCTCTCAGTCATGTCATCCCCGAGCATGGATTGAAACCACAGATTGCCCTGACCGGGGTGCAGTGCCTTGGCCTTGTTGAACCCCATGAGGTTCACTCTGGACCACTTCTCCAGCCTGGCCAGGTCCCTCTGTCCCTCTGGATGGCATCCCATCCTTCTGCTTTGACATGCAAATACCACCTAAGAGTTCATCAAACAATGAGGGAAGCCAGACAGATTGAGGAGAGAAAATCATGTTGCAGCATGCAGAGCTTCTAGAAATCCCCAGAGCAGATCTTTGATAAAGTCACTGGGACTCTTAACCCTTTCATACATACCCTCCAGTGAGGTAGTTTGAGATGTGAAGTTTCATGGAAATAATGAGTTTTTGAGTCAGATGAAACCCATTTTGTTTTGTGGGCAAGCTGAGATCTCTCTCCAATTATTTTTGGGCCACTCTACCCAGTGCTGTGGGAATGGTACCTGCAAGGGAGTTATAGGGGCTAAAATCTTGCGTATTCTTGAGAAAAATACCCTCCTTGTTCTATTTAAATATATTTGTATGCCCATATAAATAAGATGTGGTTGCCCTTCAGCTCCAGTGTTGCAAACCAGCTAATATATTTTTAAATTCAAGTTTCCTTTCCGGCGTACCGATGACCTGATTGGCTACGCAAGGGAGGAAGCTCCTTTATAATTGGCATTCACTTCAGCTCTGCTTTGCCCTGGGGATTTCCCTTTCACTCTTGGAGTTTTTTAGTGGTGAGATGGTTTACCAACTGACACCTTATCAATGAGAGCGCACTTCCTCTGATGTTGCAAAGCAGTGTCTTCATACAAAGGCTTGCAGATTGCTCACATAAGAGACCTTTTTTTTTGCCCTGTGCACAGGGATTTTTGTAGATTTTGTTCCCCAGTTTGGCTTTGCTGTGTGAAGGAAACTGCTCGTGCAAATGCAGGGCTCACCGCTATCTCTCTTCTACACTGAAAAGTGGCATTGAACAGGGCATGTTGCCTGTAAATCCACTGCAGAGCAAACAGCTCTGGAAACACAGCCTGACACTTCCAGCGAGCAAGCTTCTAACCGTTGTGAAATAAAAGGACACAGCAGGAGTGCGGACTGGTGTTTGTACACTGTTACATTAAAACGAGGTTGGTATTGCTCAAGCACGGCTGTGCCCAACGTTTCCAGACTAATGCAACTTCATTTAGGCTCTCAGTTTTGCTTTTAAGTGCCTAAATAAGTATGGTGTTGGTTTTCAGAGCTATAGAATTAGATGATCATAGTGATGCCAAGGGATGTTGAACCTTTTGAGAACTTAGACTCTGAGTTGTGGCTCTTTGATTTGATATTTGATCATGTAAGAATAGCCACCACGTTTTAAACAGTTGATTGTTGAGTTATTATGTGTAGCATTATGCAGACATCAAGATTTGTGTGCTTCTCAGCAGAGCCTTTTGGAATTTATATCCACTATTCCTACATAAGCAGTGCGTTTCTGGAGGCTGAAGGAGACCACTGCATAGTTTCAGTTTAAGCACCAGCTTTCAAATGTTTGTATTTTCCTGAGAACTAATTTCTCTGAAGGACCTACAAATTATAAAAGCTTGCAGGAAACTCATTCCACTCTGATTTTGAGGGAGTGAGAGCTGGTAAGAATACTTATTCTGTCTTACTAAAGGTATTTTTTTCACTTTGTGTCTAAACCAGGTGGATGAATCCTAGAGATCCATCTGCTCTGTGCCACATTATTTAGTTGTAAAGTCCCTTTTCACTTCCTGCAGAATCTGCACTAACACAATGAAAACTGGGTGTTAGATAAAGAGGGTTTCTTTGCTACACAAACCTCAAAGCACTTGGCATAGGAACCATGAAAGATTTCGCTGGCGTGTGTGCTGGGACAAGCGATCAATTCCTTGGCATACCCGTGATATTAGCAGCGAGCACAGAGCAAACGGCCGGTGTTTTCAGCTTGCTAGCTTGTTGAGACCTTGGAAACTTTAGAGACCTGTGAGTTAATAAGAAAAAAAATGCATTAGATGGAAAACGTGAAGATAAAGGGCACACCTGTGGTAAATAGTGGCTTGCACCCTATCACTGTAACTGTGGGATTCTCACAGGTGGAAATCCACTGGGGTAGCTGGTGACTGGATATAGAAACACTATATAAGGTTTGCATCCCGTCAATAAAGGTGATCTCGCTTGTTGCCTCATCAATGGGGTCTGTGCCTGAATCGCTACAAACCAGTCAGCTTTTCCTCATTCTGCATGTTAAGGAAACAGCTGCAAACAAGGAATGATTGATAGTGAGTGGTTGAAGAGAATCCAGTGTTTCCTCTACCTCCCTCACTAGGAATGAGATCTCTTCCACTTAGAAGTCGAATAAGCTGCCTCTAAATGATTTGTTTATCAGCAAGTTGGTCCTTTATCTGATTTGGAGGAGAGTTGGCACAGTGCACAACAAGCAATTTCCTCACCGGGAAAGCTGCTTAGGCAAAGCTCTCAGAAAAGCTACTTACTCTATAGGCCAATATCCTGTAGTCCACGTCTTAAATGGGTTACAGCAACGAAAGCTGGAAACAGTGGGTCAGTATCATCTTCTTGGACAGTACTGTAAGGTCTTCACCCTTTGCTGAAAATACTGATAAATCTTCAACGGCTGCGGTCACTCAGGCAGCATCCCAGGACTCCAGAAGGATTTGTGGTCCTGAAAGTCAAGGTCTGCTTCCAGCTGTAAGTCTAGAAGAGTTAAGTCGCTATGGGTTTCACCTGGTAAAAGATTGGGGTCTTGGGCAGATGGCACAATTAATATTTTTTATGCCATGGAAGTAATCATTGTGATCAAAGTAAGAGGCAAATGGGGGGGAATCATCTGAAAGGAGCCTCACAGCAAGTCCAGGTTCTCGGTGGAGTGGAAGGACTGAGTGCAGTGGGAAGTTGGTGCTGACCAGATCCAGTGTAGGAAGGAGCGGGGGTGTTGGGAAGTTTCTCCCAGAGATCCACAAAGTGCGTGGAGGTTTGGAAGCTCGGGTCTCTGCTATGCAGGTGGCACATGAGATGCATGTAGAGGTAGAGTCAATCCTGCAGGGATAACGTGGACATTTTGTCAGAAAAAGGAGAGAAGGAAGAAAGGTTTGAGCGATAATTATGATTTTTTTTAAATAAAGACATGATCTGAGTGAGAGAGCTTGTTCTTCACCTGCAGTGCAAACTGCGGTAAAAGAAGGCAAGCCTCCAATCTGGGTAACATTGAGATGTGAGGAGAGAAGCGGACCTGCTTCAAAAAAAACCCCAAGCGAGCAGCTGAAGGTGAGCATCTGCAGTTACCAAATTTCCACGATGCTGGGATTTCCCCACCACCCCACCCATTGCTGCAGGGAGGTGGCCCAGCTGTTATCGCTTCTCCAAGCCACATACTTTGCCACTTAACTCCACAGCAGTTGAGATCAGAATGCTGAAGGGCAAAGAAACCTGACTGACAAAGTTGTGGGGCTTTTAAATTTGTGTCTGAGCTGGGTGCTTGCTGTATGACTTGCACGAAGCAAGTGCTGGGCTCTGTTTCATTCACAGCCCCTGCGGGTGCTGAGAGTGTTTCCCTGTGTGAGTTATGCATGTGGAGAGACTGGATTTTGTGGGAATGCAGCCTGCCTAAATCTGACCCTGCACCTTCTATGCAGCTGCTGCATAACTTGGGCATGGGAAAGAAGAGTGCTGGCATTATGGGAAAGAAAATAGCTCAGAGTTAAGTGTTAGCAGACAGCCTGGCTTCGCGAGGGTTCCCCTGCTCGGCTTCCACTGCTGCTGCTGGCTGCTTCTCCCACTGCAATTATGCAAAGTCATCTCTCTCCTCTTGGCTCTGATCCAGTTTACAGCATAGCTCAATGCTTTTTATTTCTACAGAATGAATCGTAGGTGAATTTAGGCGGTAAAGCATATAAGGCTGCAGGAAGTGGCTGGGATTTTTAGTTATTAGATGAAAAAGCTTCTGGAAATACTTAGTGTTATGGAGGAGGCTGCAACCGCCAGGAAACACGAGGCTTTGAGGGCTGACACACTTGAGCTGCCAAAGCAGTGGCTAAGTCCACCTGGAAATGCTCTGCTGATGGTAGCATCAGAATTTAGGATCTGGTAAACAAGCTCCTGTTGACTTCTAGGGAGATCGCAGGAGCTGGTAGCTGAGTGCTTTTGCCAGACACACAGCAGAGATGCTTTTCTATGTGTGTCGGAAATGTAAGTACTCAACATGCTGGTATAGAATCATAGAATGGTTTGAGTTGGAAGGGATCTTAAAGCTCATCCAGTTCCAACCCCCCTGCCATGGGCAGGGACACCTCCCACTGGACCAGGTTGCTCAAAGCCCCATCCAACCTGGCCTTGAACACCTCCACGGATGGGGGATCTATCACTTCTTTGGGCAACCTGGGCCAGTGTCTCACAACCCTCACAGCAAAAATTTGTTCATAACATCTAAATTTCCCCTCTTTTGGCTTAAAATCATTGCACCTCATCCTATCCCTACACGCCCTGACAAAGCACCCCTCCCACTGCTTTAATGAAACTGAAGGTACTAGTTTCAGGTAGGTAAGGAAGACCAGAATGAGTCTGGATCATTTATTGTTAGACCTTTTGGAAGCAGACAAGTATTTCTCAGTTATTGTTGAGCTCAGTTGTAAATGGGACACTATCTTCTGATTTATTTTTTAAGAACCACCTAGAAATTACTTGCCAACGCAATTTTCAGCTTTTGTGATTAATTTTTTTTTTCTCATTTCAAATCCTGATGAATTACAGCCTCTGTGAAAGAACAGGAGAAGAACCTTATTCTTTTATTTCCAAGTTGAAGATTAAATTTAATGCACTTACAAGGAAAAAAGAATTGCAGTTGCTGCCAAATGAAATATGAATATGCTGTTCTTCACACCTGTAGAGCTTATAAGGAAAAAAAATATTTACTGTTGGGCTTTTGCTAATAGTTGTTATGATGATAGATGACCCAGAATATGGTCTTGTTTTGTCTCAACAGCATCCTCAGAGAGGTTTTTTTTTCATGTGACAGCGGTTAAAAAGATGGGTTTGACTTTGCCCATACAGTAAGATCCTTTCAGTCCTGTTTTTGTATCCTTGCATCTTGATAGCATTGTGAGTCATAGAATCATGGAGTGGTTTGGGTTGGAAGGAACCATAAAGATCGTCCAGTTCCAACCCCCCTGCCATGGGCAGGGACACCTCCCACTGAATCAGGTTGCTCAAAGTCCCATCCAACCTGCCCTTGAACACCTCCAGGGATGGGACATCTATCCACGGCTTCTCTGGGCAACTTGAGCCAGAGCCTTGCCACCCTCACTGGGAAGAATTTGTTCCTAATGTGTGATCTAAATCTTCCCCTTTCCAATTTAAAGCCGTTCCTCTTCATCCTATCACTCTAAGTCCTTGTAAAAAGTCCCTCCCCAGCTTTCCTGTAGCCCCTTGAGGTCCTGAGAGGTTGTTCAAAGGTCTCCCCGGACCCTTCTCTTCTCCAGGCAGAACAAGCCTAACTCTCTCAGCCTGCCCTCATAGCAGAGGTGCCCCGGCCCTCCTATCATCTTTGTTGCCTCCTCAAGACCTGCTACGAAAGTTCCATTTCATTCTTACGTAGAGGATTCCAGAACTGGACACAGGACTCCAGGTGGGGTCTCACGAGAGTGGAGTAGAAGGGGAGGATCATCTCCCTCAGTGTGCTGAAATGAGAGCAAAAAGACTTGTGGATTGGAAACTAAACTAAAACAGCTTTAATAAAATAGTAATAATTATAAAGAAAACAATAAGACAATAATAAAATATACACAAATATATAAAATAATGCTCTCGCCCCTCAATGACCCTATTTTACCACAGTTGCTGCAGAGCAAGTTAGGGAAGGTGTCAGTGGCAGGAGATAGTTGGACCCAGGAGCTGGATTCAGGAAGGCACAGATCTGGGGGCAAACAGACAGGCAACGTCCTCACTGGAAGTCACCATCAAAGAAGAGAACAAGACCCTCATGATCATTCGGTTTTATCCCAAGTGTGACATCTATGGGATGGAATCCTCTGTTGGTCAGTTTGGGGTCACCTGTCCTGCCCACCGTTCCTGCAGGTGCCACTCTTTTTCATCATTGACTCAGGGCTCCAGCAGCTCGAGGGTGGCCTTGGTTTCTGTAGGAATAAGGACAAGCCTTGGCCTTTCTGCATGCCAGTGCCCCGTGTGATCGCTGCGAGAGACAAACCCTGTCTGATAACCTGCAGTGAAATTTCAGAAACTGAGGTTACTTGGAGGAGACTGAGCTGAAGTCAGAAACTAGTTCTACTTTAGCTCAAACCAGAACAAACGTGTAAAAACACCTCGTTACAATCATACCTTGTCTCCTGTGCCTGAAGTACTTTATACGTTTCTTTACATTCCATGTAGACATTAGACGTTGTTTGTATGTCTTTAAGAAAGAGCTTTTATTTGAAACTATTTTACAGGGCGGCTTTTTCTGTCGCACAGATGAGCACCAGGGGAACTCCACAGTTGCTTCTGATCGTTCCCAAAGTACACCAGTGCATGTCAGAGCAGAATTGGGGCCAGTCACTGAAAATGTGGATGTTGCATCAAAATGCAGTCAGGGCAGGGACTTCCTGTCACGAGATCTGCAGGAGAAACTTATTCATGCAAATTAGGAAAGCAGGTTGCTATAAAAGAGTGGTTTTCTCCCCTGTGTCAGACCTGTTAAGAACCAGCCTAGGTGCTCTGTGTGCAGCCTTACACTGCGGTGTGAGATGGTTACTGCCTTAAGGGTGGCTTGTGAAGTGAATGATGCCATCGAGGGAGAGCTTAGACTCACGTTAGAAAATTTTCATCTTCTTTCTGTCCTAGTAAAAACAGACTGCAGATAAAGAAGATGCTACTTTAAACTAAATCAGATTTGGGAAGGAGCAAACTGACCGCTTGTCATCTTTTCTGTTCAGGAAGAGGAAAAAAGGAAGGCAAAGGAAGAAGAGGAGAAGAGAGAGCATGAAGAGTACCTGAAGCTGAAGGAGAGTTTTGTAGTTGAAGAGGAAGGAGTTGAAGAATCAATGACGGAGGAAGAGGTATGTATGCTGAGCTGTTATCTTTGTTAGAATTTGTTGCCTTCATCTTTGTTAGACTCAAGTTGCCCTTACTCTGTCGTGTGTAGAACAAACTTGAAAGCAGGAGTCAACCAGATGTTTCTAGTTATAAAAGCTCAGTTGTGTATATGGTACAGGTTAACCTGTGGAATCCCACAGTCCCTCATAGCAGACTCTTATGGGTTAGTTTAGAACACTAAGGCAATTGCATATTGCTGGAAATGAGTTCTCTTCTCCTTTCGTCTGAGAACTGAAACAAAACTCACTCGGGAGTTCAGATAATCATTTACTGTCATCAGCTCTACCCATGTACAGTGGGCCAGGTGAAACCAAGTTTAAATCTGCCAGGATCTGGAGGAGAATTGTTTGGGTTTGATTTTATTTTCTAGATCAGCAGAGCTGCTGTGAAATGAAAAACCAAACTCTTATCTTAAAAAGCTTCTGTTGAGAGAATTGAGAAGACATAACCACTGCCTTCAGTGTCGCAAACGATCTCTATAGTTGATAGCATTTCAGACTCTGCGCTGGCAGGCTGTTGTGGGTGCCTGCAAACACGCTGCTGGAGCTAGTGGTTGAAATGTGATACTTGACAGAGTATCACAGCAAACTTGAGAAAGTTCCACTGCTGTAGGAGGCAGCATCCTTATTCTGTCTGCTGAAAACCCATGAGGCTGATTTTAATTGCTATCAAATGCTGAACTTGTTCTTGGGTTGTAGCTGCCAAATTTGACCTGTCTGGTGCATTTGATGCGTGTGGTTTTCAGGAATACAGGTGCGTTTGCTCCTCTGCTAAAGAGACCCTGTTGAATTGAATGGATTTGCCCTTAGCGTGACTGAGAGTGGCTTTGGGCTGAGGAGCTTGTAATGAGTCAGTAGTGCTTGACATTAGTCACAGGTTCTCACTATGGACCTTTTTCCTTGGAAAGAAATTCCTCCATCGTGCTGGGATTAATGCCAGGGGAAGTTGTATTTAGTGATGGGGAATTTCCTAAGATGCAGGGAACAGCAAAATGCATCTGCCTGTCCTGTTGGAAGATCGCATTATAGCTAAAACATTAAATTGTTCTACTTTGGCCACCCTTTAAGGCTAGAATCTCTTTATTGTCAGCGTTCCTACAACTGCCTGCCAAGGAGAAATTAATCTTCCTATGTGCGGGAACAAACAAGAGTGTTCCTCGCTCAAAAAGCCTGGCAGGCAGTTGGTGATACCTGGATCTCAGCGTAAGATGTCTGTGGTAGGGATAGGGAGGTTGCGCTTTAATAGTTGGTGGTTTGAAAGTCATCTTCAAACAAGAGCGTGGTTATTTGGAGACGCCAGTCTTGCAGAAACAGCAAGCCACCCTCTTGCCTTGTGGCGGATCGTGTACCAAAGCATTTTAGTATCCCGTTACAGTAGCTGACTTTGTCTTGTTGATGAGGCTAGCAGGCTGAAACTCACACTGAAAATTAAAGTCCTGAGTTCAGAACTAAGCCATTAATTAAAGCTCATTGATTTCCAGGGTTGCAGAGTAACTTCATCTCTTGCTAAATGCACATTGTTTGCGTTGCCTTTGAAAACTGAGCCGCTTGTATTAAAATGCCGGATTTCAGGTGCATAGCTTTGAAAACGGCTCGAGCTTCCATGTGTTGCACAGCTGTGTGCAACGCTTGACCATCTGCATGAGCTGCCTTCTGCATAACCACTCTGTGCTTTACCTCTACATGGAGAGCACGTGTAACTTAATACTTGATGTGCACGCTCACCCAGATGTGGTGCTTTTACGTGTGTGATGTGAAGAAGAAAAGATTTAAAAATTCCCCTTCTGAAAACACTTAAACACATATTGTAATTGAGCCATAGTCTTAGAAAATACCTCTCATAAGTTCCTAGTTGAGATTAAATATATATATATATATGTAGAATCGTAGAATGGTTTGGGTTGGAAGGGACCTTAGAAGTCAGCTAGCTCCAAGCCCCCCACCATGGGCAGGGACACCTCCCACTGGATCAGGAGCTCCAAGCCCCATCCAACCTGGCCTTGAACCCCTCCAGGGATGGGGCAGCCACAGCTTCCCTGGGCAACCCGTGCCAGGACTTCACCACCCTCATCATGACGACTATCTTCCTAATGTCTAGCCTAAATCTTCCCATCTTCCAATTTAAATCCATTCCCCCTCGTCCTGTCACTCCATGCCCTTGTAAAACCTCCCTCCCCAGCTTTCCTGTAGCCCCTTCAGGTGCTGGAAGGTCACTCTAAGTTCTCCCCACAGCTTTCTCTTCTCCCAACAGCCCCAACTTTCTCAGCCTGTCCTCTCCCCCACTGCGTATGTTTAAAACTTCAGATATGTGCAAGCTGAACACTTTTGTAATATTAGTACTCAGCAAGTTTGTGGTACATTTAATGTTCATGAATTTAAAATAACAGTTGTTTTCCTTGCTGTATCCAGTCTCGCAGCTTTCTAATGGAATTTCTGGAATACGTTAAGGTAAGCTACCATTGGTCTTTCTCTTCTTTCCATCCTTCTTAGGTTGTTTAAAATATCTTTGTCAAAGAGCTGAGTTGCAGAAAAAAGGGAAATCTCTCCTTCCTATTTGATTTGCTTAAATATTCAACAAGTAACAAAAGTGACACCTTAGTCTGTATTATTTACTTACCCATGCTTGAGCATGTCGGTTGTTGTTACAGTGGTTTGTGGCTATAGGTGGGACATGGTTTTTTGGGCGCAGGATTGTAGCTCTGACCTTCTTTCACTAGGATAGGGGCGATAAACTCTGCGCTTGGTGGGTCACTTCAGAGTTATGAACAGCGATGTTTGCTGCTGATGGGAATCTGGGACATTCAGGCTTTTTGTTTGTGACTTTCAGCTACTGATTTAGAAAAGAGTCTCTGCAGCTCAGCAAGTACGAGAGTGGCTGTACCAGCATGTAGCCTGGGTGTGTTTGTGCCTGAAACACTGTAAAGGTCAATCCAACTTTTCATGCCATTTCTTTTCTTGTTTTTATCCATGTGATTTGCAATGTTGTCTTAATGTTTGGAAGGAGCATTGAAGATGATCATGGTTTTAACAGGGTGTGTCTCCCTCTCATCATTGTATGGTTGGTTATTTGAATCCTGTGGTGCATTCATGAGGATTTCCACTTTTGATGTCCCAGAAAAAATACTTCTTTCGCCACTATCGGTGTATCAAAGGTCAAATGCATTTTTCTACGCTTACTCTAACAATGTTATGCAAATCTTTTGTACTAATGAATTCCTTTCCTCCTTTACTGGGAACTGCACTCTTACCTGGCATGTATGTGAAAGGCTTCCTTTGTAAGCAAATCACTTATATGCTTGGTGAAGCCAAATCATTTTGTTAATCCAGAATCTCGCACTCTGGGCCAGTTTTACATATCCATCACCCCTGAGTTACGAACAGATTCGTCTCATGGATAACTCTCCTCGAGAAGTTAATTTGAGCAATTGCCATACAAGTCTGAGCAGTGGCTCGATGGTTCTGGAGTCGCTGTGATGCAGGAGTCTTCTGCTGTGCTGTTTGCTCCCTCCTGTGTCGCTGGACTCTGAGGTACCGGGGTGATCCCAGTTCACCTCTTGCCATCTGAGGCTTTAAAGATACTGCCAAGCTGTGGATTAAGGAGAACGTGCTGTTCTTTATTGATAAACAAGCTGCCCTGGGATAACAGTAGGTAGCACAATAGGATGTTTCAGCATCCTTTGGGTTCTCCGGGAGGGTTTCCAAGGATAACACCCTTGGATTTGATTCTGCACATTGCCCTGCTGGTTGTGGAACGACAGATTAGTCACGAACTCTCAGTTTGGGGTTTAAGTACACATGAACAATTTTACATTAGTCACTTCTACTTGATGTCAGAGAAGTTAAGCACAGGCTGAAAACTAATTCAGAAGTGCTTTGACACGTGATTTCTTGTGCAGAGTTGAGCTGCAGAACTGGGGCATCACTTTCTTTTACAGGTTTTGGTATTTTCATTTAATCTTAGAAGTCTGCTTAATATATAGATTATGTATTACCCTCATCTTCTGTTTACAGAAACCATTGAGTTTTAGCAAGAAAGAGTGCTAAGCTGCCAGTAGCTGTCTGAAAAATGAAAAAAATGAAGAGAGAATTAGCATTTTTAAAGAATAAAATTTAATTCAGCTCCTCTGTTGAGTTAGTTATGTTATTGGTGTAACTGACTGGAGAGAGCTCACCCCACACTTCATTCCTAAGGGTGTTTGAAATAAAATGCAACCTCTTTTCCCCTGCACTACCTCGTGGGATTGTTTTAAATGAGATTTTTCTTAATGGCACCAAAAGGATTGATGCCCCCACATTTCTATGTTTCTGAAAACTGAGCATCTCCCTTTGGGGGTTTCATAGCAGCCCCACAGCCAGTTTAACCCGCCCTCTGCAATGTCACCACGTTGCACCTCCAGCTGGGACATTGTCTCTGCTGCAGGAGCCGTGCTGTGTGTTTGCTTCTTGCAGTGGCCAGTTCTTGCGTTAAAGACTTGACTGCTCAGCTCTCAGAGGAGCAAAATAACCAACTGTTATTGTTTACTGTAGTAGTGCTGTTGATGCATGACCCTCCCTACAAACCAGCTCAGGGGCTCTCTGAGCACTTCAGGAAAAAATTAATAGTGAAATGGGCAGAGGTTAATGAGTGGCTGAGCGATTCCCCTGCCGTGGAGCTCTAGCTCTCTTGGCCCAGGGAAACATGAGCCTGCACTTTGTTCATCGCACTGTTCTCACTCAGCGTGACAGTGTCATTGAATACATCTGAATCACAGCCAGTGAATTGAAACAGCAAACGGCATTTGGAAGGGATAGCGAAGGACTCAGGCACTTTACCCCTTCCTGTTTTTTTCTTTAAGGAAAATGATGACGCTTACAGGGTAAGGAAAAAAAGTCATCTTAATCCTGGGAGCTCTCACTCTGTTTCGTCCCTTGCTGAGGACAACAGCAGAATCACAACTAAAATTAAATGAACTCAGCTAAGTGTAGATGTGCATACCTCGCTCTGTGAAAGTGAAGCCTGTCTCTGAAATGTGAAGCATGTGATGAAGTGTTTTGCTGGCTTGGGACCTCACGATGTCATTATATTTCAGAGCGCAAGGGGAAGTGCATCTTAATTCCATCCCACTCTCTGGGTTCTTATTCCGTATCTATCTGAAAAGGCTTCCAATAAGTGGGGTCGTTAAGTGAAGGTTTAAATCCTGTTTTACTTGTTTATGTGGCTTTACATCACACACCCTCCATCCTCTTAAAAGAAGATGTGACGAATCCTGGCAGTTCCCAGCTCTGAGAACTGAATTCCATGGACTGGTTCCAATTCCATGTGTTCAGTCCATGGTATTCAGTTCTCTAGCTTGGCTGCTTCAAACTTCACAACTACTGAGTTTGTGGCTTTTTTTGTCTGATTTTATTAATGAAAAAGGTTAATCTGTTTCAGCTGCTCTCTTTCTTCAGTGTCCTTCCAGTCTACTCTCCAAATCAGAAATAAATGCATTTATCATTTGTGCTAATGCAAATGCAGCCATGCAGCCCTTGTGGCCGTACATAAATGGTTCTTAGGAACGTAATCCAGGATGTTCACTGAACAATTCTCAAGTTGTGTCTTTTTCAAGCGCCCTACAAACAGTGCATCCTTCTCCTGTATCTAAACAGATGAGTTTCTAAAGCCTTTGCAGATAAAACATGAACCGAGTAGTTTCAGACGAGCACCCTGGATGTTTCCTCTAATTCTCTGGAGCTCCAGAGCATCATTGAACCAGAAACGAGCAGTGGTGGCTGCACGCTGGTTGAGGCTGCAGTGAGAATCTCTGTCAAAAGCAAAGTGAAAATTTGCAGTTCCTTCCTCTGCCTTGGCTACCAGAGATCATTGCACGGCCAACGCAGGAGTGCGCTCGCAGCAGGCTTCCAGCACTGCCAATTTTAATAAGGTGTTCACTTGCTCAGGAAGATTATTATGGCATTAATACACATAACATCAGTAAAACAGACTAAAGCACTTAATGCTGCCAGTCTTGTCTGGATTTTTATGTATACATGTGGTTGCTTTAGTAGGTAATTTCATAGAATCATAGAATGGTTTGGGCTCAAAGGGATCTTAAAGCTCGTCCAGTTCCACTCCCCTGCTATGGGCAGGGACACCTCCCACTGGACCAGGCTGCTGCAAGCGCCATCCAGCCTGGCCTTGAACACTTCCAGGGGTGGGGCAGACACAATTTTTCTGGGCAACCTGTGGCAACTTCGGAGCATCTCCCAAACCAAAAAGGATCATGCTAAACCATACTGGAAATTAGAGGTAGCAGTTGGGAAGCTCAGGCATCAGGGAGAGCTGAGTCATGGCTTTTTATTGTGCCCGTGCTCATCTGGTGCTCGTAACGCAAGGAAAGGTTCAGGGTGAACAGCAGCAAACATGTCTGAGTCTTCACGTAAGGTGGGTCAGAGCATCCAGCCTTTCCACAGAGTAGACTGGTTTAAGCCAATTGAGTTGTAATTCTTCATCAAACAAAAATGCTTACTAGGAAAAGTTAGAATGGCAGATTCTACTTTGTCTGATAAATGCATATTTTATTTGAAAGGCAAATAAATATGCTGACCCTCTGATTCATCAGCTACATTTAACTCTTGTTTGTTTCCATAGAAAACAAAAGTAATCCAGCTGGAGGACTTGGCTTCACACTTGGGTTTAAGAACGCAGGTAAGTGCTTCTTTTTGAGTTGCAAGTACAAGAAATGAGTTTAAAAGGACAGGAGAGAAAGTGGGTAAATAAGGGTAACATGTATGCAAGTATCTCAGCATTACTGAAAATTCTTGGATTTTGGTGAAGTTCAGCAAAATTCTTCCTAAAAACATAACCTTTCATCAAAGTACCATCCAGCCAGTGAAGAATTGTTTCCTTACAAGATTATTTCAGTAAAAAGTACTCAGCCTGCCTCTTGCACAGCAGCCTCTTGGTGTTTGCAGATTGACTAGTAGAGTACTTTGGGGTTCTTGGGAATCAAAAGCAGAGCTAGAAGCAAATTCAGGTACTGCCTGCATAAATGAACAACGTTGTTATGTTTGCAGACAATCAGTTGAGGTGTTTTACTCCAATTGCTTGTGTTCTTGAAACATTTAAGATGAATAGAATAGAATAGAATAGAATAGAATAGAATAGAATAGAATAGAATAGAATAGAATAGAATAGAATAGAATAGAATAGAATAGAATAGAATAGAATAGAATAGAATAGAATAGAATAGAATAGAATAGAATAGAATAGAATAGAATAGAATAGAATAGACTCTCTATAAAGAATAGACTCTTTCTATATAAATTGCTTCCTAGATTCAATATTTGGAAGAAATGTTTTCCTGTGAGGCACTGGAACAGGTTTCACAGAGAAGTTGTGGATGCCCCCTCCCTGGAGGTGTTCGAGGCCAGGCTGGATGGGGCTTTGAGCAGCCTGATCCAGTGGGAGGTGATCCTGCCCATGGCGGGAGGGGTTGAAACTGGATGATCTTCAAAGTCTCTTCCAACTCAAACCATTCTGTGATCATCAGGTTTGACTGCCTGAGCAGTTCAGAGCTGACCAAAATTTTAAGCATGTTGTTAAAGGCGTTGTCCAAACACCTCTTAAAACTGACAGGCTTGGGGTATTGAACGCCTGTCTAAGAAGCCTCTTCTAGTGTTTCACCACCCTAATTTATATCTTCTAGTGCATCACTTAAGTATATTGTCCCTTTTAGCACCATATAAGCCTGTCAAAGCGAGCTCATGGTGTGATATCTGTACTCTCTCCCATGCTTTTTCTGTTCTCTAAACGTTTTGTTGTTACACTGGAGCAATCATGGCTTGTTTTATTTTAATTTGAGCACAGTTGACATATTTCTAAGTGACTGGTATTTTCTGCTGCTCTGTACCTCATCTGGTCTTGCGATGCGCTTCACTGCAGCTGATACTGCTGAAAGTCCAGGCTGACATGCCCCTGCCCCTCTCTTAAACCAGACCTTCATTTGAGCATGCACTGAGCCACTTAAAGGAATTTATCTGGTTGAAACCTAAATTATAATTTGCTTCTGTAATCACATAAATGCAAGAAAGGGAGAGAAACAGAGCTGTGGAAACCAATACTTTGATACTAGCTTCAGGTGTACTGGGACTGCATGCTTGGAGTAACTATAGAGTTAACCCAACAATAAGTCTAACAAGTTGTTCTTTGGATTGATGAATAAGATCTCCTCTTAAATGGAGCACATAAAGGATAAATGAAGCTCTAGAACTGAGTTTAGCCTGGGTTTTGGTGAAGTACCTCAGTGTCCTTCATGGAACTTGGCGTTGAGTTGGCACTATACAGCCTTTCCCTGGGAAAGGTGTGTAGAACCACCCCTCTTCCATAAAACTGACCACTAGCTTAGCAATTAACATCTTGTTTGGGGTTGGGGAAGTGATTTGAACCCCTCAAAATATAAGAGCTTATTTCATCCATCGAAGACTAAAGGGCTTACTGCATCTGTCTGAGTGGATATACTGATGTGTGTCCTTAAGTGAGGCATTTAACACTGAGATATTAAATGTAAGCCTCCACGTGTGGTTTATCTGAAGATGTGAAATGGTTTTTGCCTTCCCCTTTGACCACTGTGTTATTTTTTTTCCCTTCTGAACAGGATGCAATTAACAGAATCCAGGACCTGCTGGCAGATGGTACTCTAACAGGTGACAGCCAAAACTCAAAGGAGACTGGATTTTAGTGAATAACTGGGCAGGAAATGCCTTCACTGTGGTAGAGAGACTTCCAGAACAATTGCTGTTTTAAACTGTAGAGGATTCTAGTAGGAGCAGGATGATCTTTAAGGTCCCTTCCAACCTAAACCATTTGATGGTTCAGTGACTTGCTCAGCAGATATTTTTATTATCCCTGCTTCAGCTGCCCTGAAACTACTGCTTAAAGCTCTAGGAGACATGATTGCTGCTGTGATGTATCATGCGGAGGTGAGAGGTGAGTGTCCCCAGAAGTTGAGGGGACAGCAGAAGGTTCTGCTTGTTGATTGAGCCCTGCTGAAGCCCTTCAGGGCTTGCTGAGCAGCCAGCTGCAAGTCGCGTCTTCTGAAATCTGAGCTTGGAAGAATTGCTTCGATGTTTTGGGGTAATTTTAAAGGTGCTAGAACCAGGAGTAGGGTACAGCACACTGGGGGTGAAGCAAGCATCTCCTAACACTCCGGGATGCTGTAGTAAGTGAAGTGATTGTCCCTAGTCATGTAGCCACACAGAGCTGGAGTGTAAACAGAGACTGAACATGTAGGTAGCCCCCAGTCGAACAAGTCTGATTTATTGCTGGGCAGTCCTTTTCTTTTGGAGGGTGAAGTAGGGAAGGTGCCAAGCGAGTCCAGAGAAGAGCAACGAAACTGGGGAAGGGGCTGGAGAACAGGACTTATGTGGAACAGCTGAGAGAGCTGGGGGTGTTTAGCCTGGAGAAGAGGAGGCTGAGGGGAGACCTCATTGCTCTTTCCAGCTACCGGAAAGGAGGTTGTGGAGAGGAGGGAGCTGGGCTCTTCTCCCAAGTGACAGGGGACAGGACAAGAGAGAATGGCCTCAAGCTCCACCAGGGGAGATTTAGACTGGACATTAGGAAAAAAGTCTTCATAGAAAGGGTAATTGGGCACTGGAACGGTCTACCCAGGGAGGTGGTAGAGTCACCTTCCCTGGAGGTGTTTAAGGGACAGGTGGACGAGGTGCTGAGGGATATGGTTTAGTGATTGATAGGAATGGTTGGACTTGATGATCCGGTGGGTCCTTTCCAACCTCGTGATTCTACGATTCTGTGATTCTAAAAAACTATCTCGGTTGGAACCTGTGGATACCTGTTCAAATGACCTAAAAGCACTCTGAATCAAAGCATAAGGATGTGTACTGTCCTGGCTGTGTCTGTGGCCTAAAAGACGTGCCCGTGAGGTTCTCTGCCTCACGTTTGATCCTGTAATACGTTAAGAACAGAGGGATCTATTCTTGTTCTTGATGGAGCAACTGAAATATGGAAACTGACCTTCATTCCCTTTCAGAGGGTAGATTGGAGTGGCCGAGGTGGGTCCCATGGGGCCTCCGAGTCACCTCCTGCCCCTCCTGTTGCTCTGCTTTTCTCCAGCAGCCTCCTGGGCCCAGAGCATGGTCAAGAAAGCGATGTACCTGACGTACCTCCTCCTCCCAGCTGGCAGCACACGATGAAAAGAATGTGTCCCTTTGAACAAAATTAGTCTTACCAAGGCTGTTGTCATAGCTCAAAGACCCAACAGCAGAGAGCAGATAAAAGCCCGACTGCTAGCACGTTGTTCTGCCTGCCCTAGATATGAAATGCAGCCTCAGCAGTTTGACTGTCCAAAAGAAGTGACTGATGTCTGTCGGGAAGTGAGAGGAGCCAAAGTGCTGACTTAAAGGTCCTTTCTTTCCCCCTGCAGGTGTGATTGATGACAGAGGAAAGTTCATCTACATCACTCCGGAGGAGATGGCTGCTGTGGCTTGCTATATCAAACAGAGAGGACGAGTCTCCATCGCAGAGCTGGCTCGAGCGAGTAATACCCTCATCAACCTCGAGCCTGACAGCCGAGCTGTTGCTCCATCTGTGGCGTGAAACTGTGGTGTAAGAGAAATACAGCAGGCGGTTGACCTTTTAATGAATAAGCCACATAGTTTAAAATCAAACAAGAACCCCTCTAGTCTATTTGTGGTACTTGAAGATAGGATGCTCTTTTTAAGCATCAAGTGCAAGACTTGGTCAACGCCTTTGCTCTTCATTCTGTTAGAGCTGGTATAAAATAGCACAGTTGTCTGTACAACGGATGTTGACAGAGAACTTCGGGTTCAAACGCTCTCAATCACTGGTACCCCAGGACTATCAGCAAGTTATACATGGTTACTTGATCTTGGCGGTCAGTCTCGTGTGAGAGAGACTGTATCCAAACTTGTTAACGATTCCAAGATCACGATGCCTGTATCAAATTCATTTGGTTTTGATTGCATTTGGAATTCCCCAGGCTTGCTCTGCACTTAAAGAGCTGAATAACTTTGTGGCAGTGACAGATAGACAGCTCAGATTGTTTGTGCAGGGGCAATGCTTGTAGATTTTGTCTTCTGTATCAACACTGCCAGGACGGAGTAGAACGAAAATATTGCTGGGATGCCTCTGTTCTTACTGAAATATCTGAAACTCTAGGAATGTGAGAACTTCCAGAGGTTATCTCAGAAAACCTTTGCTATATAGATATCTTTTGCTCAGTTTATATAACGTTAAAAGTTCCCTCGCAGCCAAGTTGCTTTAGTTTTCTGTAGCCAAGAGACAGAAGCAGCTCTAGGGAAAGGCTGACTCGCCTCATGGGTTGTGCAGGGCAATTCTACTGACACCAGCCAGGTTCTGATGATTCATCCTTTGAAGTCAGAGCCAGCTCAGTGTGTCTGAAGACCTCAGATACCCCTGCCCCATGGCCTTCGTGTTCAGGAAGTTTTGCTTTTTAAGTACATCCAGGCACTATGAGTCATGCCATTAATGTTACAAGTAAATGACTATTAATATATTAATTGTAGGGGTCAGTAGATCTCCTGCATACAAACATTTATTTTTTTAATACTTAATTGATGCTTTGTTAATTCTTCTTTGTGAAATCAACAAGATTGATATGGAGACACAGTAATTGGGGAGGGCAGGAGGGGCTAGTTTTGTCTCTGCCAAACTTAGAGAGAACTTGAGTAGCCTAAAAGCTGTGTTATCAGTGAGATGAGATAGTGACAAGCCAATGGAAGGAAGTGTATTTCCTTGTTATTCTCTGCACTACAGCCGAGTGTGATGCCGTGCACGAATGCTGAGGTACAGTGCAGCTCCACATGTTGATGGGAAAGATCAGTACATCATTACTGTGTTATACTCTAATAACCAGCAGAGAGATTACTTGAGATTTGGAGCTTGTGAAGGCTTTTAATTATTCAAAGTTTGATTTTGCCGAGGTATTTTTGTGCTCTCCTAAATATTATTGTAATAAAATAAACAATATTGAAAAAGTTGCCAAGATTTGTATTAGAAATATTTTTTCTATGTATTAAAGAAATTTATGAGATAAAGGAGCAGTGCCATAGTCTCTAGTGTGTCAGTCCAGTTCTGTTTGGTATCTGTTTGATATCTGTTTGAGCTGGGGAAGAGGCTGGAGAATAAGTCTTACGAGAGGTGACTGAGGGAACTGGGGCTGTTTAGCCTGGAGAAAAGGAGGCTGAGGCGACATCTCATTGCTCTCTGCAGCTCTCTAGAAGGACATTGTAGCGACGTGGATGTTGGTCTCTTCTCCCAGGTGATAGGACAAGTGGACATGGCCTCAAGTTGCACCAGGAGAGGTTTAGCTCGGTTATTAGGAAAAATTTCTTCCTGAGAGGGTAGTGAAGCATTAGAAGAGGCTGCCCAGGGAGGAGGTTGAGTCACCATCCCTGGAAGTGTTCAAAAAATATGTAGCCGTGGCACTTTATGACATGGTTTAATAGGCACGGTGGTGTTGGACTGACGTTTGGACTGGATGATCTCAGAGGTCTTTTCCACCCTTAATGTTTCTATGATTCTAAGCTCTGCCCGGTCTCTTCCTGTGGGGATGATTTGTATGCAAATCCCTCATCAAAATTAGCCTGGGGCAAGGACACCTACTGGCTCTGTGCTAGAGGCAGGATCATTTCGGTGCTTTGCTTCCTCCTGCTGCTTTGTCCAATCTACTTTTAAAATTTTTAAAAAGCTAACTTAAAAAAAAGAAAAAATCCCTATTTTCTGTCAAACTTTGCCCATACATTATGCAACATTGATCACTGTATTTTTCCTTTCTGAGCTACCAGGTATTCTGGTTGTACATGGAAGGAATATTAATAACAATTACTAGCTCATCTGAGTGACCTTGTCCTAATTTTGCCATTCCACCCGCAGGCAAAGGCCAAAAATATTAGATTGGAAACCTTGTCTTCCTGTTACACAAGGAGACATCTGATCATGGAAAAAATCTTCAGCTTCTTTTTCAATGAAAATAAACTCTCATGTGAAGCATTTACAGGTTATAAAAGAGAAAAAGCAACAAATGTCACAACTTTTCATTTTATTTGTTTGTGATGGGCATCTTGAGAGTCCATCAGTCTCATGGTCTCCAGCTTTTCTCTAGGAACAGATTTGAGGATTTTAGTGTTTGCGTTTTCTTTTAATCGATAGTGTATGTTGATCCTTTTAGGAAAAACTAAATATCCCAAGGTGGCAGTGAATCATGGAGCTGGGCTGTGCTGGGCTTTTCCCATTTTGGACTATTTTGTTAACTGCTGGGTTTTTTTTTTTCAAACCCAGGAGCAAATTGAGAGCGTCTGTGCTGATCTGTGGCTTGAATGAAGTTCAGCAAGGCCAAGAGCAAGGTTATGCCAAGGTCAGGGTTATGCCAAGCACACATCCATGCTTGGTGGGCAGTGGATTGGGAGCAGCCCTGTGGAGATGGACTTGGGGTGCTGGTGGATCAGTATGAGCCAGCAAAGTGTGTTTGCAGCCAAGAAACCAACCGTGTCCTGGGCTGCATCCAAAGCAGTGACCAGCAGGGCGAGGGGATTCTGCTCCTCTACTCCTCTCTGGTGAGACCCCCACCTGGGGTTCCGCATTCAGTTCTGGAATCCTCAGCACAGGAAGGACAGGGATCTGTTGGGAGTGAGTCCAGAGGAGGCCACAAAGATGATCCAAGGGCTGGAGCACCTCTGCTCTGAGGGCAGACTGAGAGAGTTGGGGTTGTTCAGCCTGGAGAAGAAAAGGCTCCAGGGAGACCTCAGAGCAAACTTCCAGGACTAAAAGGGGCTACAGGAAAGCTGGGGAGGGGCTCTTCATCAGGGAGTGCAGGGACAGAATGAGGGGAAACAGTTTCAAGCTGAAAGAGGGGAGGTTGAGGGGAGATATTAGGAAGGAATTTTTTCCTGTGACAGTGGCGAAGCCCTGGCCCAGGTTGCTCAGAGAGGTGGTGGCTGCCTCATCCCTGGAGGTGTTCAAGACCAGGTTAGATGTGGCTTTGAGCAACTTGATCTAGTGGGAGGTGTCCCTGCCCATAGCAGGGATTGGAACTGGATGAGCTTTAAGGTCCCTTCCAACCCAACCCATTCTATGAATGCAGGGATCCCTGCAAAAGAGTTCATATCCAGGGAAGATTTTTGTCCAAAGCAGTGACCTTAATTGTGTTCATGCTCTCTGATAAAAAACCCCGAACAGTCAAGTAAAATGGGGAGGGAATCCACTTCTTGCCCTGAAAACAAAGGAATTTTTTATGATCTCTCAGTACATCTGTATTCATCAAATGTGACATCTTCTGTCCCTGAGGACAAGTCATTTGTGTCCATTTATGCAGTGAAACAGAGTGGCATCAGGAAAGCTGCTTTCTAGAGCCCTTTGCTGGAGGGCCCAGGGCCACGCTGCCCCTGCCTTCTTCAGCCCAGCTGGTCCAGAGTCATCTTTGCCTCCTTCACCCTCCAGAAAGCACCTCATTGCAGGGCAGGCTGGTTTGGAGGTGAGCTAGAGGAACAACTCCAGGTTTATTTGTCGAGCAGTAATCCAATTACTATCCTTTTTGAGTCAAAGAACTGTTATTTCCCTTTCTGAAGGCAGCTAACCGTCCCCCCCCCCCCCCCCCCATGGAGCTTATCTCCTTCTGAAGGTACCTGCACAGCTGTTTGATGTCCCCAAAAGGGCTGAGCTTGCCATCACATCAGGACAAAAATGCTTCTGCTGACTGCACCCAAAACAGTCAAGCGACTGGCTTGCTTTGCCCCATCAACAGGGGAGGCTGCAAAGAAACACAGCCCCTAAGAAGCGGAGCTCCAGGAATAGCCAGGTTGGAGACTGATCATTACTTGGAAGCCAGCTAAACTGTGCTCAGGGCTGCTCAGGCGAGGATCTGACCCAGAAACCTCATCAGATGCCTTGATAATTCGGTCCCCCAAGCATGTGTCTTCTTCAAGTCAATGGGTTTTGCTGGGCAGCTGCAAGATGAACCAGAGCTGTGAGATTCAAGAATGAAGTTGTGATGTATGCATTGGTCCTATGAATGACCAGAGCTGTCCTCACCACAGGTGGGTCTCATACGGGTCCTGGATAGAAGCATTCACACCTTGGTCAAAATATTTCTTCACCACTTATGCTGCATTTGGCTTTCCTTCCAGCACCTTCAGTGGCAGCTCATAGTGGCCTCAGGAATCATAGAATCACTAGGTTGGAAAGGACCCACTGGATTATCAGCTCCAACCATTCCCATCAATCACTAAACCATGTCCCTGAGCACCTCATCCACCCGTCTTTTAAACACCTCCAGGGAAGGTGACTCAACCCCCTCCCTGGGCAGCCTGTTCCAGTGCCCAAAATCATCTAACTCCTCCAGCATCCACCGAGCAGCAGGTAGATGGTCTTAAGGATATGGTTTAGGAATGGACAGGTATGGTTGGACTCAATGATCTCCAAAGTCTTTTCCAACTAAATGATTCTATGATTCTATGATGCAGATCCAGGTATTAGACCCTTTCTGCTGCACGGCTTCCTATGGATAAGAGTTTTCTCCCAACCTTTCAAAGGCTGGACCCACATGGGCTCGTACCCTGGTCTCCTGGTGCATCCCATGGAGACAGATGGACAAATGAATTGAGCAGAGGATGGTGTCCAACCCCTCCCTCTGGGCTGTGGGCACCCAGCTCAGCTGCATCATGTGCTCCCAGCCAGCTGACGTTCAGGTGGACGATCTGTCCTTGATGCTTGTTCCAGTGTAAATGGGGACAGAGCAAATGCAAGACCTTCTTCAGGCAAAGGCTGGATGCAGAGGTGGCAGCCAAGATGCAAGACTGCCTGCTCTGGAGAACAGAGAATGGACACAGCAGGACTTCTGACAGCTATAACCAAATCTTTGAGCATCTTCACCAAAGCAATTTACCCAGCTGGTGAGATTCATCTCTAAAAACTCCATTAAAACACAGACCTGCACTGTGGGACACAGTTGGAGGCAGCAGAGAGAGGCACAATTCCCATTGGTCTTCCTGTCAGGCCATTTTAGTGCAGAGATATTTAGTTAAGATGATCTAAAAGCAGGATCAAAATGGTCGCAGAGAGGACCACACTGTATACTCAGAAGCAAATTGGACATAGAAGGATGTTGAGGCTCTGGAGCGAGTCCAGAAAGAGCAACGAAGCTGCTGAGGGGGCTGGAGAACAAAAGGAGTGGCTGAGAGAGCTGGGGGTGTTTAGCCTGGAGAAGAGGAGGCTGAGGGGAGACCTCATTGCTCTCTCCAACTCACTGAAAGGAGGATGTGGAGAGGAGGGAGCTGGGCTCTTCTCCCAAGGGACAGGGGACAGGACGAGAGGGAATGGCCTCAAGCTCCACCAGGGGAGGTTCAATCTGAACATTAGGAAAAATTTTTTCCAGCCCTCAGATCATTCTTGTAGCCTCCTCTGGGCCTGTTCCAACAGCTCCATCTCCTTTGGGGCTGTACTCGGCACTGTTGAGACTGCACCTCGAGTCCTGTGTTCAGTTCTGGGCCCCTCACCACAAGAAGGATGTTGAGGCTCTGGAGCGAGTCCAGAGAAGGGCAACAAAGCTGGTGAAGGGGCTGGAGAACAGGCCTTATGAGGAGCGGCTGAGAGAGCTGGGGGTGTTTAGCCTGGAGAAGAGGAGGCTGAGGGGAGACCTCATTGCTCTCTACAACTACCTGAAAGGAGGCTGTGGAGAGGAGGGAGCTGGGCTCTTCTCCCAAGTGACAGGGGACAGGACGAGAGGGAATGGCCTCAAGCTCCGCCAGGGGAGGTTCAGGCTCGACATAAGGAAAAAATTTTTCACTGAAAGGGTTATTAGGCAATGGAACGGTCTGCCCAGGGAGATGATTGAGTCACTGTCCCTGGAGGTGTTTAAGGTGCAGGTGGATGAGGTGCTTAGGGGCATGGGTTAGAAATTGGTGGGAATGGTTGGACTCGATGATCCGGTGGGTCTATTCCAACCCGGTTATTCTATGATTCGATGAACATCTCCCCAGATGCCTGTGCTCTCCTCAAACCTCCCCACGCGATCCAGGCCTCCTCCAGGAGATGGCAGCAGCCGATCTCACATCTCCCCCCACCCTTCCCCAGGGCAGCATTTCTGTGGCCACGGGAGGGAAGCATCTCCCAGAGCTTGGAGGGCGACCACAAGGTTAGGGAACGGCACCGCTTCCCAGCAAACAGCCTCCCTGGGCTGGGGAAAGGTGCAAAGAGGCTGCCGGCTGCTTTGCTGCCTGCCCAGCGTCGCGGTGAAATGATTCATAGAATCATAGAATGGTTTGGGTTGGAAGGGACCTTAAAGCCCATCAATTTCGAGCTCCCTGCCATGGGCAGGGACACCTCCTGCTGGATCAGGTTGCTCAAAGCCTCATCCAACCTGACCTTGAACACCTCCAGGGGTGGGGCAGTTACAGCTTCTCTGGGCAACCTGGGCCAGGGCCTCCCCACCTTCGTTGTGAAGAAATTCCTCCTTATGTCTAGTCTAAATCTGCCCCTCTCCAATTTATAGCCATTCCCCCTCATCCTATTATTCCATGCCCTTGTAAAAAGTCACTCCCCAGCTTTCTTGTAGACCCCATTCAAGTACTGGAAGGTTGCTATAAGGTCTCCTCGGAGCCTTCTCTTCTCCTGGATGAGCAACCCCAACTCTCAGAGCCTGGCCTCATAGCAGAGGGGCTCCAGCCCTCACGTCACCTCCATGGCCTCCTCTGGACCATTCCAACAGTTCCATCTCCTTCTTATGTTGAGGATTCCTGAACTGGGCGTCCAGGGGGCTGCAGTCGAATTAGCCAAGGTTACTGAGTTTTCTTCTACTTGTTTTAGCAGGAGGGAAAAGCTACTGCAAAACTTACACAGGTCCCAGATGTATTGAGGAAGGAAAATGGCAGCGTTGACAGCAAAATCATAGAATCATAGAATCACCAGGTTGGAAAAGATCCATTGGATCATCGAGTCCAATGTTCATAGCAGCATCAACTAGTCCCTATCGCTGACAAGGAGCAGCTAGAGCAGCAGGGCAACATTTGTGAGCTTAGATCCCTTCCTGCTGCTCAGAAACAGTTGATCTTTGGTGTTTAGAAAGCTGGCTGCTCCCCCTCGTCACCCTGCTTTCCAGTGTGCTCCCACCCAAACTAAGCTGCTTAGCACATGTGGTGTAATCCATCTCCAGGCTTGTGGCAGGAGCAGCAGCAGGAGCTCATTAGCATGCGCTAATATGCATGTTAACAAAATCTAACTCCTACAGCAGGAAAATCATTACGGTTGTTGCCGTTGATTTGCACACTGAATTTGTCGCAATTAGGCACCATGTAACGTTGAGTGACCACTGGGGACCTGTCCCTCCGTCTGTGGCTGATGCTGCTTACATGGAGGGTGAGTTACGGGCAAGTCACACAGCGGAGCTCTTGAAACCCAGCTCAGACCTGCTCTGAAAGGCTACGAAGAAAGGGAGTTTGGCATAAATGTGTCATCAATCCTAGGAGACAGGGCACGGCGGCTCAAAGAGTCGTTCACGGAGAGCAGGGAAAGTGTTTGGAGGGGAGGCTGAGGGGAGACCTCATTGCTCTCTTCAACTACATAAAAGGAGGTTGTAGAGAGGAGGGAGCTGGGCTCGTCTCCCAAGTGACAGGGGACAAGATGAGAGGGAATGGCCTCAAGCTCTGCCAGGAGAGGTTCAGGCTGAACATTAGGAAAAAAATTTTCACAGAAAGGGTCACTAGGCACTGGGAGAGGCTGCCCAGGGAGAGGGTTGAGTCACCTTCCCTGGAGGGGTTTAAGGGATGGTTGGATGAGGCGCTGAGGGACATGGGTTAGTGATTGATGGGAATGGTTGGACTCAATGATATGGTGGATCTTTTCCAACCTGGTGATTCTATGATTCTAAGGTTTCAAGGCTGCTTTTGCTGTCTTAATACTTTCCACTTGGCCACTCAGTCTGGTGGTGCCAAAACTCCTGCTCAAAATTTGACTAGTCCCCTCAGAACTGGTGAGGATGAGTGTCACGGTTTAGCCCCAGCCCGGTCCAATTTGGCAATTAAAACTGAGCAGCTGGACTCTAAATTCCCTTCCTCCCTCCTACCCCCAGGGAAATGAAAGGAAAAGACTTGTGGGTTGGAAACTAAAACCAAAGCAGCTTTCATGAAAAAATAACGAAGAAAGTACTATTGATAGGAAAATAATAACATACATACACATATATAATTTGTGCCCCCACCCCATCCCTCGATAACTCCACGTCACCACAGATGCTGCAGAGCAGACACAAGGGAAAGGGTCCAAGGTGAGGAGGGAGATGGGCTCAGGAACTGGATTCAGGAACACACAGGTCCCGGATCAGGGGCAAACAGACAGGCGAGATCCTCGCTGGACGCTGGCCACCAAAGTAGAGAGCAAGACCCTCGTGAGTTTTATCCTGAGTGTGACATCTATGGGATGGAATCCTCTGTTGGTCAGTTTGGGGTCACCTGTCCTGTCTGCCCCTCCTGCAGGTATGTCCATTTTTAGGTCACACTTTGACTTTGGGCTCCACCAGCTTGAGGATGACCTTGGTTTCTGTAGAAATAAATATGAGCATTGGCCTTTCTGCACCCTGGTGCCCTGTGTGATCACTGCTAGAGACAAGCCCTGTCTGAAAAACATGCAGTTAACTTCCAGAAAATGAGGTTATTTCAACGAGACTGAGCTGATGTCAGAAATGGATTCTGCTTTAGCTCAAACCACAACAAGAAGGCAGCAATCACAACTTATTCTCTGTTGTTTGCAGACTCCCACGCTGGACCCTGGAGGTGGGCTTGTCCTTCTCCTTCCAACAAACAACAAGGGTGGTGAAACGTTGGCATAGGTTGTCCAGGGAGGTAGTGGAGACCTCATTCCTGGAAACATCAGGTCAGGTTGGATGGGGCTCTGAGCAACCTGATGTAGTTAAAGATATTGCTGCTTCTGCAAGGGGAGTGGACTGGATGATCCATAAAGGTCCCTTCCAACCCGAAGTATTTTCAGCAGCAAAGCTGGTCCAGTCCCAGAGCCGCTCTCCAGCTGCTAAATCATTCCCTTTGGTACCAGAGCTCCAGCAAAAGGTGCTGACAGCGCTGTTGTCACCCCGCTAGGACCTGACAGAGCATAACCAGGCATTTCATGTGTGTTGTTCCAGCCCTGACTCTGGCTGATGAACTGCTGTGGTTTCAAGCCCCAGCTATGGTCTGACGCAGCAGATACAGCTCTGTAGAAAAACATTCACCACACGAGCATGTCTCATCTAAGAGACCTCATGAAAGGGCAGGCACTTGGCATAGACCAGGTCTCCTGGCCTGTTTGATCATTCCTCAGACATGCTGCATCTCTTTGTTCTTCTTTCTTTCCTAATTTTCCCTGCTGTAATTATTTGCCTCACTGGCAGGAGGGATTCGCACTGAATTAGCACAAGTTTATTCACATATACAGTCATAGACAACAGCCACTTACCAGCATACCAAGATGTTTGGGGTAAATATAAAGCTAGAATACAAAGTAAACTGCTTATGCAGACAGCAGAAAGCACAAGTGATGTTTGCAAAGTATGTTGATATCCTCTGCCAGAAGGTTGCTTGTGAGAGGAAAAGTAATAGTCCTTGCAGCTGCCCAAAGCAGCGTTAAGAACTGGCCAGTGGTGGAGCTTCATTTCTAAGCTCTGACAAGCTGCATGAACAACCTCCAGGTCAGATCAGTTGCTTCTGAGGAACAAGATCCTGTTCTTGAAACCCAGGCACTGCTTCATCCAAGAGATAAGCCCAGCCTTTCAGAGAGGAAGAGCCTTGGACATTGAAGTGTCTCTGAAGTGTTAGAATCATTAAGGTTGGAAAAAAACCTCTAAGATCATACAGTCCAACCATCAACACAACACTAGTGTGTCTACTAAACCATGTCCTGAAGTGTCACATCTACAAGTTTTGGATCACCTCCAGTGATGGAGACTCCATCACTGCCCTGGGAAGCCTCTTCCAAGGATTCGTCACTCTGTCAGGAAATAAAAGTTTCCTAATATCCAATCTAAATCTTGCTTGGTGCAACTTGAGGCCACTTCCTCTAGTCCTATCTCTTGCTACTTGGTTGAGAAGACCATCATCCACCTCACTACAACGTCCTTTTAGGCACTTGTAGAGAGCAATAAGGTCTTCCCTCTGCCTCCTTTTCCATAGGCTAAACAATCCCAGTTCCCTCAACTGTTCCTCATAAGACTTGTGTTCCAGACCCTTCATCAGCCTCATTGTCCTCCTCTGGACATGAGTTGTCCAGGCTGTTTGCTCAGCCTGTTGGGTCTCCTCTTTGTGTGAAAGAGCAGAAAAGGAAAAATTCCAGTGTTGAAACACACACCTAAAAATTGCATCAAGTTCTATAATGAGAACGTGATGGGCCACTCCACATTTCACACACCAATGGATCGTCTACAGCAAAGACCAAGGGCTCCCTGCCTTGTAGACTATAGGAACTAGGATTCACCACCAACCTCACTTCTCAAACCTTCCTTCCAAGTCCAGATCTTGGTCTAGTCCAGCCACTTATCTTGGACATAGCAGAAATACGCAGCCAAGGCAGATAGACCTCCGGAGGATTTTACTCATGCAAGGAGTCCTTTCACTCTCCCAGCCGGTAGGCAGAGTTATCTACAGCTCAATGGAGAACATCAGATCTTTAGTTTGATGGCATCTGTACTGAGCCCAGGCGATCAGAAGGGAGCACAAAGAGTTTTCCTTCCTCTGAAGGACTTAACACTGACCTTGATCCCTCCTCTCCAACTCTGTGCTGAATCTAGCACATTCTTAAGGTGCATTTGCACCTTACATGAGGGAAAAAACGTATGCTAGGTGAAATTGTTGAACTGGACTCTCATGGCTCTTTCCTCTGCTGAAAGCTCATAGCTTTAATTAGAAACTTTATTATTTAACATACAGAGGACAGGGACGCTGCAAAAATGATGGCTTGTCAGGATGGGAATGACTTGTGCCACCACAAAGTCTAAGGGGTAGAGGAGGGATCCTTCAGTGTCTCTGGCAGCAGGTCAAGATAAGATGCTGAAGGAGGCCAAGGCAGGAGGAGGATCTCAGAAGAAGTCAGGCACAGTCAAAACAAAGGCTCTGCTGGAGTCTGGAACTATCTCTGTTTAGCTCCTCCTCCCTTTTCACCTTCCCAGGAGAGCGTCTGGGTTCTTCAGCAGCTAGGAAAACATTTTGGCCCAGATTCAGGCAGCCTATTAAGAGCCGCAGTCCCAGGGGAAGCTGGAGGCTTTTTGAGGCTGCACGGACCAGCAAGCCAGAGCTGGCGCTGGGGAAAGGCCGTGTGGTCCCACCAGGTCCTGGGAAGCAACAGGGTCTTCCCAGCTCAAAAGACACCGTTAGCGCATCTCCCCATGCCCACCCGTCTCCGTTTGCCCAGCCCTGTTGGCTGCTGTCACACAATCTCCTTAGGTTTGCAGGAGACGTGAGCTCACTTGCTGAGATTAGCCAAACAAAACAAGCTGTGTAAGACTATTCTCAGCTTCGCTTCGACATTTGCCAGAAGAGATTTCAAGCACGAGAGCTGCCGTTTCCTCGCTGCCCCGAGAAACGCAGATCCACGACACTGCAACATCCCCATCCCCTCTGGACCCCTGGCCCTGGAGGGAGGCATCTCCACCTGCATCCCTCCATCAGTGACACCTGAACTGGTTGTCATAGAAACCGGTGGTCTGCCTGTCTCCCTGTGTCCTGCTTGCCAGGGTCTGATGCTCTGCTCACCTCCTGCAGTGACTCTTTGCAGTCTGAGGGACTCGGGGCGGCTGTGGTTTCCCAGTGGATCTGGGAACGGAGGAGCCCACGTGGCCGGGAGCGAGTTCCCGGCTGGCGATGCTGCTATAATAAACGGAGAAGCGAGGGCAGACTGGGGTCACGGCAAACCCCCTGAGCATGGCACTGCTCGCAGGATGCTCTCGTCCGAGTAGGCTGCAGCAGTTTCCCGTCTCTGCCGGATCGAGACGGGCTTGTTCGCACCTGCACGTTTTGGAAGTCAGGAGGGCTATGAGTGAACAGAGCCAGCTGCAACATCTGCTGAATACTGCAGGGAAGCCTTTCATTCAAAATAACCCAGAGCCCCTCCCCCTACTCCCTCAAAATATCAAAATATTTAGGTTTTTCTTAAGAAAGCTGCAGAGGGTATTGACTAAATTAATTCCAGGACGGGTTGATGCTATTGGACAAACCCTCATAGCCTCACTTTTCCTTTCTGGCAATTTTGGTTTTCATTCTCAACTGCTTTTTCTGGGAAACCTTGTTCTGTAATGATCATAACCGAAAAGATGAGCCCAAGGCGCATGTTGGAAGACAGCAACTGGTCATCACTTGGTGCCTCAGCTTCTCTCCCTCATCCCTCATTCAGACTGCAGAAAACGGCTCTGCCTGGGGCACCCAACCCTATGGCTGAGCAGCAATATCATGGAGAGAAAACCTGGTATCCTTAGGGAAGTGGGCTAAAAATAACCAAAGCCAAAACATCATCTGTGTTCAGTCCATAAACAAGCCCTGAAAATTCTCGCTCTTGGATTTGTGGCATGCAATTAAGTCCAGCAACACCCAGGACATGAAGAAATGAGCTCCTTGACCCCCTCCTGACTGCAGTGAGATGGGATGGGATGGGATGGGATGGGATGGGATGGGATGGGATGGGATGGGATGGGATGGGATGGGATGGGATGGGATGGGAAAAAAGATGAGTGAGGCTTCACATGAAAGCCATGGAAATGAAGCCAGGAGAAACGTCAAGCATCCTAGCAGATGCGATGATCCATTCTTAGTGCTACCTAGGTTCAGCCACGCTGTCCAGGGTGGATTCGGCCCCATTGGCAAAGAGGGATGGGGGCTTCTCTCTACTTCAACCCTCCATTCCTCCATGGGCCATTAACCAGCCAAGTGTTTTCTCCCAAACATGAATGCTAATCAGACAGCATGTTGTGTCTAATTAGGACTCGTGACAAAGTGAATCAGCCTCCCCCCATCCCCCTCCCCAGCAGGAGGATGATTTCATCCGAGGCCAGGTGTGAGCAGATGGGTGCCAGCTCCATACGCATGCAGCCAGGCTGCTCTTAGCATTAATAAAATCCCTCCTCAAAAGGCTCCAGGAAAGATAAAACCTGCCATAGGACCACATGCTCCTCAAGCCACCTGCTTGGATCCTCTCCTCCATTTCCTCTCACCACCCAGGAGCTGGTTGCCACTACTTAACTCACTCCTCTGAGGTTGTTTTTTTGGAGGATAAGTCTGTGTTCCACCAAGCAGGACCTGATTCCCACTTCTGATCCAGGAAACAAGAGGCAGGAGGCATTTGACTCATCCTCACCAGGCACTGAGGCCAAGAACACGTGTCGGAGCATCCAAAAGGTCCTGACAAACTTCCACGTGAAAAAGGGATCTGGTAACAAAGCAGCGAAAGGGAGTGAGGAACAAGACCAGATTTCACAGAACACTCTAAAGCAGCTGATGGCTTAGAACTGAAACAATTTGGATGTCTTGAAGAGGCCTGGGACATTGAAAAGCACATTAATATGAGCAAGGGGTAGAAGTTGGGCAGCATTATATGACAAGGCAGGAGCTTCCACTGAAGGCAAAGTGGCCACCTTGAGAATATAATTAGCCCAGCAGGTCTTTTAGCATCGTTATAGGATTATTGTCCTATTCTTTCATTCGTCCCATTGTTAAGGGACAATTTGCTCTGCAGGTTCATGGTCAGTCAAGGCTCTCCCTGACTTCCTGAGCACAACTGGAAGCAGATGTTGGGGGGGGGGGGGGGGGAGTTTAGGTGCTCAAAGGTGTCCTCTCCTCCATAGAGACCATCAGAAGTAATGGGGTGTCTTATGAAGCTTTAGGACATAAACCTTCCTGTTTAGCTGGGTAAGTGGAAATCTTTCTTTCGTGGCCTTTGAAGCTGGCCTGAATCTTTTCTTCACGGCCTCTTTCATGTCTGAAAGAGACTTTTTGGCTCTGCTTCAATGAAAAGCTGAAACTCTATGTGGAAAGCAAACATCTCCTCCCAAGGATTTATTTTTCTTCTTGTGGAGCAAACTCCATTGCTTTCCATCAAAGCTGTTTTTCCAGATTTTTCAGTACACACTGGTTATGTCTCTGCCCTACTCCAGAACTGGGGAAACTGAGGCACAGAGCAAAGCATGTCAGGATCTGACAAATGTTTCCATTGATGTGGTGGAGAGACCTACCCAGGACAACCTGCCCTGTGCTGACATAGCCCCAAAGGGGTCATTAAGGTAACTCCTTATATCTAAAACACTGTGATTCTATCCTCATGGCCCTACAGGCTCTCTACTAACCATGGTTTAATATTCGACAGGAATGGTTGGACTCAGTGATCTGGTGGGTCTTTTCCAACCTGGTGACTCTATGTCTCCGCTCTCTACCTCCTATAAAAGGTGCTGGCTGCTTGATTTCTTGATGCCACACCTCCTGGAGTTGTGTTTCCCTTTTAGGAAGGAAGATTCCTGGGCCAGAGAGCAAAAAAACCCATGCACTTCAGCTCTTATTTCATAGAATGCTTTCGGTTGGAAGGGACAGTTACAGCCCATCCAGACCAATCCAGAAGGAACATCTTTAACCAGATCAGGTTGCTCAGAGCTCCATCCAACCTGACCTTGAATCTTTCCATGGATGGAGCCTCTACTACCTCTCCGGGCAATCTGTACCTGTGTTTCACCGCCCTCGTTGTTTCATCACCACTATATCCAATCTCTTATCACTTCTCTTTAGACTCAACCACTCTCTGAATGAAAGGCAAGGCTTGCAGCCCAGGGTGGGCCTGTCACAAGGCACTCAGAAGTGTTTTCTGGTCCAGCTGTGCTGGGTTTCCATGCAGATCCCCCCACCCATCCCCAACCTGCTTCTATTTATGGGTGTCACTGCAAGGCAAGCGAATCCAGATGAAGTCAAGATGCTATTGCTGCTCTGCATCGCTGGCCAAATCAAACAGTGATGTGAGGCAACAGCCGTGGCTGAGGGTTGCACAAACTTTCCAGCCAGAGAAATTAATCTTTTAAATAGACGTATGGAAAAAAAAAAGAAGCAGTAAGCACAGAGGGCAGGCTCCAGGAGTCTTTCTTGGAGCAGGTCTCTGTGAGACAGGCTGCAGCACATGTTGTTCTGGCTCCCTTTGGTGAACTTTGCTAACATCTCATTGGTATTTGCTGTGAATGTGCTTGAGCTGACCTGCTACTTCTCTCCAGGCTGCAGCCTTGGAGGACCTGGCGCCTCATGGGTGCCGTCCTACTGGGGACAGAGCTGCCCTGAGCCCTGCAACCACTCTCTGGGATGATCTCAAGTCAGGCTTCTCCCTATTCCTCCACCAAATCCAACAGATTCTTGGATAATGGCTGGGATGGGCAGGTGAGCATCACACAGCTGGGCAGCTCTCATGGACACTGGCGTGGGGAACATCATGGGGGATCTTTACCCAAAAAAAAGGGCTCAGTTATCAATATAACAACTACATACATGACCACATGTTGCCCTCTGTGTCCTACAACACAGCAGAGGACGAACTGTGGCAAAATGATGGCCTGTTCATCCTGTAGACCATCCATCCTATGGACCATCCAGGTCTAGCACATTATCCTACCTCTGAGAGCGGAGAAGAGCAAGAAAGAAAATTAAACTGCCATGGAGCAGTTCCCTCCCAGCACCCAATAACTTGAAATGCAAACACTTCAGAAGGCAGAGGTGGGAACTTTGGGTGAACGCACTTTTTTTGGATGATCAGGTGCTGAATTTTTGGGATCCATGTATTGCTCTTTACAGCTCCTGAAAAAAAGGTTGCAGCAAGGAGAGTGCTGGTCTCTTCACTCAGTGATAGGATGAGAGGAGATGGCCTCAAGCTGCACCAGCAGAGGTTTAGATTAGATATTAGGAAAAACAATCTTTCCTGAAAGAGTGGTAAAGCATTGGAAGAGGCTGCCCAGGGAAGTGGTGGAGTTACCACTCCTGGAGGTGTTCAAAAACTGTAGATGTGGTGGTTTGGGACATGGTTCAGTAGGCAGGGTGGTATTGTGTTGATGGTTGGACTTGATGATCTTAGAGGTCTTTTCCAACCAGAACAATTCTATAATTCTATGATTTTTGTATTTGCAACATCCTGCAGCAATAATTCTCCACTTTAACTGTAGCCGTGATGGGCTTGCCCTACACTCCCATCACTTGAGTCATTTGATCCCAAGCTCTGGTGTCCTGGTAGAGGCCATTAAAGAGTGGTTCCTTGTCCATTCTCCGAATCTTCCCTCAAAATCCTTAATGAGATGCTCTAAGGATGGACTAAAAGACCATCTGGGCAGTGGAAGACCCCAGGGAGCACACGGCAGCCGGCTGACACTTCAGCAACTCTGATCCCTTACATAACCACTGACACTGTTTGTTTTTTCTTCCTGACTTTTTGTGTGTGTGCGACTCCTGCACTCGCTGCTTCTAAAGCCGCTTATAATCGTGCTAAACCCCCAGCTAAGCTGAACTCTTCTCTAGGTCCTGCATGAATCACTGAGCCATTTCCTTTGCTTCCCTCAAAAGAAAAAGCCTCCTCCCTCCTCCTGGAAACGCAGGAGGACACAGCTGGCTCCATCCTGGCTTGGATCAGCCATGATGTGCCCAGCAGGAGTAGGAAAGGGATTGTCCTCTGTACTCAGCACTGGTGAGGCTGCACCTGGAGTCCTGGGTTCAGTTTTGGGCCCCTCGCTACAAGAAGGACATTGAGGGGCTGGAGCGCGTCCAGAGAAGGGGAACAGAGCTGGGGAAGGGGCTGGAAAACAGGAATCATGAGGAGCAGCTGAGGGACCTGGGGTTGTTTAGTGTGGAGAACAGGAGGCTGAACGGAGACTTTATCACTCTATGCAACAACTTGAAAGGAGGTTGTGGCAATGTGGGTGTTGGTCTCTTCACCCAAGTATCAAGTAACAGGACAAGGGGAAATGGCCATAAACTGTGCTGCAGCCTCTCCAGCCCAGTTTCTGACCCTTCTTCCCCAAAACCTGTCTCATACCAGTGGCTGCAAAGACTCAGCTAGGAGGCAGCTTTTCCCTTTGTGGTGCTAAACATCTAGGAAGGAATAATCAAATTATATCCACATGATTACCTGAAGGAGCACATGCAGGATCCCATAGAGATTTTTCTCTTGGCAAGTGCCTCCGGGTCAAATCATACTGGCAAAACTCCCCTTTGGGTATCAAACAGGGCATTGGGAGGACTGTTTTGGCCACCCCTGGTTGCCTTTCTTGTGTGCTTCTGGATCTGGTCATCTGGTTCTCACCAGCTATGGCATGACAATGCTGTCTTTTCCATGTCATTCACCTCTTAGAATTGTATAGAATCATAGAACCACCAGGTTGGAAAAGACTCATCAGATCACTGAGTCCAACCATTCCTATCAAACACTAAACCATGTCCCTCAGCACCTCATCCACCTGTCCCTTAAACCTCTCCAGGGAAGGTGACTCAACCCCAACCCTGGGCAGCCTCTGCCAGGGACCAATGACCCTTTCTGTGAAATGTTTTTTCCTAATGTTCAGCCTGAACCTCCCCTGGTGGAGCTTGTGGCCATTCGCTCTCGTTCTGTCCCCTGTCACATGGGAGAAGAGCCCAGCTCCCTCCTCTCCACAACCTCCTTTCAGGGAGTTGGAGAGAGCAATGAGGTCTCCTCTCAGCCTCCTCTTCTCCAGGCTAAACACCCCCAGCTCTCTCAGCCGCTCCTCTTGTTCTCCAGCCCCTTCACCAGCTTTGTTGCTCTTCTCTGCACTCGCTCCAGAGCCTCAACATCCTTCTTGTGGTGAGGGGCCCAGAACTGAACACAGTACTCGAGGTGCGGTCTCACCAGTGCCGAGTACAGAGGGAGAAGAACCTCCCTGGACCTGCTGGTTCCGCAGTTTCTGATCCAAGCCAAGATGCCATTGGCCTTCTTGGCCACCTGGGCCACTGCTGGCTCATGGTCAGTCGCTGTCAACCAGCACCCCCAGGTCCTTCTCCTCCAGGAAGGTTTCCAGCCAGGCTTCTCCTAGCCTGGAGCTGCACAGGGTTGTTGTGCCCCAAGTGCAGGACCCGGCATTTGGCCGTGTTAAACCTCTTGCCGTTGGTCTCAGCCCAGCAGTCCAGCCTGTTCAGATCCCTTTGGAGCCTCCCTTCCCTCCAGCAGATCCATGCTTCTTGCTGCTGTGGTTTTTAGGGATCATGTCCCCTTGCTGCACCCCATCCTGAGCCCTCTGTCCCTGTCTACGATGTCCTCCTCCCCCTCCTCATGGAGAATGGTGCCTCTGTGCAGCCCCCTTGATGGTTCACAACAGGTAGGAACCAGATGCTTCCCTGCACGGCTCCCACTGGAGCGAGCGGCTGCGAGACCGGAGCTTACGCAATTAGTGGATGAATCAGCAGCACATCTGGGCTCCTGATGAGCCTGCACAGTCACATTTTCCCCTTCAACCCATGCCGATGAGCTCTTAAGCCCCAGGAAGGCGATGGGCCAGCCCAGTCTGGCTGCTCAGCCGAGAAGCAGGAGGGAGAGGAAGCTGGGCTGGCTTGCCTCACAGGGGAAATATTAAATGCTGCCATCAAAAACTAGGTCATGTCCTTTGCCCTGTGTCTTCGCTATTTGGGGGTGAGAAATCAGGTCTGTATTGGGAAGATGGTGTTTTGAGGTTGCTTTGGCCCTGAACTTGGGTAGGAAGGGGACACATGGAGGCTCCCTTCTTGCTCCTCCTGCCTCCAGGCTTCAGAGCAGAGGGTTGATACTGAGCTATGGCCCAGAGCACAGGGCTGGGTGTCCTGTAGGGCTGGGTTTATGGCCCTGAGTCAAGCTCAAGGCAGTTGAACATTGCAGGATTTTCCCAAGTACGGGGCAAGCAGGAGCGAGAGGCTGGGGATGGAGAAAGGGAGGCTGGGGATGGAGAAGGAAAGGCAGGGAATGGAGAGGGAAAGGCAGGGGATTGGGAAAGGGCGGCTGGGGATTGGGAATGGGAGGCTGCGGATGGAGACAGGGAAGCTGGGGATGGATAAGGAGAAGCTGAGGATGGAGAAGGGGACATTGGAGACAGATAAAGGGGGGCTGAGAATGGATAAAGGAACACTGAGGATGTAGAATGAGAAGAAAAGAATGAATAAAGGGAGGCCAAGGATGGAGAATGAGAAGCAAAGGAGGGAGAAGAGGAGGCTGGAGATGGCTGAGGAGGCACCTTTCACCCTCAGCTACTGGGTGTATCTCCCTCGGCCTATCTGCCATTCACAATTCCCATTCCCAGAAACTCTCCTGCCTTCTAGCACTGCACACCCCCATCCAAGGGATGATTCTTCACCAGCAAGTGGCTGTAGGGCTTTTTCCAGCCATGTATCGCCTCCTCCATCACACCCCAGATCTCTGCGCCCTCCCAGACGGCATCAACCCAAGCTGGAGGTCTGGCCGTGGGGCGTGGGGTGTTGATCAACACAGTGGGAGCAGCTCCTTGGGCGATGTCGGCTCAGCCCTGATGCTGCGGGAGGGGGAGAGGCTGGCGGGGGGCTGCCATCTCCCCGCTCCGCACAGTCAAGTGTCGCTCCACATCACCATCACCCCGCCCGGCAAAGGGATCAGCCACAAACAGACAGGACCGGAGGCGCAGGAGGCAGCATCCCTTCCCCCACCACCCCACTCCTTCCCTCAGCGCTTTGCCTGGCCCAAAATTCAGACCTTTCCCAGGATGCAAAAAAAGAAAATCTAACAGGGCAGGGGGGAGGAAGGCATTCAGCAGTCGAAACAAAGCCAGAGAGTGCTCCTTGGTTATCAATCCCCCTCCTAGGGTTTGTCATTTCTTCTCCTGCCCCCTCATTTCCCCTCTGAAAGAGCTGGGAAATCAGCCTGTAGAATCATGAAATCTCACCCAGAAGGAAAAAGGAGCATGTGGACCCCACACTATCACAGCACAACTGGCCTCTTCTGCAGCAAAAAAATGCTTTTCTGCAAAATAAATGGGAAGCTGGGTCAGGCTGTGGAGATGTCTCCCCAAATGGAGAGCTGGTTCCTCCAGGCTGTGCATCGTGGAGGTGAATATCTTGTCCTCCCCTCTGCTCAGAAGCACCAAACTGGGTCCTCTGAGCTCTGCCTGCAGGATTTGGCCCCCGTGAATTATTGCACGCACACTGCTATGTGCGTCCTTCACTTTCAGACATGGTTTGGGGCCACCGTGCCCATGGGTGATGGAGGGAAGGAGACACTAGTGGGATACACCCACACTCCCATTGATCTCATTATCACTGGATAATAAGCAGTGCATGCAACAAAAAGCTCAGCCACCACCATCCTCCTCTCCCTCAAACCTGGTCCTGGGAGGGAGAAGGAGGCAGAGAAGGAGGAAGACCTTCTCCAACCAGCCTAGGTCATGAGCTGTCCTGTTTTTCCCACGCAGGGAAGCTGATGACATATCACCTTTGAAGTGTTACACTCAGAATTTAGCAGCAGGCAAAAAAGGGAGTTATCTTACACACAAAGCAGGGAGTTTAGCATTAGTCTCATTAACAATCAAATCACAATAAAGCAAGTCATTTTTGTTAACCTCATTGCAATGAGACCAATATATAGTGTCCAAATTATCCAGTTACTGCTAATTTCCATTCATAATGCAATTATGGTTAGAATCATAGAATCGTTAAGGCTGGAAAAGACCTCTATGATCATCCAGCCCTATCATCAGCCCAACATCACTGTGCCTACTAAACCATGTCACAAAGTGCCACATCTACACCTTGTTTTTAACAACTCCAAGGATGGAGACTCCACCACTTCACTGGGCAGCCTCTTCCAATGCTTCACCACTCTTTCAGTAAAGAAAGTTTTCCTAATATCCAATCTAAACCTCTGCTGGTGCAACTTGAGGCCATTTCTTCTCATTATATTGCTTGTTATTTGGGAGAAGAGACCAGCGCTCGCCTCACTACAACCTCCTTTCTGGGAGCTGAAGAGAGTAACAAGGTCAGCCCTCAGTGTCCTTTTCTCCAGGACAAACAACCTCAGGTCCTTCAGCAACTCCCCATAACCCTTGTTCTCCAGCCCCTTCCCCAGCTCCGTTCCCTTCTCTGGACTCGCTCCACTCCCTCAATGTCCACCTTGGAGTGAGGGGCCCAAAACTAAACCCCAGGATTCACGGTGCGAGTCCAGAGGGACGATTGCTTCCCTGGTCCTGCTGGCCACACCATTGCCGGTACAAGCCAGGATGCTGTTGGTTTTCTTGGCCACCTGGCCACACTGCTGGCTCGTGTTCAGCCAGCTATCAACCAGCAGCGTAGTTTTGTTCTACACAGACTTCCAACCATCTCTGATGCCGTGCTCACCTTTCCTCAAAGTCATCATGGCAAGGCACCAGCACCCCAAATATTTTGCTGGAGGTGCTGAGGGTGCCCTGTTTGGGGTTGGAGGTCACTGGTGCTATTTTCATACCTCGTCGAGCAGCCTACTGCGGCCACTTCTGTCTTACCAGCCAGCAGATGGGGTTATACAAGGATCCCTTATTTTTTTAGACCTTACTGACTGGTAGAATGTTTTTCAAGTGAAACCACACAATTGCAAATAGCATAGCTAAAGTTTGATGCTCGTCATCTGACCGTGGGGCAGATTGGCTGTCACAGCCAGCAACGCTCATCTGACCATTGAGCAACAAGCTGTTACGGCTCAAACTGGCTAAAAACAGCTTCAGCCAGGACAAGTCTGCCAAGACCTCACAAGACCTCAGCCCTTGTCTTCCTAAGATAAACAAGGTTTGTGACCTAAAGGCAATGGTTGCACCTTGTTTTCACAGAATCAGAACGGTTTGGGTTGGAAGGGACCCTAAAGCTCATCCAGTTCCAACCCCCTTGCCATTGGCAGGAATGCCTTCCACATTTTCTGTGCTACCAGGTCATAGAAATGGTGTTGAAAACTTGCATCCTTGAGTCCTTCATGGAGTAAAGCTCACACTTGCAGCACTGGTGAACTAGCTACACCCAGCCATGGAGCTCAGATAGGTCACAGGTTGTCCTCTCCTGTGTTGAGCAGCTCTACCAGGCTGCAGAGCCAGCATAGAGGCAGCTTGTGTGATGCCCAGGGAAGAGCAGCATCTCTGCAGGTCCCGCATCCTGTTGCATCTGCAATACACTTGGGTCCCTCCCATCCTCAGCACTGGTGAGACTGCTCCTTGAATCCTGTCTTCGGTTCTGGGCCCCTCACCACAAGAAGGATGTTGAGGCTCTGGTGCGAGTCCAGAAAAGAGCAACGAAGCTGGTGAAGGGGCTGGAGAACAAGAGGAGCGGCTGAGAGAGCTGGAGGTGTTTTGCCTGGAGAAGAGGAGGCTGAGGGGAGACCTCATTGTTCTCTATAACTACCTGAAAGGAGATTGTGGAGAGGAGGGAGCTGGCCTTTTCTCCCAAGTGACAGGGGACAGGACAAGAGGGAATGGCCTGAAGCTCCACCAGGGGAGGTTCAGGCTGAACATTAGGAAAAAATTTTTCACAGAAAGGCTCATTGGGCACTGGCAGAGGCTGCCCAGGTCGGGGATTGAGTCACCTTCCCGGGAGGTGTTTAAGGGACAGGTGGACAAGGTGCTGAGGGACATGGTTTAGTGATCGATAGGAATGGTTGGATTTGATGATCCAGTGGGTCCTTTCCAACCTGGTGATTCTATGACCCTCCACATTCTCCAAGCAAGAAGAAGCTGCTCTTGGGTGGCCACCAAACCTCCTCTTGGCCTCAGAAGGATACAGGCAACTAAACATTAATATCTACCATGTTGTTACAGGATTTTTTGGTAACTGGACCCCTGTTAGAGCCAAGCCTGAGTGTTGAACAACAAAGCTCTGGGTTTCTTTCTTTTTCAACCCCCTCTCCTCGTTATTATTAGTGTCTCTTTAATTACTAGCAGCAAATTATCTGCACAGCAGGGTAAGTTCCCACCCATTTTCTAGTTAATAGAGCTCAGATGCGTGCCCTCAAACATCTCTGCCTAAGAGGAGCCTCAGGCTGCTCGTTCAAAAGATGGTCAGAGTAAGGTTGGCTGGGGAGGAAGAGCAGGAAGGTTAGCTCTTCAAGCTGGTCTGGAGGAGAAGAAAGCACTGCATGCAGTGTGAGCTAATGGCAAGGAGAGATTTTTTTTTGAGCTTGTCAGTAGGAAGCATATGGCAGCTGCTGAGCTCTCAGGCTTATTTAGGATTTAGTGACTATTTGATCTATTTTAATCCAGATGTTCAGCTCATCACATAATGAGATCCCACCAGAGGAACCGCATTGTGGTGCCTCCCAGAGAGCCAAAGACCCCAAAATGCACTGAGGAGAAGGAGCAACTTCATCAAGGCTGGGTATGACCAGGAGGGTAAAGGCACTGGCAGAGGCTGCCCAGGGAGGTGGCTGAGTCCCCATCCCTGGAGGTGTTCGAAAGGCAGGTAGATGAAGTGCTTGGGGATATGATTTAGTAGTGGACAGGTATGGTTGGAGTTGATGATCTCGAAGGTCTTTTCCAATCTAGTGATTCAATGATGACCTCCCACTGGACCAGGCTGTTCCAATTTAAAGTCATTCCCCCTCATCCTGTCACTCCAGGTCCTCATAAAAAGTCCCTCCGCAGCTTTTCTGGAGCCCCTCCAGGTACTAGAAGGCTGCTCTAAGACCTACCTGGAGCCTCTCTGGGGTGAACAACCCTAAGTCTCAGCCTGTCCTCAGAGCAGAGGTGCTCCAGCCCTCAGATCATCTTCATGGCCTCCTCTCTACCCATTCCAACAGTTCTGTCTCCTTCTTTTGTTGAAGATTGCAGAACTGGACGCACCATGGGAAGGTGGTTGCAATGAATGTGTCCTGCCCTCCATCCTGCCTGCAGCTCCCTGCGGTGCTGCCTCCTCTCCTGCTTCACCTTCAAGCCTTGTTGTGAGGACAAATCATACAGGAACATCCAAATGCCTCCTTTGGGAGTGCCAGCACTCGGCATCCAGCCCTCCATCAGCTGAAAAAAGTACATCTGGCATCTCTCCACAGCCGTCACTGTGCTTTTTAAAGGACTTCTTTAATGAGGAAGCATGCAGGAAAGTAGGTGACTTCAGAGGGCTCAGTATGGAGAAGAAATTAAGGCTGGTAGCATCTACCCAAACCTCTGAAGGGTTGTGTCAGTCAGGTCTTTGCTACACAGAAGCAGTTTTGGTCTTTCAGGACAGCCCATGCTGACATGGGATGGGGTTCGTTTCCCCTGAGGGTGATGCCTCAGGACCGGTCATCATTTTGGAGATGAAGGAGCTGCACCTCAAGCATGGAGGTGGCTGTTTTTAGTAGATCTTTGAAACTAAACAATCCAAACTATTTCCAGCAGATGTGGGCTGGCCATAAGCATTTATCAGTTTTAATTGTGCTGCTTTCTGATCTCATCTAGGGGCCTTAATGGTTTCATCACATAAAAGACTCGAGTCATGGGTTTTCATCCACATTCAAAAGATATCGTGACATTCATTGATGTTCATAGGTGAGGTGGGAAGCACAACACAGGTCTGGGCACAGCCAAGAAAAATTTAATGCAGTGCTCTGCTTCTGTATGTCTGGGATCCTCATCTCCTCTGCAATTTTCCTACCCGAATCTTTCTCTCCTCCCCACCTCCTCACTGCACTGTGAGCTCCCTGTGAATCTTTCCAAGCAGAGAGCTCTAAAAAAAAAAAAACAAAACAAACCTGCATCTCTTGACATTTAATTAAAGGGATGTGTGCAGTTTATCAGGGATGCAGAGTGCAGAGCATTGGGCCAGGAAAGCCATTAGCCAGGTGCCCTTGATGGAACCTGAACCAGTTGGTGGGCAAGGGGAGGGGAGGACAGGAAACTCGTTTCAATTAAGATGCTGAAGTATGAAATCCCTCTTGGATTCATTCCTCGTTGCACTAATGACCCTGGTCTCCATCTCAGGTGGTGCCTGGGAGGTTTAACCAGGGCACGTCATCGAGAATCCTTGCAGAAGAGAGGCATGAGGAGAGGGATGGAGGACCAGCAGCACTGGCCGAGAGGTGCTGCATGAGCAAGAACTGCAGTGCAAGGTAGCAGGGAGGCTCAGAGGCAGTGCTGAGCAAAGCTTTTCAGTGGTGCTTCTGCCCATGAGGCTCAGGGGGGGAATGTGGGAACAATCATCCAGCACCAACCCTGCCATGGCTGATTTTGCACCAGGGTATGTGTTTTCAGAGCAAACATTGCAAGGGGGCGTTTCTTTCCTTTTTGTCACCTCCTGCAGGTAAACTCTGGGTAGAAAAAAGCATCTCTGCTCTCATACGAGAAGAGAGTCTAGCAAACAAGCCCTTGAAGTGAATGTATTTTCAAAGCTTTCCAGCTGGGTTCAAGAAAGCCTGGTTGGGTGAGGTTGGCAGGTCCTTCTGCATCCTTCCTCCAGCTCCTAGAGCTGCAAGGCTGAGAGGAGAAAGGGTGAGCAGCTCCCAGAGCTATCGAGTCATGGCACTGGACCTGCCTCAACAGGACTCCATCTCTAGACAAGCTGTGCTGAGCTTTGCAGGTGCCAGATATGGGTGAGGGGTGAACAGCCATCGTCTTCTGAACTATGCCGAAAATCACAGAATCATAGAAAGATTTGGGTTGGAAAAGACCCTACAGATCATCCCGTTCCAAACTCCTTGCCATGGACATGGACACCTCCCACTGGATCAGGCTGTCCAAGGCCCATTCAAATTGTCTTTGAACACCTCCAGGGATGGGGCAGCCACAGCTTCTCTGGACAACCTGTCCCAGGGCCTCACCACCCTATTGGGAAGAATTTCTTCCTAATGTCTAACTAAATCTTCCCCTTTCCAATTTAAAGCCATTCCTCCTCGTCCTATCACTCCAGGCCCTTGTAAAAGACCACTCCCCAACTCTCTTGGAGTCCCTTCAGGTACTGGAAGTCCTCTCTAAAGTCTCCTTGGAGCCTTCTCTTCTCCAGGCTGAACAAGCCCAACTCTCTCAGCCTGTCCTCATATGGAAGGTGCTCCAGCCTTTGCATCATCTTCGTGGCTTCCTCTGGATCCATTCCAAAAGCTCTGTATCCTTCTTATATTGAGGATTCCAGAACTGGACACAGGGCTCCAGGTGGGGGTCTCACAAGAAACGTTGGCTTCCAGGAGAAGTTCACGTGCTCAGATCCTGGTCCCAAATCCCACAGTCCAGCTGCAGCACATCCTTTGGCCCTGCTGGGCACGTGTTAATTCCTGACGGCTGCTCATCCCTCCCATCTCAGCCCTTCCTGCTGCAGCCCAGCTAGCAAAACACCCACAGGATGCTGAGAAGAGCTGCAGCTATCTGGGACGGTAACGCACGCTTGAACTCCAACAAGATAGACCAAACCAACCTACAGAGAAAGGTCTCAATCCTTGCAATGATGAGGACAGACGTCCTTCCCACATGCAAGCACAGGCTAGCACTAAAGCTCCCCCACTGCTTCGATGCAAGAAGATGGGGTTGACCCCAAAGCACAGCTGAGCCTGGCACCTCAAAAGCTTCAAGCACGTTGGCTCCACATGTCTCCACCCATGTATTTGAATGCCTGGCACCCCACAGCAGCAGAACCTCCTGGGATACCCAGCGCTGGTTTTTATAGAATCATAGAATCACCAGGTTGGAAGAGACCCATCGGATCATCGAGTCCAACCATTCCATTTTGCTGCATCCTCTCCCAGCGCAATCAAAGAGATGCCCTTGCTGAGTCCTCCCCGGCGCTAACGAGCCAGGAAGTGCCCTTTGCTACAGGAGATCCATCTACTTTAATTACTGTGGACAGAGCCTTCCCCAGAGCGGGGGATGTTTAACAGAGGCAGAAATGGAGAAGGAAAGAGATGGATTATCCCGTGCTGATTCACATCACTGGCACGTGCTGGCTGAGTCTGTAGGGATGAGAAGCGTAAAGGGAATGGATTCAGCACACAGATCACCTTTAATCCCAAGAATCATTGATGTTTTGGACTGCACCCTGCTCAAGAGTTGGTTAACCTGCACATCTCCATCCTTTCCATAGAATTCCTCCCCAGAAGATGCTCAGGGCATATGTGGCACATTCGAAATCTCACATAATCCTTGAAAGGGCCCAGTTTCTCAAGATTTTCTAGTGTTTCCCATCACTGCTGAGTGCTTCAAGGCTGCAGCCCTGGAAGAAAAGAGGGTGACCGGCCATGAAGTTGTCTCATCATTTTGCCAAGGTCAGACAAGGTGACGCTAGAGGTGGGATCCTGCTGGATCAGACCCTCCCCAGGCTTCAGCAGGATTTGCTAGAGATACTGCAAAGCTTATAATAGTGGACTCCTTCCCCCAGCCGCCCCCAAAACATGGCACGTGCAGATCATCAGCTAAAAGCCTGATGTGGGCAGGCAGCCCACGGTTGTTTCTCTAAATAAACCTTCCCCTCCCTGGCTGACTCTCCATCGTTTTGCAATGGGATGGGTTTATTTCTTGGGTTCTCATCCAGGCCTGGGTTTCTCTTGGAGCTCTTTGAGCACCAGCCTCACTCCCTGGAGGTGACCTGCAGCTCCTGGCCCCCTTTGGACCTCTTTTCCTCTAGCAAAGTCGTTTTGTGGCGTCTCCTTCCTACCATCAAAATGCAGGACCCGGTGCACCCCGTTGCAGAGACTTTGCAGCAGAGAGAACTCAGATATCAATCAAGCATGTTGCAGTGGCCCCTTATAAAGTAAGAAACACCCCCAGGCCATGAGTTACAAGCGTGGTGAGGCTCTCAAAGCTGCTTTTGCTCCTGGCCAGGTCCCTGAACCCCACAACAACCCGAGGTGTTCCTCCTGCAGAAAAGATTGGTCTGGGTGGTGCCAGGGGAACTCATTTGCAAGAACCTCTCAGCACGGTGATCTCCGTGCCAGCAGCATTAAGGCAATTTACCGCCTGACCCCAACTCGAAAATGAAATCTATCATGCTTGACTTGACCTGTTGGTTGAATCATCATTATGTAGAGGACATTTTTTTTTCCATCATGAAAAAAAAACAAGAAAAAGGGGGAGGGAGAGAAGAAGAAAGAGGCTTGGGGGAGGACAGGCACGGTGCCTGGCTGTCTCCCCTCCTCACATGTCCCTCACCACAGTCAACCCACAGAGAGCATGTGGGATCCGGTGGAGCATCAATCAAAGCTTTATGGATCAGGTTCCTCAAAGCCTCATCCAGCCTGGCCTTGAACACCTCCAGGGATGAGGCATCTCTGGGCAACCTGCACCAGGGCCTCATCCCTCTCACAGGAAAATATTTCTTCCTAAAATCTAATTAAAATCTCCCCTCCTTCACCTGAGAACCGTTCCCCTTCAGCCTATCCCTGCACTCCGTGATCAAGAGATCCTCCTAGCTTTCCTGTAGCCCCTTTCACCGCTGGAAACTGCTCTAAGGTCTCCCTGGAGCCTTCTCTCCTCCAGACTGAACAACCCCAACTCTCTCAGCCTGTCCTTGTACAGAAGGTTCTCCAGCCCCCAGATAATCTTTGCAGTGTTCTCTGTACTCGCTCCAACAGATCCCTTCCTTCCTGTGCTGAGAATTCCAGAACTGAATGCAGGACTACAGGTGACGTTTCACAAGAGTGGAGTAGAGGAGCAGAATCTTTTTCCTCACCCTACTCGTCGCTGCTTTTGATGCCGCCCAAGATGCCATCAGCCTTCTGGGCTGCGAGCACACATTGCTGGGTCATGTCGAGCTTCTCATCCACCAGCACTCCAAGTTCTTCCTTTCAAGGCTGCTTTATGTCTATCTGTCCCTTTCACCTTGTGTTTGCACCTCCCAGCACTGCACACATTGTTGCTTCTCACAGCATCTCTTTGACCCTCTTGACCCTTCCCATCATGATATCCTGGCAGAAGCTTTGGAGATATGTCCTTGGTGTTCCACAGGGGCTCATGCTTTGCTTCTCCACCCCAGCACCATCTGGGGCTGAGTCTCCTTAAGAAAGTGCAATCCAAAAATTAACCCCCTTAGCCTCCTTGGCATGCATTTATTACAGTTCTTTTTGCCATAACACTGCAGTTTCATTAATTCAAAGGCCAGATTGAGCACAAGAAAAGACTAGCTTTGGTGAAGGAACAGGAGAGTCACCTTTGTCTTCTTGTCTTAACCATCTGCCCACCTACCAGTCTTGGCAGTAGAGAGAGAGCAGACACGGGAGCAGCACAGGGCTGAACATCAGTTGCAAGGCCCCATCCCAGTGTAGCTGGTGATGCTCTTCAGGAAGGGCTGGATTATGGAACAAGACAACTCATCCCTGCTAAGTAAACACCTGAAAAAACAATTAGTGAGCCCCAGTCATCTGGCCTAAATCAAACCTGTCCCAAGCTTTTTGCAGGGAAGAGGGACAGAGAAAATACCAAAACCAGCTTTCCCAAGAATCCTATTTTTCAGGATTTCTGGCATAGCAGGGGTTGCCAGGAGTTATTTATGGGCTGTTTCTTTTTTAGCCTGCTGTGATCAATAGGTGTGACCCATCACACAATCCAATACCATATCAGCAATCATAGCAGGAGAGCAAGGATTTTCCTCTCTGTGGTTATAATGCCGTGCATCAAGCTGTCCCTCGAAGAGACACAGTCACTCGCTCCACACTGCAGAGAAGTGCTGGCACCCTCCTCCTTTTATTCTTTAGGGTTTCCATTGAGCCAATGCGACGTGCTTCAATGTTTCATGAGTCTTACAGACCCCATCCTCATCACCTGCTAAAAATAATTCTAGGGATGCCACGGACACACCACCCCTGGCGTTGTTCAAGGCCAGGCTGGATGAGACTTTGAGCAACCTGAGCCAGTGGAAAGTGTCCATGCCCATGGTAGAAGATTTTAACTGGGTGAGCTTTAAGGTCCCTTCCAATCTAATCCATTCTGTGATTTTGTGATTCCGTGACAAAGAACAGATGAACCCAGCAAGGCTGCATTCAAGTAGGATAAGCAAGATGCAGCTGGAACTCATCTAATACTACCTGTGCTGCTAAACCTTATCTTACTCAGCCATGGCTACAGCATCCTTCATCTCCCACTCTTCCCTATCATGCCTCCTGGACCAGCTAGCTCATGGGACAGGGCATGACATTGCTGTCTTCAGCAGTGAAGCAAATACCCCTGTTAGATGAACTGGGACCTCACACAGACAGAGCTGAAAAACTTTTTTGGCTTTCATCCCGCAGTGACATTATAAAGATTTACAGCCTGTGTCCCTCTCAAATTACTTTCCTTATGTAAATAACAAGAGTTCTCTTCAACACCAAGGAATGAAAGTGAAGGTCTCATCTTCTCTCTGCAGCTGCCTTGACTCGTTGTTTCAGGAGAAGAAGCAATTGCAGCGCGCTACACCTGCAAAGACCTCTACCAGCTGTTCGGCCAGTTTCCTTGTATCCTGCATCTCAGTGTTTCATTCTTGCTGGTTTCACTAAATGTTTTTGGCATTTCCACCCCCATGGCTCCCCATGCTGCCCTTCTTTCAGGACGTCCATAGGTCGATGTTGGAGTGATCAGGTCTAATAAGGAGCAGCTGAGGGAACTGGGGTTGTTTAGTCTGGAGAAGAGGAGGCTGAGGGGAGACCTCATCGCTCTCTACAGTTCCCTGAAAGGAGGTTGTAGTGAGGTGGGTGTTGTTCTCCCAAGTAACGAGTAATAGGACAAGAGGAAATGGCCTCAAGTTGCACCAGGGGAGGTTTAGATTGGATATTAGGAAAAATTTCTTCATTGAAAGGGTTCTCCAGCACTGGCCACCCAGGAAAGTGGTGGAGTTACCATCTCTGGAGGCATTTAAAAGACAGGTAGAGGAGGTGCTCTGAGATGTGGTTTAGTAGTGGATAGGTACAGTTGGACTCAATCTCAAAGGTCTTTTCCAAGCAAACGATTCTATGATAAGCAGATAGAAAATGTTCTTTATGGGTGAAAAACTTCCTTCTCTCTGCTTGGGCATGTGATTTAATCCCCACAGGAGACCATTTTACATTCCAAAGGTCACCCTAACACATCAGATTTTTCTTGAGAATTGGTAAATTAAGTGCCAAGTTACGAACTTGGCACTACCCCCCTGCCCCTGGGTATCACCTTACGCTCCTTGGAAGCACGAGGATCTCTTTTTTTCTTTATTACAGCAGGGACTCACAGGCTCCTGTTCCCATCCCAGATGGCATCCCCAAGAGCAACAGCTCCGGATGGACATGTCACAATAAAATCTCCTTTCTATTTATAAAGCGCCTTTGACCTTCAGCTGTTGTTACATCACGCTAGGCATAGCACAAGCATATCTTCATACATCCTGGAGCTTGTTTCTGGAAGGTGCGTGGGCTCGTTGTGTTTTCCAAGGGGTCACTAGGTGCTTCTCCTCTGAACACATTCAGAATGTGGCTAACAACTTCATTTTTTTTTCTGCCCAGATCACAATTTCTGGGTCTAAACTTGGTACTTAACAACACAGATGGGCTCAGTTTAAAGACTGGGAGAGGATCCAATTGTAAGTTGTCCAGCTGGTAAAATGCCCTCACTGTTGAAAAATGGGTGAACTTGGGAATTCAGGCAGTTACATCTTCCCATCATTGCCTTTTGCTGTGCTTTTTCTCAGCTCCACTGATGAGCCATGAACCCCTAGAAAAGCCTTCACAGTGCAAACAGTGTCAGTCCATGACCCACTCACCTCTTAACCTCCTCTTGCTCACACCTGACTGACATTTTCACCTCTCTGGCCATAAGTCAGGATTCTCAGGCCATTATAAATATGTCTTTTTCTTAAATTCCTTCAATTTTTCTTTGTTCTTTTTGAACTGCAGGCACCAGAGCAGCACTGACCCTTGGTGGGACATGGAGATCTCTGTCTCTCTCCTCAGCCTCTCAGCTGCTATAAGCCTCTTCATTCACAAAGCACGTTACATACAATTATTCATGAATTCGTCACATGAATGAGTGTTAGGCATTCCCTCTGTTAAACTGGGCTCAAAATCCAGCTCCTGTCTGTGGAGGGGAGCACGTAGCAGACTTAGTGGTGCTCCAGCACCAGAAGGGACCCTGCCTTCTATAAGAGCTTTCCTGGGAAAGTTGCTGGGTTATGGCATCTTCCTTTGGCAGAGGTGCAGGATGGTGATCAGGCAGGAGAACAAGGCCTTCTAAATCCATTAATCACAGAATAATAGAATTGGAGAACAGTTTGGGTTGGAAGAGACCTTAAATCTCATTCAGTGCTCCCCCTTGCCATGGGCAGGGACACCTCCCACTGCATCAAGTTGCTTATAATCTAAGCTGGGGAGAAATCTGGGACTTGTAGTCCAGGTAGAGAGAGATCATGGTCTGTTGGGAAAGGAATTAGCATAAAAGCAAGGTAGGTTTTCTATTTTGGGTGTTTGGGGGAGGGGAAAAGGTAGCCTGAGGGAGGGGCTGGGTGCGTGTTAAATAGGAAGCCTTTGGGGTACTCAGGAAAGAAATCCTGGTTTTGAAGAGAATGAGGGAGACTATCTGAAGATTAAATTAGTTCTGGAAGTCAAGCCCTATGCAAGAAGAAGGGACTGACTGTCCCTGCTTCAGCAGAGCCTCAGGGTGGCAGTTCCACTTTAAAAACAGAGGTATTTTCAGTCAAGACCTGCTTTGGCTCCCCTAGCCTGGCATTGTGTGTCGGACGACCTGGCCAGTCCATCCAGTGGCCAGAAGGACAGGGGCACAGGTGTGATCAGCAAACATTAAGCAAGTGATGGGACAGAGGGTCAGGCGACTTGAACACTGGGTTGTCATTTAGGGACCCTTGTTTGCTTTCAGCAGAATGAGATCACTGAAGAGAGTGGATTAGATTGAGCCAAAGTCCTGCTGACTTTCAAAAGAACTCGGTTATTGATTTCTGGGGACTGTGCTTGTCCCTGGAGGACTGGAAAAAGCCCAAGGCGGTTGCCTAGGATTTCTGTAAACTCTGGCTGTGAGAACAGCCTTGTTTAACAAGGACCTTTCTTGATGGAATTTGAGTCTAAGGTCATTCCCCCAGGCTGCTTTCCGGCAAGCAGACAGAGAGGGGCTGCAGGATCTGCTAGCCGAGGCTACCTGCCCTGAAAGAGGATCTGAAAAGCAAATTAGAAAGTGAGTTAACGATGATTTCTCCCAAAAGCCTTTATGTGGCCAAAAGCCAGAAATTTCCACCTTGCTGAAGTGGCTGATCTGGTGAGGCCATGGTGAAGCCTGTCAATGCAGATCTAGAAGATGTTCATTTACCATCCAGAGACATAGTGGAGAGCTGCTAAAATTACCCCAGAAATCATTCCTCTGTGCAGTGGATTCAATATGAAAGCAGGCTGTGGTCATCTGAGACTGTGGATATGGGCAGGAACAGCGCAGATGTTTCCAGCACAGCGAACTGAGATGGCCAACCCTCCTCAGTTTCCCACCTCAGACAGCTGGACGCAAACACTTGTCAACACAGATGCCAGCTCATATGGGCTGATAGAATCACAGAATCATGGAATGGTTTGAGCTGGAAGGGACTTTATACAAGGGAATGGAGTGACCTGGTGGTGGGGAATGGCTATAAATTGGAGAGGGGTAGATTTAGATAAGACATAAGGAGGAAATTCTTCATGATGAGTGTGGTGAGGCACTGGCCTAGGTTGCCCAGGGAAGTTGTGGACATTCCATCCCTGGAGTTGTTCAAGGCCAGGTTGGATGGGGCCTGGGGCAGCCTGATCTAGTGGAAGCTGTCCCTGCCCATGGAAGTGGGGTTGGAATTAGATGAACTTTAACGTCTATAATATCAAGGTCCACTGGCTGTTTTTGCTGAGAAAACCCAGTATCTCAGTGACATCTCCTCATGGAGTGGCCCCATCCTTTTCCTCTTGAATACTCCTGAAAAAAGCCCTCCATGCTGGGTTTTTTTAGCTTGGAGAAGAGGAGGCTGAGGGGAGACCTCATTGCTCTCTACAACTACCTGAAAGGAGGTTGTGGAGAGGTGGGAGCTGGGCTCTTCTCCCAAGTGACATGGGACAGGATGAGAGGGAATGACCTGAAGCTCCATCAGGGGAGGTTTAGGCTGGACATTAGGAAAAACTTTTTCATGGAAAGGGTCGTTGGGCACTGGCAGAGGCTGCCCAGGGAGGGGGTTGAGTCACCTTCCCTGGAGGTGTTTAAGGCATGGTTGGAGAGGTGCTGAGGGGCATGGGTTAGTGTTTGATAGGAATGGTTGGACTCGATGATCTGGTGGGTCTTTTCCAACCTGGTGATTCTATGCCCATGTTTTTAACATCTTTAATATCAATCAGCCTCCCACCGATTTCAGCACGATTTCAAGGACATTCCTCTGGCCTCTTCAACTGTGTGACCCTTGCATCACATTCACAAAAATTCTTTCCCTGATAAACATGAACCCAAGGGTTCAGAAAGCTGCCAAAACCAAGCTCTGCCTGCGTGTTGGCGTGACGGATGGCAGAGCTCAGCTGAGAGCTGTTTAATTTGGGTGAAAGACACTGTGTGGGAAGCCTGAGCACCCAAGGTGTGTAGGAGCCAGCTCGGTTTCATCTCAGCTGATTCTAGCAGCGGCGTGTTGCTTCAGAGAGAACAAAATGCCGGGAGCTGTGGAGGGGGATGGAGGTTGAGACAAATCTCTCCATTCATTTTTGAAGGGATGAGAGCAGCAGAAAAGCTTTCAATGGACGCCTGGGAGTTTCTTCGCTGAAGGACTGTGGCAGATCTTCTGTGGCACTCAAAGAGGACATAATCTGGAGCATGACTGCCTCAGCCAGCTTTCCAGGTGTTTGCCTTTGAATACTTATTTGGAGAAAGCTCTGAGATCTTTCTGTACCAAAACCAGCGTGGCCTCTTTCAGGGTCCCTTCAACATCAGTGCTTCAAATTCCCTTGGACTTGTGGAGGAAAAATTTGACACACATTGCACAATACTCCCCAGATCTCCGTTTCTGCTCCTTCTTCTCAAAAATCAACCAAAAGCAGAAACCATCAATATCTCTAAGAGTTGCACGCAGCCCCCTGTGTTCCCAGTTCCTTGGAGAGACCTCTTTGGTCTTGAGCATGTTCAGAACACCATGGAGCTCTAGCTGGTGATGAGACAGCACCTGGCATTGGTATTTCTGAGCACCCCCAAACCATCTGCTCTAGTTACATCCCTCTTCTGGGCCCTTGTGAGGAGGAGGAGACTCCAGCTGAGAGAAAGGGACAGGCCGCCTACTTGTGCTGAGTAATCATTGCCAAATTGGATGCCAGCACATACACACACACACACACATCAATACACAAAAATATTTCCACTGAGGTTGCTATGAACAATGGTCTCTTGATTATTTGCTGTCTTAAACACATATGCCTTTGGCAGCCCTCCATGGAGAACAGGCAGTTCAAGCACTGACCCTCACCCTCTTGGACTCACTTGTCAATGTTTCCACATTCAAAGCTACCAGATGACAAAGTGTTTTGTCAGCAAAAAACAGGATATGATCCCTGCCCTGGGAGGTTGCAAGCTGCAGGCAGGCAGGTGGGCAAGGGCAGAGCCATGTCCTAATGGATGGTGGTGAGAAAACACCTCTACTTCATCAAACCCAGCAGTCTTCATTGACCAATAAAGCTCAGTGAGCTTGGACGTCTCCTTAGACACAACCGCAAACCCACCTTGTTGCCATCTGCCCACCCTTCCTTAAAACGTTGCCATGGTGCCTGCAAATCCATAGGAAGAAGTTGAGGAGTGTCCAGCTACCAGCTGAGGTTTGAAAATCCTGTTTCCAAGGATGTGCTGGAGTCGGGGCACTCTGGCTGGCTCTGTGCCAGGCAGCATTAGGTCCAGGTGCAGTAGAGTCACATCCTGCTGATGTCCTACCAGAACGATGAGTGCCACTGATGGAGGAAGAACTGGAGGATATTTGAACCCAGGAGATGTGAGGCGTTGACCAATATCCTGCTTGCACAAGGTGAGAACGTGTTCATGGTTCATATGATAACGAAATGAAGGACTGCCCAGGGCTGGCCACTTCCTAAAGCAAAGGGGAAAAGGAATAAGGTTCTTGAAGGCAAAGTGTTTGATCTGAACATTATTTGCGATACTCACAGAAGTCTTCGCTTGTCCCTAGGCTGTCTTCCCTGCTGCGCCTGGAGAGAGACTTCCAGAGTGTCCATCAGAGCCCAGCTATCCAAGATTTTGCACTGTCTACAAATAGTTGGTACTAGCTGAAAAGAGGAGATCTGAAACCACAGTTGGCAAATTGCATCAACAAGCATATTCTCAGCGAGGCATTGTTCCAGTTTGTATATGTCTGAAAAGAACTGTTCAGGCATATGTTAAAGTTGGCACCTTCTCCCTGGGACTCGCTACAATCTGACGGCTGGAGCATGATAAACCACATCAAGATGCACAAAACACTCAGCAAATAAGGGAAAACAAAGTCCACTTGAGATGCTAGCAGGGCTGCGATGAGGACAAGGGGTAGAAGCAGAGGAATGTCCTCTGGGGAGAGCCCTCGTCCTGGCCTGATATAGAAAACAATGACATCTGCAAGCACTTCTTGGAAAGGAATCAACAGTGGTGTAGAAGAGGAGAGTAGAAAACCTGCTGCCCCAGTGCTACTCCCAGGATAATCCTTATAAAATGTCTCAGCAGAAAGGGGAGAGGAAGATAGAGCCGTGTGAACCCAAAGCACGTGAAGTGTCCTACAGGCTCTGGGCTTCAACTCCACTGGAGAAGGCAACACCTTGCAGTGAGGATGGACTCAGTGGGGACACACACAGCATGTGAAAGGCTTTCAGCCCTCGCCGAGATGTAGATCCTGCAAAAAGCACCTCAGCGTGAGGAAACCCCCTGAACTGAAATAGATGGAGAGTGTTACGGGGAAATATTGCCCTGATTTTGCTTTTCCTTGGGTGTCTGGGTATAGAATCATAGAATCACCAGGTTGGAAAGGACCCACTGGATCATCAAGTCCAACCATTCCTATCAATCACTAAACCATGTCCCTCATTGCCTCATCCACCTGTCCCTTAAACTCCTTCAGGGAAGGTCACTCAACCCCCTCCCTGGGCAGCCTCTGCCACTGCCCAATGACTCTTTCCGTGAAATATTTTTCCTGATGTCCAGCCTAAACCTCCCCTGGCAGAGCTTGAGGCCATTTTCCCCTGTCACTTGGGATAAGAGGCCAACTCCCTCCTCTCCACAACCTCCTTTCAGGTAGTTATAGAGAGCAATGAGGTCTCCCCTCAGCCTCCTCTTCTCCAGGCTAAACAACCCCAGCTCTCTCAGCCGCTCCTCATAGGGCCTGTTCTCCAGCCCCTTCACCAGCTTTGTTGCTCTTCTCTGGACTCGCTCCAGAGCCTCAACATCCTTCTTGTGGTGAGGGGCCCAGAACTGAACACAGGATTCGAGGTGCAGTCTTACCAGTGCCGAGTACAGAGGGACGATAACCTCCCTGGACCTGCTGGCCATGCCGTTTCTGATCCAAGCTGTTGGCCTTCTTGGCCACCTGGGCCACTGCTGGCTCATAAGATCAAGTGTAGTATCAGTTTTAGTAGGATGCTGGGCTAAGCCTGTGAAGCTGCAGCATCATCAGAGCATTATCTGAGCTACGCAACTGGTCCTGCCTTAGCCTGAGCCTGTCCCATCACTGGGGGAGGTGACATGTGCAAATTCCTTCTTCATCCCCTCAGAGTGTCCAGGAGCACCCAAGTGCCCCTGGGAGAGTGGAGCTGAGGCCCATTTTCTCTCTAGTGCCTCTGTCCCAGTGCTGGTGCTCAGTCCTGGGGGTGTGTGACTATCAGAGAGGGGTTCATCTGAGCCTGGAAAACTCATGTGAGACAACCCATACCATTGTACATTCCCAGAAAGAAGCTGTGCTGCCCTGCTCGGAGAAAACCAAGCTGCCCCTAAGCAAGAGGCTGTGTTGCATGGACAATAATAATCCTGGAGGGTCCTGGGTGTGTCTTCATTTCTGGTGGGACGGTCCCAGCAGACACATCTGACTTGACCTTCTCCATTCCTCAGCAGCAGCTGTGCTCTTTCCCTTTGTCCCACCAGATTTAACAGCTGGATCTGCACTGGTCCATTGCTTGGTAGTGCTGGTGGGAGGCACCAGAGTCCCACCCACAAGGAACTTTGTCCCAGGCTCTACTCATGGCCCCCAAACATGACTATAAGTCAGAAGTTCGCAGCTGCCCTTTCCATCCAAGGAGGATCACACGCAGCCCCTGGAGCTCTGCCAGCAACAATCTATGCAAGAGCCGCTCACAGCCTGCAATTCCGCAGGAGCAGCTGAGAGCCTGTCCGGCAATACTAGCAGGAATAATTAATTACCTGATCTGCTGTCTCACTGGAAAGAGGCAGAAAGAAGTGGCAGCAACTCCTGCCTCCTCTCCCCTTCTCAACAGGTGAGCAGAAGTGGTGTATCCACTGCACGTCCATGGATGGGGCCAAGGGGAGGACTAGAGATGGACAGTGAGTGTTGTAGGACCTGACCCTTCTGCAGCAATCTCAGTGCCAGGGTGAAGCTTGGAGCAGGGCCACGTGCCACCAACCTCCCCATGCATTGCAGCTCTTCTCCATGGATAACATCATCAGCCTTTTATTTTCCCTTTCCCTCTGGCACCTCTCATTTCACCTTGGAGAGGGCAACTCCATGCAAAATCATTGTCCGGAGCTGCCCTGCCTTTAGTTTTAGTCCTTGGCCAAATCCCAGTGGTTATTTCATAGAATCACAGGATGGTTTGGGTTGGAAGAGACCTTAAAGTCCATCCAGTTCCAAAACCTTTGCCATGGACAGGGACACCTCCCACTGGATGGGGTTGCTCAAAGCCCCATCCAACCTGGCCTTGAACACCTCCAGGGATGGGGGCAGCCACAACTTCCCTGGGCAACCTGGGCAAGTGCCTCTCCACCCTCATGAAGAATTTCTCCCTAATGTCTAATATAAATGTTCCCCCCTCCAATTTAAAGCCTTTTGCATGTCCCTTTCCCAGCTAAGACATGTGAGAGGGATTTTGATGAGTCTGGCCCTTCTGCTAGCTCAGATCCTTCATCTCGTCATGGGGTGGGAAGAGGAGATTTCATCTTCCACACTGATTTTATCTTCCCTTCCTGCTAGAGGAACCCAAGGATTCAAGATGTACCACTCCAGAGAGCTTTGCTTCTGGAGATGGGGGGAGCCAGGGGCCAAAAAGGCGGCTGAGGGGAGACCTTGTCACTGTCTACAATTGCCTGAAAGGAGGTTGTACTGAGGTGGGTGTTGGTCTCTTCTCCCACATGACAGGGAATCAGATGAGAGGGAATGGCCTCAAGCTGTGCCAGGGGAGGTTCAGACTGGACATCAGGAAAAATTTCTTCACAGAAAGGGTTTTCAGGCACTGTTAGAGGCTTCCCAGGTTGAGTCACCCTCCCTGGAGGGAGGGGATTCTGCCCCTCTATTCCTCTCTTGTGAGACCTAACCTGGAGTATTGTGGCCAGTTCTGGAATCGTCAGCAAAAGAAGGAGATGGAGCTGTTGGAATGGGTCCAGAGGAGGCTACAAAGATGATCCAAGGGCTGGAGCACCTCCCATAGGAGGACAGGATGAGAGAGTTGGGCTTGTTCAGCCTGGAAAAGAAAAGGCTGTGAGATCTTACAGAGACCTCCCAGTACCTAAAAGGGACTACAAGAAAGCTAGGGAGGGACGGTTTACAAAGGCTTGGAGTGATAGGATGAGGGGGAAGGGGTATAAACTGCAGCGGGGTAGATTTAGACTAGACATAAGGAAGAATTTCTTCACCATGAGAGTGGGGAGGGAATGGAATAGGTTGCCAAGGGAAGTGTGGCTGCCCCAGCCCTGGAGGTGTCTAAGGCCAGTTTGGATGGGCCTTGGGCAGCCTGATCTAGTGGAACTAGACAGCTGCCTGGAGGAGAAGGACCTGGGAGTGTTGGTTGACAGCGACTGAACATGAGCCAGCAGTGGCCCAGGTGGCCAAGAAGGCCAATGGCATCTTGGCTTGGATCAGAAACAGCCTGGCCAGCAGGTCCAGGGAGGTTATTCTCCCTCTGGACTCGGCACTGGTGAGACCGCTCCTCGAATCCTGTGTTCAGTTCTGGGCCCCTCACCACAAGAAGGATGTTGAGGCTCTGGAGCGAGTGCAGAGAAGAGCAACAAAGCTGGTGAAGGGGCTGGAGAACAGGCCTGATGAGGAGTGGCTGAGAGAGCTGGGGCTGTTTAGCCTGGAGAAGAGGAGGCTGAGGGGAGACCTCATTGCTCTCTCCAACTACCTGAAAGGAGATTGTGGAGAGGAGGGAGCTGGGCTCTTCTCCCAAGTGACAGGGGACAGGACGAGAGGGAATGGCCACAAGCTCTGCCAGGGGAGGTTTAGGCTGGACATTAGGAAAAAATTTTTCATGGAAAGGGTCATTGGTCCCTGGCAGAGGCTGCCCAGAGAGGTGGTTGAGTCCCCTTCCCTGGAGGTGTTTAAGGGACGGGTGGACGAGGTGCTGAGGGACAAGGTTTAGTGTTTGATAGGAATGGTTGGACTCAATGATCCAGTGGGTCTCTTCCAACCTGGTGATTCTGTGACTCTGTGATTCTGTAACTGGATGGGGTTGGAACTGGATGGGCTTTAAGCTCCCTTCCAACCCAAACTCTTCTGTGGTTCCTCCCCAGCCAAGGACGCGGCCTGACCCGTGGGAGCCCTGTCCTGGGGGGGTGGCGAGGGAAGGGTTAAAGGCAAAGCGAGCAGATCCTCCCTCCATCCTCCCCTTCCTCGCTGTTAGGCTGCTGCTTTGACAGGGGGTGGGGTCGGGGCTGGCCGCCGTTTGCCGCAAGAAGGGGGGGGAAACGTGGCTGCGAGTGTGTGTATGTGTGTGTGTGTGTGTGTGTGTGTGTGTGTGTGTGTGTGTGTGTGTCTTGGGTGACACAGGGGACAGAATGAGATGAGACCCCTCGGAGCCGAGCAGCCCCCCGGCTGCGCAGCCAAAGCCTCCTGATTGCCAACCCGGCTCCCTCGCTCGCCCACTTGCCCCGGAGCATCCCTGCCAAGAGTAAGGCTTGGGGTGGGGAGGGACTGGGAGCAACTGGGAAGCCGCACTGGGAGGGTGGGTGGTGGTGGTGGAGTGATAGGATGGGGAGGGGTCAAGGATGGGGGGTCCTTGGAGAGTGGGGTGAGCAGGGAGCAAAATTTGGGGTTTGTGGGGGGACGACACACCTGGTGCTGGAGCTTCGCCCGCCTGAACCACCCACCCGGAGAGGATTTGGAGGGGAGAGAGAGAGAGGAAGATTTTGGAGGATGGGGCTGCCAGCACCGATTGCTGGTGTAGAAGGAGAAGAGGGAGGCTTGTTTCGTGCCTAAAGTCGCAGCTGGCTGGATTTGGCCCCGCGGGGCTGGTTTGGAGATGACAGCACCCAAAAATAGAGTGCGAGGCAGGGAGAGGATGGAGGGTGGGGAGAGAGACCTGTTTGCCAGTGCCCAGCAGGATCAGGTTATTTCCCCCCTACACCTCCCGCCACCTCTTCCTCAGCTTCTTTGCTTTATTTCTTTATTTCTTTTTAGCAGTGATGTCAGGGAGGGGAGCTGGGGAGGGAGGGAGGTTGGATTCAAGCGAAGGAGGTTGCTGGCGGCCGAGTGATTAACGTGCAGTTGCTGGGAATTATGTCATCTGCTTCGGTGCTGGGTGGCCCTCGCCCAGCAGCGGCGGCGAAGGAGGGAGGGAAGACATGGGGGGACGTCATGACACGGGGCTCCCCGCTTGGGACTTCGCCCAAGGGAGCGTTGATGCCTCCTTGGCTTTGCAAGGACGTGGGCATCAAGCGTTGCCCCCAACCCACTTCAACCCCCAAGTCATGGGTGCAACCCCCAAGCCATGGGTGCAAACCCCAAGCCATGGGTGCAAACCGAGTGCCCTTTGTTTCCCAGGGTGCCCAAGCCCCCAGGTTCCATCCCTACGCAGGACAGGAGCGAGTTGCTGCTCTTCCCGATGCCTCATCCCGCACGCACGGTTTGGAGCAGCCAGAGAGGGGATGATGATGAAGGAAAGATGAAGGCTGGCATCCCCCCTGCCAGCTCCCCGAGAGAGAGCAGGGCTGGAGGTGCTGCACTGCAGCAGAGAGCCCCATCTGGAGATGCGAGTGTGCCCCAAGGGGAGAGCAGGGACCCCTGCTGCCACCACCATCCGCTCCTCAGAGCCAAGGCAAGAGCCTGGGGACCTGTGGCTGTGAGGAGCATCCCAGGCTGGCCGGTTCCTCCGCTCCACTGGAGAGCATCGGGCTGCTGGATGCTCCGCAGCCTCCTGAGCATCCACCTGGACATCCCCTGCCTCTTCCCTGCACGCATGGGGAGGTGGGGAAGGAGGGCCAGGCCTGCCAGCTGAGCCAGGTGTGGGTCCCCGCTGCACGTCAACACCTGCTTCCCTCCTCTCTGGACCCCATGCAGCCCCACTGCAGCCTTGTGCAGCCCCATAGCAGCTTCATGCAGCCCCTTGTACAGCCCCGTGCAGCCCCACTGCAGCCCTTGTACAGCCCCATACAGCCCCACTGAAGCCCCACGGAGCCTCATGCAGCTCCATGCAGCCCCAGCGAAGCAGCATGGAGCCCCATTGAAGCCCTATGCAGTCCCATGCAGCTTCATGCAGCTCTACTGCAGCCCCTGTGCAACCCCATGCAGCCCTTTGGAGCCCCATTGCCACTCCGTTGCAGCCCCACGTAGCCTCACACACCCCCATGCCGCCCCACAACCCCCCATGCAGCCCCACACCCCCCCATGCAGCCCCACAACCCCCCATGCAGCCCCGCACACCTCCATGCAGCCCCCCACACCCCATGCAGCCCCCCACACCCCATGCAGCCTCACACTGCCCTATGCAGCCCTGCACAGCCCCATTGCAGCCCCACACAGCCCCACACAGCCCCGTGCAGCCCCGTGCATCGCAGCAGAGGGTCAGGCAGGGCTAGAAGCAGGCAAATGCCAGCAGGAGGGCTGCAGGGAGATGTGGAGCGAAGGCAGAGGAGATGGGCAGATGCTGGAGTAGGAGCACGCTGGTATTTTTCTGCCCCACGTCACTGTATGGGGCGGGGTGGGGGGGGCAACATCTGTTTAATTCAAGCTGGGAGCCAGCGGGTGTGATTCAGGCCAGGGGATGCTGTTTGCCCTGCAGCATAACCTTTGGCAACTCCCAGAGCTCCTCCGTGTTCTGCTTTCAACACCCTCCAGCACATCCTTCATCCACAAACCCACTCGGGCAGCCGCTGATGCCAGCGGGCGAGCCCTCGAGGGAGGCGCTGGCATTAATAGAGGTTGCAGGATCTCAAAACACCCCCGGGTTCCAGCAGCAAAGGGTGGGAGGCTTCTCCATCACGTGCAATACGTTCGCCAGTCCCTTTCTCCACGCAGGGAACCGTGCGCCGTGCAGTTTGTTTATGTGTGGCCCTGGTTGGAGCGGCGATGTGCCGTGGCTAAATATAGCATGGGATGCTGTCATCCGAGTTCAGCCTGGCTGGGGAATTTCTTTCCTGCAAAGGTTGGGAGGCGAATGGGCTGCAAACAGGCGTGGAAATGTCAGAGAGGTGGGATTCCCTGGTTGTGCCGGTTAGGCTACTGCATGGGAGCCTGGCACATTGTCCTGAGCGTTGGCTTTGTGACGACAACCGGGCAGAGGAGGAATTTGTGGAGGGGCTGAAATTTCATAGAATTATAGAACGGTTTGGGTTGGAAGGGACCTTAAAGCTCATCAAGTTCCAAGCCTCCTGCCATGGGCAGGGACACCTCCCACTGGATCAGGCTGCTCCAGGCACCATCCAACCTGACCTTGAACACCTCCAGGGATGGGGCAGCCACAGCTACGCTGGGCAACCTGGGCCAATGCCTCACCACCCTCACTGTGAAGAATTTCTTCCTAATATCTAATCTAAATCTTCCCCCTTCCAATTTAAAGCCATTCTCCCTTGTCCTGTCACTCCATTCCCTTGTAAAAAGTCCCTCCCCAGCTTTCCTGAAGCCCTTTCAGGGACTGGGAGGCTGCTCTAAGGTCTCCTCGGAGCCTTCTCTTCTCCAGGCTGAACAACCCCAACTCTCTCAGCCTATCCTCATAGCAGAGGTGCTCCAGCCCTCGCATCATCTTTGTGGTCTCCTCTAGACCCATTCCAACAGTTCCATCTCCTTCCTATGTCAGGGATTCCAGACCTGGACACAAGACTCTAGGTGGGGTCTCACAAGAGGAGAGTAGAGGGTGAGAATCCCCTCCCTCGCCCTGCTGGCCAATGCTCCTTTTTATGCAGCCCAGGACAGGGTTGGCCTTGTGGGCTGTGAGAGCACATTGCTGGCCCAGATTTCCTCAGTTGTGTGTCTGCTGCAGGGCTTAGCAGTTAAAGCGAGGTGCATGTGTGGCTGCATGGACTCCATGCAGGGATGAGGGTCACCTCTCCTTGAGCCTGTCTTTGCTGGGTCACTGAGCTGATGTCCTAAGGGACCAACCTCCAACCTCCAGATCCAAAATGATGTAAAAAGGCACCCAGAAATCCAGCATCTGGTTGTGGGAACCTAGATATGCAGGAGAGAGCAGCAACTTACCTGATGGAGGTGGGACTGGGAGAGCTCCCAGCCTCTTCAGGGGCTCCAAAATCAACCCTGGGCTCCGGCTGCAGCATCCATCTCAAGGGTTATGGAGCACAAGGGCATCCCTTGATCATCAGTTCTTCCCTGGTGGAGGAGAGCAGGTCTCCTGCCTTGCAAAAAACAGCCAGATGGAGAGGCTGGCTTCCAAATTCACAGTGAAAAGCGCGTTGCAGCAGCAGTCAGAGGCACTGCTTGTATGATAACTCAGTCTGGAGCAGGAATCTGGAGAAATCAGGCTGCAAAACAAAGTTTCTGAAGGGAATAATGTCCCAACAGGGAAGCTTAAGAGTTAAGAGGGTGTTGCTGGATTTGTCGTGGAGCTTAAAACTGATTTATTACGGAGTGGAACTGAGCATACCAAGGAAATCCCAGCCATGCCCAGGGCTGTCAGAGAAATCCAGCAAACAAAGGGTGAAATGAGGAGATCTCTCATTTCCCTTCACTAAGGATCTTTCCCCATTAGTCATTCTTGTCACAAGAGCTGGCAAACACTGTTATTATTTGAGGGATCTGAAATGGAGGCACGTGTCCAGGAGCCCAGACGTCCCTGCCCCACTGGCTGGGGGCAGCAGGCAGGGACCCCTCCACCTCCTCCAGCTCACCCACACTTCTCCTCCATGGGTAAAGCCTTTATACCACACGCTGGGTCGCTGCATGACTCCTTTGGTTGGGCTTTCCACAGCCTGGGAGTCCTTCCCTTGCTGGACATGCTGGCACCAGGAGCCACGGGTAGGTTGTGATGTTCCATCCTAGAGGTTGTGTGGTCCAAGCACTCTGAGACCCTGCAACAAGCCAGGTGGTTCATGGCAGGGAGCGATGTGCTCCTAAAACTCAGCTCTCCCATTACCTCACAGCCCCAGGCACCATCATGAAGGGAAAGAATCAGGTGGACACCCTTCCGTTTTTGAAAGCCGGGGGCTGGACTTTTCCCTTTTCCCGTTGTTCCTGTGGGAATGAGTCTTGGTAGAGGACAGTGGGCAAGAAGGACGTCTGAGATCGACCCAGTGGTGGTCCCACATGCAGCAATGAGCTGGAGGAGACCAGGCAGTGAGAGTGCAACTAGACAAGGGTTCACCTTCCCAGGTGCAAGAATGTCCAAGCTCCTTTAACAGCAAGTAAAGCAACCACAAGCCTTAAAGAAGCCATCAGGAATGAGGATGATGGCTTACGCCTTAATAATCCTTAATAATCTTGGCTGGAGCCAGGAGCTCTCCTGGCAGAGGGAGCTGAAAGTCCCCTTGACCCAGGTGAAGGAGCTGCAGAAGCTTCATCTCATCAGATTGGCTGCAAGGTTTGAAATCAGGTTCCCAGTGATCTTAGAATCATAGCAATATAGCTGAGTTTCCACCTCATAAATGTGCTTTTGCTATGGCTGTGTGGATCCTACTGGTTTTATCTGGCTCCTTAGCCAGAAGGATGGGTTTCATCTAAGCTTTGCTGGAGTTTGACCCAAGACGAGACCTGTTGGCCAGGCCTCTGCCTTCCCTCTCCTCCCCACCAGCTGGCACCTTCCTTCTTATGTGTGTGCATTGAGTTTTGGGGTGGTCACAGAGGCTGGAAACAGGCTGCCCAGGGAGGTGGTTGAGTCACCATCTCTGGAAGGATTTAAAAGACTAGTAGATGAGGTGCGCATGGATATGGTTTAGTAGTGGACAGGTACAGGAGGACTCAACAATCTCAAAGGTCTTTTCCAAACGATTCTTTAATTCATCTTCTGTTTTCCTTTGGATGAAAGTAGAAGGGGTCATGAGATAGCATGACTCCAGCAGGTGGAGCCCCACTGGAGGATGCAGACCACTGGAAGCTCTTGTGTGCAGAAGAATCCAGGATGGCTACACCTACAGCAGCCTGGGCTAGCTCATGGGATTTATTCAATGGTCTGAGCTTCTCCTTTTGCTACATGATTTTTCCTGGTTAATTTTTGAGCCGTCTGCCCTTTAGCATCCTCTGATACCCTCAGCGTTTCCATCACCCACCCAACAGTCACCTTCTGCCTTTTGGTTCTCAACTGGTCCCAGTGGGTGCTACTGGAATCTGAACTGCAGCACTGATCTAGTGGAAGTTGTTCCTGCCCATGGCGGGGGGGTGGAATTAGATGATCTTTAAGGTCTCTTCCAACTCGAACCATTCTATGATTCTATGATTGAGCGACGCAAAATGAACTCACACACCTCGTCCTCACACAGAACCACCAGTATGGAGACACACAACCCTCTCCTTTGTGGTCAAGATTCTGGTCCCAGGTCAGGAAGATGCTCCAGGTTTAGTCCGATCGAACAGAGCCTGTTATCTTTGTAGGAAGCTCAGAAGAAAGAAGATAATATTATTAACACCTGTCAGTCATCACATGAACAGCCTCACAAATATTTATCAGCTGGAGAAATACATCGGCTCACAAGTTGCCAAGTAACATAACAAGAGGCACTTTTAAATAAATATATGTGAGTCTGCAGGTGATGAATTAGCCAAATCCCTTGGTATGTGGCCTAAAGACATGTTTTGCTCTGGAAGCCCAGCACCAGTAACGATAATAACGATCTGAGCCAGGAAAAAGAACCTACGCTAAGCAATTTCTGACTGTGTCCAGCACATAGTGAATCCCAAGGGAAGTGCTTCCCTGCTGGGAGTTCTGCAAGCAGAGCAGTGCCCGCTGGATCCACGTCTGCTCGTGAGAAATTAGCAAGGAGGATGGGGTGTGGTTTTAATTTTGCAGGAGGGGTGAGAGAAAGCCCAATGCACCAATGCACAAAGGCACCCAACCAACTAAGGTTAGGGTAGACGAGGTGCTTAAAAGCATGATTTAGGGATTGGTGGGAATGGTTGGACTCGACGATCCGGTGGGTCTCTTCCAACCTGGTTATTCTGTGATTCTGTGATCCCACACTGATGTGCTGCTCCACTATACCAGGGTTTCATGTTTCCCTGTCACTAAATCATAGAATCACCAGGTTGGAAAGGGGCTGAGGGGACATGGTTTAGTGATTGATAGGAATGGTTGGACTCGATGATCCTGTGGGTCTTTTCCAACCTGGTGATTCTATGATTCTATGAAAAGACCTCTTTGATCATCGAGTCCAACCATTCCTATCTGCCACTAAACCATGCCCCTGAGCACCTCATCCACCCATCTTTTCAATACCTCCAGGATTAATCCTTGCTGTGAGGCCAGTTTGCAAGTTTTGGGATGTTATTAGGGGAGTAAGTGCTGCCAGAGGAGATAAGGTGGATTTGCAGTTCATCCTTCCGTGGAGTAGCCTTCACTTGTTGTGGTGGGATTTGGTGGGCATGTTCCCACAGAAGTCCACTGTCTCCTTCTACCATCACTGGAGTACATGGCCTGAGAGTTTTGTAAGAGTCATTTTGGGGCTACTTTAGAGTTCTTGCCTGAACCACAGCACAAAAAGAGGCTTGCTGGTCATGAAACTGGGTAGGCAAAGTCAACTGGGTGAGCATCCCCAGCTGCATGGTTTTGAGGAGGATGGATGCTGCCTGCCCTTGGTGTGCCCAGGGAAGGGGATGCAACATCTCCTTTCCTGGAGATGTTTAAGGCATGGGTGGACAAGGTGCTGAGGGACGTGGTTCAGTGTTTGATGGGAATGGTTGGACTCGATGATCCGGTGGGTCTCTTCCAACCTGGTGATTCTATGATTCCGTGATTGTAAGAAGAGACGGAGTGGCCGAAGTGATAGTGGTGGATGTTGCCCAGAGAGACTGTAGATGCCTCATCCCTGGAATATGCAAGGATAGGAGCTCCTCTCTAAGCTCATGGCCATCACAGTGCCCTGCAGACACACATCAGAAATAATGAACAAGGGGAGGTCAAAGCTTTTATTAGCCCAGCTGCCAGAGTTGGAAGAAAACAGACCAGCTTTCAGGCACAGGAGCTCATCTCCTTGTCCCTGCTTTCTAATTATATCAGTTGATCTGGTACAAGCTTGTTCTGCTCCCTGTGGACCTTCATTACATCCCTGGCTCTGCCCTTCATAAGCACTTGGAGTAACAGCCAAGACATCCCATCTGCAATGTTGAGTATGGAAGAACCAGCTGTCCCATCTCAGACACTAACCTGCAGTGGGGACCTCTGCCTCCAGCTCAGCTCAGCAAAGAATTGCAAGGAGACAGGGGACAGGGACATGTTGGTGTTAGTTTTGGCCGGACCAAGCATCTTATCCTGCTCTTATCTACCCAAGGGGATTGCTCCCAGCAGTGGGGTGGAAAGCCAGGGTGGGCTGTGCCTGTTCTGGCTTCTTAGGGCAGCTCAGAGAGGACAGGATGGAGAGAAAAGGATGAAAACATCCCCAAAACCATCAGGGATGCTGAACTGAGATGGGCAGAGGTGCACCCCACCATCCTGCACACAGAGCAGCGTCCCTGCTCCCACTGCTTATCTCCCCAAGGCACCACACCGTGGTCTTGCTCTCCCATCTCTGGGAAAGACTAGGACCTGCTCCTGGCTCAGATTTCTCCCTCCTCAGATAAATACACTTCTCAAAAGACTTCTAGAAGTCACAGCTCCACCCAGTTTCAGCTCAGCAGGGGCATAAATACCTCTCTCTAGGAGCGAGCTGAATACAGCCCATAAAGCATGGCTCTTGTGCCAGTCTCTGGGAGACCCTGATGTTTTCCACGGCTTCCAGCTCCTCCTGTAATGCGAATAATAAATCACTGCTGCCGAGCTGGTCCCCAGCCAGCCATTGCGCAGCAGGAGTTTGCTCTCCTCTTTCCTCTGATCAGAGAGTTGCTGTGCTCTTCCTCCCTCCCAGTGTTTTTCTGAGCTGGGATGCAGTCGCAGCTGCATTTGCAGACCCCTGGGGCTGATTTCTTTGGGGATCAGGACATATGCGATAGCCAGGACTGGTTTTAGCTGTGCTGAATCCCAAGTGGAAAGTTTATTCTCTGTTTTGTGCTCTGCTGCTGGCATTTTGAATCATAGAATCACTAGGTTGGAAAAGACCTTTGAGATCATTGAGTCCAACTGTACCTGTCCACTACTAAACCACATTCCTAAGCACTTCATCATTTTGTGTAGCCCCTGACGTGTTCCTTAACCCTTCAGACCTCTATTTCCCTCTGTTGGGCTGTATTTCAGTCCCTCACACCCAGCACTAACAGTAAGGGGTTGTACTGAGTGGGAACTGAATTATCGATTTTCTCTGGAATGGGGTTACAGTTTAAAGCTGAAAGAGGGGAGATTGAGATGAGATATTAGGAAGCAATGTTCGCCTGTGAGGGTGGAGAGGCCCTGGCATGGGTTGCCCAGGGAAGTTGTGGCTGCTCCATCCCTGGAGATGTTCAAGGCCAGGTTGGATGTGGCTTTGAGCAACCTGCTCCAGAGGGAGGTGTCCCTGCATGTGGCGGGGGGGGCTGGAACTGGATGCTCTTTAAGGTCCCTTCCAACCCAAACCATTCTATGATTCTAAGATTTTAAAACCTAAGCTTGTGGTCAAGGCAGTAAATGTGTGACCCACGCATGTTTGGGGCGGTTAACACCCCCACAGGCAACAACCCGAGCCCGAACAAACTCATCTCGCTTGTGACCTGTTGCTTGGGGCGGCTGCACCAGCCAAACCAGCCCACAGCCTGCTGACGTTCCTCAGCACCATCCAAGGGCTTTGTCTTTCCCCTCCATGCTCTCAGGGGCCCTAATTAGCTTTTAATAATAATAATACACACACACAAAAAAAAAAATTCCTGGGCAAACAATCCAGTCCAGGCACCCGCCAGGACTGCAAACACTCCTGAGGGGCACCAGGTGTGGTGCATTCCTGATAGCTGGAAAAGAAAGGAGGGATTATTTCCCTTTCCTTGCAGCCAACCCACTCTGGCTCCAAGCAGGGCTGGACTGTGCCCGGCGTTGCGGGAGGTGGGTATGTGGCTCTGGGAAAAGGTCCCTCAGCCAAGGTGTGAGCAAAGCCTCCTGCTCCAGAGTTGATTAATGATGGTGTTTCTTGCTTAAATACATTTCCTCCTGTTGGAGGTGTGGGGTTTCAAGTGATAAAAGGGGTCTGTTTAGTTTAAAAGCAAGTCCTCACCAGTCACCCGAGCAACCCCTGAGCAGCCTTCCCAGGCCGTGAATGTCTCAGCATCAGGTTGTGCGGATGCGTCCATCACCTGGAGGTTGTTCCTTGCAGCTGGAAAACTTAATCATTTCTTCTTTAATGAACTTTCCCATCAATTTGTTGATGTCTTTTCTCCTTCTGAGCAGAGAAGTCGAGGATGGGTAGAACAACAGTGTTTTTCACCTCAGCCCTGGCTTCAGTCAGGACAGGAACTGGGCTAGAGCCTTTTACTTCTGTTCTCCACCTTTGACATGGGGGTAAAAAAACAATTTAGCGCCTCTCCAGCGTTTTACAGATAGGCAGAGATGTGGGCTGCTTGATAGCATTTCTCTTGGCCAGCTGCTGTGATAAAACCAGGGCATCTGCCAGCTCCAGAGCTGGGCAGCAAAACTCCGTGCCAGAAAGTCCAGTGCAAGATTAGAAAAGACGTCCCTCTCCTCTCCGGGAGAGCACGCAGGAGATAACACCAGCCCCACGCACACACACACACCCCCCAGCCCCCCAGCACTCTCTGTTTCATGCCCTGGCACTGGAATGAGAATCTCTTCATTTCCTTTGGACACTTATCCTCTAAGGATCTTGATCCCGGGGGCGAGCGACACAAACACCCTTTAAATCCGTCACAGCAGGCTTAGGGGAGGATTAGCCAATGCCTCTACAGGCTTTACACTGGCCTCTGGCTCCGGGTCAGAGCTGGTCCTGGAGTCCCACGTCCGATCCTGGTAGCCCCATCCAGCTTTTGGTTTGTATTTCTCGAAGAAAACAGGAAAAACGGAGCAAGCCTGACTTTAACTCGTGTTGGGAGACTGTTGCATCCCAAGCAAGCCTAGGCTGAGAAATCACTTCCAAAAGCAGCAATCATTTTGAATTGCAGAGCTGATGCTTGTGCAGGTTGAGGATGTGGCTGAACGACACCTCCTGCCCACTGCCAAGGAGGGGAGAACCCCACCCTGCTCTCCTCTTCTGGAGTGGTTCCCCACAGAGGAGCCTGGATGTTTCCCTGATGAAGAACTGCCTTCTCCTTGTTGTCTCAACCTGGCTGGTGGGCATCGTCCCTTTCTGTCATCCCCTTCCTATTGGCAAGCAATTACCTGATTGCTTCAGTTTTCAACACTTTTCCTCCTCAATTTGTCTCAGCGATGCTTTTTTCCCCCCGTAGCTTCACTGCTGCGCACTGCATCCTCTCTAACTCTTCCTATTTCCCATCCCCAGGGGCTTTTCAGCTCCGACACCTCTCACAGACCCTCCTGGTGTGGCTTTACTCCAGCACAGGCAAGCTTGTTTAATAGCTGTTGACACCATAACTTCATTCGAATCGATCTTGTTAGCTAATTAGCTGATTGCAGTAAATGGCGTGAATTACCTTGGGGGATTTTGCCTCATCCTCCTCAGGGCACGGCAGTGGCTGGTGAGTCCCATGTAAGAGGTGGGAATCACAGCAGTGAGATGCCTTCTTCTCCAGTACCAGGTATCCCTGTGCCTTGTAGAGATGCAGTGGAGTTAGAAGAAGGGAACCATCGCCTGATACAATGGTTTTTAATTGCCAGAGTGCTTCAGATGGAACAAAACTTCACATATATTCACATTAGCTACCACAGAGCCTAACATGGACTAAGGAGCCTGTTTATGGCATGAAGTGATGAGTGGATGTGACTCTTCGTTCTTCCTCAAAATGCAGCTGGAGGTCACTCAGATATTGGGCTAAAGATAAGCCAAATGATGTAGTTTTTCTCAGAGGGCACAATTCCATTGCAAAATTCACTGCCAGGGGATGTCATGGAGGACAAAACACCAGTGGATTGGCTAACGAGGGACCAGAAGGTGTAGTGGAGAGTGAGTGCCCTCTGATGGCATCAAATCCTTTGGGGGCTCCAAAGGCAGCCTTGGGCATGAGGTATCCTGAAAAGCTTTGTGGCACGGAAGATATAGGGAAGGATCGGTGCACTTTTTCCTCTTCATAATCCTTTTTGCTCTAAGTAGCAGCTGATCAGGGAGGATGAAGAAGGAGCTGATATGGGAGGATGTCTGTGAAGCCCAGCCAGAAACACCCCTTCCCCAGCCCCCTTGGCATCCAGTCAAGATCCATCACTTCACCACTCCCAATCATATGCTTTAATGATAACTCATGTTCATTTTGTAACCAGAATAACCATGTTTCTACAAACAAGAGCACCTCACATGAGCAGATTTCCATCTGTGGAGCTGCCTGGGCCATCTAATACAGCCTGCTCCAAACGAAGCTAAACGAATCTGCAAAGTCCTATTCCGCATGAGCCATCTATTTATATTGACAGCTTCCCACACTCCATCCGTCTGGTCCCACATCGCTTTCTGCGGGGATAAGCTGCATCACTCCCGCTCTTCTTCTTTCCCCTTTCCCTGAATATTGCCCTGCAATTATCATCTTCCCAATCTTCTGGGATCAGAAAGAAATCCAAGGACTGGTGAGGGTGGTGAAGCACTGGCACAGGTTGCCCAGAGAAGTTGCGGATGCCCCGTTCCTGGAAATGTTCAAGGCTAGATTGGATGGGGCTTTGAGCAACTTGATCCAGTGGGAGGTGTCCCTGCATGTGGCAGGGGGGTTGGAACTGGGAGATCTTCAGGTTCCCTTCCAACCCAAACCATTCTATGTTTCTGTAATTCTAGGATGAGCAGCAGCCCACACCACTCCTCACCCTGCTTCTAGGGGACCTTTGGGACCAAATTAACCTCAGCCTGCTGTTTAAAAATGTTTATCCCTAGGCCATGCCATTTAGTGTCATTCTAGGTCACTAATGGACTAGAAAGCACTTTGTTGCCCCTGTGCCATATGAGAACATCAGCCAGCTATTGCCAAAGCCAGAAGAGAAATTATCGAGCGTTTCTGCCTTTTCTCTGTTGTATCAGCAGTTTTCTGATCTCCAGCCTGGGGACAGGGAAAGCTGCTGCAGCTCAGTTATTTCACTGCTCTTAATTTTGCAAGATTAGATCAGAAGTCAAATCCTCCCTGTTTTCCATGAAACTTCAGGAGAGAGCTCATATGGCCAGGGCTTGGGAAGGGAATTCATTCATTGCAAACTGAATTGCAGAGTAAATGCTGTAGTTTTCTTGAGCCAGAAGAGCAAGAAGTTCTTGTCCTGGTAGTCAATGTTGGTGAAGAAAAGACAGCCCGAATGGAACTAGGGTCTCCAAGACTCTTTGACTCTCTGCCAGTGCCACTAAAAAAGCCAGATTGTTAGCTAGACCTTTTATTCTTTGTTTCAAGAGGGCCAAATTATTAGCTTGGCATCCACTGGCTGAACGAACATCATAAACTGGTCTCAAACACATGTAATGTCGTCACTCATTGCCAGCAACCCCAGCTGCAAAGCGCTGTCACCTCCCTTGTCCTCCTTTTATCATGTAAGAAATTCATAGGGGTTGCAAGGGCTGAGTGTCATGGTTGCTGCAGATACCATCTCTGTAGCCAGGTTTGCAGGTGAATCATAGAATCATAAAATCACCAGGTTGGAAGAGACCCACTGGATCATCGAGTCCAACCATTCCTATCAATCACTAAACCGTGCCCCTCAGCGCCTCATCCACCTGTCCCTTAAACACCTCCAGGGAACATCACCTGAGGCTCCTGTTGCCCTCTATAACCACCTCTGAAGCTTCCTGAGCGATTGGCAGAGGTAGAAAGCGGGCAGTTTTAGCAGGGGGGTTGGACTGGATGATCTCCAGAGGTCCCTTCCAACACCAACCATTCTGTGTGATACTAAGGAAGATCCTGGGTTTGCTCTGTTTACCTGTTGGTTGAGCCTCCAAACATGCAAGAAGCAGTTGGACCCATCCATGAGGTCTCAGCAGCGCAAGGAGCACACTGGGACTTTGTGGTGACTTGTACTTGCTGCAGCAGAGGGGAGAAGACCCCTGGCAACTCATAAAACAGCCCCGGCCATGTATGAACTGGCCAAGAGGTAGATATAAGGCATTTTTACCACTGTGGAGGAGTTTTGCTGGTGGAGCTGTCGCTGAACAGCTTTGCAAAGGATGAGTGACACGCGTGGGGGTGGCTGTCTCATTTGATCTAAGGGAGGAGTTGGGTGAGGACGTGGGACGCAGAGAGAAACAAAGGCAGAAAGCAACAGAGGTAGAAGGCGATGCTTTTCCTTGCTGAAGGTCTGCAGGGTTGGACACAATGAAAGTCCCTCCTCCAACTCTTACCCTGAAAAAGCCACATCCCAAAAGACATTCAATGCCACATTTGAATCCATTCAAAACACGTCAGGGTCAAACCTTTTCAATGCGAGAAAGAAAATAAACCCAAAGACAAAAAGCTATTCTGGAGGAGGGGAGGGGAAGGAAGTGGCTCCCAAAATATCAATGACAACCCTTCCTTTAATTCCAGCTGCAGCTGTGGGTTGGGTGTCTCCGCAACAGCAGGACATCGCAGGGCAGCAGATGTGAGCACATCCTTCTGCACCTTCCCTTTGGTGGGAGACGTCCCCAGTGATGGAACCGCAGAGCTTTTGGCAGGTTAGGTAAGGACCATGAGGATCTGGGTGCTGGAGCGGGAACACCTCTTGGTGGGAAGGGCTCCTGCAGGGAGAACAGAGACGTCTGGCACTAGAACTCACAAAGCTGTTTGCATCTGCTTTAAACACCATTGAACACACATGGACGCCCATCTCCAAAATAATTTGGGTTACCTTCCCTGCATTTCTGTTCCTTAGCAGGAATCACTAAGTGAGGGTTTTTGAGAAGGGACCTATAAGCCATTCCAGCGCAACGTTCTAGAAATCATGAAGAGATGGAGAATTTTGAACTGGAGGAGAGAGTGGACTTGAAACCAGAGACAACTGAAATTCAGTTTGGAGGAAATGGAGTGCAGGGATAGGACACCGGGCAATGATTTTAAGCTGAAAGAGAGAAGTCTGAGATGAGATCTTAGGAAGAAATGTTTTCCTGTGAGGGTGGTGAGGCATTTGCACAGGTTGCCTAGAAAAGTTGTGGCTGCCCCATCCCTTGGAGGTGTTTAAGGCAGGTTGGAGGAGGCTTTGGGCAGCCTGATACAGTGGGAGGTGTCCCTGCCCATGACAGGGAGGTTGGAACTGGGGGGATCTTCAAGGTCCCTTCCAACCCAAACCATTCCTAGGAAGCACCACCCTGTAAGGCTGCCATCTATTTTCCTTGGGTCTTTTTTGCCTGCATCTACTCTGGCACAGCCTCTGTAGAACCGTTGTTGTCCACATTGAATTGATGATGGCTGTTGGGCTGTGCCTTTCCCTTTGCTCCTCGCCTGAGGTGGCTGCACCACAAACAAGGCACTGCGGAGAAGCTGGCTGGGGGAGGAAGGAGAGGGGTTAAACACCCCAAATGTCAGTGGTCTTAAAAATAGCCAGACTTTTCCCGCTCACGTTGACTCACCCGTCACAGACCACAAATTCCTGAGACGCGTCACGGGCTGTGGGGAAATCGCCTTTCTCTGCTCTGTTCCAAACAGACCATGCATCTGTCTCCAGGGTGACCCTTGGGCATCCTCTGAGGGACAGTCCTGTCCTCACAAGCATGCGGGGGTGGTGGGGTAGGAGAAGGCCGGGGGGAGATGTGTCAACATCCCAGAAGAAGCAAGCTTGAAAGGAAGGTGGATTTGATAGGAATGGTTGGACTCGATGATCCAGTGGGTCTTTTCTAACCTGGTGATTCTATGACTGGGAAACATCACTCTCTTCTCCTTCTCCTGGGATTTTCTGGGGTCCCTTCTGGGGTTCATCCCTATCAGTGGGGTTTTCTACACCTGCAGTAAGACACCCAGCAGAAAATAGGACCGTGTGTGTGTCACAGAATCATAGAATTGTTTGGGTTGGAAGGGAAATTAAAGATCATCCAGTTCCAACCCCCCTGCCATGGACAGGGACATTTTCCACTAGATCAGGTTGCTCATAGGTTGAGGAGATGAAGGATACAGGGCGAGGGTGACTGAGAAGAGAGGATGAAGAAGGCACGATCAAGGAGACCAGGAGGAGGCTGTTAGGAGCCACAGAGACAAGGCAAGAAGCCTTGTACAGAGAATTTGTCTAAGCCTTACATATCTGCTTCTTCGAGGGCTCAGAGGTTTGTTTGCACCAGGGTGATTTCCCTACCAGGAATCCACTTGTCTTGAGTTAAAAATCTCCTCGCCAAGTGATGGAGAGCTTCTTGAGAGCTTGCACTCCTCCTGGGACTAGGGACGACCTGGCACAGCGAAGCTCAACGTACCTGTGCCATCTCTGCTGTCGTGCCTGGTGTCACTCCTGGGTTGGTGTGCTGGCAAATCATGTTTCTCGGCATCCCCTCTCTGGAAGTCAACACAGCCCTCTGACTCCTCCAGCTTATCTACCTGCTAGCGTGGCATCATGGGACTTGTCCAGCTTCCCACTGGGCTCCAGGACAGCTAAGCCACTCCTTGTGCTTGCCCCAGGTTTCCCCAACAGTGAAATATGGTTTTGTGGAGATGATCTTGAAGGTCCCTCCCAACCCAAACCATTTTATGATTCTAGAATGGTCCTACTGAAAATCTCGCTCTGTATTTTCAGCATGTAAGTAATCAGGCCAGGCAAGTGATGTAAATTTAGCTACCTTCATGCCAGTAATCTATCCTCCAGGGTCAGCTTTCTTTAGCAAAATATTAAGATGTTGTGTGATGATGTATTTTTAAGTATCAGGCACACAAAACTCTCTGGATTCTGATCATTTGAGCTTTCCCAGATCTTTCTCCAACCTTCCTGGACGTGGTGGTGGCACTTTAGTATTCTAGGGATGAACAGCACGGAAAATCAGTACAACCAACAGGCCAGGATAGATAGAAAATGATCAGTTTGACAGCCTGCTTTATGTTCCCTCAATACATCCCAAAATTTGAGCTCTGTGCATTTTGCACTAGCTCATGATGGATTTCTTGTCTATGAACTTGTCAAGTTTCCCCTCAAATCCCAGGTATCCCCCGAGCATCACAGAATATGATGGGGACTCACAAAGATCATCAAGTCCAACTCCTGTTCCTGCATAGAACAACCCCAACATTCACACCATGTGTTTGAGGGTGTTGGCCAAATCCTCCTGGAATATTGTCAGGCTTGGTGCCCTGACTTCTTCCTTGGGGAACAGCAGCATCCCTCATCAGGGAGCTCTCCAGGCCAGCTACAATGGCATGAAGAAAGAAGTTTCTTCCTTTTCTTCTCTATTTCTTCCTTTACTTCCTGATGGTTTCGGACTAAGTGCTTCTCCTTTCCATGCTGAAAAGGAGACAGAGATCGACATCTGCATGTCACTTGGCTCCCAACTGCAAGCTGTCTGTAGCACTGCCCCAAAGCCACCAGTGCTCTTGTAAAGCCTCCTGGGGATGTCTGAGCAATTCATCAGCACGGATTCTTTTAAAAACCTACTGAGGAAAAAATGCTGAAAATACTTGTGCAGGCAGATTCCGCAGCAGCCCCTGTCAGCAGCACAGGTGAGACAAGCAGTGTGGGAATGCTCGCAGCCCAGACAAATTAATAAGGATGCTGTGCTGGGATGAATTCTGCCCCAAATATCTATGAAGTGCAAGCTGGTAACGTGTGCCAAGCTCCTCTGGAGCTTGTTTCACAAGTGCTTCCCATTTTACACACATGTCTGAGGCATCCTGCTGCCCTGAGCTCCAGGCAGGGCTGAGAAAAACAAACAGGAGTGAGGAGACCAGGTGGTGGTTCAACCCCAGGCAGATGCCTTGTCTCGTTGCGTGTCTTTGCCCTAAACCAGCATAAAGCCCTAGGAGCCTTTGCCTTGCTTTATGCTACAGATGCTGAACTGATCTGTGTAGCCTGGAGAGGAGGAATCTGAGGGGAGACCTTATTGCTCTCTACAACTACCTGAAAGGAGGTGGTAGAGAGGAGGGAGCTGGGCTCTTCTCCCAAGTGACAGGACAAAAGGAAATGACCGCAAGTTGTGCCAAGGTGTTTTAGATAGGATATTAGGAAAAACTTCTTTACTGAAAGAGTGGTGAAGCACTGAAGCAGGCTGCCCGGGGCAGTGGTGGGGTCGCCATCCACAGAGGTGTTCAAAAAATATGTAGATGTAGCGCTTCGGGACATGGATTAGTAGGCACAACGGTGGTGAGTTGATGGTTGGAGTAGATGATCTTGGAGGTCTTTTCCAACCTTAGCTGTTCTATCATTCTACGATTCTTTGATTCAGGTTGGATGGACAGCATCAAGCACGGGGATGGGAGATAGGATGGATGCATAAGGCTTGGTCATCAAGGTCTTCTCCTCGTGCCGCTGGGGCTGAGCGGATCCTGAATGGATCACTGTGCTGATCTGTAGTGTATTGGCAATTTGCTTACTGCAAAGTGGCCATGCAGAGCTGAACAATGTAGGCAAAGCTATTGGAAGAAGGGGAGAGGGATGCTTTGAAGGGCTGGCATGGGGTCTATGCTCAATGAGTAGCAAGGAGAAGATCCCCATCTAACATGTACCATAAGTCTGCTTAAAACCAGCATCTAGTAGTTCTCCCTCGACTTGCTTTACTCCTTCAAGAATTCTGGTCCCAAAATCCCACAAAAGATGCACCAGAACTGGAACGGATACAGAAAAAGAGAATGGTTAGAGAGTGGGGGTTTAGGGACAGCAACTCTCTAGGGTAGAAATCTCCAGCCTCGGAATGAAATGACTGGGGAGGAGATCTATATATAACGGTGTATCAATCTATAAAATCACCACTGTCAGGGGGAATAAATCTCATAATGGAAGAGTAACAGTTCTCACATCATCATCTGGAGGTCATTTGAGCTTTGCATTCACCTTCAGGTAGACTTGTCATTGGCGTGATCTTGAGAAAGGCTGGGCTCTGCTTCAGGATGTGCTTGCCCCGAACAGCCTCCGGGGCAAACCAGGCTGAAGCTCCTCTTGCTTGCGAGCTCTGCCTGGCTCCCTAACACACTCATCGTGATGCTGAGGTGTGTCAGTGTTCACAGCATGCTTGGCTTCACGCGTGGTGGAAACATCAGCTAGACAGAGGTTAAAGGTCTTTTCTAAAATGTGTTTGAAGCTTTGGGACCAGGAGAAGCAGTGAGCTGTGCATGGGATGTGGACGATTAAACACCTCACTGCTCTGAGATGCAGATAGGATGGGGACAATGAAGAAGCTTGACCGGAGCATCTGCATCTGGCGTATTTACAGCTCTGGAGAAGACGCTCATTGGGTTCAGGCTAGAGATGAGGGAGGGGAGCCATGCTGTAAATGGAAATTCAGTGTTCAAGCTCCTTCCAAAGGACATACGGAGGTGTCAAGATCATCACTGATTTTGGAGAAGGCATCTTGCTGCCTGATGTGGAAGCATGAGCAGAAGCAGAGGCGTTTAGGACTTGATCCTGGCCATGAGGAGCTTTATAGTGCTGATGGACCGGTTCATGCTGATCTGGCACTAACTGCTATCAGCAACTGAAAGAAGCTGAGGTCCAAGAGGTGGTTAAGGAAGAAAAGCAGCTTTATGTGTGGGATAGGAACTGTTTCACCAAGAGTGGTGTAGAGGCGTGCATGTGGGAGGGCAGGAAGGACATCAGCTGTGATAGGAATGGGGTGAGAATGAGTTAGGAGGAACATGGCAGGGTCTGGCATGGTTTCTGCATGAGGACAAGCCTGGCATTCTTCAGCCTTGGAAAATGGTAGCTAACGGGAGACACGAGAACAATGGAGGCTGGAGAAGAAATACCAGAGGTGCTTGCCCTGCTATTACTGCTTTGCCTTAGGCTTTTGGGTGCTGCTTGGAGACAGGACCTGGGCTTGGTAGGTAGATCAGAATATCTGGGTCCAAGTCCTCGACCATACCTCCTCGTCCCCTCCAAACTGAGAATTGCTGTGTTCCTCTGAAAACACCCAGGAGCTTGTTTTCTTCTGTGCAAATCATTTACAAAATTCCTTTCCCTTTCCTCCCACCCCCTTTGTAATTATCCTCTTCCTTCATAGAGTCATAAAGACATAGAACAGGTGCTACAGGGAAGCTGGGGAGGTGCTCTTGATCAGGGAGTGCAGCGACAGGACAAGAGGGAATGGTTTTAAGCTGAAAGAGGGGAGATTTAGATCTTAGGAAGAAATGTTTTCCTGTGAGAGCGGTGAAGACCTGGCACAGGTTGCCTAGGGGAGTCGTGGCTACCCCATCCCTGGAGGTGTTCAAGACCAGGTTGGATGGGACTTTAAGCAGCCTGATCCAGTGGGAGGTGTCCCTGCCCATGGCAGAGGGGTGAGAACTGGAAGATCTTTCAGGCCACTTCCAACCCAAAACATTCTATGATGGTTAATAGGACTGAGCAGACAGCTCAGAAACCCATGAGAGCAACACCTCCCTGCAAATCAGATAATTCATTTAGCAAGTGAAAAATAGCTTCCCAAGGTTCACAGCACCAGGGCAGAAATCTAAGAGCATTTGAAGGAGGATGGAAAGCCAAGCTCTGGCTTTGCTGGTCCTTCCCTCCCACCAGATCCCCACCAGCCCAGCAGGCTGTGAAGGAGACCACAAAAATATTTCACTCTTCCTGTACCACTTCAAAACCTCGGAGCCAGTCTTTCCACAGGGGCTCAGGTCGTCTGCCACACGAAACTCCAATTCTTTTCCTAGCTGGCAAATAAAACACATCTGTATCTCTGTGTCTAGCTCTATCACCAATGTATATGAAATCATAAAGCCCCTGGCACATATCTTGTGAGAGCTAATTATAGGATTTGGAAGCTAACGTGATAATATTTTCTTCAGATGTGTGGTGCAGATGTAATTACTTCTCTGGAGATGCCAGCCGCAGATGACGCAAGATGCCCTTATGTAATCGCCTGCACTTATGCAGTTATGGAAATTTTCCCTCTCTGGCCCATCCCCTACTTTCCCCTCAACTCCTTCTTTCGTTTTTCATGCTCAGCTCTCTGTGGCTTATTCAGAAGGTGATGGGGTGAGGTCAGTAGGCCAAGCAGACAGGAAGCAGAAGGGCAGTTTTGTAGAAAGTCTGCTCCTGGTTTTCCTTGTCTGCCTCATCAAGGAAGGAGCAAAAGGAGTTAATGGCTTTGCATCTGCTGTGTTGGCTTCAGAGGGGCTGGGAAGTAGTCCCCATCCACCTTTCCATCTGATGGACTGGAAGGGGGAGTCACATCAGAGCCAGGTGTCCCTCCGGCCCTGGCATCTACTGTGGCTTGGATGTCAGAGGATGCCGGGCAGCCATCTGCTCCATCCAGCACACCAAGGAGCAGCATCGGCCCACTGCCCCCTCGCTGAGAAAGGGCTGGAGGATGCCAAAGGTGCGATCAAATTGCAGAAGAAAGCATGTCATTGCAGGGGGGAAGGATTTGTGAGACACAAACACTTCAGTTGCTCTGAAGATCGCTCCGGGATACACAAAGGTCTCTCAGATGACCCACAAAGTCACTTCTGCCAGGTGGAAATCACAGAGTGCTTTCAGGTGTGCCGAAAATGCTTCCAAACCAGGCCTATTTTTGCCTGTAGACTCCTTCTGAGTTTTATTGCCCCAAATTCTCTCTGTCCCACTGCCTTTCTCCTATGGCTGGACAGGCAACAGAGGTCAGAGATGTGGATCTAGGCTTTCATCACCAGTGTTGGTCAGAGAGAACACAGTCCCCTGACATGACCAGTAAACCCCACCTTAACTGCAAATATTCAGGAGAAAAGGTTGATAAACATCCTGGAGGCATCACCCCATACCTGCAGCACATATTATGGTTGAGCACCCACCTGCTCCTACTCTCTTCCATCCCTCTTGCCAAGCCAAACCTGAGTCCTTTCTTGCTGTATTTTAGGACTAATACGTGACAGGGAGAGGTGACTCCTAGCTCTGGCCCATCCTGCCACCATCTGAGATTGCAAAGCTGGATTGTGAAGACCTTTCCTTCTCATTTTCTCCACGTGGCATCTGAGCCAGAGCATGGCTTGAGGAGGACAAGCCTGGGGATGAGCAAATCCTGAATCCCTCAGTGGCCAAGAAGACATCAGGAAGGGTTCAGAGAGCTGAGAAAGGGGGAGTTTGCCATACATGATCTAGAGAAAAGGAAGCAAGAGAGCTGGTAGCTGGAGCTGGGAGCAGAGACAAAACCACTGGTCCACCCACTGGAGAAACTTGTTTCCAGACATGGTCCAGTGCCAGGAACTGCAGAGCAATTTATCTTTAGGGTAGGGAATAGCCACATTTCTCTGAGGATAAAGAAACCATGGGGAAGGCAATAGCTGGACAATGCATTTGTTGTTCTCACGTCATTTATTAACCATGAACTGTAAACTCCCAACTGACTCCAGGGCCATCAGCTGGTCATGGATTTAGATGGCATTTCAGCCCACATCTTCAATCAGCCTAATCCTCCTCCCTGTGGTCTGTCAACTGTGTCGGCTGGATTCCTGTGGATTGGAAACGAGGTGCAGACCTTGGGTCCTATACAGAGAGGCACCACGGAGGTGCTCCAGGCTTCATGCTTGGTCCTCCATTACCCTTCCAGAAGCTCCTTCTTCCCAGAGCTAGGAGACCCTCTTGCTTCTGCTTTTGCTGAAGCCATTCACCCAACTCATCTTAGCCAGAGTGCTTGGACGGGAAGGAGATGGAACTGGGTGGCAGGGACAGGGTGGGTGGACTGAGCATCATGCGCACACACCAGTGAGGATCTAATCCCAACGTTCCTCCCTTGTAATGCTGAAAGAAACTGTCCACCCCTAGCCAAGAGGGGTGCTGAATCCCAGTGTGGGCAGAAGTGGCACTTTCAAAAAACATATATGCTGATTTGGTGATTTCAGTGGAAATCTAGCCCAAAATTTGGTTTTCTCCAACTTATTTTTGCTAGACCTGGCCTGCTTTAGGACTGTGAAGGGGAGGTTTGCTTCTTTCATTCTGGGTAACCACCCAAGAATGATAAAGCAAGCTTCTCCAGTTTAGAAACCAGTTGGGAGGCCTGATAACCCTTGACTTTCTCAAGACTACTGCCCGGTAGCTCGTCAGCATTGCTACCATCGCTGCTTTTCTTGGAGTTTTTCAGCCAAGGCATGAAGTGAGAGCACAAAAAAAGGACAACAATGCTCCCCTTCCTCTTTTATTTTCCAGTTTATATGTTTTAGATGAACGTCTTGGCCAGCATTAATGTGGTTCGAGCTCCTGTGAGAGAAACAGGCGCTCTCCTCCCCCGCGGAGGCTGTGTGGTTTGAGGGCTGGTGAACAAAACCCTGCTCCACTCATTCCTCAGCTGCAGGAAGGAAGATGCTCATTTAATGCCCTTTTCTTCAGTTACGATGAGCAGGCACAGGACAAGAGGGCCATATGGCTAGGACTAGCTTTTACAAAGCATCACATCTTCCCCCCAGGCACCTACAAGCCACCACATTAGAGCATCCCAGCACACATGCTGGATTTTCAGCACCAGCAGCTAGAGATGCAGGAGCCACCCTTGATTTATGGGAAGACCTGGGCGATGCACCAGGTTGGGGCTTGCCAGCGCCGCAGAGGCTTTGTCTGCTCTGTGTCGATACAGGAGGAGACAGCTTAAACCAGCAGGGATGTCTTTGCCAGAATAGGAAACCATCGCTTTGGATGACATAAACCAGAGTCTTTTGGCTTGTTCGCGTTGCCTCAAGCTGAGCGGGCAGATGTTGTCATGGATTGGAGATAGAAAATGTCCCCCCCATCAGAGCAGATGGCATCAACCCAGCTTTGCAATATCACCCCAGCTTTGCAGTGCCAACCCAGCCTCAGGACCCCCTATGAGGCCCCTGCAGCAGCTTGGAAGGTCGTCTTCCATTCGCAGCTCTGTGTGGGTATGAGGGGGCTTCACACAGACTCAAATTATTCCATTTAAGAAGCGGGAACGATAGCTTTCAGCATTTTAGGTTCCAGACCAGTCCAATAGGGGGATCCCACTGTGCAAGTACTGACGCAGGTGAGCCTCTAGATACAGAGAAGGCTTTTAAATCCCATAAGCACTCAACAGTTTCTTGCAAAAATAAATACCAAGTGCTCACATGACATTTTTCCTGGGATCTCAGCCATGGAGTTTGCTCAGATTGTGCAGATTGGTGGTGATTTTATCAGCTCGTCCACCAATAAAGTTGAATTTTCTGGCATGGCAAAGCCACACCACCCTACCAACAGCTCTCTGTCCATTTGGCTATGGTTCCTATGGTCCATGCAAGACATCCACAACAACCAGATGAAAGAAAATCTCTCCAGAACCAAGTCCTTGCATGTTCAACACCCATTGACTGTGACAGAAAGCAGGCTCAGGTCCTTACTCCAAAGACCAGGCTGGAAATCTCTAGTCTAATAACAGAGACTGGAAAAGAGCTTCAAACAAAGGCTGATCTGGAGGTACCATATGAGATCTGCTTTCAGCATGCAATCTGCTGGATGTCAAGAACTTATTACAAAAGCAATTAGTTCACAGCTGAGGTCTGAAGTTGTGATGTTGGTCTGAAAGCTTTGGAAGTCTCTAGCCCAACTCCATTGCCTGCACAGGACAAAGTTGGCCTTGGCATTGACCAGCCAGGGCATGAAGACATCACAGGATGGAGATGCCTTCACCTCACTCATGACCTGAAAGTACAAGCAACAGCCAGGAGACCCTCACTTAGGAGTTTTTTCCGCTCCTCAAGGCTTTGAAAGTGAACTTCCCTGTAAATAAAGGAGGCTAGCTGGAGGGAGGAGGAAGAGTCTTACTCACATCAAGAGTTTTTGCACTGAGAAGTTCCTCCCCAAAGCTTTTAAGGAAGAAATCCCAATGGATCCTCCCCAAAGCTTTTAAGGAAGAAATCCCAATGGATAGAGCCAGACATCTCCACTCCTATATCCATTTCTACTTCTGCCTTGAGCACACCAATGTTTTCTGCTGCTGTTCCCCAGGGAAAGTGTTGGGCTAGTGATGCTCCTTCAGACCTCACTGCAGCTGACATTTTGCTCCTCTCTGACCAGTGCAGACACACTTAACCACTTCTGCAGCTGCAGTCCAGGCACCCCAAAGAGCTTTAGGATCTTGAAATGTCTCTAAGAAGAGTGACATCCCCTTGCCAGGGGAGATGCTCAGAACATGCCGGTTCTGCAAGGAAAAGGAAGGATCTGGGGAATAAAGAGGTTGGGGTTTGGTAGGGTTGATTTTTCCTGTCCTCAAGAGGGAGGGTGAAAACAGGAAAAAAAACAAAACCTCCTAGGTTGGAGGCTGCAAAAACCTCAAGTTCAGGGGTGGTCTCGTACAAATCTCAGAGCACCCCATTACGTTTCCACATCACCCACCAAGGTTTCTCTGGGGCTTTGCCTCCAAAGCTATTTTGCTTTCTTTCATTTATTGGAGCAGCTCAAGACTGGCACAGCCTGTCAGGTGCTTGAGCTTTTATTCCACACCTTTGTCTGCTTTTTTGGATCCAGAAAATGCTGTGGATTAAAACTGGGGACACCCTGAGATGACGAGCTGTGGTGGAACTGGGCTTGGGAGAGGTGGAGCAGCTTATTCTAGACGAGCAATAATAGTGCCCAGATTGATTTATTGATAATTTTGCTGTCGTTAAGGGGGTTTCCAAGTGGCTGCTGGGCTCTCTAACCCTCTTGCAGAGGGATGCTCTGGGGCAGCAGCATCAGCCACAAGCTTGGACCCAGCACAAGCTTCTAGTGTTCCTCATCATCCTCACCATCATCATTTCCAGGCATAGGAGAGAAGGAGGAGGGACATTCCAGGAGCAACCCCGGGGAGCAGAGAGGGATGGAGGAGAGGCAGGAGGGCAAGGAGCCAAAGCCATGAACTCCACAGCAGAGGTTTCAGCTGGCTGTGCAGAACTGCCTTCAGAATGGGGTGCTGGCTGCGAATTTGGGGGGGGTCTCTGTTGCCTCTCAGAGGTGGTGGAGGAGGTTTGGTGGGGGTGAGCTTGGTGGGTGCAGAGGTTTTTGTCACAGTGACTGGAGACCTGGGTAAGAAATGGGAGTCGTGGGTTCAAAAGTTTATGACTTGCCTGCGAGCACCAGGAGTATGTATGACTCCGGAGTTTCTGGTATTCTCCAAAGCCTCTTCCATCATGATTTATTCATTTGTGGGAAGCATTAAGACATAACACAACCCCCAAAGAGACAACAAGCATAGCCTTAACCAGCGGTAAGGTCAGGATATTTCCTGCTGTGAGATCTGCTGAGCCCGGGGGATGCTGCAGCTTTACACTGTGCAGCCAAGGGTTCCTGTCCCTGGGCAGCTTCCCCAAATCCCGCTGGTGGGAAGGGTCCATGCCCTGATAAAGCTCCTGGATCAGCTCTGATTATTGCAAGAGCCATCCTGGGGATGGAAAGGGCTTTCTATTTATATGGTTGTTTCCAAGGTGTGTGCCATGCATCCTGCTGCTGGGAAACTCCTGTAGCAACATATAAGCCAGCCTGTTTCTTGGAAGTCTTTGCTTCTAAAGTCAAAGGGCAAAATTAAGAGCTTGAACCTCCGCAGGTATCCATTTTGGTATAATTTCCACTTTTCCCATGCACCCCAGCAGTGCATTTTGCCATGGTTTAAATGCATGTGTAACCCATATTTGATTATTGTTAACATTATTGCTGTTTTACCGTTCTTGCTGCTATCAGCCCGCAGCTAACGATGCTGTGTTTGCGAAGCAGCGACCAGTGACTCCTTCGATACCCATTCATCCTGCCAATAGAAAATTCACTTGAGCAAATAAGTCTAAATTAGCAGCAGCTTTGTGGAGCTTGATTTCCCTCGCTGTACTCCTTTCACGACTGCAAATAATCTAATGGAATTGTTGAGGCCAGCTGGCCCCTGATGGGAAGCCTGATTGCTCTCCTGCCACAGCGCTGGCAGCCGCGGATGGAGAAGAAGGAGCTCTGGACCATCCTGTATCGCTAGGGCTCTGCTCTGAAAGGTGGAGAGGTTAAGGAGGCATAAAGTGATGGCAAAGGAAGGAGGGCAGGATCCAGATCCAGACTTTATGAGGTGATGGGCATCATCTTGTTTGTCCAAATGAGCTGAAACCAGCCAGAAACTGCCAAATTTGGGGGAGAACAGATGGACGAGTGGAATATTTGATGCTTGCTTCCTCATCTGCAATAACCAGGGGAGGAAGCAACTGCCCCTTTCCCTTTCCTCTGCGTTAATGGGCTACAGCAGGAGTAAATCCCTCCATAACTTTAGGTTTTGATGTTGTTCAATGCATGTGTTTAATGTGGATGACACTAAGCTGGGTGGAAGTGTGGATCTGCTGGAGGGTCAGGAGGCTCCAAAGGGATCTGAACAGGCTGGACTGCTGGGCTTGAGGTTTAACACGACCAAACGCCGGGTCCTGCACTTGTGGCACAACAGCCCTAAGCAGAGGTACAAACTAGGAGAAGCCTGGCTGGAAAGCTGCCAGGAGGAGAGGGACCTGGGGGTGTTGGTTGACAGCAACTGAATATGAGCCAGCAGGGGCCCAGGTGGCCAAGAAGGCCAATGGCATCTTGGCTTGGATCAGAAATGGCGTGACCAGCAGGTCCAGGGAGGTTCTTCTCCCTCTGTACTCGGCACTGGTGAGACCGCACCTCGAGTCCTGTGTTCAGTTCTGGGCCCCTCACCACAAGAAGGATGTTGAGGCTCTGGAGCGAGTCCAGAGAAGAGCAACAAAGCTGGGGAAGGGGCTGGAGAACAGGCCTTATGAGGAGCGGCTGAGAGAGCTGGGGGTGTTTAGCCTGGAGAAGAGGAGGCTGAGGGGAGACCTCATTGCTCTCTACAACTACCTGAAGGGAGGTTGTGGAGAGGAGGGAGCTGGGCTCTTCTCGCAAGTGACAGGGGACAGGACAAGAGGGAATGGCCTCAAGCTCCACCAGGGGAGATTCAGGCTGGACATTAGGAAAAACTTTTTCATGGAAAGGGTGATTGTTCCCTGTCAGAGGTTGCCCAGGGAGGGGGTTGAGTCACCTTCCCTGGAGGGGTTTAAGGGACGGGTGGATGAGGTGCTGAGGGACATGGTTTAGTGATTGATGGGAATGGTTGGACTCAATGATCTGGTGGGTCTTTTCCAACCTGGTGATTCTATGATTCTATATTCAACTTTATCAGGCAGTTTGGGGTTGAGATGGGTCAGCGTTGGCACATAAAGAAAACGTGGCCTCTCTGGGTGTCAGTCTGCCTCTCTTGTGCACTTTGGTGAGATTTAGGGTAGCAATTAACTCAAAACACCTTGAAAACAAAAGCTGAGGCTGTTTCAGAATTACTGGGCTGGATTTGTGCTCTCTGCCCCTCTCTTCATGGGGAATGGGCTCTTGGTTCAGCCACGCAGCTGGGAAGCATCCCTTTCAGGATGGGAAAGTGGAGGAGCGGGGTCTTGTCCTGGAAAGAACTCGAAATGACCTTTTGAGCAAAAAACAGGCAATGAGACCTCAAAATCCCCATTTGACCAAAAGTCAGCTGTTGGACCCCAGAATATTCATTTGAGAAAAACAAGCAGTCAGACCCCAAAATCCCCCTTTGAGCAAAACCAAGGTGTTGGACCCCAAAATCCCCATTTAAGCAAGAACAAGTAATCAGACCCCAAAATTGCTGTCTGAGAAAAACAGGCAGTCAGACCCCAAAAAACTCTATTTAAAAAAAAAAATCAAACAGTTGCTGGACCTTAAAATTCCCATTTCAGCAAAATTAAACTGGCAGACCCCAAAATCACGATTGGAAAAATAAAAATAAATCATTTGACCCCCCCCAAAACCCTGTTAGAGGGAGAAGAAAGACAATAGTCCCCAAAATCTCTTTTAGAGCAAAACTTATCAATTGGATGCCAGAAATCCCTGTTTGAGCAAAAACAAGCTGTCAAACCCCAACGTCCTCATTTGAAAAAAAAAGAAGTTATCAGACTTCAAAACCCCTATTTCAGCAAAAATAAGCCACCAGACCCCAAAAATCTCCTTTTGAGCAAGAACAAGTTGTCAGACCACAAAATTCCCCTTTGAAAAACCCCAAGAAGTCAGACTGCAAAGTCCCTATTTGAGGACACGGAGATCTTCTCCTCCCCGATGGGTAGAAAGAGTTAAGATCCCGTGGGCGCAGGCGGCCCAATCACACCGAGCTCTTTGCGGCCCTTGGCCCCAGCACAGCAGCAGGTTGCTCTCAGCAGGTGTTATTTTAAGTTTTTTCTCCTGGGTTACCAAACAAGGAGATGATGAACGTGGAGATCCGCGGAGGATGGGGAGCTGGAGGATGCACCCCTGGGTTGCCCAGGTAAATCCTGTTGGGTGCTGGCTTTTGGGGACGCTCTTTCTTTTCCTCTCCTTCCCCCTCTCACTGATCGTCTTTGTTCGAGTCCAGAGAGAGGCCAGGCAGGGGAACGAAAGGTTTTCAGTGGATCATTGTGGGGCTGAGCTGGTGGGACCCCACCGCAGGTGTTTTTTCAGGGTGGAACATACCCACTGGGCTCTGGTGGCACCAGGGGGTTGGAGCAGAGATGGGGTGCAGGGAGGTGGGTTGCTCAGAGTGGGGAGAGCTGCTATTTCCCTCCCTATAAACTCACCGTGGATCATGCTGGCATGCGCCAACAACAGGACTTTGTGCCCCAGTGGGGTTTGGGGCACCCCCCCTAGTTAGCGGCGCTAATCCCAGAGGTGGGGAGCAGCCACCCAGGGGCTCACTTGGAACGCGGTCTTTGGGGAGGAGCGAGCATGTCCCAGGCTGGCTCCACGCCCTTGAAATTCCTCAGGGTAAGTTAATAATAAATCACAGCCGGGTCAGCAGTGTGGGTGGTGGCCAGGAGCTTGCTGGGGTGACACCTCGTTGTCCTTCTTGCTGGGACAGAGGTTTGGGCGAGGTCTGGGGACAGCAGGACCAGGCAGGGGTCGTGGAGACGGCTGTTTGGCTCCTGTCTGGAGATGGTGGCTCACCCCAAGGGGCAGGAGCAGGCTCACCCTGGAAACACTCAGGGCAGGGGTCTAAATTAGGTTGGGTGGGGAGAACTGGTGACAAGGGGGGTCACCTGCTCCCATCATGAGGTGCTTAGGGCCAAGGAGCAGGTTTGTGCCAGGGAATAACATTGGGATGCCCCAAGATCTGGGATCTGGGGTCAGACAAGGATGCTCAGGCAGATGCTGGGGTGCCAGGCTGGGGTAGCTGGGTGACTCCCGGGGACAGCAGGCGCAGTGCCTGCACTTTGTGGTGAGCCATGAGCTTCTCTGTCCCTCCTGATGCCATAATCTACGTCAGGCAGCACCATGGGGACAACCAGCAGCAGCTCATCTCCAGCCACTTTGCTGAGGAGGGGGGCCTGGAATAAGGGGAAACTGAGGCACAGAGGGCTGGGGTGACTTCAAGTGGTCCAACCTGTGGTGTAGAGCATCCCAGACCTGCAGGTCCACAACCAGCACCAAGGCTGTTCCATTAAACCATCTGTTCCCCATGCCAAATGAATCCAAGGAGTTTTCCTTGTGCTACCAAAGCATTTTCTGGGCAGTGATTGTCACCATGACTGCACTGGGGGACAGTGATCAGCCCACAGCTGGTGCTGAGCATCCTCTGCATGCAAACACAAGGATAGGTGGGCATGGATGAGACCATGTCCAAACCCTTCCTGATGGACACATAGGATTTGGGTTGCTAGTTTGGGCTAAGCTTGAAACCATCCTGTCCTGCTGGCATTGCTTGGGATGATGGGGACAGACACGCCATGTAATGGAAAATCCTTCCTTTTACATGCCGTGTAATGGAAAATCTGTCCTTGGGTACATCCTGGAGGACGCCAGCCTGGATCCAAACCTGGGTTTCTGATAGCAGCCTGGGAAAGCAGGAAAGATGCCCCCAAGGATGAGGACTATGCCGGCCATGTGGCCCCATTTCCCCATCCAAGGTGACACCAATAGACAACCGCAGCATGGCTTGTTGGAACTGCCACCCTCCATCGCAGGATAATTCATGGTGGAAGTGACCTTGGGGGTCTCCAGGCCACCACCTTGCCCCTTGAGGTAGGCTCAGCTATGAGCCCAGATCCTACTTGGTCCAGTTGGGGCTTGAAAACCTCCAAGGTTGGAGACTGCCAAACATCCAAGGTTGAAGGCTGCAAAATCTCCAAGGTTGGAGGCTGCAAAATCTCCGAGGTTGGAGGCTGCAAAATCTCCTAGGTTGGAGGCTGCAAACCCCTCAGGTGGGAGAGTGGTCCCATACAAATCTCAGAGCACCACATTACGTTTCCACACCCACAGAGGTTTTTCTGGGGCTTTGCCCACCTTGCTGCAGCCTCCAAAGCTATTTTGCTTTCTTTCTTTTATTGGAGCAGCTCAAGCCTGGGGCAGCCTGTCAGGTGCTCGAGCTTTTATTCCACACCTTAGTCTGCTCTTTTGGATCCAGAAAATGCTGTGGATTAAAACTGGGGACACCCTGAGATGACGAGCTGTGGTGGAATTGGGCTTGGGAGAGGTGGAGCAGCTTATTCTAGACGAGCAATGATAGTGCCCAGATTGATTTATTGATAATTTTGCTGTCGTTAAGGGGGTTTCCAAGTGGCTGCTGGGCTCTCTAACCCTCTTGCAGAGGGATGCTCTGGGGCAGCAGCATCAGCCACAAGCTTGGACCCAGCACAAGCTTCTAGTGTTCCTCATCATCCTCACCATCATCACTTCCAGGCACAGGAGAGAAGGAGGAGGAGGCATTCCAGGAGCAACCCCGGGGAGCAGAGAGGGATGGAGGAGAGGCAGGAGGGCAGGGAGCCAAAGCCATGAACTCCACAGCAGAGGTTTCAGCTGTGATTCCCCTCTGCTGCCCCTTCCTGGGGGATGGGGTCCAGTAAGGGTGGTGGTGGAGCATGTCCCTGCACCACAGAGACAAACCCAGGAGGAAAACTGATAGCAAAGCAGGAGGATTAGCTGGGGGAAGGTGGAACAGGCTGCACTATACAGGCTTTGTCGGGGTGGAACAATGGGGCCTTTATTGAGGAAAGGAGGTGGTGGGTTGGCAGGCTGGCAGGGACAATTTGGTACACAGAGTGTCCCTTGGTCAGCTGGGGGGAGAGGGCACTGGGATGGGAGACGGAAGAGTTTGGTACCCGGTGTCGCATAGCCAGCTGTGGGGGCAGGGAACTGGGACATGGGATGGGACAGGTTGGTACAAAATGTGTCCCTTGGACAGCTGGGGAGACACAAAAATGGGATATGGGATGTGGAATAGGATAGGTTGGTCCCTTGGCCAGCTGGGAGGACAGGGAAATGGGACATGGGATGGAGGATGGGACAGGTTGGTGCCAAATGTGTCCCTTGGACAACGGAGGGGACATGGAAATGGGACACAAGATATGGAATGGGACAGGCTGGTATCCAGAATGTCCCTTGGCCACCTGGGAGGAAAGAGAAATGGGACATGGGATGTGAGATGGGACAGGATGGTGCAGCGAAAGGCTGTGGCTGTATCTTCCTGGACTTCAGTAAAGCCTTTGACACACTTTCTCACAGCATTCTGCTTCGGAAACTGTCACCTCTGGCCTGGATGGGTGCACACTCTCCTGGGTGAAAAACTGGTTGGATGACCGGGCCCAGAGGGTGATGGTAAATGGAGTTAAATCCAGCTGGAGGCCAGTGACAAGTGGGGTTCCCCAGGGCTCAGTGCTGGGTCCAGCCCTGTTCAATGTCTTTATCAATGACCTGGATGAAGGCATCGAGTGCTCCCTTAGCAAGTTTGCAGATGACACCAAGCTGGGTGGAAGTGTGGATCTGTTGGAGGGTCGGGAGGCTCCAAAGGGACCTGAACAGGCTGGACCGCTGGGCTGAGACCAATGGGATGATGTTTAACAAGGCCAAATGCCGGGTCCTGCACTTGGGGCACAACAACCCTAAGCAGAGGTACAAACTAGGAGAAACCTGGCTGGAAAGCTGCCAGGAGGAGAAGGACCTGGGGGTGTTGATTGACAGCCGACTGAACATGAGCCAGCAGTGGCCCAGGTGGCCAAGAAGGCCAATGGCATCTTGGCTTGGATCAGAAACGGCGTGACCAGCAGGTCCAGGGAGGTTCTTCTCCCCCTGTACTCGGCACTGGTGAGACCGCACCTCGAGTCCTGTGTTCAGTTCTGAGCCCCTCACCACAAGAAGGATGTTGAGGCTCTGGAGCGAGTCCAGAGAAGGGCAACAAAGCTGGTGAAGGGGCTGGAGAACAGGCCTTATGAGGAGTGGCTGAGAGAGCTGGGGGTGTTTAGCCTGGAGAAGAGGAGGCTGAGGGGAGACCTCATTGCTCTCTACAACTACCTGAAGGGAGGTTGTGGAGAGGAGGGAGCTGAGCTCTTCTCCCAAGTGACAGGGGACAGGATGAGAGGGAATGTCAGTATAGGGACCTTGGGGTGGAGAAAGCCATCCATCATTACACAGGCTCTCCCTCACAGTGATACGGGCTCTGGGAAGACAAGAGCCGCCTGGGTCTTTTCATCTCCTCTCTTTTGTTTCAGGCTTATTATGTAAATAGCTGATGCGGCCCCTGTAATGAGAAAGTAGTTTCCCAGAATACAAAAGGCTGTAATTATCTCATTAGCAGGCGGAAAGGAAAAGGAAATGTTTCTAAGCCACTTGCTTTTATTTCCCACAGCAGCCCGTGAAAGGGTAGCTACTAAAACGGGGACCTTTCTGCTCCAAATCCTGGCACCCTGACCCAATGCCGCTGTATTGGCAGGAGAGAAAAGCAAAACATGGTCCTCAAATCTCAGAAATAGCATTTTACTGGTCCCAATTATCCTGAGGATGCTGCAGGTCCTTGTATGGAGCCCCAGTGCACACAGCTGCTGGGATAGGAGGTTGTGGAAAGTGGTGGGGTCATAGAGGGACAGATGTTCAAGGCCAGGTTGGATGGGACTTTGAGCAGCCTGGTCCAGTGGTTGATGTCCCTGCCCATGGTGAGGGGTTGGAACTGGATGATCTTCAAGGTCCTTTCCAACCCAAACTACTCTATGATTCTATGATATGTTGGCCCTGTCAGATCACGGTTCTTGGCTTTCAGTGGTGTTTTTTCTCCAGGACTTGTTAATGTTTCACCAGACACAGGTGGTTTCTCTCCCTACAGGTGTCCTCTCGCTGCTAGCCCATTACCAGTCTTCGCTTCCCTCTCCATATAATTTTCTGGAACAATCATAGAATAGTTTGGGTCAGAAGGGACCTTAAAGATCATCCAGTTTCAACCCCCTTGCCATTGGCAGGGACACCTCCCATTGGATCGGGTTGCTCCAAGCGTCATCCCACCTGGCGTTGAACATATTTGGGGATGGGGCAGCCACAACTTCCCTGGGCAACCCTTTCCAGTGCCTCACCACTCTCACAGTGAAGAAATTCTTCTTTATGTCTAGTCTAATAATCACAGTAAATTTTTTGCAACCCTTTTAACGCTGTTTCTAACCGGCTCCACCACCCCAGGATGCAATGACTTTTTTTGCTTCAGCCATACCAGCTCTCTGGCACGGTTGCAAACAAACTGGAGAGCTACTAGAATGCTAAACACCGCACAGGTGTAAGTCTTACCCCTCTGGAAAAAAAAAAAATGCATGTTTTCATTGTGCCGGTAATTGCACGCTTATTAAAACAGACGCAAACGAACCCAACTATTGAAGGTCGTGGACACACCTGTTACCGCAATTGGCTAGGGGGGAGATTTTTGACCTTCAGATGCCTTTGCTGCCCGTCCTGCTGGGAGCACATGCCTGGGATGGCGCGTGTGCCAAGGCATTGCCTTGCTTTCAGGCTGTTTGCTTGAGCTGCCTCTACCCGAGACCAGTGATTGATTTCCTTCCCGCATGGCACGGTGCCTAGGTATGTCTCCCAAAGGCCTTTGTTGCTAGAGTGTTAACAATTAACCTACTCGGGCAGAAACAGAGCCAGGCCTTCATAATCTAGGCTTAGTTAACCATTCAGATGCTTAACTGAAAGCAATTTTTCTTCCCTCTAACTGGAAGGCGGTCGCTACCTCATTTGAGTAAAAGCAAGTGTGAAGACGCAGGAGTGACAGGACAAGGGGGAATGGCTTTAAACTGGAAAGGGGGAGGTTTGACAATAAGGAAGAAACTCTTCACAATGAGGGTGGTAAGGCCCTGGCCCAGGTTGCCCTGGCTGTCCCATCCCTGGAGGTGTTCAAGGCCAGGTTGGATGGGATCTTGAGCAGCCTGGTTCAGTGGGAAGTGTCTCTGCCCATGGCAAGGGGGTTGGAATTGTATGATCTTTAAAGTCCCTTCCAACCCAAACCATTCTATGAGTCGATGATTTTACAGATTATTATATTTACAGCAGCATCCAGGGATTCCCTGGAGCTGCAGGCATGGTTGGAAACCACGGTAAGATGTGGCCACGAGGACTTTACCTACCACAGCTGGGGTAAAGGACCTTAAAGACCATCCTCTTCCAACCCCCCTGCCATGGGCAGGGACACCTCCCACAGGACCAGGCTGCTCAAAGCCCCATCCAACCTGGCCTCGAACACCTCCAGGGATGGGGCAGCCACGACTTCTCTGGGCAACCTGGGCCAGTGCCTCATCACCCTCAAAGGAAAAAAAAATCTTCCTAACATCTCATGTAATTCTACCTTACCCAGCTAGAGAGGAGACTGCCTGTAACAATTTGACACAACACCCTTCCTAGTTAAGGTGCTGATGGGGAGATGCCTACCAGGAAGGCTGCTTTGAATTGATCCAGTCAGACAAAGAAAGCCTTTTCAGCTTTTATTAACACAGTAATGCTGGGAAAAGGGAAATCAGCTCAGTGTTTGTTCTGGAACGGTTCCCTTCTCCTCCTTTGTGTCTGCAGAAAGTCCCGTCACTTGATGTTCCTGCAGTAACCACGGGGCCCTGGGGAAATGCGACAAGGGTAGAGCTCAGCAAGGGCTGACTGTCGGCTCTTGGAGGTGGTGGCTGCTGTGATGGATGGACAGATGGACGTAATTTCAAAGCAATTTGGGTAAAGTTGGTCTTCCTCAGGAGGTGAGATGGACCTAGTGTCATCTTAAGAACCTGCTGCAGCTGAAGAGTGAGGTGGTCCTGGTGCTTCCTCATCACTGCAGATGGGATGCAACATCTGGAATGATAACGCATCTCAAAAGGGTAGTGGCCAGCGAGTTTCTTAAAACTCCTGCTTTGGTATTCCACCTGTGCGAATCCTTTCCTCACCACCACAGGGCAGGGGAAACCACTTTCATCCCTCTGCTGTGGCCCAGAGGTCTCTTCCAAGCCCAACTGTGCTTGTAGTTGACTTCTCTTTCCTTCTAAAGGACAGACGTGAGAGTGTAACCCTGGTAAAGGTGAACCGGTTCTGCTTCTCTCAGTTCAGTGTTCTTGGACTGCCAGGCTCAGCATCTTTTTCTCTCCTTGGCAATCACCTGTAAACCCAATTCTAGTTTGTGTTCCCTTAGGAGGGAGGCGGTTATGAGATTTAAAGAGGAGAAAAGTCCTGGGGAATTTTTTAATCACGCATTCCTCCAAACCTGGAAGGAGAAAAGAAGACCTGGAGCCTCCAGGGTTATCCCTTATCAACCTGTGCTCAAAACTTGATTTCACAGTTGAGCTGAGGAATGACCCTGGTGAAATCTGACTGGAACTGGAGCTGGCTAGAAGAAACGAAAAGTGAGAGCCGTTGTTCTTGAAAAAAATGGCCCTTTTTGGCAAACCAAGCTGTACTGTCAGGGATCTGTTGGCACTTTGGAATCCCCTTAATAACATGTTTGTGGTGCTTGTCCGTATGCTGTGTTTATCACATCCGGGGTTTACAGTAAACATAAGCTAATAACTAATTTTTTTCAGAATATTTTCTTGGATGATTTCCAATGAAAAGGATAGGGGGAAAAAAAACAACAAAAAAAACAGGAGAAAAGGTCCATTTTCAGAGTCTGGCCCTGCAGAGCAGTTTTGAGCCTATATCCAGGAGGCCCTGTTGCTGGCCCTGAGCTGGAATGCCAGCTCAACATCCCAGTGGGCTTGGGACATGGCCTCAAGCAGAAACCTGCTTGATATAGGAAGCACTATCCATTAGCCAGGAGCTTTCCAAGGGCAGAGAAAGGTTGTGGCATTCTGCTGGTGAAGACCAACGATGGAGATGCCATGGGGCTGAGCAGCCTCTCAGAGGTGTCTGAGGGGGCATTGCTGTGGTTTTCACCAGGCTAAGGACAGATTTACAACAGATTTAGATGAGATTTTAGGAAGAAATGTTTTCCTGTCAGGTTCGGGAGGCACTGGCCCATCCCTGGGGGTGTTCAAGGCCAGGTTGGATGAGGCTTTGAGTAACCTGGTCCAGTGGGAAGTGTCCCTACCCATGGCTGGAACTGGATGGGCTTTAAGATCCTTTCCAACCCAAACCATATTATAAGCAGCTTGACCCACAGCAGCAGGGTTGGAACTGAATGGGCTTTAAGGTTCCTTCCAAACCAAACCATTCTATGATTCTATGACACTTTCCTCCACTGCTTGTTGTTGTGTAGGCTTGGAATTTTCTGGGGAAGGATCAAACTTTCCAGTGACCTCACACTGCCCTCAAAAAGTCAACATAAATGTGCAAATGTCACTGTGGAATTTACCCAGTGAGGAAAAGCTGATGTGCATTTCACCTCCAGTTGCCAAGTGGGGTTGGGGATGGCTGCACGGAGGCGACGCAGTCACTGCCATTCCCTGAGAATTTCCAGCACATCCCTCTTGTGGTGACTGGTGTCCCATAAAAAAAATTCATGGCCTATAAAGATCTCAGTCACTGAAAGGCAGGTTATTCCTAAATCAGCAGAACAAAGTCTTCCCTTGACCAATAAAAACTAAGAGCACCATGGGCTGAGTGCAGCTTCAGATACGCAGTCTCCATGTCTCCTTATGGGTCCATAGCTCAAGTCTCCAGGTGTCCAGCAGGCACTTAGATTGATCCCCGGGCATCATGCACTCATGAATTGGTGATGGTGTTGTTCTTTGGAAAGTGCCTCTAAGGGGCAGTGGGGGACAGGAGGACAGCCTCATCGTCTGCTCCACCCCTTAGCAAGTTTGCAGATGATACTAAGCTGGGTGGAAGTCTCGATCTGCTGGAGGGTACGGAGGCACCAAAGGCATCTGAACAGGCTGGACTGCTGGGCTGAGACCAACGGGATGAGATTTAACACAGCCAAATGCCGGGTCCTGCACTTGGGGCACAACAACCCTGTGCAGCTCCAGACTATGAGAAGTCTGTCTAGAAAGCTGCCAGGAGGAGAAGGACCTGGGGGTGTTGGTTGACAGCGACTGAACATGAGCCAGCAGTGGCCCAGGTAGCCAAGAAGGCCAATGGCATCTTGGCTTGGATCAGAAACAGTGTGGCCAGCAGGTCCAGGGAGGTTCTTCTCCCTCCGTACTCGGCACTGGTGAGACCGCTCCTTGAAGGATGTTGTGGCTCTGGAGCGAGTCCAGAGAAGAGCAACGAAGCTGGTGAAGGGGCTGGAGAACAGGCCTTATGAGGAGCGACTGAGAGAGCTGGGGGTGTTTAGCCTGGAGAAGAGGAGGCTGAGGGGAGACCTCATTGCTCTCTACAACTACCTGAGAGGAGGTTGTGGAGAGGAGGGAGCTGGGCTCTTCTCCCAAGGGACAGGACGAGAGGGAATGGCCTCAAGCTCCGACAGGGAAGGTTTAGGCTGAACAATAAGAAAAAAATTTTAACAGAAAGGGTCATTGGGCACTGGAACAGTCTGCTCAGGGAGGGGGTTGAGTCACCTTCCCTGGAGGTGTTTAAGGGACAGGTGGACAAGGTGCTGAGGGACATGGTTTAGTGATTGCTAGGAATGGCTGGACTTGATGATCCAGTGGGTCTTTTCCAACCTGGTGATTCTATGATTCTATGATTTTATCCCATATACCAAGACATGACAGCTTCTGTCCTTGCATCACCCAGCCCAGGGATTTGGTCATCTCTCAACAATGCTGATCTGCAAAGGGTATGGTTGATAAAAGGCACCTCTTTAACAGTCCTTTCCTTTTCTTCCTTCTCCCAGTGCCACAGACCTGTGCCTCCACCTCACCTCTGTGCTGCCATGGCCACGCTAGAAACACTGCCCGTTCTTAGTGACCCAACCTACTCCAGCCTGGAGAACTTCCACAGTTTTGCTCCCCGGCCATCCCAACCCACCTCCCAGAGCACCATGGGGAGCGTGGGCAGTGGAGTCGCCAACGACCAAGAGTTTGCCATGAAGAGCGTGGGGACCAGGACGCAGAGCAGTGGTCGGCAGACGGAGGGTTCTCGCAATGGGTATTCCACACGAGAGATCTCCAATCGCTACTCCGGTGAGGAGAAGACATACAAGTCGGAGAAGGTCTCTAACTCCCTCTACATCAATGGTGACCTACGCAAGAGCGAGAAGGTGAAGATGGACATATGTGGGAATGTGACCACCAACAACGAGAAGAACATGCCGCCTCCTCCCCAGTACCGAGAACCCAGTAACCCACCAAAGATATTGCCAATCTCCGGCAAACTAGACCAGGTGAGAATCCCCACCTCCTGGAGCATCGTGATGACCGTGGCACATCTCTGAAAACAGAGACCAGAAAGCCTTGGGTAATGGTACAATCCTGACAGATAGTTTGAGTGTTATTATGTAGATGGCATCATTTTTATGTACAGATAATATAATCCCTATTAATTTCAAGGGGTTGAGCAAAGGGGAATGCTAGTTCTTGAGGAACCCAAGAGTATGATAACAAATCTTCCATAACTTAGTTTCCAGCTCATTTAAGCCTATATTTAAATCACTATCTATTCCAACCTGCCCAAGATGCTGTACCTACCATCGTATTGACAGGGGAGGAAGCTGAAGTCAGCTCTTATTTCAGTAGGTCCGGCATCCGAGTCACAATCTTACATTCTGTGCCATTTATAGGCAATTTCCAACAGCCCACTGCCACCAAAAGGTGTTGTTTGAAAGCAGCTATGACCACCTGTTCAAAATCCTGGTGCATCTTGTGAAGGACAAGTTGACAAGGCTTGAAAAGTAATCCTGTAAGCATTATAATAGACTCATAGAATAGAATCATAGAATGGTTTGGGTTGGAAGGGACCTTAAAGCTCATCCAGTTCCAACCCCCCTGCCATGGGCAGAGACACCTCGCACTAGACCAGGCTGCTCACAGCCCCATCCAACACGGCCTTGAGCACCTCCATTCAAGCACAGCCCTCGTGGCTCATGTCAGCTTCAAGGAGCAAACATCTCCCAGGCCTGGAGAAGCAGAGCCCCAGAGCTGGCGGTGTTTTATAGAGCTTTCCACTCTGCTTGAGCAGCTCCCATAATTTGTGCCCTGGGGATGCTGCCTTGGGTGGTGTTACTTCTGCAGCACTTGGTGGCCTTGTCTCCTGGGTTGTCAATCCACCAGCCCCTGGAGTCCACCTCAGTCCCACATGCCAGGCACCAGGCTTTTGGCCTCCAACCTTGCCTGCTCACCAGGGCTTGTTGTGTTTTTCCTGACAGGCACGTTCTTTGCCTGTTGTCACTGCTGGGCTCACAGTTCCTACCTGTTCCTGTCCAAGCACAAGCAGGACATGATGTCCACACAGGGGAGAGATGACTGCTGGCAGGAAGGAAATGTAATGCTCCTGGGACAAATCAGCTGTTAATCCAAGGGTTTAATTCAGCTTTCAGTAAAAGGGCAAAGCACCCTCAACACTATATGTCTTTCATATCATTGAATCATAGAAACATTAAGGTTGAATAAGATCTATAAGATCAAGTCCAACCAGAAGCCCAACGCCACCATGCCTACTAGAGAACTGTAATATTGTCTTTTGTTCAAATGTACTTTGTTCTGCCAAAATCGAAGAGTTGTTTTGGTTAGGTCTGGTAGGCAGGGGGCAGCCCTCCTTCTTGCAAAGAACGCTAAGAGGAGCCAAGGAGAATTCTAGGGAAAAATCACTCAGTTAAGATTTCTTTTTTTAAGTTGAGACAAGGTAAGACAAAGTGTTGCCCCATGAGTAATCACAGGTCCCTCAAGTTAAATCCCCAGTGGGGTGTAGAATCAACAAAAGAGAGTCATTAAGGTTGGAAAAGACCGCTAAAATCATCAAGTCCAACCACCAACACAATACCAACATGCCTACTAGACCATGTCCTGAAACACCACATCTACACGTTTTGGAACACCTCCAGGGATGGTGACTCCACCACTTCCCTGAGCAGCCTCTTCCAGTGCTTCACCACTCTTTCAGTAAAGAATTTATTCCTAATATTCAATCTAAACCTCCCCTGGAGGTTTCGGTGTAACAAGGCTGAAAAATATGGAGCTGGCCCAAGACACCTTAGCTCCATCAGCCCCACCCTGTGCTGATGTCTCTCTTCTGTGTGTTGTTATCAAGCTTCCTGCTGTGTTTGATGCGTGGTCCTTTTTCCTTTTGCAGAGCAATGAGCCCTTAGTTAGACCCTCAGCCTTTAAACCAGTAGTTCCTAAAAACTTCCATTCCATGCAGAACCTCTGCCCGCCGCAGAGCAACGGGGTGACAGAGAACAGAAAGAGCTTGAACCACGCCAACAGCAATAGCCCGTCCGCACCCAAAAGTGGACTCGACAAGAGCAGCCTTAACAGGACTACAAACCAAGTGGGGGGCCTTTCGGATTCAGGCCGTAACTCGTTAACGAGCCTGCCCACTTATGGGACAGGCTACAGCCAGCACGTGGGTCCAATGAGCGCCTCCACGAGCCACATCAACCGGATCGGCACAACCTACGTGGACAAGAACATTGTGGGATACAACGGGATATCTACCTCAGATAGTGGGCGGTCTTCGAGCAAGAGCACCTCTTCGTTCAACAGACTGAACCATCTCAACGAAACGATGCCTTTCCACTCGCCTTCAACAGACGACATCATCCAAGACCTGGAAGACCGGCTGTGGGAGAAGGAGCAGGAGGTCCTCCAGATGCGAAGGAACTTGGATAAAAGTGAGGCAGCCATCTTCCAGGTGTTTGAGGAGAAGCAGAAGATCTGGGAAAGGGAAATGGAGGACCTGAGGCAAAACTACGCCAACAAATTGCAGCAGGTCTCCAAAAAGGCACAGCGGGCTCAGCAAGCCCTGCAGCTCCAAATCTTCAAGCTCCAGCAAGAGAAAAAAAAACTCCAGGATGATATGGGACAACTCCTCCAGCAACGAGAAGAGCTGGAGAAGAAATTTGTGGCTTTCAAGAAGGAACAGGCTGAGTTTCTCCCAAAAATTGAAGAGACCAAGTGGGAGGTAAGTTGTTGTAACAGATCTGGAGTGAGATTTTCACTGAGGTCTCTGATAGCCCAAAATACCTTCCATTTGGTTATGGGTTGGTGGCCTCCAGGTAACAGATGACATTTGGCCTGAGTTCTAAGTCTGTAGTTTGAAATAAACCGAGTGCAATTTTTTGTGCACGCATCCCGTGCTCACTAATAATTTGGCTTCCCAGTCAGGTCACTCCGACATGTACCATTTGAATCCAGTTTCAGTGAATACAGGTTTTTCCATCCAGGTATTTGTGCCCACCAAAAATGCATTTAAGTCTATTTTAATTAAATTCTTCTAACATCTGCATTTGGGCAAACCTTGAAACTGCTTTTCAAATATTTGACTTTCTTTTCTATTTAAGAAATAAAGCAAGTGAGCTAAGAATGGCACCGATAGCCAAGTCTACCTCATGCTTTCCATTATAACACACTGATTTCTGTTGCTAATAAGTTTATCTCTCCTAAAAGGCTGAAAGGCAAATTCCTCTTTCTAGTTCTCCTTACTTTTTTTTTCCACGGTTTCTATTTTTGGAACATTTTATCAAAGTCTGTTTGCATAGCCAGTACTAGCATTTTCTTTCAGCTTGATTATGTGAAGAATTTTAATCCTTCCACAGGCTGGCTAGAAACTTCAAATTTATTAAGAGTGCAGAGGCAACACGTAGCTCTAGAATCAAGAAGGCCCTATTCTGCTAATCCTGATGGAAAATCAATGAGGCTGGGATTAATTAGGCTCTGAAATGTGCTGTTTGCAGATGTTCGGCAGAGCTTATTAAAGCTTGCTGTAAAATCTCTGCACGTTACACCCCAGTACAAGCAGGCTGTGTTGTCCCATGTGATGCTCCCTTTGGCCAGCTGCTCTGCCCAGGTCTTCTGTTTCTTCCAAAAAGTCTGGTCTGGAAAGGTCCCTGATTTTGCACCAGTAAAACTGCAGATGGGCTTTCAATTATTTGTTTCAGTGCTATGATTCTATCTGCAACAGCTAAGCCAGTGGTAGCAATGTAATGATAGGAATTCAGCACGTGGATCAAGACACCTAAAACTTGTGGACACCTACACTCATTGACTTGGTCCAGGCTCCATGACCAGTATTTCCTAGATCTCCACAGCACCCAAGTAGAGGCCTAAAATTAAGTATTTTAATCTGTAAGTTGACTCCTATCCAAGCTGTTCTTCATCACAAGCTATGCTTCATCACTTATTTCTCTGCCTATTGGGAAGAGCAAGCCCATGGAGAGCACTTCCAGTAAACTGTGCAGTTTTTCAGCTAGGCAGTAACCACACCAGTCTAACCACAGCTAAACCAGCGTGACACAGCCCTGCATCTGCTGCAGCTGGTGTGTAAGTGGGAACTCACACAGCCAGGTCTGGATGGGGAACCACCATAGTTGTCAGCTCAAAGGAAAGCTGCTACAAGCAGAAAGTGATCAGGTACTTCTACTATCTGCTCAGCCATTCATAGCGAGCACTGGGCAGTCACGATAGAACAGGTTGAGTGCAGCCCTGAAGAGAAGGACTTGGGCGTGCCGGTGGATAAGAAGCTCAACATGAACTGGCAATGTGAACTTGCAGCCCAGAAAGCCAAGTGTATCCTGGGCTGCATCCAGAGACCAGCAGGGCAAGGGAGGGGATTCTGCCCCTTTACTCCGCTCTTGTGAGGCCCCACCTAGAGTCCTGTGTTCAGTTCTGGGGTCCTTGGCACAGGAAGGGCATGGATCTGTTAGAGAGAGTCCAGAGGAGGCCACGGAGATGATCTGAGGGCTGGAGTTGGGGTTGTTCAGCCTAGAGAAGAGAAGGCTCCAGGGAGACCTTAGAGCAGCTTCCAGTACTGAAAGGGGGGCTCCAGGAAAGCTGGGAGGGGCTCTTGATCAGGGAGTGCAGGGATAGGATGAGGGGAAATGTTTTTAAGCTGGAAGAGGGGAGATTGAGATATTAGGAAGAAATATTTTCCTATGAGGGTGGTGGGGACTTGGCCCAGATTTCCCAGAGAAATTGTGGCTGCCCCATCCCTGGAGGTGTTCAAGGCCAGGCTGGATGGGGCTTTGAGCAGCCTGGTCCAGTGTGAGGTGTCTCTGCCCATGGCAGAGGGGTTGGAACTGGATGGTCTTTAAGGTTCCTTCCAATTCAAGCCATTAGCATTGGCAGAGGCTGCCTGGGGAGGTGGTTGAGTCACCTACTCTGGAGGCGTTTAAAAGACAGGTGGATGAGGTGCTGAGGGGCATGGTTTAGTGATCGATGGGAATGGTTGGACTCAATGATCCAGTGGGTCCTTTCCGACCTAGTGATTCTATGATAGTTGACCTTCAAGGTTCTTGCTCAACATCACAGAATCACAAGCCACAGAGACATTTCACAGGCAGCGCAGAGGACAAGCAGCAGTGGTGGCTTCTCACTGCTGTCCTCCTGCCTTATGGATGCTCTTCCCACAGGTATGCCAGAAGGCAGGTGAGATCTCCCTGCTCAAGCAGCAGCTGAAAGACTCCCAAGCAGACGTCTCCCAGAAGTTGAATGAGATTGTGGGACTGCGGACACAGCTCAAGGAAGGTAAGAACTTCCTACGGGAGAAGGAGGAGCAGATCCTCACCCTGAAAGACTCCTACAGCTCCAAAAGCGTCAACCTGGAGATCTGTGAAAGCGAGCTGCAGAGAAAGATGAGTGAGGTCCAGGTGCTGAGGGAAAAACTGAACCACTGTGAGCTGGAGGTCTCCAGCCTGAAGCGGACACTTTCCAGCATAGGACCTCCCGGGCCTTTTGTTGGGGACCTTGGTGAGAAGCTGCGGGACCCACTGGCCTGTGAAAGCGATGAAGCCAAGATGCAGCGGCAGAGCGAGGACAATGTCAACACGCTGCGGAAGGAAGTGGAGCGGCTCCAGACGGAGCTGAAGCTGGAGCGGCAGCAGCGGGAGCAGCAGGTGATGGACTTTGAGGAGGAGCGGCGCACCTGGCAAGAAGAGAAGGAGAAAGTCATCAAGTACCAGAAACAGCTGCAACTGAACTACGTGGAGATGTACCAGAAGAACCAGCTCCTGGAGCACAAGGTGAACGAGATGAACACAAAGGCCACCAGCCCCCCGCATACCGAGGAGAAGAAAACATGGACTCCCTCTAGACTTGAGCGAATAGAGTCCACTGAGATCTGAAGTGGGACCAAGAAAATACAACCTAATTTTTATAGTGCTGTGCATGTACTACCTACTCAAGCCAGTGATCTTCCGAAGGATAATACGCTACCGTAGGAGCTGTGTGAGTTGCTTGCACCAAGCTCTGTCACCCTTACACTATACTTCTGTGCTCTGTAGGTAAAATAAGTATGGATGTGCGTTGTTTTTCTATCAATAATGCGACATCTCTTCTGTTTTTTTCCTAGTACAGCTGGTGAGGGTCAGTTGGCTCTTTTGTGATCTGCCGTGACTGTTAATTCGCTAGAGGCTGCCATCTCCTCTCCTACAATTCACCCCTCTTCGGTTGGTTGTTTTGGAGGGTTGAATTTGGTTTCTTTGGTTTTCCAAGAATTTCCATGCAGCAAAATGGTTCAAAGTGGCAGATTCCCTTTCAGGGCGCTTTTAGCCACATTGGCTAACAGAGCAAAGCTCTCGGGATCCTGAGCAAACTGATGTTCTGCATCAAGTATCCTGTCTAGACGGTGGTCTTAGTGAAGTCAGTGCGAGGTTGGCCGCTGATTTCAGTAAAACCAGACTTATCTCTACCATATGACTCCCTCTTGACGGTCCATGGTTACCATGGTTGCAAGAGGTTAGGATGTCCTCAAGGAGCAGGATGAGCCTGTCGTGGTAACATAAGCCAACAAGGAATGATGACCCAGCAGGAGTCTCTTTGGAGGCTCAGCAGAGCTGACATATGCTGTGTTTTCATTTCGTTGTGGTTTCCTTCTGCAATTCCACTTCTCTCCTGGGTGGTGACCAGAAATACCCTCCCATCTCCACCTTGGTCACCCTGTTCTTACTATATACTCAAGCTGGCTACAGCAAGAAAAGAACTTGGAAATCCAAGCTAGTTTCCCTTCCCAAGAGCCCTCTTACTTCCCAAAGTCAATGGAATCAAGGTTTGGGGATGCCTCCGAACCTCTGGGGTATTTATGCAAACTGAAGCTTTAGCAATTTGCCCAACAGTGGGTAACTGTGCTCCCCCATTCCCAAAGGAGTGACACTTCGGTGCACTCTCTTGGTCCAGGGTCTACTCAAAAAATGGCATCGGAGCCTCACTCACGAGCTGGAGTGAGCACATATGAGCACGACCAATCGGTTGAACAGGGTGAGGATAAGCCTTCAGTACAACCATTCCAACAGCACCCATAGCAATCCCACGTGGCATCGTATACTCCAGGGATAGAGATAACACAACCCTAGCTTAAGAAGATATTCAGCTACTAACTCTGAGCATGAAAAGCAGTCATAAGAAGGGAAAACGCTTAAAATCACACAAGTGCTTATGCCCTGGCAGAATAATAACCAAATCCTACATGCACAGTCACTGAGAATGGTGCGGGCTTTGAAAACCAGCATTTGGCTTGAAAAAGTAGGTAAAGTGAGTTTGGTTCTCCCTTTCATGGACACTTTTTTCTCATGATACACAGTAAAGAGAAAAAAAAATGTTGCAAAGTGAAGTTTGCACTCACTTGGCAGTAGCCAAACGACCAACTCAAGTGATAATTTTGGCTCTTTGTCCTATGAAGCAGCTAAAAGAAAGTAGAGGTAGCACTAGGATGCCTTGGAATGTCTGTGAGGTGACTCCAGGGAGAGTTTGGCCAGATCACATTTCATGTGAATACCAGGGAGGCACCTCACAGCATCAAGAGGCTGAAGACCTTCCAAACAAAAGCCCTGAAGAACATGTTTTCCAAATTTCCTTGCCCAAAAGCTCCCCATAGCCATCCCCAGACCTGACCATTAAGTTGGAAACAAATGTTGCTGTGGTAAGCTCTGACTGTGCAAAGAGGCTGAGCACGAGAGAGGAGACTTCAGCTGGTCTCACCAACCTCCAGCCAAGGTCAACAGGTAGTATTACTAGGCAGGAATTGCTGGTGGCTGACAGTGATCCCTTGAGCCCTAGAAAATGGAGATGTGAAATGAGACCCAGGTATTCCAAGATCCCAGTTGACCACTTCTGCCTTTGCCTTTGGAGCTGGAGGAAGACGTGACCAATCAGTCCAGGAAGCACCAGGGCAGCTCAGAATAAGCCCTTCTCCCAGGACCAGCCATAGAAAGGGGGACTAGGTTGGGTCTGACTCCTGAGGGGTACAGAGAAGAGTCCCGCTATGAATCTCGTGGATGCTCCAGCAGTCTTGGACTTCAACCCATGCACCCCACCAAGGAAAGAACGCAGCTGCCTGCCTGTGCCACCCAGCAGCAGACTTTGCTGTGGCAAGGGAGACACCCGCATGTGCTACACAAACTTACACCTGGCCAGGCAAATCCTAGAGCTTCCTCCAAGGGCCTTCAAGATGGAGTCAAACATCCCTCATTGTCAGGGCTGGAGATCTGGTGTCTTGAGTCATCTCAGCTTTTCATGCCTCTCTTTCCACATCCGATCAACCCACGCTGTCTTCCTTCTCAATGCAGTTGTGAGGCATCTGTTCTTGTGAAGGTCTTTGCAGTGCTTGGACAACAGAGCAAAGCATAGAGAATTGCAAGAGGCTTAGACTCAGATGGCCGTATGTTGGTTTTGAGGCCACCACATTAAAAGCAAACCCAACAGCAAGTGCCCTCACCACAAGATGGGTCACTTCCACCTTTGCTCCTCCTGGGCCCAAGTGTCCACTGCAATTCCCCTCTGTGTTAACACTCAAGAGGAATGGACACCGGCATCACCCAGTGGGACACCTTCTCACCAGAGCTCCATGCAAATCCACAAGCGGGAGAAGCAGGGGCTTGTCTGGCCTCCCCATATACCTAGTTCCAGCCAGCAGCAGTCAGCCAAGCCCTTCAGCATGCCAGGTTTGTTCCGTCACCTTTTTCCTAGATGTTTTTTGCAGCGGTGCCAGGAATGAGCACATCTTGACGGACCAAGTGTAACCTGGAGGCATACAGGTTTGCCTCACTGCTGGAGGGTGCTGGGACTCAATGGCCTCATCAGGGACTGCAGAGCTCCTTGGGATGGAGCAGGAGCAGCAAGGAGATGTTTGTCACCTTGGAGGAGGAAAGGTATGCTCCCTTCACCACCTTCTTCACTGCATCACTTTGGTCTTGAGTTTCAATCCAGATCTGAGCAACCTCAATTGTGGCCATTCCCTGGATGGCAGAGACCCTTGTGGACACCGTTAAGATGCTCTGTTGCTGCTGGTGGTTTTCCCTCCCTTGGGATTCGCCCAGCATCCTCCAAGCACTCAGTTGTCCTGCTGTGCTACAGTGACATAAAATACAGAAGTTTTTGCCAAGTGCCCCAGCCAAACTGCCACAAAGGATTCCTGTCCTTCAGGAATCTTCCCCACAACTGGGTACTCTGCTGTCCATCACGTCCTCTCCCGCGTGTCCTCACAGCAAAATAATGGTGGAATACCTGGGTTCATGTTGTTCGTGCTCAGGTCTGGCCCAGCTGGGAGCTCACCTTGGTCCTTCTAGATCTTAACACTTTCACCTGCTGACCAGTTGAAGTTTCCCATCACAATCTAGGTCTGTGCTGGGGCCATGGGATCTTGCCAAGGTGTGCCTGACTGGCGTTTTGATGATGCATCCTGGGAATGGCCAAAGAGGTTGACATCTTGTCTCTTGGAGGCTCAGGCAGGGCTGATATTGTTTCTGCCCCATGAAATTCAACACAGAGTTTGGGCTTGACCGTAACGCAGCTGTCTCCTCCACCTTTGCTCACCCAGCTCTGGAGCTGACAGGATTCGGTGTAGCGTAGTGGCTCATGTGTAATTCTCCAAGTACAGCCCTCAAAATGCTGCACGTGGTTCATGTTTCTCCTGAAATAACAAGTTATCTCTAACTTGCCATTGGCCAACAGCAAAAGCTGTGGTCACAAGGGTCTCAGATCAGTTGCCCATACATGGGGTCCAGAGACATTAGAGGTGCTCTTGGATCCATGGATCTGGCCAACATGATCTAGTGGGAGAGCCAGGCCAGTGGTGGGAAGACCTGGAGCACCTCTAGTGCCATATCACTCACATGTGGGCAACTAAGTCATGCTCCACATGGCCATTATATGAGCAAATGGACTGATGAGCTCCAGCAATTTGCATCCATGAGGATCTGGGCTAAGCAGCCAACCCTGGTGCTGGGGCAGGCTTAAGCAGCCCCTCTTACCACTTGCTGCAAGTAGGGTTGCTCTGCTCCACCATCATTTCAGGGTTGGTTGCTGTCACTGTAAGATACCAACCCAGCTGGCCAAGTTCCCCTCACACTCCTGGCTCATCCTGAGTGTGAACACCACAACCCTTGCAAGCTGTTGTGCTTCACAGTCCCACTTCGCTTCTGCCACTGCCTTGTGGCAGCCAGCTGCACCGTTCCTGCTGTTGCTGGAGGAAGATCACCTCCAAGGTTCTACACTCAAGACAGGAATGGAACTGTTGCCCTTATGCTGCTACGTTATACGGAGACACTTGTACTTGGATGTAAATAACAGCCCAGCTCTGTACATACAACAATTAAATGAAGAGACAAGAAAGCTCTGTGGCTTCTGTATCGCTGAGCAGGGTTGGCAGCAGCAGCTGATGCTGCATTCAATGTGGAAGGTGCTCAGCACCCTCTGAGCTTCTCCTGGCTGGAGTGGAAACAAGGAGGGAGGCTCTCAGCACCTTCCAGGAAGGCAATCCACTTGGGATTGGCTCTGACCGAGCAGCCTGGTGTCACTCTGTCCTGCTTTGATGCTTGCTGTCATCCTGAAGCAGGGTTTGCAGCTGTCCCTTGGTTAAGACCCCTCTGCCCATCCTCGTGTCACACCAAACCCCCTTGCAGACAAGTGGCTCCCAGTGGTGTCCTCCTTGAGCTCTGCTGCCCATGAGCTCTGCCCATGGAAAGGACCAACCCACTCCACTCCTGCCCCTCACCGTGGCACTTTATAGCTTGCTCAGACTGTGAGCTCATGAGCAACATGACCAAAGATCTCTGGAGGTTGTTAGACTGCACACTTGGAGCTGACTCCTAGCTTCCCTGGAGAGGGATGAGGCCAGCATGGACTGGGAAGGGGAATGAGAGCTGGCAGGAGACAGGAGGCTTGAATGTCCCTGTGTCCCACCTGGGAACATTTGCAGGGCCATAAGAGGCCTTTCTGGTGACAGGACAGGTTAGAATAGAGTTCCTGCATGAGCTGATAGTCTCTGGTTGGTTACACCAGTAACCACCACAGCCATACCAACTAGCTCCATGCGTTACTGAGGGACAGTGTGTTCCCAGAAGGCAGAACTGAGGGATGTGACCCTTCCTTTCTCTGGAGGAGAAGAGAGGATGCATGCCGAGCCATTGCACTTGTCTTCAGGGCCACAGAGGTTGCCAAAGGTTCCAGTTCTGGCTCAGTGTGAACTGGCCAGGAAAAAGTGTATCCTGAGAGCTGGTGGTCCCGCTGGCTTCCCCCCTTGGTGCCCTCTCCCCAGCTCACCTCAAAGTGTCCGTGGCACCCTCCTTACCAGGGAACAATCTTCTGAGGTGAAAACATCATGGTGTTTGCTTCTCCTGCTTGGGAGAAGCTGCTGATGGCACCTCTGCCCACCTCAGCTCCATAAAGGCTCCTGGCCCTGCTCTCAGCCTCGGCACATGGAGCATAGGCCAGTGAAAGATCTGTTCTACTCCACCCACAGTGCTCCTGTGGAGGGATGCTCAGGTGGATCTGGGCTTTGGGCACACGTCTCTTCGCTGTGCATCCCTCCATGGTCATGCTAAGCCTTCTCTGCTCTGTTCCTACCACAACCATGAAATCCTGTTGATGCACAGCGACAGCTCTCACTTCTGTCCTGGATGGGAGCACGTCCAGTTTCATAGAATCATAGAATCAGCAGGTTGGAAAAGACCCATCAGATCATCGAGTCCAACCATCAGTTTGCTGGTATTCAAACCCAATCCTTCAGCCTAAGCCTTGAAGGTGACTTCATAGAGTTACTTTTCAACAAGATCCCTTGCTAAAGATCTGCTTATGTTGCTTGTGTATTGCTACTCCTCTGCCTCCTTTTAGATCATCACCATCCCTGTTGTCTCAGCAGCAGTTGGTGCATCTCCCAGGGCTCTCCCAGATACATCTGAGAAAGCCAAAGCTGAATTCCAAAGCCCCCACTGAGAGTGGTCTGTCCTGACCTTGCTCTCAGAGGAGCATTCTAGACTAGTGATCCTCAGCTTTTCTCTCCATCATTCCTAGATCAGACCTGCTGTACCCCCAAGAGCAGCCTTGTTTCTTGCTGAAGGACATCACCGTGGCTTGCAATGACTTAACATCACTGCATGGGGCTTCACACCGCTGCACCACCACATCCAGTCAGCTCTGCAGTTTCCCTGCTCCTTCCACGCTCTGGAAAGAGGTGGTGTGATGGGTGTACGAGTGCCCCTGGTCTGTAGGTTCATGCAGCACCCATGCCACCTTTCCCCAGTGTAGCGAGGGGTTGGGATCACAGCTGTTCCACTACCAGCAACACCAAAAACGAGCCTCTCTATTTCCAGGACAAGCCTCCTCCCTAGCTGTCCCAATCAAAGGGATTGTGTTAGATCTGGAGCCTGGGACAACCTCTGACATGTGGGGTTGTGTTTCCATGACTTGCTTACAGATCTCTTTTCTCAGGCAGAAAGCTCCTTCTTTCTGTCCCAAAGCAATAGGTTTTTCTAGAGAGATTTAAAAGGGACTATTCCCAACCCTGAGACCTGCAGGCACACCAGTGTTCTCTTGAATACCTTCACCGTTCCAGCCTTGGGTTCTCCTCCTTTGGAAAGAGATGTGGAGTCTGATCCGGCTCCAAATAATCACCCACAGTTTGAACTTGGCTTCCCCCACTTGCCTGGAGAGCCCAAAGCTGCCCATATCCAGCCAGCCTACAGTCTGGGTCCTCAGGAGGTGTGGTTCACCCCTCTCTGGTGTCCATCCAATGACTATTACTGGGTCTTCTCCTTTAGCTCATGGGACCCAGTGGGTCCTCTGGGGCACCTGAGCTCACAGAGTGATATTCGGTGACAGCCAGACAGCAGTGAGAGACCACAGAACTGGCTCTGCCGTTCCTGGGAGCCAGGCATGTTCTAGGAGGCCTCTCGGAGGAGAAGGTCCCATTTCCCCCACGGGTGGCATGTGGGTTCCCTTCCAGTGGCTGAAGGGAGCAAAATGGGCATGGGCAGATCTCCCCCACCGGTGCAAAATGTTCCACAACCGGTGCAAAAAAAATGCTGCACAACTGGCCAATGTGTCTATGCAGTCCCTCTTCACGCAGCGGCATCCCTGCAGAGCCCAGCCCAGGGCTGGAGCTCCTCCAAGGTGTCTTCGTTTGCACTCCCTCGGACCTGGTAAACGCTGTGAGCTGAGAGGAACCCCTCTCGGTCTTTGCCTTGCACCGGGCAGTACGTTTGTGAGGTTTTCCTCCTCCTAAATGGATGCACGTTGCTTAGTCACCCGTCTTCTGCGTCCGTTCTCCAGCAGTTCTGGAGGTGTCCTCCTAAATCTCAGCTCCCGGATGGGAGAACATCAGGTTGGGCCAGTTGGCACCTCCCTGAGCCAGCCTGCTCTCTGATTTCACCAGCAATAAAAGGCCCGCGGAGGAGTGGCCAGAGCTCCACCGCCGGGTGAGCTGCAGGTTGTGTCACTTCTGCACCAGACCCTTCGTCCAACGCTTTGGACCTCCCCAACTGTAAATTCAACCCCCAGCCTCGTGCTTTCTTTCCTCTTGTTTGTTTCTTGACGCCTCGGTTTCTCTCTCTGCTCTTACTGTGATTTCAAACCAGAAGTGTTCTGAACTTGACTCTGTCACTGTTTTGTTTCTGCGTTGACTGTTGCTGGTTCAAACCGCGTTTTAATGAGACTTTGCAAAAAAAAAAGGCAAAAAAAAATTTAAAAATTATATATATATATACTTAAAAATAAAATATTTAACAAAGAACTCCATAATTTGAGTGTCTCTCCTGTCCACCAGTCACTTAACACTGTTGTCTTGACTTTGCCTCTGCTCAGCATGCTGAAACACAAGAGGCTGACAAGTACAGAGATAAACCACAGTGTTCCGGGACTTTTTGTACAGCAAAAGTGTATCTGTTTTGGAATTTCTCATTCAAACTGACCCAACACTTCCCAATCTAGTGCTCGTCTTTGTTTCCATGAGGTTGTCGAGATGTGAAGAGCTCTTGCCTTGGTGATTTTCTATGGTGAATCTCTCTGTACAGAGGTATGTATAGATACCAACAGCTATGGAGATCCAGATGTACACGTATCTCTCGCTCTCCTCTCTCAACCTGACTGTGAAGGATTTTTATCTGGCAAAATAAAACGGAGGAAGGCCCCATTTTAAAACCCTGACTGTGTGGCTTGGCTGGTTGTTTTGGGGTGGGATTTCAAGCTGGGGAACCACAGGGATATGGCTCCGCAAGAGGAGACCACAGCCTCAGTGCACCAGCACCCTCCGGTTGAGAGATTCCTTGTATATCCCATCCCAGAGGATGGAGAGCAGCCTGGTTTGGTGGAGGAATCATAGAATAAGCTTGGAAAAGACCTTTAAAATCATCCTGTCCAACCACCAGCCCAATCCCACTGTGCCTTCTAAACCATGTCCCCAAGTGCTATGTCTACACATTTTTTTGAACCCCTCCAGGGATGGAAGCTCCACCACTTCCCTGGGCAGCCTCTTCCAATGCTTCACCACTCTTTCAGTAAAGAAACTTTTCCCAATATCCAATCTAAACCTGCCTTGATCAGAGAAGGAACGGGAAGGGACAGGTGGAGGATGCTGGGAGCAGAGCAGAACATTGTGCATGTCCATGTCTAGATGTTTCCCAGTTCTGCATTCCTAGGGCACAAGGGCCCTCAAAGCCGCTTCCCAGGGCAACAGAGGGTCTCACGGCTACTCCATGGGGCAACCATGGCCCTCACAGCCACTGCTAAGGCAGCCACAGCCCTCATGGACACTTCCCTGGACAGCCACGAGCCCTCATGGCCACTCTCTGAGGCAACCAGGGGCCCTCATACCTGCTCCCTGGAACACCACCACCCTCACAGCTGCTCCTTGGGCACACATGGGACCTCAAGGCCACTCCCTGCTGCCCAGAGGAGAAAAAACTGGGGGTGCTGGTTGACAGCCAACTGAACACAAGGCAACAGTGGCCCAGGTGGCCAAAAAGGCCAATGGCATCTTGGCCTGTATCAGCAGGTCCAGGGAGGTTCTTCTCTCTCTCTGTACTTGGAACTGGTGAGACCACTCCTCGAATGCAGTGTTCAGTTCTGGGCCCCTCACCACAAGAAGGATGTTGAGGCTCTGGAGCGAGTCCAGAGAAGAGCAACGAAGCTGGGGAAGGGGCTGGAGAACAGGCCTTATAAGGAGCGGCTGAGAGAGCTGGGGGTGTTTAGCCTGGAGAAGAGGAGGCTGAGGGGAGACCTCATTGCTCTCTACAACTACCTGAAGGGAGGTTGTGGAGAGGAGGGTGCTGGGCTCTTCTCCCAAGTGACAGGGGACAGGACGAGAGGGAATGGCCTCAAGCTCCACCAGGGGAGATTTAGGCTTGAGATTAGGAAAAAGTTCTTCACAGAGAGGGTGGTTGGGCATTGGAACGGTCTGCCCAGGGAGGTGGTTTAGTCGCCGGGTTGAGTCGCCGTCCCTGGAGGTGTTTAAGGTGAGGGTGGATGAGGTACTTAGGAGCATGATTTAGGGATTGGTGGGAATGGTTGGACTCGACGATCCAGTGGGTCTCTTCCAACCTGGTTATTCTGTGATTCTGAGACACTTCAAGCACCTTATATTGACCTGAACTGGAAGGGACCCACAAGGATCATCAAGTCCAGCTCCTGCCCCTGCGCAGAAAAATCCCAATCCCAACCCAATCCTGGTTATTCTGTGATTCTGTGAAGCACAGCCTCACGCCCGCTTTATGAAGGACCCAAGGCCCTCACGGCCTCTCCTCGGGCAGCCCCGAGCCCCTGCATCTCCTACACCACCCGCCACTGCTGCCCGCCGCCCGCAGCCATGTGACCCGCAGCAGTCACGAGACGCTTCGGCTGCGTCACGTGACCCACATCAGAACGCGGCCCCCTTCTACCGCCCCCCCCCCCCCCCCGCGCGTCACGTGATGTCGGTACCCACGCCAGCCCTGCCCGGGAGGTGCCGCGCAACCGGAAATGCGTCACGCGGCGCGGCCGGAAGTGGTGGAACGGAAGTGGCGCGCGGAGGTGGTGGCGGTGGGTCCGGAGCCGGAGCCGGCGGCGCCTGCGGGGCCCGGTGAGTGTGAGCGGGGTAGCGCGGGCCTGGGCGCCCCGAGGTCCCCTTCCCTCTCTGCTAGCCGCTTCTCTCCGCTTGGGAGGGGGCGATACCGGCGCCTCGTCGAAGCCCCCGGGGCTGCGCCGTCCGGTGAGCGCGGTCAACGGAGGTTACGGCTGTAGCGCATACGAGTAGGCAGGGCCGCACAGACTCGCAGCTGAGAATCATAGAATGGGTTGGGTTGGAAGGGACCTCAAAGCCTATCCAATCCCAAGCCCCTGTCGTGGGCAGGGGCACCTCCCGTTAGATCCGGTTACTCCAAGCCCCATCCAACCTGGCCTTGAACATCTCCAGCGATGGGGCAGCCACCATTCCTCCGAGCAACCAATGCCACCCTCATCGTCTAGAATTTCTTCCTGATTTCTATTCTAAGTCTTCCCCCTTCCAATTCAAAGCCATTTTCCTTCATCCTATCACTCCAGGCCCTTGTAGAGCATGATGAGAAGCCACAAAGCTGGTGAAAAGGCAGGAGCGCAAGTCTCACGAGAAGTATCTGAAGGAGCTGGGGTTGTTTAGCTTGGAGAAGAGGACGTTGAGGGGAGGCGTCATTACTCTCTGCAGCTACCTAAAGGAAGGCTTTAGAGAGGTGGGTGTTGGTCTCTTCTCCCACGTGACAGGTCATAGGACAAGGGAGGATGGCCTTTAGCTGCGTCAGGGGAAATTTAGATCGGACATTTAAGAAAAATGACACAGAAAGTGTTATCAAGCATCGGCAGAGGCTGCCCAGGGAGGTGGTTGAGTCCCCATTCCTGGAGGGATTTAAAAGATGGGTAGATGAAGTACTTAGGGATATGAATTAGTAGGGGACAAGTATGGTTGGAATTGATGATCCTAAGGGTCTTTTCTAACCTACTGATTCTATGATTGTAAAAACTTGGCTTTGGCTCTGAGGAAGAATAGTCATCCACTGCCAAGAAGATCAATGGCATCCAGGCCTAAGTCAGAAACAGAGTGGCCAGCAGGGCCAGGGAGGTGATTGTACCCCTGTGCTTAGTGCTGGTGAGGCTACACCTCAAATCCTGGGTTCAGTTTTGGGCCCCTCACTTCAAGAAGGACATTGAGGGTCTGGAGCACGTCCAGAGTAGGGGAATGGAGATGGGGAAGTGTTGGACAACAAGAGTTATGAGCAGCTGGGGGAACTGGGGCTGTTTACCCTGGAGAAAAGAAGGCTGAGGGGAGACCTCGTCACTGTCAACAACTGCCTGAAAGAAGGTTGTAGCAGGGTGGGTGTTGGTCTTTTCTCCCAAATAACAAGTAACAGGATGAGAGGAAATGGCTGCACCGGGGGTGTTTTAAACTGGATATCGGGAAAAATGTCTTCACTAAAAGGGTTCTTAGGCATTGGTAGAGGCTGCCCAGGGAGGTGGGGGAGTCCCCATCCTGGAAGGACTTAAAAGCCAAGTAGATGAGGTGCTCAGGGATCTGATCTAGTAGTGGACAGATGCGGTTAGGCGTGATGATCTCAAAGGTCTTTTCCAGCCTAATGATTCTATGATTCAAACCTCTTCTGTTTCTTTGGGGATTTATAAAATAAACAGTAAAGGAAGGGGAGGAAAAAAGGTGGAAGCCTCATATGATGGCCAAAGAAAAATAAAGAGAAGTGGAGTGGAGCTCAACAAAACATGCAGGGAGTAAAAAATGCCATTTAGGAGGATGCTGAAATAATTTGCAAATTTCAGTCAAAGTCTCCAGGTAGCTCTGGCTGATAAAAAGAAGGCATTGAGATGTTCCATGTCAGAGATTCTTCATTTGGCAGCTCAGTAGTTCAGGAAGAGAATCAGAGCAGAGCATGGAGTCAGGTAGTGGTGCCACTGCTTCTCTTTCGTGTCTGATCTGTTTTGTGTGGAATTCTGGGGTTTGAACATGTTTTAAACTCTTTGCTCTGTAAAGGCCCAGTCCTCACTGTCCCCACTGCCAGGGCTGGACAGGGATCGGGGGGAAGAACAGACCACCTCAAAAACCCCATCCTGGGTTGGATCAAACAAACTGTGGCCAGCAGGGAGAGGGAGGGGATTCTCCTCTCCTCTGCTCTTGTGAAGCCCCACCTGAAATCCTGGGTCCAGCCCTGGAATCCCCAGTATAAGAAGGAGATGGAACTGTTGGAATGGATCGGGAGGAGGCCGCGGAGATGAGATGAGGACTGGAGCAACTCTGCTATGAGGACAGGCTGAGAGAGTTGGGATTGTTCAGCCTGGAGAAGAGAAGGCTCCAGGAAGATCTTAAAGTAGCCTTCTGAGTACCTGAAGGGGCTCCAGGAAAGCTGGAGGGGCACTTTTTATGAGGGCCTGGAGTGATAGGACGAGGGAGAATGGCTTTAAATTGGAAGGGAGAAGATTTAGATTAGACATTAGGAAGAAATTAATGGTGAGGGTAGTGAGGCCCTGGTGCGGGTTGCCCAGGGGAGCTGTGTCTGTCCCATCGCTGGAGGTGTTAAAGGGCAGGTTGGATGGGGCTTGGAGCAACCTCATCCAGTGGGAGGTGTCCCTGCCCATGGCAGGGGATTGGAATTGGGTGATCTTTAATGTCCCTTCCAACCCAAACCATGAATCTATGAAAAGTGGCGGGTTTGTGCTCTGATGTCATCATCTGGTGGGGAAACGTCCATGTTTCCCTATTGTTTTTCTTTTTAGCCCCAACACAGGAGTGAACTGTGGGCTTTAGGCCAAAAGGAGTTGGTTTAAGCCCCAAGATTGCTGTGACCGGGGCTGGAGGGCTGAGGAGATGTCGGTGCTGCCGGGCAAGGGAGAACAGTCTGGGCACTGCAGCTGAGGGAGATTCCAGCACGGACCCTGCACTGCCCAGAATGGTCAGAGCTGGTCTCCTCTCCCAAGTAACAAGTGATAGAACAAGAGGAGATGGCCTCAAATTGCACCAGGGGAGGTTTAGATTGGACATCAGGAAAAATTCCTTCACTGAAAAGGTTCTCGGCCACTGGCCGAGGTTGCCCAGGGAGGGATATAAAAGATGGGTGGGTGAGGTGCTCAGGGATCTGCTTTAGTAGTGGACAGGTACGATTGTACTCAATAATCTCAAAGTTCTTTTCTAACCAAACAATTCTCACAGACTGCAAGCATGGGCAGTGTTTCGTAGTTGCATCCATTTCCCCTCTCGCAGAGCAGATCCTCCCAGACAGGCGGCATCCCTCCAGGAATGTTGTTTTCCTGATGTTCAGCTGTGAAGTTGCGCTCTTGGCCAAGAACGTGGCTGTAAGCGTGATACGCAGACACACACACACACAAAGCTGTTCCCATCCCAAAGGCCACAAGGCACCTTCGCACCCTGCAGGGCCCCGCTTCAGGGCTCACATTCCGACTACCTTTTTGGAGTGTCTGGAAGTGAAATTTCTGGAGAGACTTGCCCAGAGGTGGGAAGGAGTTTGGCTGCATTTTAACAAGAAGGTGGGAGGAGGAAGAAAGATTGATTACTCAGGGTAACAGGAAGAGAGGAGAATCGAGGAGATGTGTAGGTTGAGTTGGAAGAGAAGTGTTGTAAAAACTTCAAAGATCACAAAGATTTAGGCTGGGGGTGGGTGAAAGTCATGGGCAAAATGCTACTTGAACCCAGCCTTCTATTCAAGAAGCATTTGATCAACACCCTCAGACACGTGTGAATGTTGGGATTTTTCTGCGCAGGGGCAGGAGGTGGACTTGATGATCCTTGTGGGTCCCTTCCAGTTTAGGTCAATATAAGGTGCTTGAAGTGTCTCAGAATCACAGAATAACCAGGTTGGAAGAGACCCACTGGATCGTCGAGTCCAACCATTCCCACCAATCCCTAAATCATGCTCCTAAGTACCTCATCCACCCTCACCTTAAACACCTCCAGGGACGGCGACTCAACCCGGCGACTAAACCACCTCCCTGGGCAGACCGTTCCAATGCCTAACCACCCTCTCTGTGAAGAATTTTTTCCTAATCTCAAGCCTAAATCTCCCCTGGTGGAGCTTGAGGCCATTCCCTCTCGTCCTGTCCCCTGTCACTTGGGAGAAGAGCCCAGCACCCTCCTCTCCACAACCTCCCTTCAGGTAGTTGTAGAGAGCAATGAGGTCTCCCCTCAGCCTCCTCTTCTCCAGGCTAAACAACCCCAGCTCTCCCAGTCGCTCCTCATAAGATTTGTTCTCCAGCCCCTTCACCAGCTTTGTTGCCCTTCTCTGGACTCGCTCCAGAGCCTCAACATCCTTCTTGTGGTGAGGGGTCCAGAACTGAACACAGGACTCGAGGTGCGGTCTCACCAGTGCCGAGTACAGAGGGAGAAGAACCTCTGTGGACCTGCTGGTCACGCCATTTCTGATCCAAGCCAAGATGCCATTGGCCTTTTTGGCCACCTGGGCCACTGCTGGCTCATGTTCAGTCACTGTCAACCAACACCCCCAGGTCCTTCTCCTCCTGGCAGCTTTCCAGCCAGGCTTCTCCTAGTTTGTACCTCTGCTCAGGGTTGTTGTGCCCCAAGTGCAGGACCCGGCATTTGGCCTTGTTAAACCTCATGCCGTTGGTCTCAGCCCAGCAGTTCAGCCTGTTCAGGTCCCTTTGGAGCCTCCCGACCCTCCAGCAGATCGACACTTCCACCCAGCTTGGTGTCGTCTGCAGACTTGCTAAGGGAGCACTCGATGCCTTGATCCAGATCATTGATAAAGACATTGACACATCCCATCTCTCTTCCCTCCATGTGGTATTCTCTCTTTTTGCTAGATTTGGAATGAAGGAGGAGAGAAATACTCTATTTAATGAAGAGCTTTGCAAAGTTTAACCCTAAATATTCTTGGTATTCTTAGCACCTTTGGAGCCATCGGTGTGCGAACACTGTGGCTTTCACTCCCTATCGTTGAGGTGGGGCTGTGGTCACTGAGAGGGGTGTTTCTGGTAGCAGCAGGGGTTGGGCTTCCTAGGTAGGAATGGCAAACAGAACTTGTTTTAAATAAACAGCCTCAGTAGCTTGCCTCTCAGTAATAGAAAAGTAGTTAGAAAACACACAAACCAGAATCAGACAAGAAAAAAGGCCAGGTAGGATAAATCTCTTGTCCCAGATCATCTTTGCGGCTGGAAGCAGCCCCTCTGAGTGCTGTCTAGGACAAGGCCTGTGCGGTGCCAAAAGAGAAGATGACGCCAGCAGGGCTGGAGTCTCCTTCCCCCAACCGCATGAAGGTCTGAGCCGTGCCTGCTTCACGGCTGCCTGTCTCCAACCACACGGGGACGGTGCCGTGTCACTTGCAGGCAGCTCAGACGTCACAGCCAGTGGAGCCAGGAATGCTATTGGCACCAAACATTTCTTTGTGTTAAATGGGAGAACTTTGAAATCCAGCTCCTGATCGCTGCTACTGACAGCATTGCAAGGCTTGGGCTGTGCTGCAGCATCATGGTCTTGGCTGTGGTTTTACTTTCTTTGGTTCTGAGCAGGCTTTTTCTTTCCCTGCCTCACAAGGCAGTCAGGAAGGGGTAGAGTTTCATGCTGGTTGCTATGTGATTTCTCCCACTGGAAGGGGTTGGTTCCAGCCCTGCAACTGCCTGGGTGGTGACAGCAGCACAGCTGCAAGGGCCTGGGGTCTGTGGGGTAGAGCCTGATCTGCAACAGGGAGCCACCTCTTGCTGTGCCTTGAGACAACAAATACATTGCCCAGCAAACTTAGCTGCTGTTGAGTCTCTCAGAGTATCTATCAACCATTTACTACTCATCTTATAAACCTCTTTCTTGTACCATTCTCCTTGTGTGGCTGTCTCCAGGAATTTTCATTTCACCCTGCCTTCCCTCTTTGAGCCCCTTATTCTCCACCTAAGTTGCTTTTTCCACCTCTCCTGCTGGAGCCGCTGAGAGGGTTCATGCTGTGGCAGCTTCTCCTCACCCAGCAGCTGGTGGTTGTTGCCCCCAAGTTCTGCCTGTGGAGTGGAGGATGCGAGATCTCTTTGGCTACCTTGGTGTGAATCAATCTCAGAGGGCTGAAGTGAGCCACTTCAGTTTGCACTGGAGCAGATCAGGAGTGAACTCTGCACTGAGATCCTGTCCTCAGACATAACCGAGCCCTGTCAAGGCAGAGATAAAGCTGCATGGGGGGTAACAGCCTGCAGAGAGCAGCAGGCTCCTGGTACCCATGCCAGATCAGGGATGTTTTCCCTGTCTCTCTGCTCTTGCTACTTTTGCTGCAGTGGGAGAGTTCAGGGCGCTCAAGAGCCATCCCTGCGCAGGCAGCACCCCACATCTGGCACAGAGAGGGAGCAAAGATTGTCACCTCAACTCTCTCCGTCCTCCCTGCCTTCCCATCTCACCCTTCCTATGGAGGAGCTGGTGCTTTGTCGTTGTGATACGGGAATGGATCATCTGAGGGGTCATGGGGGATTCCTGTACTCCAGAATATGCTCAGTCTGAGCTGCTTGTGGGCCCCATGCAACTGCAGCCCTCTCCACTCCCTCCAGAGCCCTCACCCCTCCTTTTCTTCCCCCGAGGGATTCCTTTTACTGCTGAAAACTCTGTTTGCCTGCGTTGATTTGACATCTCGATCTGACCCTGGTTGGGAAACCACACATATAAGCACAGCACAGAGGGATGCCCGTGAGGATTTATGCCCATATGAGGGAAACACAGACACTAATTTGCTTCGCTGTTGCAGTATCTGTCAGGCTTCGGCTTTCCTGATGGCTCAGCACCCTGTGGTAATGAGAGCACAATTGGTTTTAAAGTTGAAAACACCACATCTAATGCATTGTCAGGGTTGCTCAGGTGAGCTGGGGGAAAGGTCCGTTACTCAGGGCACTGACCTGGTGCTTTTATTTAATTAGCATCTGAATCGATATAAACGAGCTTGTTCAGTGCTTGTCCAGGCTGGAAGCAGGCAGCTGAACTCCTGACAGGTTTCTCATCCTTGCTGTCTGTGCCGTAGCTCATTTAGGAAGGTGCCTGGCATTTTGTATCAGAAATTATGTGGCCAACAGGAGTACGGTAGGGTTCATCCCCCTATAATCAGCACCAGTGGGGCCGCAGCTTGAATATTGTGTTCAGTTTGGGGCCCACACTACAAGAAAGATGTTGAAGAGCTGGAACGCATGCAGAGAAGGGCAACAAAGCTGGGGAAGGGTCTGGAGCACCGGGGTTGTGAGGAGCAGCTGAGAGAACTGGGACCATTTAGTCTGGAGAAAAGGAGGCTGAGGGGAGACCTCATCACTCCCCACAGCTCCCTGAAAGGAGATTGTAGCAAGGTGGGTGTTTGTCTCTTCTCCCAAGTAACAAGCGGTAGGATGAGAGGAAATGCCCTCAAGTTGCACTAGGGGAGATTTAGATTGGATATCAGGAAAAACGTCTTCTCTGAAAGGGCTGTCAAGCACTGGCAGAGGCTGCCCAGGAAGGTGGTGGAGCCCCCATCCCTGGAGGGATGTAGAAGATGTGTAGCTGTCCTTTGGGTCGTGGTTTAGTGGTGGAGTTGGCAGCGTTAGGTTCACAGTTGGATTTGATGATCTTAAAGGTCTTTTCCAACCTTAATGATTCAGTGAAACTAAGATTTTTAAGCTTTCTGTACTTTGAAACTATGGGAACTGCTCCCAAGTCTGAAGTGTAAAGCCCTGTTCCTTCTGCTTCTCAGCTCAGGATGTAGCATTTCATAATGACTCGTGTCACTTCTGCCGTACTCTTCCGTGACTTTGTTCTGGGGCCACATTTCTCTTTTCCACTATCCTCCACTGCAGGTTATGGGCCAGCATTCACTCTCTGGATCGGTTTTGTGGAGGCTTTGCTCACAGCCTCCACATGTTGTCTCTGTTTTAAATACATAATTCCTCTTGAAGCAGCAGCTCCACTGCAAAAATAGATTTTCATTGCTTGGAATGAAAGAAAAGCAGTTCGGGTCTCTTGAAAATGAAAAAGCCATGACTTCTGTTAATTCCCACCATCTCTGCTGGGTTACTTGTAGCTGCTGAGCAGCAGGGAGTGCTCCCCCGATTTCGGGTGTTCCAGTCACCTGGGTGCTTGTCTCAAACCGCCTTTGCATGAGGACACTTGGTGGCGGCTGATTTACGGCATTGCAGGGAAACAGCTGCCCCAGCAGGGGAAGCACTGGCATCACCTCACTCTCGGTAGCATAAAGGATAGAATAAAACATGCTTCATGTCACGTGGAAGCCACTCATTCTCCATCTGCCCTTTTTTCAGTACCTGGAAGCAATTCTGACCCCTGTAAATTGCGATCCATGGCTACAGTGCTAATATGCCGAAGATTTCCAAGACTGAGCAGGGTGACTACGTTTTCGACTGCAGCCAAGCGCAAGGGCGAGACCGGAAGCAGCAAAAGTAGCCAGATAAAGGAAAAGGACCCAGAAACAGCCAGCAGCAGAACCGAATCTGTGGCCACCATCCAGCTGCTGAATCCACTGGGCTACAGAGTGTCGTATAATCCATCTGCTTATGCCAAAAGCAGAGCTGCCTCCCAGCAGCACGCTGCTAGGAACAGTGACCAAGCCCTTGGTGATGCTTTCACCAGCCCTCGTGCCACACAGGTCCAGCATTCCTTTGGTGCCACCTCCTCCCAAGCTTTGCCACCCATCAAAAATGCCCTGCCAAAGCAAAAGTCCACACCGCTGCCTAAGCGAAGCATTCCAACACATCTTTCTACAGCACAAACCAAGGAGGAAGCAGAAAAGGAAAAAGCAGAGATGCACGACTCCAAGGAGGACCCTCGGGTGTTTCAGAAGGGGAGGCCTGAATACCGATCTCTCAGCTGTGACAAGTCTGAACCAGTGGAGACCCTTCCTTTAGAAGAAGGCGACACGATTTTACACAGTGTGGCGCTCAGCAAGGACCATCAGAGCCCAGGAGCTATCACAGATTATTTTCGCAAGCTGAGTCGTTTGCCAGCAGAACAACACATGGAATTGTTGTCCAAACCCAGGTTTAACACGCTGTGTCGCTGTGCTGTCAAAAACATCGGTTTGTTCAGTACTTCCGACCTCATTGATGTATTGAAGGCTTGCGTTCGTTTGGCCGTTCCACCTACCCACCCTATGCTGAACGCCTGTGAGAGCGAATTCTGCCGCCGGGCCTGGGACATGAACCTGGACCAGCTGCTGCTGGTGGCTGATTGCTGGCGCTGTCTGGAGCGCAATGTCCCATCCTACTTGAGCATTTTGTTCAGCTATGTCAACATGCATTGGAAAGACCTCACTTTGCCCCAGTTTGTTCAGCTCATTTATATCATCGGTGAAGGCCGGAGGTCACCTGCAGACCTCTTGCAGAAGGTGGAGAGCATGATTCTGAAGTACATGGACTCTTTCACTTTGGAGGAGGTGGGCGCTATCTGCTTGGGGCTCTTCAAGTCCGTCAGCGGGATCTCTGACCACGTCATGAGGAAAATTGCAGACAGGGTCTCCTTGCAGATGGAAGACATGAGCACCTACGCTTTGGTGAACGTGCTCAAAATGCTCCGCTACACACGCATAGAACACTTGCCCCTCTTGAAGGAACTTGGGAAGGTTATTCCTGCTCGGATTCCTGCGGTAAACATCCAGGGCATCATGCACATCACTCTTAGCTGCTCAGCTCTACACTACTTTGATGAAGGCATTATGACTGCTGTAGCCATGTCTTTGCCTTCTAAGGTGACTTACTGCCGAAGCAAAGATGCTGCCAAGTTCTTGTGGTCATTTGGATGCCTGGACTACGAACCTCCAAACGAGGAGGAGTTTTACTCCAGCCTGATAGAACAATTGCATAGAAAACTGCATGAATTCAAGAAGTTTCCAGAGCATCTCCTTACTGGTTTACTTGGCCTGGCCTTTGTCAAACGCTTCCCAGAGGAGCTTATAGACTTTGCTTTGAGGGATGAGTTTGTCAGGAAAACAAGAAGCAGTAAATATGAGCTCAAAAAGGACCTGTTCACCCTTAGTAAGAGCGTTGAGATTGAGTGCCCAAGCTACCAAGGCAGCCTTCTTCCACCTCAGCTTTGCCAAGAGATCACCAAGATGGTGTTGAACTTCGCAGAGCAAGAAATTTACGTCAGGCCCGAAATTGTGGAAGCCTCATCTCTTCTTGAGAGCGTATTAGGTGGCCCTGAGTATGTGAAGAACCACATGATCCTGCCTCACACAAGATCGAGCGACTTGGAGGTTCATTTGGCCATGGACGGACATCCCATCCCTTTCAACTCCCAAAACCCTGTTGCGGATACAAAACTAAAAGACATCGGAGTTAGTCTGACAGATGACTTAATGACTCAGCTGATAAAAGGGAAAGCTAACAGCCAGTCTCCTGTGGAAACAGAAAATGAAGCCAAGGATCCCAGTCAGGAAGAAGCACGGACACCACGTGCTGGAGATCCTGCAGCATATGCAGGTGGAGCTTTTCTCACGGATACTGGATTGCAAGTTGAGCCTAAATCGGGGCGCTGGTTTGAACCTCCCCGTTCTCTTGAGTTGGCTCAGCATCCTCAGAGGGTAAAACTGGCTATTCAGGTGTCCAACCGAAACCACTACTGCTACAGCTCCAAGCGGCTCTTGGGGCTCCACTGCTTGAAACGGCGGCAGCTGCGGCAGCTGGGCTATGTGGTGGTGGAGCTTCCTTTCTGGGAATGGTTTCCTCTGCTCAAGCGTACGCGTTTGGAGAAACTGAGCTACCTCCATTACAAAGTGTTCAACCCAGCGCTGCTCAACAGGGCTTCCTAGTCTGGGGTGCTGATGTCTCAGAGGCCAAACGTGGCCTCCCAGATCCAACTATTGCTCGGATTGCTGCTTAAAACAGTCTCTGAGCATTTAAGTTGTTCTAGGTACTTTGTGTGCTCAGGCTGCCTTGCTGCATTAGCTAGTTCTGCTTAGCTGAAAATCACATGTCCTGTGCTCTCCTATTGTACATAGATCCCTAGATGCTTTCGTGACAAATAAAAGCTACTGTCCTATTCATTTTTTTCTCTGTGATTACTTTTTTCTCCACCCTTAATTAAAGTGGATGGATTTCATAGAAGCATAGAATAGAATCATAGAATCATTTGGATCAGAAGGGACCTTAAAGATCATCTAGTTCCAACCCCCTGCCATGGGCTGAGACACCTCCCACTGGACCAGGCTGCTCAAGACCCCTCCAGCCTGGCCTTGAACATCTCCAGGGATAGGGCATTTCTTGCCTCTCTGGGCAACCTGTGCCAGTGTTCCACCCCTCCTCATCGTGAGAAATTTCTACCTAATGTCTAATCTAAATCTTCCTTTTTCCAAATTAAAGCCATTCCCCCTCGTCCTGTCACTCCCGACCCTTATAAGAAGCCCCTCACTAGCTTTCCTGTAGCCTCTTCCAGTACTGGAAGACCACTCTAAGATCTGTCAGCCTTCCCTTCTCCAGGCTGAACAACTCCACTCTTAAGATCTTTAACATTCCTCAAATCCAAACCATTCTATGATAATGAGTCTGTCCTCAGAGCAGAGGTGCTCCAGCTCTCATGTCATCTTTGTGGCTTCCTCTGGACCCGTTCCAACAGTTCCGTCTCCTTCTTTTGTTGGGGACTCCAGAACTGCACACTGGACTTCAGGTGGGGTCTCACGAGAGTGGGGTGGAGTGTGAGAATCTATGACAGATTCTGTGACTCTTGTCACCCAGCTTGTAGTTAAACCAGCAGTCTCACTCAAAAGCCAGACCAGTTCAAAAGCCTGTTTGAACAGTTCGTCACTGGTAGCCCTGTGCTGGAAGCCTCCAGCCTGATAGAACAAATGCATAGAAAACTGGCTCAGAGAGCCAGACAGGTAATATTGGAAGAGCGTTCCTTTGTGCTTTCCCTGTTCCTGTGTTCCCTGTTGAGGAGCAGGAATTGCTTCTAGTGAGCAATTCAACAAAATTGCTCTTAGTAAGCAAGTCAGACCAAATATTGGTCTAGAAGGGGTGCTCGTCCAGCTCGCTGCAGCTCTTTTAGCTTCACACTTGCTTCGCTCAAGCATCAGCATTGCAGCTTTCAAGGTTGTCACAGGTTTGGTTTCTGTAGTGTTGATTTTTATGTGTTGGGTTTACACGCAGACCAGGCTCCCGCACGCTGAGTAGGCAGGCAAAACAGCTTGGTAAAACTCGACAGTCCAGCGGCCAGATCAACGTGCCCCTAGAAGGCCAATTTCAATTTGGCTGAACTAACAGCCTCAGCTGAAAAATCATTAAAAGGCCACTTGTTCTTGAAGGAAGCAGTGGGTTCCTGATTTGCAAGGTTGCCCAAGGCGATGACATATTAAAACTAAGGTTAATGTGAGGTCAAAACTCTTACCTCGTGGATAATTTCATTCTTTAAAGGGATCTGATATCACCAATATTTCCAATGGAAAAGACGTTACGTTCACTTGAGTTTCTGTAATGAACACAGTCAGAAGAATCAGCCGAGCCGCTGTTCTGAACGCAGATGATCTCTCTTCGAGCTATTAAGTACCCATTGTTAATATTCGTGTTAGATTAATCTTAGCTTGCATCTGAGGCTCCTGGTGCCCTCAAGAAACCTTTCTCTCTGCGACAACGCTTTGTGTGTGTGTAGCTGATGTTACTCTCATCCCAAGAGGCCCCATCCCAGCTGGTCGTGTTGGGTGTTCTCCAAGAAAACAGATAGGTCCTTTCTCAAGCTGCTGAAGGCAGCAGATGTGGTGTGCAGAGGGAACTGGGTACAGAGGCCAAGTCATAAAAGCATAGAATCGCTTCGTTTGAAAAAAGGCCCTTGAGATCGAGTCCAACTGTACCTGTCCACTATTAAACCATATCCTGAAGCACCTCTTCTACCCGTCATTTAAATCCTTCCAGGGATGGAGATTCCGTCACCTCCCTGGCCAGCCTGTGCCAGTGCCTGAGAACCCTTTTGGTGAAGAATTTGTTCCTAATATCCAATCTGAACCTCCCCTGGCACAACTTGAGGCCCGTTTCCTCTCATCTTATCATTTGTTACTTGGGAGGAGAGACCAACACCCACCTCACTACAACCTCCTTTCAGGGAGTTGTAGAAAGTGATAAGGTCTTCTTTCAGCCTTCGGAAGATGTGGTTCAAGGAAGCAGGTTGGGAATGGACACCATCTCTTTCCACTTTGAGGGGCTGCGGTGCAGAATGCACCAGGCAGATCTCAGCGCAGCTCTGGCTGAGGCTGCTGAGAGCTCAGTTCAAAGACTTTGACAACCTCATGGAGTATCTGATGCTTTGCTCTATCTACAAAACCTCCTGTCTCTTTGATAAGCTTTCACGTGTAATTGCTACTCTTTCCGCAGGTGAGGCGTTTTTAGTTAAAATAGCTATTTTCTCTTTGATGTTTCTTCCCTAATTAATATTAAGGCAATATTATCTCTTGATCCATTCTCTCTATCAAATCGTTTGGGTTTACATTGGCTTCACTTCCTGGACTCGGATCTGAGCTGTGTTTTAGGAACTGCCAAGCTTGCAATTCCAAAACACGAGATCGTTTCACTATTCACTGATACTCACTTTCTTTATTTTGCCTTTTTTCTTTTCACAAGCTGAATCCGATGCACAGCAAGTGAACTCTCTCCAGCTGCCAAGATGGTAATAAACGTCTGTCTCCCACAGTTCAAGCCAAGAATTCACTGCAGCAAGGTAAAATAGTGATGTTGGGGGTTAGGGAGCTGGAGGGATGGAGGGGTTAGGTGGAAGAGACATGCTGGATTGGTTGGAACTGAGGAGGGCTCGTTTGCTGCTCATCTGTGATAATTAATGTTTCTGGAAACCTGGCTTTTGGCTGGCCACACTGGGCTTCCCTGAGAAAGTGAAGCAGAGGCAACTCGTGGCAAACTCCCATCATTTTGAGTGGTCTGGCTGGTTCCGAGGGGGATTTTGGCACAGGAGGCTCTGTGTGTCCCCTGGCAGCAGCAGCACTGAAGACAATGCAGCCCCAGCCTAGGTGAGATGAAGGCTCTTCAGTCTGCAGAGCTGCAAACACTTTTGTCAATTAAAATAATTTTCCAGTGATGGGGGACGGAGAGGTTGTGACTGGGGAGAGTTTGTTCACTGCTTTCTCTTCCAAGCCTGCCAGTCTCTTGTCATTCCCAGTAGGCAGATTTTGTGAACTGGTGTTGGGAATCTGGGCTCCTGAGTCCCTTTATCCTTTTGTGCTTAGGTCTTGAGAGAATCATTGGCATTTGGGTGCTCGGAATCTGCAGCTGACATGAAAATAAAACAGAACGGAAGGCTCAGTACTTTAAAAAATCAGTATTTAGCCATTTCCTACAAGTCATTCTTCAAAATTCAGTTTGTTCTGTCCGTCCCCTCCTGTGACTGCTCCAATGAGGCACACACTGATGGATGGAGGGGAAAAAAGCCCTTGTTTTACAGGATCTCATAGCAAGACAATGATCTGCACAGTGTGCTTTGATTTGAGATACCTTTTCCCCTGCACTATTATACCTTCCCTTTATCCAGTAGAATACCCAGCCTCCCTTAGTAGGCACGGTGATGTTGGGCTGACAGTTGGACTTGATAATCTTAGAGGTCTTTTCCAACCTTAATGATTCTGTGATTCTTCTTAGTGGCATCGCCCTCAGGGATGGGTAGGGTTGATCTCAGAGCTGGAGAAAGCAGAAACCTGACCTCTAGAGGTTTTTCTGGGACCCTGTAACTGGGTGATTCAGAGTATGTTCTCACATGGCGGGATGAGACAACACAACGTTTCACCACTGTTGAGAATCTCCGCCCTGCACTCATCCTCTGCTCCCAGCCACAACTGTGTCCCTTGATCATCAGGGCCTCCTGCCATGGCAGAGAGGTGGAACTGGATGATCTTTAAGGTCCCTTCCAACCCAACCACTCTGATTCTGTGATGTAGTTCGCTGGCCCAGCCAAAACCACAAACCATCCATAATTTTCTGCCCTTGCAGTGGCTGAACCAGCTCTGCAAACATCTACCCTGGTAATGGAGGGAGCAGAGAGGAGCGGGTGGGATCGCACGGCCAGAGCTGGGTGGGAGCAGGTCCACTCCACCTCAGCAGCAGGGAGCTCCTGTGTTGTCTCAGCTGCACCTGGAACCACAGCTTTGGTTCCTTGTTTGTCATCTTGAGAATCTACGTAAGTCTTTGTGAAATTATTTCCTTTTCTTTCCTTGCTTCAAATTAAATCCAGTTTTCTCTCAACACGCAGATTTCTGCTGATGGTTATGAAGTGGAGAATCTGATCTCTGAAGACCTCGCCAGGAGAAACCGTGGCTTCCGCAGCGAATATTTTATCAAACCGCCAGTTCATGTCACTATCTCTTTTCCCTTCAACATCGAGATCTGCAGGATTAATATTGACATCTCATCCGGGGGATACCAAACCTTCTCCGGGCTTGAAGTTTACACCTCTACCTCGTGCAATAAGACCTCTTGGCAGAGCCCTGAGGGTCCGTTCTCAGGTCTGGCCGGTCAGCCTGTGTCAGACAAAGACACTTTCACGCTGGTGGGAAAAGCAGTCTTAAAAAATCAAAGCAAAGTGACGTTTGGCCACAGAGGCTTCAAGCCGAGGCCACCCTTCCATCAGATGGAAAATGTCTTCTCCTATCCTGGCTCTGTATCTCAAGATCTCTGGAACAAAGGGCCCGCCTCGCTGAGCAACGTATCACACTTAAAGATCTGCATCACCCACGTGGCCGGAGGCGGCCTGCCTTGCATTAAGAGGCTGGAGGTGTGGGGACAACCTGCCAAATCCTGCCCGCAGGAGGTGATCGAGGGCGTCTTTCAGGTGGCCTCCCAGTTCTTCGCCCAGGATGTCAGCAGCCTCAAGCCAGAGCTCTGGACGCCGATGGAGAGTGACTGTGTGCCCTTCGGCGCCAATGACAGTGAGCAGCAAACCCTCCACAAGCTGGTGGATGTCGTCCAGGACATCCCCGAAGAATTCCTGGACCCTATCACTTTGGAGATCATGACCTTCCCCATGCTCCTGCCCTCCGGGAAGGTGATCGACCAAACCACCTTGGAAAAATGCAACCGGAGTGAGGCTTCTTGGGGCAGGGTACCCAGCGATCCTTTCACTGGGGTGGCCTTCAGCCAGCACTCGCAGCCCTTACCTCACCCTACCCTCAAGGCCAGGATAGACCATTTCCTCCTACAGCACAGCATCCCGGGCACCAACCTGCTCGGGAGGGCTCACGCCTCGGAAATGCTCGTACCTTCTTCCGTAACAATGTCTTCTCTGAAAAGGAAAATGGACTGTATGGATCAGAGCTCCGTGCAACCACCCTATTTTGCTTCTACAAACTTACTTATCACGTCTACCTCAGAGAACAGTGCTAAAAAAATGAAAACTGACAGTGACTCGCATTTGATCCAGATGGACTGTTCGACAGGTATCGTGGCTCTCTACGTCACTTGTGTTTCTTGAGTATCATAGAATCGCTAGGTTGGAAAAGACCTTTGAGATTATCAAGCCCAGGCCAGGTTTTCAAGTCAGGAGGCTTCAGTAGATTCCCATCCCACCTCTAGAAAGCCTTAAGACCATTATGTTTCCCTGTTGACGTCGTGGAAGTCAGGTCATCGTCTCATTCACCTCCCCTCTCCTCAGCACAACCGACCATACCTGGATGGGGTTTGTTCCCATTCCATTTCACTTTTTCTCATCTGTAGGCTCATCCCTCTCGTTGTGCTCCTTGTTTCACAGCCTCTTTGTTTGCTCAGATTGCTGTGTTTCCCTTTTAGTTCCTATTTCCTTTCCTCTCCATGCTTTCCAGCCACTGGCCATGTGGACGCAACGTTTTTATCACAGTGTGCTAGTTTGATGTTTCTTTATCATGGGTGATTTGTTATCCCAGACACCCAGTGTGTTCCTGCATGTGCAACAGCAGGAAAAGAAATGTCTGGTGGTGATGGTGCAGGAAGCCCTGCCTGGTGTGGATCTCATCACGAGGAACGAGGTGGAGCAGAAAGCAGGAACGGAGCACTAATGCTGCTCATGGATTTCCCTCATCAGGCACTGCCGGCCTGGGCTCTTGGTGCGGCTCATCCCCTGTGTGCTCAGTGTCATTGTGTCCCCAGGACAGGCTGGTTTCTAATCCTCTCCTGGGTTTACTCTTGCTGTGGCAGAGGCTGGGCTTCGGGATCGTGTCTCTGCACAGCGTCTGCTCCACGCTAGTCATAGTGCAGCAGCACAAGGGCTTGGAATAGATGGCAGCAAGGGAATTGCAGGCATTGCAAGGAGAGGCCAGCACGTGAGGGGTGAGACGTGTCCAGTGTTGTCAGCTGGTTAAAGTGATGAAACAGGTAGAGACCTTAAGCAAGGGATGTGACTTGTGTCTAAAGGGGAAGGAAATGGGCACTGCTTTCCTTTTATCCTTGCTTTTCTCAGCAGGCTGGTAGCAGTGCCACTGGGCATAAGCTCCAGGAGGCAGAAAAACAGTCTGCCTGAAAACCTGAGTGGATTCACAGAATGGTCAGGGTTGGAGGGACCTCTGGAGCACATCCAGTCCACCCTCCCTGCTTTAACAGGTTCCCCTTGAGCAGGTTGCACAGGAACGTATCCAGGCTTATTTGAATATCTCCAGAGAAGGAGACCCCACACCCTCCTTGGGCAGCCTGTTCCAGTGCTCTGTCTTCCTCACAGGAAAGAAATTTTTCCTCGTATTCACGCAGAACTTTCTGTGCTCCGGTTTGTACCCGTTACCCCTCGTCCTGTCGTTGGGCATGACAGATACTCTGGTCTCATTATCATCCCTGTAGCCTACACTAGACTCTATCCAAGTGTTCCTTGTCTTTCTTGAGCTGGGGAGCCCAGAACTGGACACAGGACTCCAGGTGGGACCTCACAAGGGCAGAGTAGAAGGGGAGGAAACCTCCCTTGCTCTGCTCTCCACTCTCTTCTTGATGCCCCCCAGGATACCATTGGCCTTCTTGGCCATGAGGGCACATTGCTTGTTCATGGTCAGCTTGGTGCCCACCAGGTCCTTCTCCACAGAGCTTCTTTCCAGGAGCCGTGCCCCTAACCTGTTGCATGTATGGATTTGTTCTTCCCAAGGTGCAGAACTCTGCACTTGCCTTTGTTAAGGCATGAGGTTCTTCTCCTCCCAACTTTCCAGCCTGTCCAGGTCTCGCTGAATTGGCAGCACAGCCTCTCGTGGATCAGCTGCTCCTCCCACCTTTGTATCATGAGCAAAGGTGCTGAGGGTCACTCTGTGCCCTCATCCAGGTCGTTGGTGAATATGAATGTTCACCCACCTCGGCCCCAGCCATGTCACAGCTTCTCACCAGGTGCAGACAAACCTTCAGACCCACTAAGCGCTGGGAGCGGCAGCGTAGGATGCTCTGTAGGTCCAGGAGCTCCCACCCAGCAGCGTTCAGGAGCTGGAATGGGCTGGGCTGGTGGGGTGGTGACTGCCTTTAGAAAGCAGAGATGACCTGCAGTTCAAATACCAAAGAGATTCACGCCTCTCTCCCCAAAATCTGTTCCCTTTTGTGATGTATTCTCTAAGGACCTTCAGCTTGCTCTCCGGGTGAAGAGCATGACTCCTCTTCATGCTAGATCTTTCACCTGAATCCACACTCATTTTCCCATGTTTGCTTTCTCCCTTGGCACAGGAATTCCTGAAATACTTGGGAGTTGCTGTCAGCACAACTGTGCTGCACACAGCAACACTTATATTTGCTCTCCTTAAACCGAATTATTGCTTTTGGGAATAAATTCTGCTGGAAGAGAAAGGTTAAATTAAGCTGGGAGTAGGAAGAGGGGCATCTTAAGTAATATTCTATTTAGGTGAGCTTGGAAAGAGCTGCAGTGTCTGGTTGGTGTAAATACATGCTGCACGCTTGTCTTCTGGTCACATAAGGGCTCTCTCTAGGCAGGTAAGTTTGGCTTCTTTGTATCCTCTAAATTAGTGGTCTGTAATGTGTCAAGAGGCAGCTCACAGCTTCTGGTGGCTCTAATGCCTGCTGGTACCTGACACTCGCATGGTCTTTCTCCTAAAACAGCCCTAAATGTTTCAAGGGAAAAGTTCAGTTGGTTCTTGAATTGTAAACAAATTCTTTAAAGACTTAGTAGGAAATAACTGATGTTTTGTGGTACCGGAAAGGGCAGGAACGTCTCAGACTACACATTTCTGCTCTGATCGTTTAGTCTAAAGTTCATTCCATATTTTAGGAGGAATCATTAGCTATTTATTGCAGAGGCGTTGAAGCAGCTCCCACCGGGGATGTGTCCTGGTCCCACAGGAGCAGGGACTGCCCGGCAGGTCTTGGAGCTCCCGGGAGAGCCGTGCCTGTACATAAATAAAAGCGTGGTGCTCGGCCCAGGGAGCTCGTGTTTCAGTATTTCATCAGCCTTGATTGCTGTAGCAAATATACAGCTCTGATTCAAAGGTCTTCCTTTGGGAGATGGATTTAACGGAATTAGTGATGCAGACAAGATTCTCTTAATGCATCGTCTTAATTAACGCCTTCAGTGGTGCACAGGACAGAACGCTGCAAGCAAGAGTCCAGCCCTGTGCCTTTGGTTTATCCCTTGACTCAGAACATGGACAGAGATTAAAAACGAGTCCTCCAGATTTTGTTAGTGGCTTAAATGTTCCGAGTGAGGTGCATGAAGCAAGTGTGGGAGCACAGGGCTGGGAGGGAGCTGCCTGGGGCTGCGAGAGAAATGGGATTCTGGATCATTTGGCATCTTGGTCTTGTTCAGACGTGGAGATGCAATCCAGCACCTGAATGAGTGCCTGACGGTAATCCACGGGACTTTTTATCTTTAGAACGCTAAAGATCCAGCAGGAATAGGGAGAGGATTCTGCCCTTCTACTCTGCTCTCATGACACCTCACCTGGAGTCCTGAGTTCAGTTCTGGAGTCCTCAGCACAGGAAGGACACAGATCTGTTGGAGCAAGTCGAGAGGCCACAAAGATGATCTGAGGGCTGCAGCACCTCCCATACGAGGACAGGCTGAGAGAGTTGGGGTTGTTCAGCCTGGAGAAGAGAAGACTCCAGGGAGACCTTCTAGCACTGAAGTGCTGCCTGTACTGAAAGGGGCTCCAGGAAAGCTGGGGAGGGGCTCTTGATCAGGGAGTGCAGGGGTAGGATGAGAGGGGAACAGTTTTCAGCTGAAAGAGGGGAGATTGAGATGAGATACAAGGAAGAAATGTTTTCCTGTGAGGGTGAGGAGGCACTGGCCCAGGTTGCCCAGAGAAGTCGTGGCTGCCTCATCCCTGGAGGTGTTCAAGGCCAGGTTGGATGGGGCTTTGAGCAGCCTGGTCCAGTGGGAGGTGTCCCTGCAGGTGTGGAACTGGGTGGGCTTTGAGATCCCTTCCAACCCAAACCTTTCTGTGTTTCTATGACCCATGGGAAATGAGGCACTACATCCTCATCCTGGCAATTCGGTGGGGAAAATAGACCTCTGCAGAAAACAAACAGCAGAGCTCCTAAAATCCTGAGTGTTGTTCAAAAGGTTCAGGGGCAGAGCAGCATTGCTGTTGTGCATTGACAGCTTTCTTTTTCCCAGCATCTGCTCTTCAAGCTTGTGCTTCTCTTTACAGATCTGGTGTCTCACGAACAAAAGCTGTCGGAGAGTTTGGACACTGCCTTGAACTCAGCACTCAGCTCAATGCCCTCGTTTACGGCCAAGCTGATGAAGAGCCAGCAGCAGGCGCAGAGCGAGGGAGGCTGCAGCAGTTTGTGGGGCACGGGCACCGTCCTCGGTAAGCAACACACACCTCTGGTTTGCCTTTGGGAGCGAGAGAGGAGAGGAGAACTGGGACTGGCTTAACAGGGAGCATTGTGCTGCTGCTCAGCATCTTTCTATGCCTGCTTGGACCTCAAAATATTACATATTCGATATAAAAATATTAGATCATCTCCCAGCAAGTTTACTCAACCATTCATAGCTACTGCTTTTTTATCTCAGAGTTTTAATGGTTTATTCTCCTGGTGCAGCAGGTTAACACCTTGCTGACCCCCAGAAAGTGAGGAATGTTGTCCACGTCCCCAGTCAGGGCAGGCTTCAGCGCTATGATGTAACCTAAACCATTCTATGATTCTGTGTAGGAGGTGTCCCTGCCCATGGCAAGGGGGCTGGAACTGGATGAGCTTTAAGTTCCCTTCCAACCCAAACCGTTCTGCGATTTGCCCATGTTGGTGGCTGTCACTCAGCAGCCCAAGGACGATCCTGGGTGCATTGTCTGAGACATGGTGCTCAGCCCAGCCCCACACCGGGTTAGAATCATAGAATCACCAGGTTGGAAAAGACCTTTTGGATCATCGAGTCCAACCATTCCTGTCTGCTTCTAAACCATGTCCCTGAGTACCTTGTCTACCAGTCCCAGCAGAGCTCTGGATTCGGACTGAGTGGCTGGAATGTTGGCAGTTAGTTGCACAAAGCAAGCCGAGGATGGGGATGGAATCTGGTGTGGGGAGCAGGCTCGAGCCTGTGCCTCTCTGTCCCCTGAGATGCATCCAGAGAGGTGGGTGTTGGTCTCTTCTCCCAAGTGATAGTTGATAGGATGAGAGGGAACAGCCTCAAACTGTGCCAGGGCAGGTTCAGATTGGTCATCAGGAAGAAATTCTTCACTGGAAGGGTTCTCAGGCACTGGAACAACTGCGCAGGGAGGTGGTGGAGTCCCAGTCCCTGGAGGTGTTTAACAGACAGGTAGATGAAGTGATTAGGGATATGATTTAGTAGTGGACAGGTATGGTTCGACTTGGTAATCTCAAAGGTCTTTTCCAACCTAGGGGTTCTATGATTCTGTGGAGTCTAGCACATACCAGGAAGAATGGTAGTAACGTCACGGGCCGACAAGCCAACTGTGTGCCCTGAATCCCATCGAGTTTGAACAGATACAGGCCAGGCTGTTGAGTCCTCAGTTTTTGTCCCACCTGCTGGCTAGATGTGCTAATCCAGCTGTGGATTCATTCCCGAAATGATTTCTTTTCAGAGGGCTGGAGCACTTCCTTTGGAAGGACAAGCTGAGAGAGTTGGAGTTGTTCAGCCTAGAGAAGAGAAGGCTCTGCAGTACTTAAAGGGGCTTCAGGAAAGATGGGAAGGGGCTCTTCATCAGGGAGTACAGGGACAGGACAAGGGGGAATGGTTTTAAGCTGAAAGCAAGGAGATTGAGGTGAGATCTTGGGGAGAAATGATTTCTTGTGAGGGTGAGGAGGCCCTGGCACAGGTTCCCCAGGGAAGTGGCGTCTGCCTCACCCCTGGAGGTGTTCAGGGCCAGGTTGGATGGGGCTTGAAGCAACCTGGGGGACGTGTCCCTGCCCATGGCAAGGGGCTTTTAACTGGATGGGCTTTAAGGTCCCTTCAAACCCAAACCATTCCATGATTCTTCAGTGTGCAGGGAAGCATTGAACCTTCATTTGTCCCTCTGATGCCCTAACTCCTGGCTTTCTCCTCTTCTTCTGAGTGGGGATCTGCCTGCTCATGGCAGAGGAGGGGTTTGGGGGGCACCAGGCCACCCTGAGCAAGGACAGGGTCATGCAGCTCCCAGTGCTTGGCATCACGCTGAAGAGCTTTTGCCGTTCCGCAGTGACATTCAGCTATTACGCTTTTTCCTGTCCCCTTTAAAATTGCTACTGTTTAAGAGTTGCCTGAGTAGCCCTTGATAGGTAGTGTGTGACGGGAATGCAAAGCGATACCTAAAGCGTTTCACTTGGGAATTGGTGATTTTAATTCACTGGAAAAGCAGAAAGGAGGTCGATTTAGTCTTAGTAAAAGTGAAAAGCCCTTTACAGTCATCTGTCCTCAATTAAAAGCCTAATGGTGCAAATGCTGACGTGATCCAACCCGTCCTGAGCACGACCTGCCTCTGAAGCAAAACCGTTCCCTTTCCTTGCTATAGTGATAGAGAAAACAAACCATGGTCCAGAGCAGTGAGAGGCTTCAGCTATGCTGTTTGTCCACAGAAAGCGGGGCCCTCAGCTCGCAGGCGCGTAAGGGGTGGCACGATGTGGATTTGTCACCCCCCCTGACCAAGCCACTTCTCCTGTCGCCTTTGCAGAGCACGGCAGGAGCGGCCAGACCCAGGGATGCGCTTCCTGCAGCAAAACCTTCTCCTCTTATTTCAAAACGGAGCCCGTCTACCAGCTTCCCTGCGGCCACCTCATGTGCCGCCCGTGCTTGGCCGAGAAGCAGAAGTCCCTCTCGTTGATGCTGTGCGGGAGTTGTAAAAGATCAGCTGCCACGCATGACATCAGGAGGGTTCACTTCTGACTCTCAAGCTGCCAGAGTCCAACAGGAGGACGAGAACGAGCTGCTGTTCCCTGTGCTGTTACTGATCGTAGGAGGATGAAGGCCTTTGGAGAGCTTGCCGGATGAGCACCCGCAATGGCAGAGAGGACTCGGTCTTCTTGTGCTTACAGAGTAGTGGGGGGGTGGGGGGTTAGAGCATCACGCCTGAGCAAAGCGATCCGAGGATAATAAAAGCCATAGCTTCTTTAACAAGGAATATGTATTTATATCAAACCGATTTCCACCTGTCGCACCCGCCCTCTCTCACCATCCCAGTGGTTTAGCATAGGTGCCTTTGGACTGTGAGTTTAGCTTCCCCGTGAATTGAAACCATTTCCATGTTTGACGAGCAGCCGTTCGGTCCTGGACCCGGCGCAATCCTTGTGGTTGACAACACGCAAAACTACCTGACTTCTCCCTTTTCCCCATCTCGATCCCTTCCTCCCTGTGGCGCCCTCACCACTGCTGCAGGAGCACATCCCTCATCCTTCCAGAGTCCAGCACGTCATGAGAGGTGGTCAACGTGTGAGTAACTGGCAGCGATCTCATCCTGCTCCTGTAGAAGAGCCATCGCATTACACCGAACGTCACTCTCAGTTTGTGTCGTGTGACTGGACCAGCTCCCGTCTGGCTAATAGACATTTACGCCTTAATAAAATGATGTTTAAAGTCAGGTTCTCTTTCTGACTCGTAATTGGTCTCATTATGTGTCTTAATGATTTCGTGGAGTGAAACTCTGCAGAGTGCTGGATAAATGGGCTGGAAAAAGCTAAGCCAGTCGACACAAAGGAGCCGCAGACCCGAGGTTGTTGCAGCAGCCGCCTGCACCATCACAGGGCTGAGACTCACATTCCTAAACTTGAGGAGGTCCGGTCTTCAAAGAGACACTCAGAAAAAAGCCGGAAAGAAAATCATGTTCTATCCCAGCTGTGCTGAGGGTGAGGTGGCAGCAGAGGTTTTGTTACCTCTAGAACCCCCTGCTGTTCCCATTTAATTGGTAATTTCTCTTGTGGAGCTGATGTTCTGTGCTGGTTTGTCTGGGGTAACGAGCCTGCAGCTGACTCAACTCACCTGTGCGTGTAATAAATACCTTTATTCTCTCTTAAAAGGCACCTTCTTGCTGAGCAACTCGTAATGCTTGTCGTCACGGCAAATGGCAGGCTCATCAAGCAGCTGCAATGTGGCTTCGTGTCAGCACCAAAGTGATCTCGCACTTTGTCTGCGTCAGTGGGAGCTCATAATCCATCTCCGTTTGGAGCAGGAAGAGGAAATTCGCCCATTTTTTAATAATATGCAGATAGAAAATAAGTGGGAAAATTCCTAAAAATCCCACAATTCAGAGGCAGCAAAACCAAAAAAATCCTCTTAAATTCTGTGGTGTTGCTGTGTTTGCAGTGAACCATCCCGCTGTGATTCAGCTCTCGCACCTCCTCCGCCCCAGATCCCCGGGGAGCGAGCGCTGCCGCAGGAGCTTCCCATCCGCACAGCCGTCTCCTTCTTCTCTGGTGCTGTGCCAGCAGATGAAACCCAAAGCCACCAGCTCAGCCAAGCATCTCTCCTGCCCAGAAGTTTCTCCTGATATCCTGCTGGCAGCATCGTGCTGGGACGAAGACAAGTTAACGCTTGAGGATCCCTTCGTTCTCTGTGGAGGGACCACGGAGCCTGTTGGAGCAGAGGTTGGAAGGGATGGGAGAGCATCTAGTCCAAGCCCCTGCTCCAAGCAGGGCTCATCTCCACCTCATATCAGGTTTCTCAGTGCCTTCATCCACCCTGTTTCTCCTCCTCAAGCCTGTAGGACCCTTTGGCAGCAAGTTTCAACCCCTGCATCCCCTCTTGCTGAGCCAGGGAGGGAGAAGGGATGAATTTCCCTCCCATCACTCAGGGAAGGCGCCTGTACCCATGGCTCAGCTCCCATCCTGATTGCTCCCCTTACAAATGAGCAGGGTACCAGAACCTCTGTGAGCAGAAAAGACCCTTTCTGCACTCCAAGAAGATGGACTTGGCGGCGGGTGACATAGCCAGGACTTCCCATGGTATCCACAGCCAGACCCACAGCAATTCCCCTTCAGCTCCTGTGTAGAACGAGCAAATTTATTTCCCAGCTCCGAGCCTGTCTTCTTGTCACCCTCCTTTGACGCCAGGCCTGAGCAATTTCCTCTAACACTGACTTTCAAGCCCTTTTAGGAGGGCAGATCCATCCCTTGTTGGTCTGTGACCTCCCGGTGTGACGCCTGCAGCGCAGCGGGTGGATTTTGGATGGACAAGCGATGAAGGCAGCACCTCAGGAATCTTGACGTTGGCTGCTCTTCCTTCTTTAAACAACCATCAAAGCTATTTTCCATCATGTCACAGAAGCAGAGAAGCATCATGAGCTGGAACACGAAAAAAAAGAAGGCGCTGTGCTAAGCCAAGAGATGCAGGATCCCCCCCCACACACACATTGTCCTCCAGCCACTCATTCCCTGTGAGCTGCTAGGTCGCAGTGACCAGCTGAAAGGCGTGTGACAGGCTGGGGGAGAAGGGGTCACCGCTAAATGCCATGAAGACAGGAGAATTGAGGAGCATTAGCTCCCCCAGATAGGAGATGGGAGCATGACTTTGCCATCTTGACCTCCTTTCCATCACCGGTGCTGGAGCAACCTGTTTAAACCAAGTTTCTCCTTCTCTGCATCCCCCTCCAACCATGGGCGGAGGCAGAAAAATGCACAAATTGGTGGAAAAAAAATCCAATTTTCCACGTGGTACCCAACATCCTCTAATGTATTCTGATTAAACTTTGTCACTTTGTCATCTATGTCAGTGCCACATGGGTTGTGGTGAAGCACGGTGACCTCCACCCTCTCTCCTGCATCTGGAAGGGCTTCCAGAAATCTTGCTGGAGGCTTCAAAGCTAACAAAGCTCCAGCTGTTAATGAAGGATGGGGAGGGGTGTGATATACTTGGGGTTTACCCTGACTGTGCAATCACTCAAGGACTGGAAAAATCAGTGTAATTTCATAGAATCACCAGGTTGGAAAAGACCCATCGGCTCATCAAGTCCAACCATTGATCATCGAGTCCAACCATTTCTGTGCATCGATGATGCTTTAAAGCTATGGGTGTAGTCAGAGGGAGTTTTACAGGTGTAAAAGCATGGGAGCATCGCAGGTCAGCCCATTCCATCGAATGGTTTGGGATAGAACGGACCCTGAAGATCATTCAGCTCCAACCCCTCTGCCATCTAGCACCTCAGGTTGCTCCAAGCCCCATCCAACCTGCCCCAGGGATGGGGCAGCCACAACTTCCCTGGGAAACCTGTGCCAGAGCCTTTCTTCCTAAAAATCTCATCTCAATCTCCCCTCTTTCAGCTTAAACCTGTTCCCCTTCATCCTATCCCTGCCCTCCCTGATCAAGAGCCCTTCCCTAGCTTTCCTGCAGCCCCTTTAAGTACTGATTGCCTGCTCTAAGGTCTCCCTGGAATCCACCATCCTGGTTATTCCCCTAGATTGGGAAAGGCACAAGCAGTGAAGTTCCGCAGCTCCGGGAGCCCCCAGCCCCTTTGCTGGTCCCTAGGAAGAGCTGGGACCCCGTTTGGGCTGAGCAGGAGGGCTGGAGGGAGGGGATGTGAGGATGCTGCCTGCTCCCCACCCCATGGCAGGTCTTTGGGGCTTTCCTCCGCAAGCCGAGACGAGCTGGGTTATAGATAGCAGGCAGCTAACACCGCCGATTAATGCCACGGTGCCTTCCTCGCCCGCTTCGCATGTCGTTAGGAGATCAGCACTAACGAAGGGGGCTCCTCTGGGGCCCAGGGAGGAGCAGCGACATGGCAGAGCAACTCCAGTGCTGGGGACACAGAGAAGGAACCCCCCATAGTTGATGTTGGGGGGTTTGTGGCAAGGATTCGAGCATCCATGCTTCGAGCAGAAGGCAGATGTGGGTTGGGGGCCACATCATCACCCAGGGCCACCACCAGGTACTGGTTGGGCACCAGTGAGCATCACTGCCCAGCAAAGATGCTCCTGGCTGAGTCTTCCCATGAAACCCCATCATCCTAAGATCACTTCCCCCATGACTCACCCCAGGTGACCCCAATATTTTCATCTCCCAAGCCCCCTCTTCCGTTTTTCTCCACATTTTTTGCCTCCCTCTGCCTCCCCCTTCCCACCTCATCCTCCCCTTGATTCCTGTAAGTGATTCTGTGTTGTGGCTGCGGAGCCTCTGCAACTTGGAAAAACATTTTATTAACCTTCCTTGACTTTAAAGAGCATAATTACATTTTAATCTCATATTCCCTCGTTATCATTCCAGACACAGAGTCATTTGAATGCAGATCGTTCCTAGCTAATGTAATTTTACGATACAGTAATGAAGAGACGGAGCATGAGCGTCTAACACCCAATTTAGAGATGACATTTGGGGTCCTTTTAAAGAAAAGTTTTCCCAGCCGAGGGCTTTTGCGTCCTCTTCGGTCCTGTACGCAAGTGAGTTTGAGCTCCTGCTGGGAAAGGCTGGGTTTGGACAGGAAAACGTGGCCAGTGCTAATAATATTGGTCATTAAAGCTGCCCTGCGTGGGTGATTCAGTGGCTCTGGTGATGGGCACAGGGTGAATGTGGGAACTCGACGCTCCCTCTGTCCCAGGGAGATTTGAGTCAGGGGCTGCGGTTCCCTCTGTCCCACCTGAGGGGAAAAATCACCCTCATCTAGGATGATGGAACGCTTTGGTTTGGAAGAGACCTTAACACCCATCCAGTTCCAACATCTCCTACTAGATTTTATACATCAAAAAGTCTGGGAGCATTCCAAAAGCCAGGTCCATCACCCTCAAGGCAGAAGATGGGAGCCCTTTGGGACCCTGAAATAGATGCTTGCCCTTCCTCCTGCGTGCCTCAGTTTCCCCCAGGTGGTGAAGCGATGCTCTGCTGTTTGCCCCTCCAACATCTCCAGCTAGTGTCCACCAAGCCCATCCCAGTGCTTGCTTTGCTTTCCAAGCAAAGGGTGGATCACATCCCCTCGGCATGCTTGAGCGGAGCAGCTGCCCCTTCCCCACCCAGAGTCCCACCGTCCCACTTGCTCTGACCAAGCCTGAGCCAGCCCAGCTTGTGGATCCAGCAGAAAAATGGATGCTAATGAGGGAAAGAAAATGAGAGATGCTAACGAGGGTGGGAAAGAGCCACTCCAAGTGATCTTCAAGCTGAATTTAAGGGATTCTCTGCCTCAATTCCTCATCTTTGATGAAGATGAGTTCAGGATGGGCTGAAGGGTGGAAAACCATCCCAGAAGCTGGACCACGGCTGATGGCAACCCTTTATTTTCCATCCCCATCCCTCCCAGTACTGCAAATGAGCATCTTCTAATTGCTGTGAGCCAGCTCCAAAGCCTTGGGATGGTGGATGCTCGTTAAGCACTTGACTCCCCCCTGAATATTAATTTCATGTTGCTGAGGTCACCCTCGGTGTTGCCGGAAAGGGTAGCTGGGATCGGCAGGAGGCTGGATGGTGCAGGGATGGAATTTTCATAGAATCCCCAGGCTGAAAAAGATCCATTGGATCATTGAGTCCAACCATTCCTATCAAATACTAAATCATGACCCTCAGCACCTCATCCACCTGTCCCTTAAACACCTCCAGGAAAGGAGCTGTTCACCCTATACTGATGTTTCTGAGAGCCCATCAGTGACACGAGCGTGCTGGGTCTCAGAGCAAGTGGGACTCGATGCTTGCATTTGTCTTTTCAGCCCTCCCTCTGCCATTGGTTTCTCTGCCTTCTTGTTTCTTGGAGAAAAAAAAAGGTGGAAGAGGCAGGTGAGTGGTGGGCTGCAATGATGGGTCTCGGTAGGGTCCTGCTCTACACCCCAATGCTCTGGGGTCAGTGCTGCAGCGGAGCCCCTTGGGTTTGGTGCATCTTTGTGCCTCCTCAGAGTGCTCTCCTACCCCTAACCCCACCGATCACCGCCAGCACCCACTTCCAGTTTCATTCAAACCAGTGTTCCTCCAAAGCCAGCATCTCTTCCAGCCCAACATCCTCCAAACCATCATCCCTCTCCAAATCAGCATCTGCTAAATGAGCAATCCCTCCCCAGCCCAGCGTCACTCCGAGCTCAGCATTCCTCCAAAACCAGCACACCTCCCAATGCTTGGATCCCTCCCAAACCTGCACCCCTCCCCAAAACAGCAGCTTCCCAAGGCAACAGCCTCCCCAGACCAGCAGCTTCTGAATGAGCATCGCTTCCCAAATGTGCATCCCACCCAAACCCGCAGCTTCTAAACCCGCATCCCTTCTGAGACCTGCATCCCTCCCAGACCAACATCCTTCCCCAAAGCAGCATCCCTCAATCAAAGCAGCATCTCTCCCCAAAACAGCATCTTCCGAACCAACAACCCTCTCTGAACCAGCACCTTCTGAACGAGCATCCCTCCCCAAACCTGCATCCCTCTCAGACAGGAGCCTGCAAACCACCTCTGCTCCCGGAACCTGCATCTTACCCTGAACACCATCTTCTGAATGAGCTCCATTCCCCAAACCTGCATCCTCCCACAAAACCAGCCCCCCCCCAAAACCTGCATCCTACCCAGACCACCATATTCTGCATGAGCGTCCCTTTCCAAAACATCACCCATCCCCAAACCTGCGTCCCACCCAGACCAGCACCTTCTGAACGAGCGTCCCTCCCCAAACCCACATCCCCCCCAAACCAGCACCTTCTAACCAAGACTCCCTCCCCAACTCACACTCCTCCCAAACCTGCATCCTCCAAAGCAACAGCCCCCTCTGAACCACCACCCTTTCCAAACTACCACCCCTCCCAAAACCTGCATCCCACCCAGAGGAGCACCTTCTGACTGAGCATCCTTCCCAAACCATCACCTCTCCCAAAACCTGCATCCCTCCCAAACCATCACATCACCTCTCCAGAAACCTGCATCCCTCCCAATCCATTGCCTCTCTCAAAACCTGCATCCCTCACAATCACCTCTCCCACAGCCTTCATCCCACCTAGAGCAGCACTTTCTGACTGAGTATCCCTCTCCAAGCCTGCATCCGTCTCAAACCATCACCTCTCCCAGAACCTCCATCCCACCCAGAGCAGCACCTTCCGACTGAGCATCCCTCCCCAAACCCACATTCCCCTCAAACCCAACATCTTCGTACCGACCACCCCCTCTCCCCAAACCCAACCGCCCCCACCCAGCCCCCATCCCTGGGGGGGCCCAGACCCCTCAGAGCAGCCCCGACTCAGAGAGGGGGGGATCCACCAGCGCTGCTGCTTGCGCTCCTGCACTGAATCACCTCAATTACACATTCGCTTGGATGCGTTTTGGGAATAAAAAAAAAAAAGAAGAAAGGGAGAGGAAAGAAAAAAAAAAAAAACACCCAACAAAAAAACAACCCAGCCCTCTTCTTCTTCCTCCTCCTCCTCCCCTGGGAAGGGGTGACAGAGGCATAAATAGCAGGCAGCACAGCACGGGGCCAGATGCAAAGCAAGAGGCAGAGCGACCAGCTTCCCCTGGCACAGCTGCGGGTACCCTTCGCCATGGCAGAACCTTCGCTGCCCCTCTCCTTTCTCTGCCTCCTCGCCTTGTCCTCCGCCTGCTACATCCAGAACTGCCCCCGCGGTGGCAAGCGGGCCCTGCCCGACACAGCCCTCCGACAGGTACGGGGTGGGGTGGGATGGGATGGGATGGCATGGGATGGGATGGCATGGGATGGCATGGCATGGCATGGCACAGGGGCTTGAGGGGGACACAGTGGTTCCATGAGGTACACAAGCTCCCCATCATCTGCAGGTGACATACCCCACAGTCCCCCAAGCAGCACAGTGCACCCCAGCTTATTTGGGAGGGCTGGGGGAGATGAGATCTTAGGAAGAAATGTTTTCCTTTGAGGGTGGTGAGGCCCAGGTTGCCCAGAGAAGTCGTGGTTGCTCCATCCCTGGAGGTGTTGAAGACCAGGTTGGATGGGGATTTGAGCAACCTGATCCAGTGGGAGGTGTCCCTGCCCATGGCAAGGGAGTTGGAACTGGATGATCCTTTCCAACCCAACCCATTCTATGATGACGTAGTAGGGCAGTGGTAGAGCAATGAGCACCCTGAAACACTCCTGTCACCTCAGGGAGGGGATCAGGCTTGGAAACAGCCAAGAATTCTCAATGAGAGGCCAGGGCACCCCATGGAGTGGGGAGAGGGAGGACACGGGGGGCAGTAGGGAGCCATCAAAGCAGGGCCAGCACCGGCATGAGGCCACTCTGCTTGTGGCAGGGATGAGGGCTGGCTGCATTTGAACATAACGGGGTGTAAGCAGGGGGTGCCCCCCTTTTTTTTGGGGTCTGGAGGACTCAGCGGTTCCTTCCCCCAGTGCATGCCCTGTGGCCCCGGGAACAGAGGCAACTGCTTCGGCCCTGGCATCTGCTGCGGCGCCGAGCTGGGCTGTTACCTGGGCACGGCGGAGACGCGGCGCTGTGCCGAGGAAGACTACCTGCCTTCACCCTGCCAGGCCGGCGGGCAGCCCTGCGGCTCCGGCGGCCGCTGCGCCATGACCGGCATCTGCTGCACCTCCGGTAACGTAGGGCTAGGGGGGAGCAACGGGGCCAGAGAGGAGAGTTTTGGGGGGGGATCTTGAGGCCGTGGGGGGATCGCGATGGCATGGGGAAGTCAGAGCTCACCTTGCAAAGGGGAAACTGAGGCACGGAGCGGGAGAAGCGTTGTCTCCATTTTGGGATGATTTGTGGACAGGTTAGATATAAGGGAGGGAAGTTTTTTGAAGAGGGTGGTGAGACACTGGCTCAGATTGCCCCGAAACACTGGCCCAGGTTGCCCAGAGAGGTGGAGGATGTCTCATCCCTAGAAACATCCAACGTGAGGTTGGATGGAGCTCTAAGCAACCTGATCTGGTTGAAGAGGTCACTGGTCCTGCACGAGGGTTGGTTTGGATGGGCTTTAAACTTCCCTTCCAATCCAAACCATTCCATGATGCTACAATAAGGGCTTGGAGCTCCTTCTGGAGCCACCACCATGTGATATTTCCCAGCCAAGCTTCTCCCACGTGCTGGAAAAATCCCACCTAGCTCCACTCCCTGGTTACTGGGAGGAACAAAGCTGGAGCATGAGGTGTGTGGGCACCTCCAGCCACCACCAACCCCTTCCCCACTTGAAAATAACCCCCTCATAGTCCTAAATCCTCCATACTACCCCAACGTTTTGCTTTCTGCTGAAGAAACCTGTGCGATGGACGACAGCTGCCTGGACGAGGGCAGCGACGGGGCTCAGGAGGCAGCAGAGAAGAACCTGACAGTGCTGGATGGCTCGGCTGGAGATCTGCTCCTCAAGCTGATGCACTTGGCGAACCGGCAGCAGCAGCAGCAGCAGGGCAAGCATCCCCTCCTCTGAGCCAGGGCTCAAGGCTTCCCCTTCACCATCTCCAGTCCTCCCACCCCAGCCTTGTAAATATGAGACCCAATAAAAGTCCTCGTGCACTGTGATGGCTTCGTCTGGGGCACTGGGGATGGGTCACAGGGGGGGGTTCAGGGCTCCCCGGGGATGGAGCTTGGAGGTTCTTCATCCCCACTCACTAGATCCCCATCCAGCCCCACGTGGTTCAGCAGGTTTTGCTGGGCTGGGAGCAGGATTTGGCCCCAGCCTTGTTGCACGAAGGGGAAGAAGCCCAGGCAGCGCTGGTCTTGGGGACACAGCCACCAAATCCCACCCTCAGGAGCCCCAGCACAGAATCCCTAAGTGGGAAAAGACATCATCAAGCCCAACCATACCTGTCCACTACCAAACCAGATCCCTATGCGGCACTCACTGGTGCTGAGCATCCCGCACTCCCAGCCTCAGGATACTGGGGATTGCTTGGATGTGCCACCATCATGTCACTTCTCAGCCAAGACCCCTCCTCCTTGGGGCAGATTCAGGTCCCCGTTGCCTTCAGGAACCGGCGTCACCGGTAGCTTCAAGTCACGTCTGCTAAAACCAATAAAAAGCAAGACAAAGACAAACACACACGCACACACAAAAAAAACCACACCCAAGGGTGAAAGATTTGGGTTCCCAGCTTCACACACTCCCCTGGTCTCATCTTTTCCCACCATCTCCTCCAGATACTGAATCACAGAATCACCAGGTTGGAAGAGACCCACCGAATCATCGAGTCCAACCATTCCTATCAGTCACTAAACTGTGCCCCTCAGTGCCTTGTCTGCCCGTCCCTTAAACACCTCTGATCCTGATGGGCAGGATCTGTCCCTGGTGAACCCACCATTGCCCCCTAAGTGTGGGGTGCCCTACCCCAGCCTCTCCCCAGGTCTCTTACCCTGACAGGGTCCCTGCTCCAGGCTCAGTCTGGGTGGGATCTGGCAGTGGCGTGGGGGGCACTCGTCCTTTATAACATCCCTGAGGGAGGTGGCACCTCTGGAGAGGTGGAGCTCCTCCACGCCAGCAAGACCCATCCTGCCCGCACCAGCTCCTGGCACCTCCAAGGGGGCGCAGGATGGATCCAGCGCCCGATCTCGGCAATGAGCATCTTATCCTAGCCCTGGCAAGGTGGGGGGACCTGAAATCACCCCAAAATCTTCAGGAAAGCAGCACTGCCAACAGGGACAGGTGACCCTGAGCTTGACACTCATGGGATGGAGAAACAGGGGTGCTGCAGCAGAGCTCTGGTGCTCAGCCCATCCTGGGATGCAGGATGTGAACCTCAACACCTCTTGCAGTAATGGGGACGTGCGGCTGAGCTGGGATGATGCTCCAGGCTGATGGGAGCCTCAGCATGGGGATCCAGCACCAGGGAGGGGGTGGTTCCACATTTGTCTTCCCAAGACACTTCCCAACCCTGCCCAGGAGGGTCCCAGCACCCCCAAACCAGCCACAGGGTCTCCTGGGGGGGTGGTTGTTTCCCCCCCACCTCACGCCACAGCTGGTGCTGAGCTACTGGGACAGCACCCAGCAGATGCTGAGCCCCATTTCCAAGTCATTCGCATGGACCAGAGCTCTCCAGCTGCCTGACCCCAGGTGGATGACGAAGACCCGGCTGCCCTCGCTGCCAGCCGCTGTGACCACGCTAAGTGGCTGATTTTGAAGCAAGCTGAGCAGGAGGAGAAGAGGTCACAGAAACTGGGATCCAGGCTGCCTAATTCCCAATTAAGAAGGTGCAGGGAGGGAGCAGGGTCATGGTCTCTATGGACATAAAAGTTGCCTGCAGCAGAGGCATTTATTCAAGGCAGGATGCTCTTAATTGCAATAATGAAGGCGAGGGGTTGGGGCAAGCAGGACCTTCAGCCCTGTCCTCAGTGCCGTTTTTCCAGAAAGTCCTTCACCCACTGATAACGTTGCTGTTTGAACAGCATCATGTTCGAACTCCATGTGCGGTTCTAGGGGAGAAGCAAGGGAGAAATTGGGGGTTCCAGGCCTTTGCCAAGGAGGTTTGGTGTTTCCAGGCTGCCTTGGTTTTGTCAGAGCAGGTAGGGACGGGCTTGGCCTCAGCATCATCCCAGAGCAGGATGAACCCAGCACTGGGCATCCACCAAAGGCTACGCAGAGATGGATGGAGAGAACCAGCACGGTGCACCCCACCCCAGATCCCACAGACAAACCCAGAGGAGGATATTGGTTTGGATTCCTCACAGCAGAAGGGATTTGAAGCCCAGGGAAGCACAAAGCCTTCGTTCACCCCACTCTTGGAAAGACACATCCCATCAGGCTGCGGAGATGCCCCCCTCCATCCCTACCCAATCCACAAAGGGTTGGCAGAGGAAGGACCCTGACCCCAAACCGCATCCGCAGCCTCCTCACATCTTCCCAGCCGTCATCAGACTCATCGTCAAGGAGAAAACCAAGACCTTGGCCTTGACCTCACGTCCTCGACCTCCGGCTATTAACAGAGCCCTCCGGTGTGGAAAGCAATGCCTTGTGATTTTTAAGGGAAATGGGTGACGCCGGTGCCGGAATGCGTAAGTAGGAGCTGGCACAATATATATACGTGCCCGCTGGCCGGTGTGAGAAGCCAAAGCTCCTTGATCCACAACCATGCTCTGCAAGGCCCTTGTCAGCTGCCTCCTGGGGCTCCTGGCTCTCTCCTCCGCTTGCTACATCCAGAACTGTCCCATCGGAGGCAAACGCGCTGTCCTGGACATGGACATGAGGAAGGTAGGTCCAGCGGGAGCCAGGTGGGATGGGAAACTTCCTCCTCACCTTCTCCCAATCTTCCTGCAGGGAAGATGCCGGCGGAAGGGAGGGATGGACCAGGGGGCAAGGCTCAAACCTGGTGCCTTTCCAACTATCTCTTCCTCCCGCTGTTCCCCGAGCAGTGCCTGCCCTGTGGTCCTAGGAACAAGGGCCACTGCTTTGGTCCCAACATCTGCTGTGGGGAAGAGCTGGGTTGTTACCTCGGCACCTCGGAAACCCTGCGCTGCCAGGAAGAGAACTTCTTGCCAACACCCTGTGCATCTGGAGGCAAAGCCTGCGGCGGCAGCGGAGGGAGCTGCGCGGCCCCTGGAATCTGCTGCAGCAGCGGTGAGCACAGCATCAGTGCCGGGATCCTAGCAGGGGAGAGGTTATGGTATCACGGATGCTCCTCAAGGATCAGCTTTGCCCCATTCATCTCCCCAACAGCCAGGGTCACCCCAAGTCCAGGGAGTCTGGATCCCAGTCCCAGGAAGGAGAGAATAACCCACAGGGTTTCAGGAAAGGGGAAAAGCAGAGAGCAGACCGAATTAAGGCAGGAGGTTTGCAGAGCAGGAAAGTCCACGCTCCCTCCTGCTTTCATTACAGCTTTCCAAAAATCCCAGCCACCTCCCTAAGTCAGACAAGATCCCAATACAAATCCAGGGAGGAATTCTGTCCTTCTGCCAGGGCTCAAAGCAAATGTGACCTGGCTTGAAGCTATACAACTGGGGTTGTTTAGCCTGGAGGAGGCTGCGGGGAGATCTCATTGCTCTCTCCAACTACCTGAAAGGAGGCTGTAGAGAGGAGGGAGCTGGGTTCTTCTCCCAAGTGACAGGGGACAGGACGAGAGGGAATGGCCTCAAGCTCCACCAGGGGAGGTTCGGGCTTGACATTAGGAAAAAAATTTTCACTGAAAGGGTATTGGGCAGTGGAACAGGCTGCCCAGGGAGGGGGTTGAGTCACCTTCCCTGGAGGTTTTTAAGCAATGGGTGGATGTGGTGCTGAGGGACATGGTTTAGTGATTGATGGGAATGGTTGGACTCAATGATCCAGTGGGTCCTTTCCAACCTAGTGATTCTATTAACATACGGGGACCTCTGAGGACTGGCTCCCAGCATTCTGCTTCATCCAGCACTCTCCCCTTTCTCTCCCCGTGCAGAGGGCTGTGCCCTGGACTCCTCCTGCGACCACGAAATGCTGTTTGCTTAGACCACCCCAGGAGAAGATCTGATGCGACCCCTTTCCTACTGAGCTGCGCCAGCCCCGCATAAGGCTGGGAACAGACCAGCTGAGGTCTGCGACTCCGATTTAGGCGATGATCTTAATTAGAAATAAAACTTGTACAGAAAAAACACCCCAAAGTCTATGGTTTTTTGTGCGTTTGCCTGGCAGCTCAGGAGGGAAAAAAGCCATTTTTGGGAAAGCACAGATAAAAAGCAAGGATTTAGACTAAATTCCTGGAGCCAGTGTTTTACCTGAGGGAGGGCAGAGGGACCTGTGGGCAGTCAGCAAACAACAGGCAATCCAAAATTCCAAGGGTCTGGGGCTGAGCTCGCCAACAGCACTCCTGGAGGCTCCAAAAGGAGCACAGCTCCATCTGGAAGACCACAATGAGCCCACATGGCCCGAGAGGCTCCAGCAAGAGCTGTGACCAGAGGAATGACAGCACCATCCATAGCAAAATCCCCAGGTGAGAAACGGAGGTGGCTAAGCAGGGGAGGAAAAGGGATACGTACAAGCCAGTATTGTTCAGCCATTCCCTGTACTGTTTTCCCACTCAGCCACACCACCAGATGGGCAAAACAGGGTTTAAAGGATGAGCAGGAAGAGTGGAACAGTTCATTCCCTCCCAAACAATAAGAAGCAGAGAGTCAGTGTTCCCCAAAGCACCATTTAGACTTTGTTTTCTTTCAAAGGGGTTGAAACACCAGCAGTGCCAGGGCTGCAGCACCAGGATCTGCTGCGTAGGGACATGGGAGGGATTCATACTGTGGGAGGTGGGATTGAGGAGAGCCAGAGCAGCAGGCAAAGAACAGCAGCAGCTTTGCCATCGCTCCCAGGGCTCAGACAGAGGCTTCTGGGGCCCCATTTCCTCTCTCACCCCTCTTCCCGCAGGTGTTAACCCTTCAAAAGATGCACAGCCAGAACCACAGGCTTGCTTCCTCCCAAAATTCCACGGGCAATTTATCCATTGAAAGGAAGGAACTGGCATGTTATCGGAGCCTCAGGTCAGCTCCGGGCCGGGACCACTACGACAACACTGTCCGTCAAACAATCCGCCCCTCCTTGTCGATGGCAAAATTGTAGTTGCGAGGATTGTCCAGGCATTCCTCGATCCGTGCGTCCAGGTTCTCGGGTGTGATGAAGGATTTGGCTTCTTCCTGGAGGAAAGATAACGAAAAGGCTCTCAGTGCACGCTGGTGGACAAGTCGCTACCGGCATCGCAGGAGCTGCTGATGCCTGCAGAGCCCATGGATCCCCAAGACCACCAGATGCCACCAACATCGCTGGGGCCTCAGAAGGAGCCAGATCCAGAATGAGGAAACCTTCACCCTCTCTGTCAAGCTTATTCCACCCTCTGTTTTCACAGCTCTCCCTTAACCTCCATCCCTCCCACACGCTGCCAACACTCTGGGAAGGTGCTAATGCTTCCCACTTCCATTCTGGGAAATAAGCCGACTGCTTCCACATTGCTCCCACCAGCTGCCATCACATCCCTGGCCACAACTGCTGGCAGCTCCTACCTGCAGCTGGAGCACTTCCTTCTCCTTCTCCTTCAGGAAAGCTTCCATCTTTCTGGCCTTGTTCTCCGCAGCCTGCACCTTCTGCCTCTTCTGTTCCTCCTCTTCTTTCCTCATCCTTTCCTCTCTGCCATATGGAAAGGAAAACAGAATGAGAAGGCTTTGCTCAATGCCTACGCTCGGCAGGGTGACACAGGGTAATCCTTAGAGATGCAAATCCCACAGGAGAGAGTCTGGTGGACTCCAGGTCTGTAAAAAAAATTACTTTGACACTGTCTCCCACAGCGTTTTCCTAAAGAAGCTGGTGGCTCACAGCTCAGAGGTGATTCTTCCCCTCTGCTACACTCTCATCAGACCCCACTTGGAGTGTCCAGTTCTGGAATCCCTAATATAAGGAGACGGAACTGTTGGAGCAGGTCCAGAGGAGGCCACAAACATAGTCTGAGGGCTGGAGGACCTCTGCTCTGCGACAGGCTAAGAGTTGGGGTTCTTCAGCCTGGAGAAGAGAAGGCTCAAACAAGACCTTAGAGCAGCCTCACAGTACCTGAAGGGACTCTAGGAAAGCTGGGGAGGGGATTTTTACAAGGTCCTGGAGTGATACGATGAGGGGGGAATGACTTTAAATCGGAAGGGGGAAGATTTAGATTAGACATAAGGAAGAAATTCTTGATTTTGAGGGTGGTGAGGCACTGGCCTAGGTTGCCCAGCAGAGCTGCGGCTGCCCCATCCCTGGAGGTGTTCAAGGCCAGGTTTGTGGCATTTCTGATCCAAGCCAAGATGCCATTGGCCTTCTTGGCCACTTGGGCCACTGCTGGCTCATGTTCAGTCGCTGTCAACCAACACCCCCAGGTCCTTCTCCTCCTGGCAGATTTCCAGCCAGGCTTCTCCTAGTTTGTACCTCTGCGTAGGGTTGTTGTGCCCCAAGTGCAGGACCCGGCATTTGGCCGTGTTAAACCTCATCCCATTGGACTCAGTCCAGCAGTCCAGCCTGTTCAGATCCCTTTGGAGCCTCCCGATCCTCCAGCAGATCCACACTTCCACTCAGCTTAGTGTCATCTGCAAACTTGCTAAGGGTGCACTCGATGCCCTCATCCAGGTCATTGAACAGGACTGGACCCAGCACTGAGCCCCGGGGAACCCCACTTGTCACTGGCCTCCAGCTGGATTTAACTCCATTTCTCACCAGTCTCTGGGCCCGGCCATCCAACCAGTTTTCCACCCAGGAGAGTGTGCGCCCGTCCAGGCCAGAGGTGACAGTTTCTGTAGCAGAATGCTGTGAGAAACTGTGTCAAAGGCTCTACTGAAGTCCAAGAAGCTCCATCCACAGCCTTTCCCTCATCCAGTAAGTGGGTCACCTTGTCATAGAAGGCCATCAGGTTAGTTTGGCAGGACCTGCCTCTCATGAACCCGTGTTGACTGGGCCTGACCACCCGGTTCTCTTGCATGTGCTGCATGATAGCACTCAAGATCACCTGTTCCATGACTTTCCCTGGAACTAAGGTCAGATTGACAGGCCTGTAGTTCCCTGGATCCTCCCTCCTACCCTTCTTGTAGATGGTTATAACATCAGCCAGTGTCCAGCCCAGTGGAACTTCCCCAGTCAGCAAGGACTGCTGGAAGATGATAGAAAAGGGTTTGACAAGCACATCCGCCAACTCCCTCAACACCTTCAGGTGGATCCCATCTGGCCCCATAGACCTGGGAGTGTCTAAAGGAGGTTGTAGTGGGGTCAGGGTTGGTCTCTTCTCTCTGGTAGCCAGTGACAGGACAAGGGGAAATGGCCTCAAGGTGCACCAGGGGAAATTTAGGTTGGACATCAGGAAGAATTTCCTTACTGAAAGGGTTCTCAGGCACTGGCAGAGGCCGCCCCGGGAGGTGGTGGAGTCCCCATCCCTGATAAAATAGGAGTAGATGTCACTTGGGGACACAGTCCAGTAGCCAACTGGACAGGGTTGGATCGACAGTTGAACTCAATGAACTTAAAGGTTTTTTCCAACCAAAATCTTTCTATGATTCTATGAAATTTAGATCGTTGTAAAAACAAAGCCAGACTCTGAGCCAAGTATGGAATTCCTTTCTGTGTAAGGCAGAAGGGAAGGACACAGCCCCCGGGCTGACCTGCGTGCCCGCTGCCGGGCGTTCTCCTCATCATTCCAGGCCATCAGGCTCCGGTGCTCCTGCATCAGCTCCACTGAGTCCTCCCCGACCAGCGATGCCTCCCGCTTCTTCTGTAACACCTCGGCCCGGAACTCAGCCCTGCCGGGAAGGATTGACAGAGCTCTGAGCTCCGGCTCGGGGCTGGGTTCTCCTGAACCTGCCCCATAGCCAGCCCCTTGCCCTGCAGCAGCCCCAGCCCCACCACCCCTCCCATGCCCACACTAACCTGGGGTCTGGCTGCCCCTGCTCCCAAGTGGCTTCAGACACCCGGCAAGCCTCCTGTGCCCCACAACAGCCCCTTAGCCGTATATCACACCCTCTGCCCCACAGCCTGTTCCAAAACAGCCCCACACGGTACACCCAGACCTAGGCCTAGCCCTGCTCACCCAGTCTCCTGCCCCACAATCAGCTCCCTGGTCCACAGCAGCCCCACACCCAGCTCCCTGCCACACAGAAGCCTTGCACGCAGCCCCACAGAAAGTCCCTTTCCCCACAATATCCCCTGCCCCACCACCCAATCCCTCCCCTGCCCCACAGCAGTTCAGCCCCACCACTCTGGTCTTCCCTTGCCCTGTGGTAGCCACTTGCGACCAGCCTCTAGCTGGAGTTAACTCCATTTCCCACTACTTTCCGGGCCTGGCCACACAACCAGTTTTCAACCAAGGAATGTGTGTGCCTGTCCAGGCCAGAGGCTGACAGTTTCCTAAGCAGAATGCTGTGACACAGCAGACACTACACCCAGCCGCTTGTTCTATAGCAGCCCTCTACGTGACCTCACCGCAGCCTCTGCCCCACGCCCAGTCCCCTGCCCCACAGCAGCCCCAGTTCTCTACCGAGCCCCATACCAGACGCTACATCCAGCACCCTGTTCTAGAGCAGCCCCAGCCCCACCCCGGGAGCCCCACGGCCGGTACCGGAGCGCCCCGAGCAGCAGGCGGTGCAGCCGGTACCGCTCGGTCACGGCCCAGAGCTCCTCGGGGTCCACGGGCGGCGGCAGCTTCACTCGAGCCGCCTTGGACTTGGCGGGGGGGTCGGTGCGGCTCTTACGGCCCCGCGAGGGCACCAGGCAGGGCCCGGGACGGGCGGCGGGACCCGCGGCGCCGCTCAGGGCCGGCCCCGCTCCGCAGCGCCGCAGGGCCCGCAGCATGGCGGGAGCGGAAGTGACGTCAGAACGCGCGGCTCGGGATGAAGGGGCGCCGGATGTGACGTCATCACGGGGTGGGGCAGAGAATCACAGAGTGGTCGGGCTGGGGGGGACCTCAAAGGTCATCCAGTTCCAAACCCCTGACGTGCGAGTCCCCACCCCCAAACAAAGCCCCCCCCCCCCAATATCCCCCAAACATCCCCCCCAAATACAGACGCCTCCCAAACACACGCCCCCAGACACAGCCCCCCCCCCAAACACAGCCCCCCCTCCCCTTTGCAAAGGGACCTGAACAGGCTGCAAAGGGATCTGAACAGGCTGGACTGCTGGGCTGAGACCAATGGCATGAGGTTTAACGGCCAAATGCCGGGTCCTGCACTTGGGGCACAACAACCCTGAGCAGAGGTACAAACTAGGAGAAACCTGGCTGGAAAGCTGCCAGGAGGAGAAGGACCTGGGGGTGCTGGTTGACAGTGACTGAACATGAGCCAGCAGTAGCCCAGGTGGCCAAAAAGGCCAGTGGCATCTTGGCTTGTATCAGGAACGGCGTGGCCAGGAGGTCCAGGGAGGTTCTTCTCCCCCTGTACTCGGCACTGGTGAGACTGCACCTCGAGTCCTGTGTTCAGTTCTGGGCCCCTCACCACAAGAAGGATGTTGAGGCTCTGGAGCGAGTCCAGAGAAGAGCAACAAAGCTGGGGAAGGGGCTGGAGAACAAATCTTATGAGGAGCGGCTGAGAGAGCTGGGGGTGTTTATCCTGGAGAAGAGGAGGCTGAGGGGAGACCTCATTGCTCTCTAGAACCACCTGAAGGGAGGTTGTGGAGAGGAGGGTGCTGGCCTCTTCTCCCAAGTGACAGGGGACAGGACGAGAGGGAATGGCCTCAAGCTCCACCAGGGGAGATTTAGGCTTGAGATTAGGAAAAAATTCTTTACGGAGAGGGCGGTTAGGCATTGGAACGGTCTGCCCAGGGAGGTGGTTGAGTCACCGTCCCTGGAGGTGTTTAAGGTGAGGGTAGACGAGGTACTTCGGAGCATGATTTAGGGATTGCTGGGAATGGTTGGACTCGACGATCCAGTGGGTCTCTTCCAACCTGGTTATTCTGTGATTCTGTGAAACACAGCCCCCTCAAACACAGCCCCCCCCAAATACAGCCCCTCCTCCCAAACACAGACACACACCCCCAAACGCAGCCGCCCCCCCTCTCCGGCCACTCACTTCAGGGTCCCGCAGCCTCTTTATTGCCCGAGGGGGGCCGCTCCCGGCGCAGCGCGGCCACCTGCGGGGAGGGGGGGCTGGGTGGGAACAGGAGCACCCCCCCCAGTCTCCCCGCACCAGTGTGTGTCCCCTGTCCCCTCCCCGTGTCCGCCCCTTCAGTGTGTGTGTCCTCTGTCCCTCCCGCAGTGTGTCACCTGTCCCTCCCAGTGCCTCCCCCATTCTATTTGTGTGTCCTCTCGGGCCCCCCCCATCTTTCCCCTCCCGCGGTGTTCCCCCCTCCCCCCCCCGCAGTGTGTGAGTGTGTCCCCAGTGTTCCCCCCAAGTCTGCGTGTCCCTTGTCCCTCCCAGTATCCCCCCCCCCTACCCCACCGTGTGTGTCCCCTGTACCCCAACAATGTCTGTCCCCTGTCCCACCCGGTGTCCCCCCCAGTCTGTGTGTCCCCGTTCCTCCCAGTGTCCCCCCCATTGTGTGTGTGTGTCCCAGCCTGTGTGTCCCCTGCCCTTCCCAGCGTGCCCCCCAGTCTATGTCTCCCCTGTCCCCCCAACAATGTGTGTGTCCCCCGTCCCACCCAATGTCCCCCTCAGTGTGTGTGTATCTCCTGTGTGCCCCCCCCCCAATTTGTGTGACCCCATCCCTCCCAGTGTGTCCCCCCTCCCCTTCTGTGTGTCTGTCCCCTGTCCCTCCCAGTATCCCCCCCATTCTATTTGCGTGTCCGCTCGGGTCTCCCCCCATCTTTACCCCCCCAAGTGTATGCGTGTCCCCCCCAGTGTGTGCGTGTGTCCCCTGTCCTCCTCCCGTCTCCCCCCCCCCCGTGTCCCCCCATGTCCCTCTACCGATATCCCCCCCCGATGTTTGTCCCCCCCCCCGCTCACCAGCAGCGGCTCCCGGGGGGGACACGGGGGGGGCGGCAGCGCTGCAGCGGGGACGGGACCTGCGGGGGAGCGGCTGCAGTGGGGGGTGGAACGGGGAGGGGGGGGGACATGGAGACACAGACAGGACCCCACAGGGCTGGGGGACACAGAAACCGGGGGGCAAGGGGGAGAAATAACCCGAGGGGGGTAATGGGAGGGAGGGAATGGGGGGAGGATAAAGGGAAGGGGGTTATTGGGGGGGTTAAATCTGAAGGGGGGGAATAGAAGGGGGAATGGGGGGGATAAAGGGAAGGGGGTTATTGGGGGGGTTAAATCTGAAAGGGGGGAATAGAAGGGGGAATGGGGGGGTTAAAGGGAAGGGGGTTATTGGGGGGGTTAAATCTGAAAGGGGGGAATAGAAGGGGGGAATGGGGGGGATAAAGGGAAGGGGGTTATTGGGGGGGTTAAATCTGAAGGGGGGGTATAGAAGGGGGAATGGGGGGGATAAAGGGAAGGGAGTATTGGGGGGTTAAATCTGAAGGGGGGGAATAGAAGGGGGGAATGGGGGGATAAAGGGAAGGGGGTTATTGGGGGGGTTAAATCTGAAGGGGGGAATAGAAGGGGGGAATGGGGGAGATAAAGGGAAGGGGGTTATTGGGGGGGTTAAATCTGAAAGGGGGAATAGAAGGGGGGAATGGGGGGATAAAGGGAAGGGGGTTATTGGGGAGTATAGAAGAGGGGGAATATAAGGGGGGAATGGGGGAGTTATGGGGGGGTAAATCTGAGGGGGATAAATCTGATGGAGAGGAATGGGAAGGGGGAATGAGGGGAGATAAAGGGAGGAGGTTATTGGGGGGGTAACACGAGGTGGGGGTATAAAGAGAGGGGGAATGGGGGGAATAAAGGGAGGGGGTTATGGGGGATGGGGAATAAATCCGGGGGGGGGGGGTAAATCCGAGGAGGGGTAATGGAAAGGGGGGGTAAATCCTAGAGGGGGTAATAGAAGGAGGGATAAAGGGAGGGGTTTATGGGGGGGGTAAATCTTAGAGGGGGTAATGGAAGGAGGGATAAAGGGAGGGGTTTAGGGGGGGTAAATCTGGGGGGGGGGGTAAATCAGAAGGGGGTAATGGGAGGGGTAACCCAATAGGGTGATAACTAGGGGGTGGAATAAATCCATGGAGGGGGAAGATAATCGCAGAGGGAGGGAATAATCTGAGGGTGGGGGGTAATCCCGGGGGGGTAATCCAGGGAAGAGGGTTATTTGGGGAACAGTAATCAGGGGAGGTGAATGGAGGGGGGGTAAATCCGGGAAGGGGGGGGGGCATAAATCCGAAAGGGAGATGTAATTGAGTGGGGGAGAGGACCAAGTGGGGAAGAAGAATCTGAGGGGCCAGGGTAATCCCAGGAGGATAATGGCAGCGGGTTAATGGGAAGGATATAATGGGGGGGTATAAATCCGGGGGGGTGGTAATTCATCGGGGGTTATAACCGCGTCGGGGGGGGGGGATCCTGGGAGGATAATCTGGAGGGGGATTAATGGGGGGGATAAAGGGGAGGGGTGTAAAAATATGGGATGGGGTACAAATTCATGGAAGGGGGCTACAAATACAAGGGGGGGGCTACAAATACAAGCAGGGGCTACAAATACGAGGCGGGGGTCTGGGGTACAGACCCCAAAAGGGGGATAATTAGGGGAGGTTAATAACCCATGTGGGATGATGATGAGCATCACTGGGAGAGGACAAGATTGTCACCCTGGGGAGTGGATGAAGCTGGGGGACTGTGTGACCCCGTAGTGGGGGGGACACTGGGGGCTCGGGTCCTACCTGCAGCGCTGGGGGGGCCCCGATATCACGTTTGCCCCCTGGGTACCACCCATGGGACCAGTGCTGGCCTGGGCAGCGAGGGAGGGAGGCGGCGAGCAGCAGGGCCAGCAGCAGTGACACCCGGGGGGACATTGCAGGGTCTGTGGGGACAGGGGACACTGAGCCAAACAGGGGGGACAGGGGACACTGAGCCAAACGGGGGGGACAGGGGACACTGAAATAAAGGGAGGACAGGGGCCACTGAGACAAAGAGGGGGGACAGTGAGATAAAGGGGGCACAGGGGACACTGAGACAAAGAGGGGGGACAGGGGACAGTGAGATTAAGAGGGGACAGGGGACACTGAGACAAAGGGGTGAGAGGAGACAGTGAGACAGAAGGGGGAAAGGGGACACTGAGCCAAAAGGGGGGACAAGGGACAGTGAGACAAAATGGGGGGGACAGGAGACAGTGAAATAAAGGGGGGACAGGGGACACTGAGACAAAGGGGGGACAGGAGACAGTGAGACAGAAGGGGGAAAGGGGACACTGAGACAAAAGGGGGGACTGGGGACACTGAGACAAAGGGGAGGGACAGAGGACACTGAGCAACCGCGGGGGTGGGGTGCGACAGGGACAAGGGACACGGACTCGTTGGGGTGGTGATGTTGGAGGGGCACCCATGGGTGGATTGAAGGATGGAGATGTGGGAGGGCAAGCCCCCTGGGGTGCTGCGTGGGGTGGGTTTGGGGATGGAGATGCAGAGGGTACGAGCACCCATGGGTGCTCCTAGGGGATAATGTGGGGATGGAGATGGGTAAGCAACGCGGGGTGCTGCATGGAGTGGGATTGGGATGGAGCTGCTGGAGGGCTGAGCACCCTTGAGTGCTCTTCGGGGATGGTCTAGAGATGGAGATGCAGAGGGTATGATCGCCCATGGGTGCTCTTAAGGCTGGGCGATGGGTTGGAGACACTGGAAGGATAAGCACCTATGGGTGCTCGTTGAGGTGGTTTTGGAGATGCCAGAGTGCTGAGCACCCCAGGGTGCTGGTTGGGTTTGGATGCGGCAATGACAACCCCCAGGGGCACGACCAAGGTCTGATTTGGGGTGACAGGTAAACCCACCCCTATCCCTGCATCCCACCAGCATCCCACCCCAACCCATCGCCAACCGCTGGGACAACCTCACCTGACCAGGCGGGCGCTGGTGGCAGCAGAGGTGGCTGGAGCGGTGGCCGGAGTGGTGACCAGAGCAGTGGCCGCTATTTGTAGGGCTGGGCAGTGGTGACGTCGTGTCAGCCTCGCCACCGGTCCCATGGGGGACCATGACCTCACCATCAGCTTCTCCATGGCCTCCTTCTCTCCAAACCCCTTGGCACCACAGTTCAGCACCCCGACACCTCTGGTTTTTTGGGGGTGGGGTGGGGAAAACTTCCCCACTGACTCCTCTCATCACCACAGGCTCATTTCGGATCCATCCTGGATGGTCCTTAGCCCCATGGCCAACACCTGCAGGGATGCTCTTGGTGAAGAGCAGGGAGTGAAGTGTCTGTGCCTCAGTTTCCCCACACAGCCCCAGCCACAGTTTCACCAGTTCCCCCCCTATTTTGGGTTCATCGCCCCCCAAATTGAAGCTGGATGTTGGCATCGGCCACACAGCCCAAAGTCCCTGGCTCCGGCGATGTGACAGAACCCAGGAAGGGGATTTAGGCAGGATCCAACCCGGATTATCTCCAGCAGCTGCTCGTGTCTCTGCTATTTGCAGTCGGATGCGGCAGCAGGATGAGGCCACAGCAGATAGGATGGTGAAAGGGCAGGGCAGCTCCCCAGGACCCCAAATTCTCCATCCCCCCAGTGATCTTGGGAAGGAAAGAAAAGGGATCCCTCGTTGGCATCACTGGGGATGGAGGTGGTCTCATGTCCACATTGCAGGAGAGTTCCCCCTTCCTCTGAGGTCCTCACATTTGTTTCATAGAATCACAGAATTGCTAGGTTGGAAAAGACCTTAGAGATCATTGAGTCCAACCGTACCTGCCCACTACTCAACCAGATCCCTGAGCACCTCATCTACCTGGCTTTTAAACCCCTCCGGGGATGGGGACTCCACCACCTCCCTGGGCAGTCTCCTTTCCTAGCGTGACTTCCAGCTTTGGCCTAAAACAATCCGAATTCAGGAGCGAAAGCTAGTGTTTAGGTTCATGAGGAGGTGCCAAGTGATGGAGTGGGTGGCTTTCCCATGATTTCCTAGGTTTTCAAGCCCAAAGTCCTCCCTTGGCTGGGTGAGAATGTCACTGTTTCCAAGCGATGCCACCCTTCCCGTTCCCGATCACCATCCAGGTTCACCAGCCAAATCCTTGGGGTGAAACCTCTGCTCCCAATCTGCATGCTCAGAACCTGCAGTGGGCATGGAGCTCTTCCCAGTTGACCAGGGCATGGTCCCACCCAACTGCAGGAGGAACAAGGAAGGTGTTCCAGCAGACACCTCCTTCAAGCAACAAAATCTATTAAAATAAACCAGATTAACCTATTTTTTTTAATGCTGCATCCCATGGCCCTCAGGACTTTTCTTTATTCTTAGGTTATTAAGCACTGGAACAGGGAAGTGGTTGAGTCCCCATCCCTGGAGGTGTTTAAAAGGCAGGTAGATGAGGTGCTTGGGGACATGGTTTAGCAGTGGACAGGTACGGTTGGCACTGATGATCTCAAAGGTCTTTTCCAACCTAATGGTTCCATGATTCTATGATTCTACAACCCGAGGACTCTTCCCATGCCCTGGCCAATCACCACTGTTGAGGTTTCCTTGTTTTCCTTCTTCTGGAAAGTGAATGATAAAAACTACCAGTTATTTTTTGTCTCCCGATTTGACAACCCAAATTTGCCTGTGTGGTGTCTACAACTCCCTCGAAGGACGTTGAAGCAAGGTGGGTGCTGGTGTCTTCTCCCAAGTAACCAGTGATGGGACAAGAGGAAATGGCCTCAAGTTGTACCAGGGGAGGTTTAGATTGGATATTAGGAAATATTTCCTCGCTGAAATAGAGTGGTGAAGCACTGGAAGAGGCTGCCCAGGCCAGTGGTGGTGTCCCCATTCCTGGAAGGGTTCATAAAACATGTAGATGTGGCGCACTGGGCAGGGTCAAGGTGACACCAGGAAAGAGACACAATGGGTGAGAAGATGGGAGATTGTGGAGCCACCTTCTCCTCCAGCAGAGCCTCCACAACCCTCACTGCTGGATCTTGTGGGTGCTGCTCCCTCGGGGGGAGACCAACAGGGACAGTAGGGCCACCACCAGCATCCATCATGACGATCCTGATCCAGGGGTCTGATACCTTCTGAACCACCTCCACCTGTTTTGGCATGTCCAAGACACCAAACACGGATGTTTCCTTCAGGGAGCAAAAACCTTTTTGGTTTTCTGGGTACTTTTTTGAGGGGATGAAACCCTAGTGGCCACTGCTAAGGTCACTGCAGTTTCCAAACCAGCTGAGCGTGGTGGCCTGACCCTGAATCATGGAATGGTTTGGGTTGGAAGGGATCTGAAAAGCTCCTCCAGTTCCAAACCCCTGCCATGGGCAGGGACATCTCCCATTGGATGAGGTTGCTCAAAGCCCCATCCAACCTGGCCTCAAACATCTCCAGCCACAATATCTCTGGGCAACCTGTGCCAGCGCCTCACCACTCTCATCGTGAAGAATTCCTTCCTAATGTTTAATCTAAATCTCCTCCCTTCCAGTTTAAAGCTGTTCCCCTTGTCCGATCACCCCAGGCTCTTGGAAAAAGTCCCTTCCTGGCTTTCCTGGAGCCCCGTTAAGGCTGCTCTAAGGTCTCCAGAGCCTTCTCTTCTCCAGGCTGAACAACCCCAACTCTCTCAGCCTGTCCTCATAGCAGAGGTGCTCCAGCCCTTGGATCATCTTCGTGGCCTCCTCTGGACCTGTTCCAACAGTTCCACCTCCTTTTTATGTTGGGGATTCCAGAACTGGACACAGGACTCCAGGTGGGGTCTCACCAGAGCGGAGCAGAGCAGGAGAGTCCCCTCCCTCAACCAGGAGGAAGCCTTTTTTCTTTTGATACAAAAATCGGGATATTTACATACATACACAAAGACAGAACGAGCTTTTGGGTTTTTTCTCCTTTTCTTTTTAAACACCCGACCAGCAGAAAAATGTGAAACCATTTCCCTGCTGGTTCGGCAAAGCTTGTGCTTGTGGGCTTGTGGGTTTGGTTTTTAGTTTCAGATGACATCCAGGAGAGCTTTTTCTTTTTGATTTCTTTTTTAAAAAGCCTTTACTCCCTCAAGAAAAAAAAAAAAAAGAGATTTACAAACAAAATAACAGCCTGTATCAGCTCTCCAGAAGAGAGGTGGTGTGACAATATTAATCCAAACATCACGCTATTTAATTCCCCAATAAAACATTGGAAAAAAAGGAGCCAACAGTATCTGCACTAACACTTTGCTACATATAAAATCTCCAGCTAATATGAAGCTTATGGTACCAACCTCTAAAACAGTTAATATATATACACATAATTTTTTTGGGGGGTGGGATATATTAACAAACAGAATATTACAAAATATTAAAGAAGGCAACTCTTCTGTCATTTGTTTTCGGGATGTGGATTTGCTTTTCATTTGTTTGTTTGCTTTAATTCTCTCTTCATTTGAAGTTGGCGTAGTCTGAGAAGGCGTCGATATATTCCTGCACCACCTTGTAGCAGAATTCGTACTGTTCCTGTGGGAGTCGGGGAGAGCGCAGGGTTAGAGCGAGATGGTTCACACCCGAGATAGAATTCAATGCTTCCTGACTAGCTAGGACCAAACATGGTCAGGTGTCCTCAGCCCACATGGAAGGCAAGAACCAGATTCCCACCCATGAGCAGGTCCCACATACTTTGTGACCCCCAAAACCGGGCTCTACGCTCTCCTTTCTGGGGCGTCATCAACAAAGGAAACTCTGCTTTTCCCTTCCTCTCTGAGATCCTATCTTAGAATGTTCTGAGTTGGAAGGGACCCATGGGAATCATTGAGAGCATCTCCTGTCCCTACAAAGGCCAACCCCAACATTCACACCGTGGGGGCTAAGGGAGTTGGACAAATGCTTTTGGAATATTTTCAGGCTTGGTGTCATGACTGCTTCCCTGGGGAGCTTCCACCACCCTCTGGGTGAAGAACCTTCTCCTAACGTCCAACCTAACCCTCCCCGGCATATCTTCCCGCTGTTCCCTCAAGTCCTGTCACCAGAGAGAACAACGCGTACTCCTCCTCTTCCTCCTCTTTTGAGTAAGCAGGACCTTGACCTCCAAAAGACTCGTTTCTAAATCCCTGAGCATCCTTGCAAACCCCTCTTGCCAAACCTTGCCCAGACCTGCCTGCTGCTCCCCTCCTGGCCATGCTGCCTGTGCCACAGCTGCTCCAGAACAAGGTTCCAGGCTCCTGGAGCCCATAAATACATGAGCAGTGGCTGAGAATGTCTCCAAGGAGGCTCCTCCAGCTTGTGTCAGTGCTTAAAAGGAGCTTGGTGCCTTAATAAAGTCAAGCTCCACACTTCCAAACAGGACGAAGGGGGGACACCTCCTGAACCATCTTACTCTTCCACGGAGAAAACTTTCAACCAAGGAAGTTTCTGGCCAACACTGAGTCCCCATCCCATTTCCACCGAGCTCTGGGGTGGCAGGAGGAGCACGAGGTGTGCTCAGCTTACCAGTGTCTGCACCATATGTGGCCTCTGTAGTCTTAAACTCTTCACCGTCTGAAAGACGTCGAGAATCCCTTCTGCCTTCACCCTCTCCAGGACAGTGCTCAGTGCACAGAAGGTGCCCGTTCTTCCTGCTCCAGCACTGGCAAAGAGAAACCAGAAGGTCAAGGGAACCGTCCGTTCTGACCGTGTTGGCTTTGCTCAGGGGATAATCCATGGGGGGAGCCACCAGAGAAGTGGAGGAGCCCACAGTCCTGTCCCAGCCTCTCCCAGTTTAGCTAGGACATGCTCTACAAGACTGTAGCCTCCTTGCTTAGTCACGCGAAGAAAACTCACGTCACGTCCGCCCTCCTGCTCAGCCCAAGTCTTCTGAGGGACCTCTGACCATCTCCGAAGCTTTGGAGATGGTCAGAGGTCCCTCAGATGACTTGTGGGCTCCTCCACTTCTCTGCCTGGGCTGCTCCTGCTCAGCCCAAGTCTTCTGAGGGACCTTCCGAAGCTTTGGAGATGGTCAGAGGTCCCTCAGAAGACTTGGGCTGAGCAGGAGCAGCCCAAGAAGATGGGATGTGGGTTTTTTTGGAAGAAGCTTTGAAGGGGTGACCAAGCCATGCTCCACTTGGGCTTTACCTGCAGTGCACAGTGATCGGGTGGTTGCCAGACTGCTGCTGCTGCTTCTGCACAGCCGCGATGATGTTGATCATTCCCTTTCCATCCCCGGGGATCCCAACTTCAGGCCAGCCGTGGAAATGAAACTGCCGAATCTGTCGGCTCTTGTTTTCCTGGTGGAAGAGAACAGCTCGAGGTCAGTAAATTGGTGCGAGACCCGTATCGACAAACCCACCAGCTCAGGGCTCTAGGAAAAAAAATCTGCTTGTGGAGGGGAGGCATTCGCATGGCACAGAAGAGGGAAGCTTGTGGGGAACAGGGAGCAGGAGGGACGTTGGCTGGTGGGCACAGGGACAAGGCAGGAGGAGAACGAGGGCTGCTTGGTGGCAGTAGGACAGAGGGGCTGGACAAGAAGTGACCAGCAGGACCTGAACCCTCAGGGGTGGGAGGTAAGCGCAGAGGAGAAGGTGACATGGGCAGAACTTTGGGTTGACAGGGAGATGATCACCAGGTTGGAAAAGACCCATCGGATCATCGAGTCCAACCATTCCTATCAAATACTAAACCATGTCCCTCAGCACCTACTCCACCCGTAATGAAGCAGATGATGCCAGAGGGAAGATCCAGCACTTGGAGAGGAACTGCAAAGCGCTGTAAACATCTATGAGGGTTAAGGACAGCCAAACCCAGGAGCGCCAAGAGCTCCCCGCAGGGAGAAGGTCAGACTCTTACCCTGGTGTTCGTTACCAGCAGGTCCCGCACTGTATAGCTCTCACACTCCTCCTCTTTTTTCAGCTCCACTGTGATGTCTCCATAGGACACCGAGCCGTCGGACGGCCAGTACTGGGCACACTTCTCCTGCGAAAGCATTATGGGAAGAGACAGGGTGAAGACCTCATACTTTTCCCATGGGCTTGAATAGAAGGAGTCTTCTCCTGCAGCTGGCAGCTGTCCAAAGCCACGTGGGATCTCACAGAATCAGAGCACAGCTTAGGTTGATGCAACACTGAAGATCATCTCGTCTGACGTCCCTGCCATGGGCAGGGGCACCTCCCACTGGATCAGGCTGCTCAAAGCCTCATCCAACCTGGCCTTGAACACCTTCAGGGATGGGGCAGCCACAGCTTCTCTGGGCAACCTGGGCCAGGGCCTCATCATCCTCAAAGTAACAAATTTCTTCCTAAGACCTCACCTAAATCTACAATCTTTTAGTTTAAAACCATTATCCCTTGTCCTATCCTCATCTCATGGGCTTGTTCTGGAGGTGCTTTGAGAACTGAGGATCCAGAATGGGTTTATTGAACATCTCCCTGCTCTGGGTCCACAGACATTGGGATCTTTTGCATTAGAAGGAGAGGCTGGAATATGTCTCCTACGTGGCTTTGATAGAGAAAGGGTGAAAGAGCTGGCAGTGCTGTGGCCATCAGGAGGTTTTAAGGGGTCACACAGATTTCATTTGCTGGTGTTCCAATGCAGTTGTCCTCGGGATCTCACCTGGCCTCTCTCTTCCAGCTCTGTTAGCATCACTATGGAGCAGGATTTCCACTCCCAGATCATCCTCCAGAAGTCCTCTATCGTGTGCTGCAGGGGCCCTTGGCTGGCAATGTAGGAGTCCTTCTGGCGATAACCCTGCAATTTGAAAATAGGGTCAGTCGTCAACACGGGAGCAGCAGCAGGAGAACTCTTGGACACAGCCAGGTGGCCAAGCTCACTGAATTTTGAGGAGCATCATGACTGTCCGTGTCAACGACCATAGCCTGGGCTGAAAACCTGCTCTCACGGTGGGCTTCATCCCCACGCACGGGCACCACCACGCTGAGGTGGCCACCAGCCAGTGCTTTGCCATGGTGAGACCTCCAGTTTTGCAGGAATGCAGCTGGAAGAGGGTCACATCCCCTACACATGCACCTGCTGAAGAAAAGTTTGGGTTTCCAGCACTCCTAAGCGACGTTGCAAAGCCTGAGTGCTGTTGCAAAGCCTTGCTAAGCTGCAAGTATTCAGGTATGATTTTTACTGGGGAATTTTTTAAGAAATAAGCAAAATTAAATGAAACCGGATGATCTTGAAGGCCCCTTCCGTCCCAAACTGTTCTATGAGCGACAGAAAAACAATATTAAGTCTGGGTGACTCTGGCTCTGAGCTTTTGTTTCCAAAACCCCTCCGATGTTCCCCGCTGCAGGCTGTGACTAAAGATGCTTCATCACTCGGTGCTTCTCATTTCAGCAAAGTTCAGCAGAGGCAGGAAATTGAATCCTCAACACAAATGGCTTATGTGATATTTAAGCTTTGTGATTTCGATGGACAACAAGGCAGCTGCCCCCGGCTGTGCCGCGGCGGACGCTCACCCAGCCAGAGCTACCCGTGGGGAGCCCCCAGAGGAGATTTCAGAGAACAATTAATTTGGGATGTTGTAATTGGGAGTCTGCTGGGTTTACTGGTTCAACCCATGGCAGTCATTATCCTTTGAGAGAATGAAATCCCTGCCAGTAGGAGATGAGAGTGGAAATTGGGCTAGAAAAGAGCAGGGCGCTGTCGCTTGGCCAGCGCTGGCATCACTGCACCAAGATAAACACTCGTATGAGATGTTCCCCACCTTGAAGTCAACAGGATTATGCAGAGGAAAAGGATGTACAATCATTTACCTCCTCCTCGGAGTAAGGAAAGCACTTAACCTCTCTGCCTCATCTGCTCCCGTCACCCAGACAGGTATAATGGGATTGACCTGGTTTTCCTCACGGGTTTTGGGATGCAAGTATCACTCTGTTACCTAATCTTGTGGATGTTTTCAGTGCCATAAAGCAATCATTTTCCTGGCTATGTGGATCTGCTTCTCCAAAACCATCATCAGAGCCTGGATTTGCAGAAGTGAGAGCATGATTTGGAAGCTCTACTCAAGCTCCAGCTCTCCTCTCCCACCAACCGTGGGTCACAAGGGAACTGTATGTACAGATGGGCTTCTTGGGGAAAGAAACCAGCACCATCTGGTAACTCAAAGTCAAGTGGAAAGAGCCTTACAAATCCCAAAGAAGGAATTTTTGGGACAAATCCTTCCCATAGGACTCAAGAGCTCCCAGTGGGAGAGGATGGAAAGACTAAAGAAGACTCACGTCAATGAAGGAAGCGTTTACGTAGTCTGTGTTCTCTTCACCTCTCTTCACTGGAATGATTACTCGGTTGAACTCATCTAAAACAGAAGGGAAATGATCTGAGTTTTGGGGAGCACCTTCAAAGCAGGACGCCTCAATAATCATGCACAGCCTCCAGCTGGGAAGTCACCAGGCCCTAGGTGAGAGGACAGAGATGTGGGAAGGGGAGACCTGTGCTCACAGCCCTGTTTGCAACAAGGAGATTCAAATCTGCCTTCTGGTTTGGGGAGGGAGAAGGGGATGCTGAGGACTCCAGGAGTACGACCTGTTCAACGTGGGCTCCCTTCTCCCTTGAGGCAGGTAGACTTGGCAGCACAAGCCTGCTGAGAAGAAGAGGGGATGGAACTGGATGATCTTCAAGGTCCCTTCCAACCGATTCTATGAGTCTAAAAAAGTCATGGCAGGGACAGGGCAGAACAAAAGCAAGAAAGCCTGGGCACAGCTCTAAACGTGGTCATGGAAAACCACCCGCCCATGACTCTGTCCTGTCCCTTCATGCTGTTCCTGGGCCAGATCATCTTCACAGGTTCCTTCCCACCTCAGCCAGCCTGTGATCCCACTGCTGCAGGTGTAAATGAGTCAAACTCAACAGCTCCTGAGCATCCAGAATCACAAAGTGGTTGAGGTGGGAAGGGATCTCTGGAGGTCAGTTGGTCCAACCCATCTACTCAGCCAGGGCCTCACAGGTCTCCAGGAGGCCCATTTATCAGTCTTGAGATGCTCCAAGTTCCTTCAGAGGAGGCTGCAATGGGTTCATTTCCTCTGAGCAGCTTTTAACTGTTCACTAGTGGCTCCTAGGAGATGAGGATTGTCTCGTACATGGCAAAGGGCCGTCATGGTGTGCAGGAACTGGCCCTCGTTCACTGAACATGAGCGCAGAGCTGGAGGGACTCTGGTGGGATCCCGAGATAAGTCCTGCTCAGTGCAGGAATCTCCTTCTCAGGGCTGGATGTCATCTTACCCCACTATGAGCTTAAACCCCATCAGGTTCTGAAGATTTTGCAGGACAGTAAGTTACATAATCACAGAGTGGCTGAGGTGGGAAGGGACCTCTGGAGGTCATCTGGTCCAACCCCACTGCTCAGGCAGGGCTACCAAGAGCTAGTTGCTGAGCACTGTGACCAGACAGATTTTGAAGATCTCTGGGGATGGAGACTCCACAGCCTCCCTGGGCAACATGTGCCAGTGCTCGGTCACCCTCCCAGTCAAAAAGTGTTTCCTGATGTTCAGAGCGACGTTCCTGTGTCTTGGTCTGTGCCCACTGCCCCTCGTCCTGTCACTGGGCACCTCCCCAGGGCCAGGACTTTGCACGTCTGCTGTGGCACCTCACAAGGTTCCTGTGGGCCCATTTCTCTAACCTGACTCCTGGCACAACTACCCAAATGGTCCCCTCACCCACCACGCCGTCTCTAGGCAAACAAAGAAGCCTTACATGGAATTATCTGAAGCACCCTGTTCTTCTTCATATTTGCTGGCAAGTTGCCCGTTCTCATCTTGTCATTCTGAATTTTGATTGAAGTGAGCTTCTGCAGAGAAGGAATGAAAGCAGAGGAGGCTTTCAGAGCCACCCAGAGCTCAGGAAGCACACGGTGGACCATGCAGCCCAGCAGCATTTGACCAGAACCACCAGGAGAGTGGTTCTGGTCAAATGGGACTACGCTTACCTTGAACTCCTCTTCCAGCCCGTTGCTGCTGGTCCCCGGCACTTTGTTGTAGATCTTCTGAAGGTGGATCTCTAACGAGGTCACCTCCAGCTCTGTGTCACCGTAAAGATAGTGTTCCAGAAGTGCTTGGTATATAAACACATACTGCATCTGCAAGGGTTGCAGGGAGAAACCATCAACCTCTGCTCCACGCTCAACAAGTGCATCCCGGTGCCAGCGTACATGCTGGAGGCAAACCCACCACCCTATTGCCCACTCGCGCTTGCTTGGGCATGTGGCATCGTCTGAGACCTCAGAAAAGTGGGTAAAAACCTTCCGTCTGCTCTGCGGGGCCTGGGACCTTATTTACTACATGACACAAAGCTGACGTGATCCAAAACTTCCTACAAGTCTGAAGATGAGGAGGTTGAGGGGAGACCTTATCACCTTTAACAACCCTCTGTGAAAGGAGGTTGTGGTAAGGTGGTTGCTGGTCTCTTCTGCCACATATGAGCCAGTAGTGTGCCCAGGTGGCCAAGAAGGCCAATGGCATCTTGGTTTGTATCAGGAACAGCGTAACCAGCAGGTCCAGGGAGGTTATTCTCCCCCTGTACTCGGCACTGGTGAGACTGCACCTCGAGTCCTGTGTTCAGTTCTGGGCCCCTCACCACAAGAAGGATGTTGAGGCTCTGGAGCGAGTCCAGAGAAGGGCAACAAAGCTGGTGAAGGGACTGGAGAACAAATCTTATGAGGAGCGGCTGAGAGAGCTGGGGGTGTTCAGCCTGGAGAAGAGAAGGCTGAGGGGAGACCTTATTACTCTCTACAACTACCTGAAGGGAGGTTGTGGAGAGGAGGGAGCTGAGCTCTTCTCCCAAGTGACAAGGGACAGGACGAGAGGGAATGGCCTCAAGCTCCACCAGGGGAGATTTAGGCTTGAGATTAGGAAAAAGTTCTTCACGGAGAGGGTGGTTAGGCATTGGAACGGTCTGCCCAGGGAGGTGGTTGAGTCACCGTCCCTGGAGGTGTTTAAGGTGAGGGTAGATGAGGTGCTTAGGAGCATGATTTAGGGATTGGTGGGAATGGTTGGACTCGATGATCCAGTGGGTCTCTTCCAACCTGGTTATTCTGTGATAACAAGTGACAGGACAAGAGGAAATAGCCTCAAGTTGCACCAGGGAAGGGTTAGATTAGATATTAGGGAAAACTGCTGAATTGAAAGGGTTGTCAAGTACTGAAAGAGGCTGCTCAGGGAAGTGGTGGAGTCGCTGTGCCTGCAGGTGTTCAGAGGGTGTGTTGGTGTGGTGCTCAGGGACATGGCTTAGTGGTGGACTCAGCAGCGTTAGGTTTACGGTTGGATTTGATGATCTTAATGGTATTTTCCAATCTAAACAATCGAAAATAGGTTTCAGCGAGAGGGTCACCTGATGCAGCACCCTTCCAAAATGAGGGATGATGGTCAATCCTCATGAAGGCTTCGCTGCAGCAAAGCCCAAAAGAAACCCAAGCAGGACACTTACGTCTGTCTGTACCATCTGGCAGCGCTGAGCTCGGATCCGGCTCACGAAGCCGTAAACGTCCACCTTCCTCTCCGCGTGCATCATGTCCAGCATGGCATCGATGACAATAAAAGTGCCCGTGCGTCCTACCCCGGCGCTGAAAGAGCAGAGGGGACAAGCGGTCAGCGTGGCAGCGTTGGGTGCTGAGGTCCCTTGTAGAGCAGCTGGGAGCGAACCAGATGCTTCCCAGCAATGAGCAAATAGCAAAATCTGTTTCAGAGATGAGAAAAGTCCTCAGTCTGGTGTTTGGTGTCACCTGAGTTTTGCAGAGAGATGCACACAGCATCTCCAGCAACTGGCACAGCCAGCGTGTGTGAAGGGGCAGAGAAGGGGGAGCCAAAGCACAGCCTAAGCCAGCTACGGCTTCCAGAGTCCTAATGGACTGCCTGTCGCTGCCAGCTGCTCCTAGGCACAATGCCAGCTGAGTGCTGCCTTCCTGCAACGAGGGATCTTCCCCACTCATCTCCACGGGCAGTGGAAAGTCAAGGGAGATGCCACCAACGCCCAGCAGCGGCGTTAAGTTCAGGTCACCTGGCATCCAGCTAACCCCAACAAAGATCACTTAACACATGTTGTAACACCATCACATCACCGATTCCATGAAGCTCCTCCAATTCAGGGGCATATTTTAAATGTTCCCATGTGGAGCATTCCTCTTTAACATGGGAAAGTGAAACCAAAGCAGTGTGTAAATGAACAAGGAGCAGTGCGCCCAGGTGGCCAACAAAGCCAACCAAAGAAGCATAAAATGGGTTGGGTTGGAAGGGACCTTCAAGATCATCCAGTTCCAAACCCCTGCCACGGGCACGGACACCTCCTGTTAGATCAGGGAGCTCAGAGCTCCATCCAACTTGGCCTTGAAGGCCTCCAGGGATGGGGCAGCCACTCCGGGCAGTCTCTGCCAGTGCCTCACCATCCTCAACAGCCTCCTGGCTTGGATCAGCCATGGTGTGGCCAGCAGGAGTAAGGAACGGATTGTCTCCCTGTACTCGGTGCTGGTGAGGCCGCACCTCAAATCCTGCGTTCAGTTTTGGGCCCCTCACTCCAAGAAGGACATTGAGGAGCATCGAGAGAAGGGAACGGAGCTGGAGACGGGTCTGGAGCTCAAGCTTTATGAGGCACATCTGGTGGAACTCGGGTCGTTTAGCCTGGAGAAGAGAAGGTTGAGGGGAGACCTCATCACTCTCTACAGCTCCCTGGAAGGAGACTGTAGTGAGGTGGGTGTTCGTCTCTTCTCCCAAGTAACAAGTGATGGGACAAGAGGACATGGCCTCAAGTTGTGCCAGGGGAGGTTTAGACTGGATATTGGGGAAAATTTCCTCACTGAAAGAGTGGTGAAGCACTGGAAAAGTCTGCCCAGGGTACCATCCCTGGAGATATTTAAAAGAATGTAGATATGGTGCTTCGGGATGTGATTTAGTAGGCACGGTGGCGTTGGGCTGATGGTCGGACTGGATGATCTTAGAGGTCTTTTCCAACCTTAATGATTCTGTGATTCTATGAAAAATAATACAAAAGGCCTGACTGAAAAATAATTGTTTTACTATTAATTAGGAGACACATTCCAGGCGAGTCAGGAGAGGAAGAACTCAGCCAGGACGTACCTGCAGTGCACCACGATTGCTCCTGCGTATTGGGGATTACACGTCTTCACCTTCTTCAGGAACTTCAGCATCCCGATGGGGGTGAAGGGGACCCCGAAGTCGGGCCAGCTGGTGAAGTGGAACTGCGTCACCAGGCGCTGAGGCTTCTTGTTCGTGACGTCACCAACCTGAATGGGAAACATCCTCAGGTTAATGATAAATATGCAGATTTCCCCTTTTTCCCCAAAAGCAAGGGCAGACGGGGAGCAACAGCCTCAAGACTGAGCTGGATGGCTTATGAAGCTCAAGTTTAGACTAATATAAGGAGGAAGTTCTTCACGATGAGGGTGGGGAGGCACTGGCACAGGTTACCCAGGGAAGTTGTGGACTGGTGGTGTTCAAGACCAGGTTGGATTTGGATTTGAGCAGCCAGTGGGAGGTGTCCCTGCCCAAGGCAGGGGGGTTGGAATTTGATGATCTTTAAGGTCCATTCCAACTCAAACCATTTGACGATTCTAGGTTGAAAGGGCTCCATGGCTAAATTAATCTCTAACACCATGACAACTTAATTGCCCAGCATCATATCCCGCAACCTAGGGGTGAGAGATGCCAGCCTGGCCCTGGCTGTGGCTCTGACCTGGCAGAAGCTGCTGGATTTCATTCCCAATGGGCTCAAACAGAAGCCACCACTCCATCCTTTCCCACATCTCTGCCCACAGCATCCTCAGCTAAAGGCAGCAGAGGAAACCACTCCCGTCCAAGCTGTTGGAGTGAAGGGTGAGGCTCAGGAGAACCCTGCTCAGGGTTCAGAGAGGTTTTTAATCACCAGCTCTTCCCTGCCTGCCTCCAAGAGCAGCAGGAAAACAAACAGAGAGAATAGAGCATCCAGAGCCTTCTCGGAGGACAAGACAATGCAGCAACAGATGGGAAAGCAATCAAAACCAACGCATACGGCACTGGATCTTGTCTCAGTTCATGGGATAAATGTGATTATTTGCAGGCATTAAGTGTCTGTGGGTGGCAGCTGGAACTGATTCTGGTAACAGCAAGTGCTGGGGTATCAAAGGACTGAATTTCAGCCTCGGCATCCATCAACTTCCCTGCTCTCAGTACATCCATGCTGGTACCTGCTGGGAACAGGTTCCCAGGTGTCTAAGGTGAGTAAATTCTTAATAGATCTTGAGTTTCATCCCACCTCTGCTCTCACAGCACCCCAGAGGAGCTGAGGAGCATGGCGGTGCCTGTTAGATGCCCAGCGTGGAGAGGGGAGGGATGGGAGATGCAAACACTGGCACCTGCTGGATGCAGAACTTCCGCACGGTGTAATCCACCAGGACGGTCACATCCTCCACGGACACTCGGATGTTCCCGTATGTCCAGCAGCCCTGATCCGGCCAGTACTGAGCACATTTACACTGCGAGGAGAGAAAAAAGGCACAGGTGAGCTCTGGTCCCTCGCAGGCCTGGGAGTGGCTCCAAGACACAACCACGTGTGAACTCGTGCAGCTCCAGGCTTGGGAAAGGGTGGCTGGAAAGGAGACGGACCTGGGGGTGTTGGTTGACAGTAGCTGAACATGAGCCAGCAGTGGCCCAGGTGGCCAACAGCATCCTGGCCTGGATCAGAAACTGTGGCCAGCAGGAGCAGGGAAGGGATTGTGGCCCTGGACTCGGCACTGGTGAGGCCACATCTCAAATTCTGTGTTCAGTTTTGGGCCCCTCACTCCAAGAAGGACATTGAGGGGCTGGAGCATGTCCAGAGAAGGGAACGGAGCTGAGGAAAGAGCTGGAGAACAAGGGTTATGAGGAGCGACTGAGGGACCTTGGGTTGTTTAGCCTGGAGAAGAGGCTGTGGGGAGACCTCATCACTGTCTACAACTCCCTGAAAGGAGGCTGTAGCGAAGTGAGCGTTGGTCTCTTCTCCCAAGTGATAGGATGACAGAAAATGGCCTCAAGTTGCATCAGGGAAGGTTCAGATTGGACCGCAGGAAAAATTCCTTCACCAAAAGGGTTCTCAGGCCTTGGCAGAGGTTGCCCAAGGAGGTAGTGGAGTCTCCAGCCCTGGAGGTGTTTAAAAGCTGGGTAGATGAGGTGCTCAGGGATGTGGTTTAGTAGTGGACAGGTATGGTTGGGCTTGATGATCTCAAAGGTCTTTTTCAACCTAGTAATTCTATGAGCAGGAGATGTGCTACATTCGGATGAAGGTGGATTAGATACCAGCCCATGAAGCCTTCTGGCACCTACCTCTTTCCTCTCTTTCAGGTTGGTCACCATGACAATTGTTGCTGTGTTTTGCTCCCAAATCATCCTCCAAAAATCATTCACGGTTTCTTCTTTTGGTCCTAAGGGGAAGGTAAGAAGAAACCTTGTCTTTGACTTCAAGTACTGGGACCAAAACGCAGTGCGTGAAGTCATACATCATGGATGATGCAACATAATTTTTGCCACTAGATGTCAGGACAGGAGGCGTTTTGGTGTCTGAGAATGTCAGTTAACTCAAGGAACAATCCTGTTGCACAAGAGCCAGGCTTCTCGGATACATCTTATGATGAGGAATTCCATTTTTAGCCCAAGGAGGGGAAATCGGACAAATGGAGCATGGAAACCACTTGCCCAAGGTCACTCAGGGAAATCGTGGCCATCACATTAGCTCGCGGAAGTCCTGTCCCCAAGTCTTGTGTTTTAACCACAGGATCCTGTTTCAATACAGCACAAGAACAGCTGCTGCCAGCCAGACAAGGAGCTGACTCAGCCTAGACCTTCCCCAACCAAGCCTGAGGCTAAGGGTGAGCCAAAAGAGAGCAGAGCCAAAGCTTTACCCCAGCCTGGTACCACCAATGGACCTGATCCAGCCTTCCTTCTTCAGCTAGAGCTGGGCAAAATCACAAGCAATGTCCTAACCCACTTGCAAGTCAAGAGAGGAAACACAAGCCACCTCTCATGGGCGGACAAACCCTTTCTGTTGACATGAACCTCCCTGTGAGAGGGAATTTGGTTTTAGAGATATATTTGGACTGGAACAGGGAAAGCAAGATTACTGGAGGGCTACGGATGGTGCGTGCAAGCTGGTGATGCACTATCTGGGGGCACCTAAACTTGGGAAGACTTGTGATGCTTGTGGCTCCCAGTAGATGATAGTCCTGCCTCCCCTCTGAAGTCCTTTCCCAGGGCACAAGTCCATGTTCTTATCTGCTGAGGTTTAAAAAGGAGGAGATCTGAAAGCAGATCAGCGTGGTGCTCTCTATAATAATACATTAGGGGAGGTTAATAAAGCAGCTCACTGGCTTCCAGAGATCGTGGCCACCTGCAGCTGTGGGCCAGGGGCGAAGGACAGCCTTGTTTAATTCCTTTATTAATGGTCTGCATAAGGGGTTTGAGGGCTCCCTCAGTCAGTTTGCAAATGACACCAAACTGGGTGGGAGTGTCGATCTGCTCCAGGACAGGAAGGTCTGCAGAGGGACCTGGACAGGCTGGATCCACGGGCCCAGGTAAACTACAGGAGGTTCAACAAGGACAAGTGCTGGGTCCTGCACTTGGGACACAACAACCCTGTGCAGCTCTAGGCTTAGGGAAGAGTGGCTGGAAAGCTGCCTGGTGGAGAAGGACCTGGGGATGCTGGTTGACAGCAGCTGAACATGAACCCATAGTGGCCCAGGTGGCCAAGAAGGGCAGTGGCATCTTGGCTTGGATCAGCCACGGTGTGGCCAGCAGGAGCAGGGAAGGGATTGTCGCCTTATACTCGGCACTGGTGAGACCACACTTGGAATCCTGGGTTCAGTTTTGAGCACTTTGCTACAAGAAGGACATTGAGGGGCTGGAGCATGTCCAGAGAAGGGAACAGAGCTGGGAAAGGGACTGGAGCATAAGTCTCATGAGAAGCAGTTGAGGGAGCTGGGGCTGTTTAGTCTGGAGAAGAGGAGGCTGAGGGGAGACCTCATCGCTCTCTACAACTGCCTGAAAGGAGGTTGCAGTGAGGTGGGTCTTAGTCTCTTCTCCAAGTAGCAAGCAATAGGTTGAGAGGAAATGGCCTCAAGTTGCACCAGACAAGGTTTAGATTGGCTATTAGGAACAATTTCTTTACTGAAAGAGTGGTGAAGGACTGGAACAGGCTGCCCAGGGAAGTGGTGGAGACTCCATCCCTGGAGGTGTTAAAAAATGTGTAGATGTGGCACTTGGGGGACATGGTTTAGTAGGCATTGTGGTGTTGGACTGCTGGTTGGACTGGATGATCTTAGAGGTCTTTTCCAACCTTAATGATTCTATGACAAAGCTCAGGGCAGCAACGCTCCGATACCCTCCAGCAACTGGTATTTCACATTCAGGGCTTCCTTTCCTCTACCAGCAGATCCAGCACCGGTCTTTGATCAGGACAAACATTTTTGGAAAAAAAATGTGGACCAGTTAAGCCTCTCTTTGACCAGAGGAGCTGTGCAAAGTGCTGTGGTTCAACTGGCACAGCTTGGCAGAGGAGGAGCACCCCAGCCCACGTGCCACCAGGCAGAGCTACAGGAAAAAGCGAGCATTTACCTTGTGCGGCAATGAACTTGTTTTTCTCTTGGTACCCCTATAAAGAGAAGGAAAAAAAAAGGAAGACAAATGAAAGATGAGGATTTTTCCAACACAAGAGCCATGAAATGCATCTACAGCATCATTAACACTATTTTTTCATGGAAAGGGTCATTGGGTACTGGAACAGGCTGCCTAGGGAGGTGGTTGAGTCACGTTCCCTGGACGTATTTAAGGGATGGGTGGATGAGGTGCTGAGGGACATGGTTTAGTGTTTGATAGGAATGGTTGGACTCGATGATCCGGTGGGTGTTTTCCAACCTGATGATTCTATGATTCAAGCCATGGAGTGGAGCACAGTGAGCTCTACCACAGCCACACAAGGGTTATGAGATCAAATAACTGCGTAATTTAGTGCTCTGGAGGAGCTGGGGAGATGTTAATGAGTAGACAGATTATTAACCATCCTCTCCCAGGCATGAGTCACACCCCATAAATGTTCCATGCTCATGGTGGGACCAGGCACCACCAGTCAGGGTGCAGGCAGTGGAGATTTCCCCTTTGAATCACAAAACTCACATTAATGAAGGAGGCGTTGATGTAGTCGGAGTCAGGAACCCCTTCAACAGGAGTCAAGTGAACCCTGGAATGATCATCTGGAGAAAAATTAAAGCTCTGCATTAAAACCAACTCTTTCCACATAGCTGTTACCTGGCATAGCTGATACCTTTATGACCCCATATTCTTCTCACTTCTCACCCAGAGAGGTACTAGACCTCTCATAAGGGTGTTTATAGTCTGCAGGGGGCACACATTTGAGGAAGCCCCTGAGCCAGCCAACCACCCCATGGCACCCAGCAAGAGCTGGTCATTTCAGCATTTCCCATCCATTTGATTTTCCATGACCTCATGGCTGCTAATGGCTCCAGGAAGCTCCTCCTAGTAGGTAGCCAAATATAAAACAGATGCCACCACCCAGCCAGGAGGTGAGAAGAGCTCAACTATGTCTTTATCCATCCCAAACCCAGCACTGGCTGTGTACTCCCTCATCCAACTGGCACTGATACCTACAGGGCAAAATGTTCACGTATCTGTTCTTCTCCTTGTTCTCCTCCTTGGAAGCAGCTTCACACGTGGCCTGTATGGGACATGCTGGGAGAGCCTGCAACGGCAGAAAAAGGTGATTCCATGATGTTCTCAAGGCACAGCAGCAACCACAGCACAACCAGCACACTGGCGCTCACCACACGTGAGCATCCAGCCCCTTTGGACATGTCCCTGACACCCACACCCTTCACTTTCCCTCCAGCATCACCTCCTCCACCCCATCAAGCTCAAGGCATCAAATGTACCCTTAGCAAGTTTGCGGAGGACACTAAGCTGGGTGGAGGCGTGGATCTGCTGGAGGGTCGGGAGGCTCCAAAGGGATCTGAACAGGCTGGACTGCTGGGCTGAGTCCAATGGGATGAGGTTTAAGACGGCCAAATGCCGGGTCCTGCACTTGGGACACAACAACCCTGTGCAGCTACAGACTAGGAGAAGCCTGGCTGGAAAGCTGCCAGGAGGAGAAGGACCTGGGGGTGTTGGTTGACAGAGACTGAACATGAGCCAGCAGTGGCCCAGGTGGCCACGAAGGCCAGTGGTATCTTGGCTTGGATCAGAAACAGCGTGACCGGCAGGTCCAGGGAGGTTATTCTCCCCCTGTACTCGGCACTGGTGAGACCGCTCCTCAAATCCTTTGTTCAGTTCTGGGCCCCTCACCACAAGAAGGATGTTGAGGCTCTGGAGCAAGTCCAGAGAAGAGCAACGAAGCTGGTGAAGGGGCTGGAGAACAGGCCTTATGAGGAGCGGCTGAGAGAGCTGGGGGTGTTTAGCCTGGAGAAGAGGAGGCTGAGGGGAGACCTCATTGCTCTCTATAACTACCTGAGGGGAGGTTGTGGAGAGGAGGGTGCTGGGCTCTTCTCCCAGGGGACAGGGGACAGGACAAGAGGGAATGGCCTCAAGCTCCGCCAGGGGAGGTTCAGGCTGGACATTGGGAAAAAAATTTTCACAGAAAGGGTCATTGGGCACTGGCAGAGGCTGTCCGGGGAGGTGGTGGAGTCACCTTCCCTGGAGGTGTTTAAGGGACAGACGGACGAGGTGCTGAGGGACATGATTTAGTTATTGATGGGAATGGTTGGACTCGATGATCTGGTGGGTCTTTTCCAACCAGGTGATTCTATGATTCTATGATTCTGTGATTTAAATATCTTGGGCTGGACCAGAGAGAGCAAATCCCTTCTGAAACGTGGTATCTGGAGACTCAGAATCCATGAACACGAGGTGGCAGCAAAGCCTCCAAAGACACCAAGCCCACCAGCACCAGTGATCAAAGAGCTCATTTCTGCCCAAGATGAGCTCCTGCTGAGATTATGTCTGTTAACAGCGATGCTCACGGTGACCTGATCAAAGCCCTCATCGCCAGAGCGCACCCTGTGATGGGAAGGAGCACCTGTGCAGGTGCTCTTCATCCAGTGGCACCGGGGATGTTTGGGTTTGGGGGGTGCTGGAGTCTCATATGCTGTTGCCCTGGTCACAGCAGCCAGATTTCACACTTAAGCAGAGGAAGTGCTTCCCCAGCACTGTTATTCCTCATTTTGTTCGCCCATGTTGCCCAGGAAAGCTGTGGCTACTCCACCCCTGGAGGTGTTCAAGGCCAGGTTGGATGGAGCTTTGAGCTACCTGACGCAGTGGGAGGTGTCCCTGCTTATGGCAGGGGGGTGGAATTGGATGGGCTTTAAGATCCCTTCCAACTCAAACCATTCTATGACTGTATGATCCTATGATCCTCTTTGAATAGTGACGAGGATGAGAATGTACTGAAGGTATTCACCATCCCTTCCTCCAGCTGACCGGACAGACGTGCTTTGGCAATAAAACTCTTCTGGGCAATTGAGTATTTATAACCTGAAATATCTCCCTCCCCGGGCATTCATTGTGCTTACTGAGTTTCATCGAAGCATGGCCAGGAAGGGTATCAAGTTGTGCAACAGCTGGAGGAAGCTGAGTGGCTTTTTATTTATGTTCTCATCCTCCTCCTATTGCCATATCCTGCCTTGGACCTAAGGCTTCACGTATTTGCAGATACCTTAGCAGTGTGGACAAAGAGATCAGCAGTGGATTTTCTTTCATTAATTAAGCTGATGGAGAATTCACGTAGCTCAGCACCTCCGATGTTCCAGGCTGTGATATCCAGCCAGTTATTTACCTTTGTCTCCTACTTCACTACTGCTCTGCCTATTTTTGTATTGCCAAGGTGAAACAGATTTGGAGTCACAAGAAGGTGCAGAGCCCAGCATCATCAGAACCATCCCAGAAGAGATGCTGTGGCATCGTGGGGTAAGTACAACACCACAATTATTACTCACTGGTGAAGGCCAATTGTTGTCCTATAAACTGACATCATTCCGCTTCAGGGTTAACAGCTTTGAAAGAGATGGGGTCATTTCTATTTCTCTGTCAGAGCTCTTGGTTTGGCTCTTTGTGGATTTAAGACAACACGGCATGTCTTGACACGTCATTCATGTTGGCCATGGAAACATGAGGATTGTGAGGAGGGAGGTGGCACGTGGGAAGAAAGCAGCAGGCAGGGAAGCTCTGGAAGACCTCAAGGCATCCAGGACACCCCCCAAACCCAGAAAAATGTAGCGCTGCTTGCTAACAAAACTGAACGGAATGTGAGGGAGCAGTTTGTCCACCATCACAGCAGATTTAGGACCAGAATCAGTCCTCTCGCCTTGCAGCCTTTTGAGAAACCCCTGAGGACCAGGCAGACTATCATTCCCTCTGTGAAGCTCCCAGATAAGCTCTTCTAAAGCACAGCATCAGTCCCCCCCCGGCTGACGTGCTGTCCCCAAGCTGGGTACCAGCAGACACTGCTCCTGTAGGATGTACCAGTCATTCCATCCCTGCTATATGAAGCAAGACCAGAGTTTTCCCTGCTGTGCGTTGTAAGCCCGACACCGAGAGCCTGTGGGATTTAAGGGCAAGAAGCAAAGGCACTCACGTTGAACTCCTCGCGAAAGAGCTTGTTGTCATCTGCCATCCGGCGGTTGATCTCCTCTTCCAGCTTATCCACAGGCAGAGGTGGGTATTTGCGGTTGGTGCTGGGGGAGCGGGCGAGCAGCGGCATGCTCTGAGGCTCTGCAACGACACCCACGTGTCAGAAGTGCCCACCTAGCCTCTCCCCGTGCCCAGCGCTCATCCACGCCCAGGTGGACACAGGGACCTCACACACCCTGGCCACCTTGCAACCTCCTTTCCCATATTTTCACTGACTAATGGCACGGTTTAAGTTGGAAAGGACCTCAAAAACCATCCAGTTCCAACCCCCTGCCACGTGCTGGGACACCTTCCACTGGATCAGGTTGCTTAACGTCCCACCCAACCTGGTCTCAAATATCTCCAGGTCTTTTGTTCTTCCTATGGAGAACAAAAATTTGGGGATGCTACGATAACGTGAAACTTTCAGCACCCTGTGGTCGAGCGTTACGCTGTCATAGAGATAGGGGAGGGCAATAGAGATAGGGGAGGGCAATAGGACCAAGTCCAACAACTCCATGCAGTGCTCCACACTCAGGGAAAAGTGGCTGGAAAGCTGCCCAGCAGAAAAGAACCTGGGAGCAGGTGTCGAGAGGAACTGAACATGAGCCAGCAGTGGCACAGGTGGCCAAGAAGGCCAACGGCATCCTGGTTTGGATCAAAGTTGGCGTGGCCAGCAGGAGGAGGGAAGGGATTGTCCCCTGCATTTGGTGCTGGTGAGGCCACATCTCAAATCCTGGGTTCAGTTTTGGGCCTCTCTCTCCAAGAAGGACATTGAGAGGCTGGAGTGCGTCCAGAGCTGGGAAGGGTCTGGAGAACATGGGTTATGGGGAGCAGCTGAGGGAACTGGGGTCTTCTCTGGAGAAGAGGAGGCTGAGGGGAAACCTTATTGCTCTCTACAACTATCCAAAAGGAGGTTGTAGCAAGTTGGGAGCTGGTCGCTTCTCCCAAATAACAAGTGACAGGGCAAGAGGAAATGGCCTCAAGTTGCGCTGGAGGAGGTATAGATGGCATAACAGGAAAACTGTCTTCACCAAAAGGGTTGTCAAGCAATGGAAGAGGCTGCCCAGGGTGGAGTCACCATCCCTGGAGGAGTTTAAAAGACATGTGGATGTGGTGCTTAAGGTCATGGTTTAGTGATGGCTTGACAGTGTTAAGTTTAAGGCTGAACTTGATGATCTTAAGGGCCTTTTCCAGCCTAAACAATTCTATGGTTCTAAGTCATCAATAATGCGGGGACGAAGACCACTTCACTTTGAATTCAGACCTCACTCTCATTCACGTGGAAATTTTCACACCATCACCGTGACATAATTACCTGGTGGACACAGTAAAGGTCGTTGTTACTTGTGGTTCCTCAGTGAAGCCAAGAAAGGCCACACGAGGGTTACGCCAACTTCACCGACAGTCGATCAAGTTCACACCTTTGCTTACAGCAACATAAAATTTGAGTAGGGAAGGTCTTAGCCGCCAATGTGGAGGAAAAGGTGCTGATTTTGTTAGCGCTCTCTCCCAAGGTGTTTGGCTGACGTGGAGAGAGCTCAGGATAAGGTTCTGAAATGAGTCTAAGAGGTGGTGGCTCCTCATCAGCTCTTACTTTGGTGCCTACATACATCTAAGGGAGGGGAGATTTAGACTGGAAGAAAGGTTTGACAATGAGGGTGGTGAACCGCTGGCACAGGTTGCGTAATGAGGTAGTGGAGGCCCCATCCCTGGAAACACTGAAGGTCAGGTTGGATGGGGCTCTGAGCAGCCTCATCCAGCTGAAGGTGTCCCTGTTCGTTGCAGGGCGGTTGGACTGGATGACCTTCCATGTCAAACCATTCCATGATTCTATGAATAAGCTTTGTTCAGATCAAACCAGGTCAATTCAAACATTTTTCAGAATAACAATGGAATATTTTTGTCTTTTATTTTTCCCCGCCTAGGAATCAGCCAAAGTTAATTAGTGAAATAACCCGCAATTCTCCTAAAAATTACAAAAACATCACAAAACCCTGAAGTGGCAAAACCAGGTTTGGTTTAAGCTCTCCAGGGCACCTCCCACTGGATCAGGCTGCTCCAAGCTCCATCCAACCTGGCCTTGAACCACCTCCAGGGATGGGGAAGTCACAACCTCCCTGGGTGACCTATGCCAGTGTCTCACCACCCCCATAATAAAGAATTTCTTCCTAATCCCTAATCTCAATCTTCCCCCTCCAATTTAAAGCCATTTTGGCTCCCTGTGTTGCAGCAACACGGGTCTCACCTGCATCATCCGTCCGGCCATTGGACAAACGAAAGGAGTTGGAGTGACTCCCTGCTTGCTTGTATTTCTTGAACCTACCGAAGAGAGGAAAAAGGAGACCATCAGTAGATACCCACCAGCTCACCTTCTGGGTGCGAGACACAGCTGCAAAGGGCTTTCCTTACTTTTTTCATGGCTTGATGAACGAGCTGGTGGGTCTGAGAGGCCACAGGACCTCTACAATCCTGCCTAGGGGTGGAACTTTTAACTGACGACATCTGGAAAGGCTGCAGGAGGCCAGAGCAAGGTGAAAGCCGGGAGAAGGTTTACAGCTGTTTTTTACAGAGGACACCCCAAGGAGTTCCTGCTCCACGGGGCCGACACAGCAAAGCACATAAATGCCAGATTGCTCTGTCCTTCTGCAGCTCAGCCCTTCGCCGCGTGCTTTTAACTTGAAGCAGATGCTTGCACTCCGTTTGCCTGAAGTTACGGGTTTTGCTGAATCACCAGCGAACAGAAACCCTTTTTTTTTTTAAAGGGCTGGAAGCCAGGTGGGGAGGACTCAAACTCTGCTGCTGCTGAACTCCCAAAGCAAAACTCTCATCAGGTTCACTGGAGTCAGGAGACAAAGGGAATTTTTCCACTGCTGAGGAAACAGCTTTTTCTTTTTTTTTTTTCTTACTTATTTAATCACCAAAATGGTGAGTAAATTAAAATGCTTACTGCTGGTGAATAAACACTTTCTTCTAGCTGAGCAGATACACACTCAGGAGCTGGGAATGCTACATCGCAGCAGCTCAGATGCTTTGATTTTTAATCAATGGACCTAAAAAGGTTATGGTATGTTATAGATCCAGCTACAGCAACATCTAATGCTCCTAACAAGACGTGGTCATGTGCACTTTGCACAGGCATGATTGGTGCTCAAGGGTTGGCTGTAGAGGTTGGATCCCATTTGATATCAAGATGGGAATCCAGGAATAACACCCATGGTTATCCCTGCAAAGGATTTTACGGCTGGAGAACTGTGCTCAGCTTCCCTGGATTACAATTCAACACCCTTAGCCTTGCAAGGAAACTTTACCTGCCTTTTAACTGCCCGGATAGGGCTTTAGTTTAATCTGTCCTACTAAAGGTGACATTCTCGAGGCAGAACAGTCACCACCCCCCATGAGGATCAACTTCAGAGTGAAAGCATCAATAAGTAAATATATCCAAACATCATTTTCACTCTCCTTACAGGTTTCTTTTAAAAACATCAGCAGTGTCAGCCTTTACCTTAAGAAACAGCCCCAAAGCCTTATTTCTCTTCACTCAGTAATGAATTTCTATCAAACAAGGGAGGTCAGCACTAAAGGATCTCTTACCTTAACATGTACAGCACAATAATAATAAATACTATGACTAGAAGGGAAGACAGGGCCACCATCACAGCGATAATCGGAGTCTCATCTGCAACAGGAAAAAGAAAGGTGTGGTTACAAACAGGTGTCCAAAACCACCCAGCGCCACCATTTAACGGGTCAGAGCTCCACAATTTCTGCTTGCAAAATTGTAAAAATAATAAAAATAGCCATGAAAAATAACTATTGAGTAAGGCTACGGTGGTTAAGTCTGACAGCGAAGACATACACGTGTTTGGAGTGAGCACCACGCACCTCGGGTACTCTGAGGTCAGATGGAAACCTGTCACCACTATTCAAAGCACTTCGTTCTTCGCTAATTGTTGCTCACTGCATAGTTGTGACCTTGCAGATGGAAATAGGGATTGTGAAAAGTTGTGAGTAGGCTGTCTTAGGGGTTTCTGCTGCACAAATGAACGTGCCCACGGTGGCCCACCAGTAGAAGTTCCTGCCCTATCACCCGGTCACCTACAAAGTCTTCTGCTGGAGATGCAGGGATCTATACGAGGAGTTTCTAAACAGGTCCACAGGTCTAGTAGAACATGATCAGAACCGTATATTAAAAAGGGTGAAAACTGTGGCCTTTGGAAGATCCCGGAGATACTACATTTGTTGAAGGATTTTCCTTTGAGCTCCTTGTCAAGTAGGACAAGAGGGCGATGCTTCATGCCACACCTGGGCTCTGAACACCTTCAGGCTGAGGTTTAGGGCTACTGGCTTCTGATCTCCTGGCTTATCGCAAGAAGGTGGCTTCTACTGGGACATCTTCAGCCCTGGAAGCTTGGTGTTTAGAGAGGAGGTGACGTTAGACAATCTATTATGCATGCTCTGCACTGCAAGGCCACCGAGTATGAACTTATTTGGCTTGCTTCATTGTTTGCTCCTTTGCAGACACTTCTCAAGGGCAGACACCCCATAGTTCTCTCGCGACTGCACTTAGATCAGCCACATCTGGAACATTCCCATCCTCCAGGTCCCACAACGGGTTTCTTTTTAAATGAGCTATTTGTAACTTGGCCTGGAGGTCAGCACAAGAGAGGTTGGTGCAAGCAAATTACCCAGATAGTGCTGGAAGCCAACCAACATTAACCAGATAGGAAAATGGTCCTGAAGAGCATTTATTTTCACAGAAATGTGGATGCCAGTGATGCCAGCTGGGGGTATTCTCATTTCCCATCAGGTTGCTCAGTCTGTACAGGCCACTGCCCCACGTCTACGTGCCTCGCCCCCACCAAAGACTCCAGGGCATAGAATCACAGAATGATTTGGAGAACTTAAAACCCATCCAGTTCCAACCCTCTGCCATGGGCAGGGACACCTCCCACTGGATCAGGCTGCTCCAAGCCCCATCCAACCTGGCCTGCAACACCTCCAGGGATGGGGCAGCCATGGCTTCTCTGGGCAACCTGGGCCAGGGCCTCATCACCCTCACATGAAAACATTTTTTCCTAATCTCTAATCAAAATCTCCCCTCTTTCAGCTTAAAGCTGTTCCCTCTCATCCTAACCCTGCACTCCCTGATCAAGAGCCCCTCCCCAGCGTTCCTGGAGCCCCTTTAGCATTACCCACTGCCAGGCTTTCCAAAAGCAAGACTGGGAAGAGAAAGCAACCACAGAGCATCATAGCCCAACGTAGCCAGTCCTTGCTTCTTCTCTGTTGTGCTTCCTCTTGAGCCCTCTAACCATAACCATCAACACCATCCCATAGGAGACAGGGCTGAGAGAGCTGGGGTTGTTCAGCCTGGAGAAAAGAAAGCTCCAAGGAGACCTTACAGCAGCTTTCGGTACTGAAAGGGCCACAGGAAAGCTGGGGAGGGGCTCCTGATCAGGGATAGGATGAGGGGAAATAGTTTTAAGCTGAAAGAGAAGATCGAGATGAGATTTTATGAAGAAACGTTTTCTTGCGAGGGCGGTGAGGCCCTAGCCCAGGTTGCCCAGAGAAGTCATGGCTGCCCCATCCCTGGAGGTGTTCAAGGCCAGGTCGGACGGGGCTTTAAGCAACCTGATCCAGTGACAGGCATCCCTACCCATGGCAGGGGGGTTGGAAATGGATGATCTTCAATGTCCCTTCCAAAAGAACCCATTGTGTGATTCTATGATTCTGCAATCCTGGTTGGAGGAGAAGAAGGTGGCAAAGCCCGCAGAACTGTCGTTGCACCATTTCTCCTGCCTTGGCTGGAGCTAAGCTCCAGTCTAACCGCAGCAGAGCTGGGCAGGGGCCACTGCGGCAGCGCCCGCTGGCAGGAGATGTGATTTATGGGCAGAGGTTTCGGCAGGGGGGCTCTGGCAGCAGGATGCGGGGAGCCCGGGGGGGATGTTTTTTTCTTCCGCAGCCGTTCTTTCGACACATCTGGCTGGATGAGTTAGAGCTTTTCCACCGCGGCCGCTAACCGCCGGCACGCTGCCCGGCCCACCCAGCAAAGCCCAGGCAGAAAACAAGCTGGAGGGTCCCCAGCCGGTCCCTCCTTACCCTGATGAGCGGCACCAACCTCTCACGGCTCCTTTCCCCTTTCAGCCTTGGACCTGAGAGTTTCACATTTGCAATTTGTCTACAGAATGGACAAGTATTCTACCGTCTGAGACCGACTGGGAGAGCTGGACTTGTTCAATCTGGAGAAGGATTTGGTGTGACCTCATAACCTGAAGGGGCTCCAGGAAAGCTGAGGAAGGACTTTTTACAAGGGCCTGGAGTGATAGGATAAGGAGGAATGGCTTTAAATTGGAAGGGGGATGATTTAGATTAGATATTAGGAAGAAATTATTGGTGATGAGGGCAGTGAGGCCCTGGCCCAGGTTGCCCAGAGAAGGAAAGGTTGGATATGTCCAAGCTCAGCTTGGGTGAGGCTCTGAGCAACCTGATCTGATTGAAGATGTCCCTGCTCACTGCAGAGGGGTTGGACTGGATGAGCTTTAAAGGTACTTCCCACCCAAACCGTTCTGTGGTTCTATGGTGCAACCATCAGCTGATCCCTTCAGGAGGTGCACATCACGAGGTGGCACTTCACGAGGCATCTCTCCAGCCAAGGACCAGCGTTTCCACTCTGCTGAAATGACCGCTCTGTCCATCATACCAACTCTAGACACGGGGTAGGAAAAGGCAGGGCACTTCTCACCCACACTGCCCTAGCGGGAAGGAATCCGTCTTGCTGATAGATCCCCATGGCCGTCTCAGATGTGGAGTCTGGACCACGGTGTCACCCCTTGAACAGTCACAAACATTGGTGCCCATTTTTTTATTTTGTGCAGGCAAGACTTTCAGCGAGCCAAATGATGCTTGAATTATCCTCTCCCTTCCAGGCTTGTGGAGGACTAAACCATCTCATTAGCACAAAAAGAGCTTATAGATGCCCTAAAAGGCCACGGGTGATAGAAGGAGATGGGGAGGGACTTGCAGACTTCCCACTGTATCAGGCTGCCCCAAAGCCCCATCCAACTTGGCCTTGAACACCTCCAGGGAGGGGACAGTCACAGCTTCCCTGGGCAACCTGTGCCAGGACCTCACAATCCTCACAGGAAAACATTTCTTCCTTAAGATCTCATCTCAGTATCCCCTTTTTCAGCTTAAAACTGTTCCACTTCATCCTGTCCCTGCATTCCCTGACCAAGAGCCCCTCCCAGTTTTCATGTAGCCCCTTTAAGTACCGGAAGGAACATTTTGTTAGGAAAGCCTTTACTTTTTCTCTATCATAGAATCATAGAATCACCAGGTTGGGCAAGACCCACCGGATCATCGAGTCCAACCATTCCCATCAATCACTAAACCATGTCCCTCAGCACCTCGTCCACTTGTCCCTTAAACACCTCCAGGGAAGGTGACTCAACCCCCTCCCTGGGCAGCCTGTTCCTGCAAATCACTGCAAATATATCCCAGAATAATCACACAAGTCACAGGACTCGGAAAATATTAACTACATGATTAATATTAATGGTAATATTAATATTAGTAACACTAATACCACTAGAAAGTCACGTTTTTCCCCATTTTTCATTCCAGTGCTCTCAGAAGCAGCAATGAACGATGAGACAGCACTAAACAACACCTGAGCCAGACACAAGGGAATTACCCAGGGTATTTCTACAACACCTTAACCATAGCCTATAGGAAAGCTGGGGAGGGATGGGCTCTTCATCAAGGAGCATGGGATCGGATGAGGGAGAATAGTTTTAAGCTGAAAGAGGGATGAGTTAGTAGAGAGATTAGGAAGAAACGTTTTCCTGTGAGGGTGGTGAGACCCAAACAAAGGTTGCCCAGAGAAGCTGTGGCTGCCCCATCCCTGAAGGTGTTGAAGGCCAGGTTGGATGGAGCTTTGAGCAGCCTGATCCAGAGGGAGGTGTCCATGGCAAGGGGGTTGGAACGGGATGAGCTCTACGTTCCCTTCCAACCCGAACCATTTTGTGATTCAATGACTATTTTAAATGGGAATTCATTTAAATTCAAACCTGCATCTCTTTATTTGCTCTGTGCGAACGTGTACTGGCAGTAACTATTGCAGCACATCCATCTTCTCCTCTGTACCATCACTAGGGTGGGTTTGGCAGCCCAAAGCAGCTTGCTGTGGAGTTGACAAAGCTGAACGACTCACTAGAGCAACGATGAAAACACACAGAGGAAGCGTGCTTCTATAGGCAGCAACCAGATTGTCTCTATCTCTGCTCTACCTGCTCCTCTACTCCCAAAGCAATGAGTAATCGCAAACATTCCGGTAGCAATGCCAGTTCTCAGGACTAAGAGATGGGAAAATACGCCTAAGTGCTATGATATGAAAAGAAATGGATTTGTGTTACTGCTTGCCAACAGAATTAAGGAGAATAATAATTATTCACATCATTTTTAGAATGGGTACAGATCAAATAGTGTAAGTCACAGTCAATAAGGACAATTCACAAGCTAAAAAATAAGGAAATTGCTTGATGGCTCCTTAGGTCTTGGTCATCCAACTCTAGGGACAGTAACAATACTTTCCAGGGCTGCATCAAAAAAATCATGGCCAGCAGGGTGAGGGAGGGGATTCTGCCACTCTTCTCCACTCTGGGGAGACCCCACCTGGAGTCCTGTGTCCAGGTCTGGAATCCCCAACAGAAGAAGGAGATGGAACTGTCGAACGGGTCCAGAGGAGACCACGAAGATGATTCGAGGGCTGGAGCACCTCTGCTATGAGGAAAGGCTGAGAGAGTTTGGGTTCTTCAGCCTGGAGAAGAGAAAGCTCCAGAGAAAACTTATAGTGAAAGGAGGTGCCAGGAGAGCTGAGGAGGAACTTTTTAAAAGAGCCTGGAGTGATAGGAAGAGGGGGAATGGCTTTAAATTGGAAGGGGAAAGATTTAGACTAGACATTAGGAATAAATTCTTTGTGATATAGGTGGTGAAGCCCTGGCACAGGTTGCCAGAGAAGTCGTGGATGTCCCCTCCCTGGAGGTGTCTAAGGCCAGGTTGGATGGGGCTTTGAGCAACCTGATCCAGTGGGAGTTGTCCATTGCAGGGCGGTTGAAATGAGATGATCTTTAAGGTCTCTTCCAACCCAAATCATTCTATGATTCTTTGATTTTCAGGGCAGGAACTCATCATCTCTAACAGGACCTGTACAAATAGTTACAGGACCGTTTGTTTCCAGGAGTCCAGCAGAAACGGAGATAGCATTGTGGCACCAGCTCTTCTAAAGAGCTTGATGGGCTTTCTAAAAGCATGTTCAGCAATGTGTCAGAGAAGAACTACCACACAGCAGAACGCTTCTGGAAATAGCTTTGCTGAGAGCTTGGATAAAGAGAAATGAAATATAAAATTCTTACCTCTTCTGTCAGAGTTACCTGCCGAAAGAGAAAACATGAATCTCTTAGCAACAAAGAAATATACATTTTAATAAGTCAGGAAGGATCAAAGACCAAGACAGCAACAAATTTAGTAACTTTCATCATCACCTTGTAAATCTTTCCTTTAAAACACCAGCTACAAAGCCGGGATATTAAAACGAATTTCAGCCTTCACTTAAGTAACAAGGGAAAAGGAACAAACCTCAACTTTTTATCAGCAGAGCAGCGAACTGGAGCCAAGCGGTAGCACCAATAACCACAACCTGCTGCTCTGAATTGATAATACTGTTTGTTTAAGCCCAGAACCAGCAAGTCAGTGGTGTAATTCGCAACATAAATATTAAGAGATAACATTTGTGCATCATTTTAAAAGAGTGGCTGAGCCAAGAGTTCAATTAAGAGCAGTTGGGCTCAGGGATGGGGACCGTGAGCATCCAAGGAAAGCGTCCTCACACCGTTTTGGATGTTTCATCTAGAGGAAACTTGAGCAAACCTGTGCTGATGAAAGCACAGCCCAGCTCTCCAACTACACCACGGGCATCCCATGCCCCTATTTTGCATATAAAGAACTGCAGCACGAAGTTGAGGACCATCCTGGTAAGCTTGGAGAAGCAGGTACTGCCTGTAGAACAGGCAATTCATGGGGTCCCTTCTGCTCCTGTCCCTCTCCTGCACACCACTTAATTCATCTCTGATTGATGTCCAAGTTTCCCGTTAAGATTAATGGGAAAGGCAGCCCTAAAAATAATTCTGCTCATTGACAAATTACTTGAAATAAAGAAAGAATCAGGGTTACTCTTTCATTTTTGGGCTTGATACCGAGTGAGAAGCTCCATCTGGCCTTGATGGTGCAATGGTCAATGAGTCACATGGAAACAGTTCACCAAAACCAGTGACCCAAGTAATAAAAAAAGTAGGAAAGAAATAAAAAAATATAAATTTGGTCTCCTGCTGGCAGACATCGATCATGGAATGGTTTGGGTTGGAAGGGACCTTAAAGACCATCCAGTTAAAACCCCCTGCAATGGGCAGGGACACCTCCCACTGGATCAGGCTGCTCCAAGCTCCATCCAGCCTGGCCTTGAACCCCTCCAGGGATGGGGCAGCCACAGATTCTCTGGGCAACCTGGGCCAGGGCCTCACCACTCTCACAGATTTGTTCCTAATTTTCAATCTCCCCTCTTTCGTCTTAAAACCCCTCATCCTGTTCCTGCACTCCCTGATAAAGAGTCCCTCCCCAGCTTTCCTGGAGCCCCTTCACGTACTGGAAGCTGCTCTAAAGTCTCCTTGGAGTGTTCTCTTCTCCAGTAGCCCAACTCTCTCAGTCTGTACTCATACGAGATGGGCTCCAGCCCTCAGATCATCTTTGTGGCCTCCTCTGGACTCGCTCGAACAGCTCCATGTCCTTCCTGGGTTTAGGACTCCAGAACTGCATGCAGGACTCCAAGTGAGGTCTCTCTAGAGGGACAGAGTCCCCTCCCTTACTCTGCTGGTCACACTTTTGATGCAGCCCACGATGTGTTTGGCTTTCTGGGCTTCAGGCACACATCACTGGCTCACGTTAAGCTTCTCATGCCTTGTTGTGTTTGTGCTTGTACAGTGCCAAAAGCACAGCTTAAGCCTATGGTGGCTACCAAAATACAAATAAAGCTAGACACGCTCTGGATAACCCATGCTCTGAGAAGCATCTCTAAGTGATTTTGCTATTGCCTGCACAGAGGCATTATCCATCTGGAACACTCTGGAAACCAGAAAATGCAATTAAATTCATCTGTGGCAAAAGCAAAATGAGATTCTAGGGTTTCTGGTGCCCCAGCATGTTGGAGAGAAGCCCAGAGCTTCGGCAGGATAAATCTCTTTTGATCTGGTCAGTTCAGGGAGTTCCATTATTCACTAGGGAATTTGCCCTGAAGTGTCTTCTCGTTCCCTCAAAACAAAAGAAACGCAAAGAAACAAACCCAGGGGCAGGGTGGCCTGGAGAAGAAGAGGTGAAAGAGATGCCTACCGTTGTGGGCAGCAGAAGAAGTCTCATGCGTTGTCACCGTCCCACTGAAATTCCTCTCGGTTATCTCTGCTTCTGTGCTGGGGAGAGCCGTGTGCGCAGCCGACGGCGTCACGTTGGGTAGCAGGGAGGTGGCTGGAGGCACTGGGACAGTTGTCCCCAGAGTGGAGGCATTGAGGCTGACAGCGGTGGTGTTGGGGGAGATCCTGTTGGCTATGGTTGTAGGAGGCTTTGAAGCCATGGTAGAAACAGTCACTGGAGTGCTAATGTTGAAAGTGTGTGCGCTTGTTGTAGTCCCATCTTCAGGACGTGCTGTCGGAGCTTTGGTGGGGGTCCTGGGGGAGGTGGGCACTGTTGTGGGTGGCTCTGTGAGAGGAGAAAGCAAAATGAAACCTCCACGAAATACAGTTCCATAGCACCGGAAGGTTTAGATAAATCATATAAAAAAGTTGGAAAAGACATTCAAGTCCAATCATCAGCCCAACACCACCATGCCTACTAAACCATGTCACAAAGTGACATGTCTACACTTTATTTTGAACATCTCTGGGGTGGTGACTCCACCATTGCCCTGGGCAGCCTCTTCCAATGCTTCACCACTCTTTCAGTAAAGAAATTTTTCCTACTATCCGATCTAAACCTGTCCCGGTGCAACTTGAGGCCATTTTGCTTGTCCTATTACTTGTAACTTGGGAGAAGATGCTAACACCTGCCTTGCTACAACCTCCTTTCAGGGAGTTGTAGAGAGCGATGAGGTCTCCCCTCAGCCTCTCTCCTCCAAACCAAACATCTCCAGTTGCCTCATAACCCCTATGCTCCAGCCCCTTCTCCAGGTCCTTTCACCTCCTCTGGATGTGCTCAAGCCTCTCAGTGTCCTTCTTGGAGTGAGGAGACCAGAACTGAACCCAGAATTCAAGGTGGGGCCTCACCAGCACTGGGTACAAGGGGACAATCCCTTCCCTGCTCCTGCTGGCCACGCCAGTTTTGATCCAAGCCAAGAGGCAATTGGCCTCCTTGGCCACTTGGTTCACTGCTGGTTCATTTTCAGCCACTGCCAACCAACATCCCCAGGTCCTTCTCTGCCAGGCACCTTTCCAATCACTCTTCTCCAAGGCTGGAGCTGCACAGGGTTGTTGTGTTCCAAGTGCAGGACTCGGCACTTGGCCTTGTTAAACCTCACACAAGTCACCTGGGTCCATCCAGCCAGCCTGCCCAGATCCCTCTGTAAAGAGGTGATGCTGGAGATACGCGTGACTGTAACTACAAGGATAAACCAGCCAAAAAATCCCAAGTCCAGGAAAGAAAACGCTTTGCACACCCTATAAAAGCAGGTAACTTGAAGATGCATTAGGAAATTGAGGAGGTACAAGATTAGAGCCACTGGAAGAGAGGATCAGTGTTTATATTGATTTATAAGCGCTTGCAGCTCACCACCCTCTCTTTGCTACTTTATGTCACTGTGAAGTAGAGGGCAGAAGAGGGAAGTCACCAAGCACGTGAGCACTTACTCCTTTGATCCTAAAGATGTTTTAGGGACAAAAGAGACAACAAGTACAATTTACCTGTGGTAACGTTGTTAGCACCTACGCTTATCAGGCCACTTCCGAGCAAAAGTAGAAAGAACCACAGATCCATGTTGACCTGGGGAAGAGAACAAAGAACAGTTCTTTAAACCCTCACGCAAGATCAACCCAAAATAATTCAAACTGAGGACGCCACTGCGCATCTTGCGTGCTTAGTGCTGGAGGAGAGGAGTGAACGTGTGGTTGGTGTCCCTGAAGGTGTGTGGATAGGAAGGATTTATTGATACATTCATATGTTCCCAACAGGAGAGCACACGGAGAGATCTCAGTCCGGCGGACCAACAAAAGTGACCACAGATGGAGCAGGGAATGTGTGAAACGTGAAGAGAGGATGAAAATCCAGACGGAAGAAGGATCTATGAAGGTCTCAAGGAGAACTGATAATGTTTTCATACAATAGACTGCAAATGAGCGTACTCTGGGCAAAGCAAAACACAATACAACACCTCCCACGGGACCAGGTTGCTCAAAGCCCCATCCAACCCGGCCCTGAACACCTCCAGGGATGGATCATCCATGACTTCCCTGGGCAACCTGTGCCAGTGCCACCCCACCTTTATCAGGAAGAATTTCTTCCTACGTCTACACTAAATCTTCCCCCTTCCAATCTGAAGTCATCCCCTCCTCATCCTATCACTTCATGTCCTTGTAAGATCATCTGCGAGTGCGGGCTGCACATTTATTGTACTGCACATTTCTTCTCTTCCCAGGAAACATCCTGCAAAATTACAGGACGATGACATCAGTAAAGTTGTTTCCTCCAAGCTTTCTCCCCCGGCCCTTTTAAATACAAGGTTTAATGGTGATTTCTTTCCTCTATAGACCTCAAAAAGCTCCTGAGGAATGGGTATCCTTATCTCCTCCCTAACAGACATGGCTCCAAAGGCTGAGGCAAACGACAGCAAGATGCGAGACATCATCGTCCTGGCCAGAGGAGAGTCCACAGCTGCCAAGACCCAAACCAGCACCGGGCCTCCCAAGGACGGTCAAGCATCTCGCATCTGCTAAGACCCCAGAGAGGGCTCTGAGACGGTTCTGCTACGAGCCATCAACCGCCAGCTGCTGTACAACTCTCTCCTCTCCTTCAGGCTTTTGTCACGTGTCCAGTTGCATCTTTAGCACCTCTTGGGAGAAGGCTGTGAGATCTCATCGCCAAGTCAACTTGACACGCTGCCAAGAAAAGGGTTTTACTCCCGATAGGCGCGCTAAGCCTCCTCCTCTTAAATCCAGCTTGTGTTGTTCGTCCTCCTTCTATTTATTTCAATCTGTTTCAACCTAGACCCATCCCAAACTCTGGGCAAAAGGACAACACTGAAGTCATCAACGTGCTGGAAACGGTATCAGAAATACAAGATCTTCCCCACTCCACCCGGCAGTATCCTCCCACCAGCACCACCCACTTGCATGTTTTTCCTCCCCCCCTAAAGAAAACCTGGCAAAAATTGAACTTACTCAGTGACCAAAAGGTCAGACAAACCCTGAACCAGAAGGAAACCAAGCTCCAGAGATAAGAGCCTTCCTCTGGCTCTCTCCTCAGGCAGCCTCGACGGCTGCAAGCACAGCAGGTCTTTCTCCAAAGGGTCCCACCAGTGCAAGCAACCAACATTCCAGAGGGTTTCACTACCAATTAAAATTTCTTTATGGATGAATTTGAACTGATTTGGTCCTCCTGCTACTTGGTGGGAGTGGGGCTGGTCCCACAACGCCTCTCTGAAGCTCTGCTCCAGGGTGGGATGTTCAGAAACCCCACAATTAGTAGGGTTTTGATGGCATTCTCCACTCTTGCTGCTTGTTAAGGCTACTAGACAAGCAATCTCGTTCTGCAGCTGAGATGATCCTAAGCCAAAGAGGTTTTCCACCCCCATAGGATGGGGGCAAGAGTTCACGTCCTCCTTGTGTTTAATTTCAACCAGGAAGCACACAAAGCTGTGCTGCCGATGAGAAGAAAAGCAACTCGCTGCAGGACACAGACCCTTTGAGCTTCCCACCAAGAAACCCACAGAAATAAGACATTCTTTGTGACCAGACCTGTGTGCAAATCCTAAAAGGGTTTGAGTTGGAAAGGACCTTAAAGATCATCCAGTTCCAACCCCCTGCCATGGGCAGGGACACCATCATCTGGATCAGGTTGCTCCAAGCCCCATCCAACCCAGCCTTGAACACCTCCAGGGATGGGGCAGCCACAGCTTCTCTGGGCAACCTGGGCCAGGGCCTCATCACCCTCATCACAAAGAATTTCTTCCTAATGTCTAATCTAAATCCTCCCCCTTCTAATTTAAAGACATTCCCCCTCATCCTCTCACTCCAGGCCCTTGTAAAAAGTCCCTCTCCAGTTTTCCTGCAGCCCCTTCCCATACTGGAAGCTGCTCTAAGGTCTCCTGGGAGCCTTCTCTTCTCCTGGCTGAACAAACCCAACTGCCTCAGCCTGTCCTCCTATGGGAGGAGCTCCAGCCCTCACATTGTCTTCGTGGCCTCCTCTGGACCTGTTCCAACAGTTCCATCTGCTTCTTATGTTGGGGATTCTAGAACTGGACGGAGGACTCCAGGTGGACCCTCACAAGAGCAGAGCAGAGCAGAGCAGGAGAATCCCCTCCCTTGCCCTGCTGGCCATGCTGCTTTTGATGCAGCCCAGAATATGGGTCGTTTCTGGGCTGCAAGCGCACGTTGTTGGCTCATGTGGAGTTTCTCATGCACTAGCACCCCAAGTTCTTTTCTGTGGAGCTGCTTTCAATCACATCATCCCCCCAGCCTGGACTGAAATGATGGATTGCCCCAACTCAGGTGTAGGACCTTGCACTTGGCCTTGTTGAACCTCATTTCATGTTCATTTGAAATCCCATTCATGTGGGGTTCCCCCAGCCACACCAGAGCGAGCTCCACAGCAGTAGTTTGCCCCGAGAATGGCCAAACAAGTTACTAACAGGGACGCTCCCTCTGTGCCGGCATCCTACCTGCTCCTCACGCTGAGATTTTGCTCCTCACCTCCTGGCCCGTAGTTAATCAATCACTGGTAAACCATAAAGATCTTAATCTCTTCCGAGGCTTTCTTAATGTCTGGAAAGATCTTTTGAGCCAGCTGCTCCAGCTCTTGCGGCACACCTTAAACAGGGAATGAACCGATGATCCGATAGGTCTTTTCCAATCTGGTGATTCTATGATTCTATGAACTTGTCCGTGGTCACTCAGCAAAGGGGTGGCAGACCTAGGATTGGGCCCGAGGGGACCTGATTCCTTTCCCTTCTGTGGCCCCTGGAGTCCTTTTGGAAATGTTAAGGAAAGAAAGAACGATGGATTAGCCCATACCAAGCCCACCCTCCTCTGAAGCCAACAGTCAAATGTCCCAGTGGCTCTTCTTCCCCAACCCTCAACCTATTTTCCCTTGGTATCAAAAGCAGGACACGGAAGGTAGCTGGAAATAAGTAAAAGCTCTGAATCCCCTGTTCCTCCTGCCCTCCATTACTGGGAAATAACCCATATATAGCTTGGTTTTATTTCCATGACCATGACTGCCGTACGGACGGGATTATATCAGGGGCAGGCACCTGCCTGCCTCTAGAATCTCCTTGGCAGTTCAGCCTGGAGAAGAACATACTCCTGGGACACCAGAGAGCAGCTTCCAGAACTGAAAGGGGCTCCAGGAAAGCTGGGGAGGGGCTCTTGATCAGGGAATGCAGGGATAGGATAAGGAGGAATGGTTTTAAGCTGAAAGTGGAGAGATTGAGATGAGATCTTAAGGAAGAAATGTTTTCCTGTGAGGGTGGGGAGGCCCTGGCCCAGGTTGCCCAGGGAAGTCACGGCTGCTCCATCCCTGGAGGTGTTCAAGGCCAGGTTGGATGGGGCTTGGAGCTCCCTGATGCAGTGGGAGGTGTCCCTGCCTAAGGCAGGGGGTTGGTACTGGATGATCTTGGTAGCAACTGGATGATCCTTAAGGTCCCTTCCAACCCAAAACACTCTATCATTGATCCTCGAGTGGATCACATGGAGAAGAAAAGGTTGGCAAGGGGGGGCAATACTGAATTTCCCAAAGCCTTGCATTGCTTTCATGAAGCTGGATGTAGGTGGTCCGTATGGATCCTGAGTTTTTATGGCTTTATTCCTGTGAATGTCAAATGAAACAGGACACTAGGCAGCCCCGACAGCATCACAGCTTGCTCTGCAGATCATTGTACAAAACTCCCGGGAGCTCCTCCTGTAAGCGGCTATCGGCTGCCAGCACCACTTTATCACCTCAAACCGGATCCGGAGCAGAGAGCAAGCGCAAGAGCCCTGAGCAAGAGGAGGGCTGTGCCAGCCTGGCTCCTGCTATTAAACCCTCCCTATTGCCAAACGCAGCATCAATAAATGCCAGCGGTGCACCCTTCCCCGCTTCTTAACATAAAAGGCCTCCAGAGTCCTACCCCAAAGCTGGAGAAACCCGAGTCTCCCTTCCCCCTCGGCTCCCTCCCTGCTGGTTTCGGAAATGGAGAGGAAATACTTGTAATGTTATCAACATAAACACAGCTCTTGGCCGGCTGCAACATCCTGCGAGCTCTGCAGAAAAACACCCTGACGTCACGGCGCCGGCTCTGCCGAAGAGAAAAGAAGCCGGCTTCGGCGCTGCTGCCCCGGCCGGCTGCGATGCTCACCATCAGGGCTTTGGTTTAATCCTTTGCTTTCAAAAATCAGGGTTAGAAACGTCAATAATTGCTACCGATGCTTCCAGCATTTATATATAAAAAAAAAAAGAATATATATATATAGGGTGTATACATGTTGCGTTCTCCCATCTGCTGCTCCCAAGCTTCCCATAGGAAGAGGTTTTAGGCTGCAGGACGTCGGTTTTAAAATAAGCGGATCTTGTCAAGATGATTGATGCTGGGGAGGGGAAGAAAAGGAAATAATCTCTTTATAAAGTAATAAGTGGGTTAAAAATGGTCCTTGTGCATGCTGCTGCTGCAGGGGGTTTAGCTGCAGGACCCCCTCCCTGCGCTTCCAGAAAGCAATGAATTAGTATTTAGGGCTGCAGAAACTGCCCGGATACAGCCGGCCACAATCAAAGGCAGGATTTACCCCCACCTCTGACACAGTCCTAATTCCTGGAAAATGAGGCAATCTTTTTCTGTGGGTAAGGAGGAGACGCGACCTGAATCCCACCCGGATTTCCAGCACCTCCGAAAGCACCGCTGCTATGGGGAGGATGCTGAAACGTAGCGGCTGAACCGAGACCACCCGACTGCCTCGCGCTGGCCCCAACCCCAGGGAAAAATAAAAAGACTTGTTCGGTCATCTTCTTTTATTCTAGCAGGGAGGAGGGTAGGACTAGGAGCAAGGTTAGCATTCGCACTGCTTAGCTCTTTGAAGCAGCTCGCAGTAGGACAAGAGCAAACATGAGCATAAAGAAAAGGGGAAAAAGGAGGGTTTTTTTAATTCCTCTTTTTGGTGGCAGCAAGCCATCAACATGCCTCAGCCACCCTGGAAAATAAACCTGCCATTCCCTCTCCGCCTCCCTGCTCCTTTTAAATCCCATTTGTGGTTTTCCACCCTCTCGCTGGAGCTGTGATCTGTGGCAGAGGAGAGCGGCCCACGGGCCCATCTGATGGCAGAATGGTTTCCTCAGCACTGGGTACCCTGTCCCACCACCTCAAACCTCTTGTGTTGCATGAATCATAGAATCACAGAATCACCAGGTTGGAAGAGACCCACCGGATCATCGAGTCCAACCATTCCCATCAATCACTAAACCATGCCCCTCAGCACCTCGTCCACCCGTCCCTTAAATCTCTCCAGGGAAGGTGACTCAACCCCCTCCCTGGGCAGCCTCTGCCAGGGACCAATGACCCTTTCCATGAAAAATTTTTTCCTAATGTCCAGCCTGAACCTCCACCTGGCAGAGCCTGAGGCCATTCCCTCTCATCCTGTCCCATGTCACTTGGGAGAAGAGCCCAGCTCCCTCCTCTCCACAACCTCCTTTCAGGTAGTTGGAGAGAGCAATGAGGTCTCCCCTCAGCCTCCTCTTCTCCAGGCTAAACACCCTTCTCTGGACAAATCAATGCAAAGGATGTCAAGATAATGATCAGGATGAGCCCCACTGCTGGGAGCTCCACACTAAAAAGCAAAGCCTAGTCTCCCATGGGAAACCACTTGCGGACCAAGCATCTGGAGTTCTCTTCTTTAGCATCACCCAAGGAGCAGCTTCAGCTCGGAATTGTGGTGGGATGCTACAGGGTGTAGTCCTCTCCTGTAGCAGAGCTGTGGCCATCGCAGGGAGAGGAGCCATTGACTTTAGGGAGCAAAAAGGGTTTTGTTGCACTAAGACACAGTGACTAATTCCTTGCATGTGTCTCTGAGGCTGAAACGAGGCCTTTGATGTGTCACTGAACATTAATTCCCCCACTCCACCCTCTGCTTTTCCACTCTTCAACAGAAAAGATGAATCACAGCAACCATTCACCCTTTCTGAAAATCCACTTCATTTTCTTCTTATTATTATTTTTTTGCTTTTAAATAAACAGGCAGCTTCCACACAAGCGACAGCCACTGTCACGAATGGTGCCGGAGGCGGAGGATGAGCCTCTGGTAAGGGCTTGAGGTTTGACTTTCTCCACATGCCCAGCCTTCAATAGATCGTCGTGTTCCTGCACCTCAATATTTCCTCATGGCATTATTTGGATTGGGAAAGACCTTGAAGGTCATCCAGTCCAACCTCCCACCACATGCAGGGACACCTCCCACCCAGTCAGGCTGCTTAAAGCCCCTTCCAACCTGGCCTTCAACACCTCCAGGGATGGGGCAGCCACAACTTCTCGGGGAACCTGTGCCAGAGCATCACCACTCTCAGAGGAAAACATTTCTTCCCAACATCTCATCTCAATCTCCCCTCTTTCAGCTTAAAACCATTTCCCCTCATCCTATCCCTGCACTCCTCCATCAAGAGCCCCTCCTCAGCCTTCCAGTAAGTCCTTTTCAGTACTGGAAGCTGCTCTAAGCTCTCCCAAAGCCTCTCTTCTCCAGGCTGTACAACCCCAGCTCTCTCTCAGCAGAGGTGCTCCAGCCCTCAAACCATTTTTGTGGCCCTCAGTCCAACAGATGAATCACCAATGCTCTTTCAAAAAGAAACATCACAGGTGCCTGGTGGGAACCCAACCCTACTCCCAGCTGGCTTTCAGGGCATCCAGAAATATCTGGCCCTGCTAGGGTGATGTTAAAAACTGCTGGCCTGGACCAGGATCAGTCTTTCACATGGATATCATCTTCAGCGAGGTATTACTCTATCCCATGCCAATCACCCAGGCTCTCAAAGCACATGCTGGCAGCAGCGACGTGTGTGAAATCATCGTGGGTGGATGTAGGAGGATCAGGTGTTCACCAGCCAGAACTTGGAAGGAGCTTCCCCAAGCTTCCTTCCTACCTCTGCTGCTGAAAACTGGAAATCCTTGTGCTTCAGCCTGACCTACCATGAAAAGACTCCCAAATGTGTTTTTAATCCATCAGTGAATGACGCGGGTTTAGTTCATTCAGAAATATTTGCAAGGACCTTTGAGACCGTAGTTAAGAATAACTTGCTGTGCTCAGGCCTGTTAAGATTTTTGTTAATAACCTGGATAACAGGGCACAGTGCACCCTCAGCAAGCTTTGCTGACACCACCAAAAAGAGGAGTGTCTGATGCTCCAGGAGGTCATGCTGCCATCCAGAAGGACCTCAGCAGGCTGGAGAAATGGACCACAGGAACCTTGTGAGGTGCCACAGCAGACGTGCAAAGTCCTGGCCCTGGGGAGGTGCCCAGTGACAGGACGAGGGGCAGTGGGCACAGACCAAGACACAGGAACGTCGCTCTGAACATCAGGAAACACTTTTTGACTGGGAGGGTGACTGAGCACTGGCACGTGTTGCCCAGGGAGGCTGTGGAGTCTCCATCCCCAGAGATCTTCAAAATCTGTCTGGTCACAGTGCTCAGCAACTAGCTCTTGGTAGCCCTGCCTGAGCAGTGGGGTTGGACCAGATGACCTCCAGAGGTCCCTTCCCACCTCAGCCACCCTGTGATTCTGTAATTTAATGTCCTGCGAATGCTCCAGAAGGCAAACCTGATAGGGTTTAAGCTCATAGTGGGGTAAGATGACATCCAGCCCTGAGAAGGAGATTCCTGCACTAAGCAGGACTTATCTCAGGATCCCACCAGAGTCCCTCCAGCTCTGCGCTCATGTTCAGTGAACGAGGGCCAGTTCCTGCACACCATGACGGCCCTTTGCCATGTACGAGACAATCCTCATCTCCTAGGAGCCACTAGTGAACAGTTAAAAGCTGCTTAGATTAAATGAACCCATTGCAGCCTCCTCTGAAGGAACTTGGAGCATCTCCGGACTAGTAAGAGTAGTTCATAGAAGAACCCTAAGACCAGGGAATTATTATCCTAGTTAGGAGACAGGAAAATTAAACTGATGAGGTTTTAGGCAAAAAGACAGAGAAATCACCAAGGAATGAGGATGCTTAAATAATCCAGATGTGACACAGCTCAGGTTCCTAAAGAGACGCAGGAATGTTGATGGTGGATATCTCTCCTCTGTAAGTGCAGCAGGCCAGAACCTTCATTTTCTCTTTTGCTTTGCTTTTTCAGAAAAAACCCCAAACCTCTCTCTCTGTATGTTTAAAAACATGCAAATAGAATCGTAGAATCATAAAATCTCTAAGATCATCCAGTCCAACCATCAGCCCAACACCACCTTGCCTACTAAACCATGTCCTGAAAAGCCACATCTACACGCTTTCTGAGCACCTCGAGGGATGGAGACTCCACCACTTCCCTGGGCAGCCTCTGCCAGTGCTTCACCACTCTTTCAGTAATAAAGACATTTTTCTAATATCCATTCTAAAACTCCCCTGGCGCAGCTTGAGGCCGTGTCCTCTTATCCTGTCACTTGTTGCTTAGGAGAAGGGCTAACACAGAGCCTACAGACTCATTGGTCTCATGCTCAAAATCCAGAAGGAAAAGCCTGGAGATGTAATCCCCATCCCCAGCTCCTCCAGGGCAGATCAGCGGAATGTCTAAGACCAAGGTGCTCGACAATCTCCAGCCCTTGCTCTTCAAGCTGCATGGACGGGGACCCCAAAAAGCAAGCAGAGTCACCGTCTGGAAGCTGCTCGAGTTCCTCCAAGGGGAAGAGCTACAAATACAAATTAATTTCCTAATAATAATTCTCCTAATAACCCTTATAATTAGGATGGGTTTAATTATCCCTCAGCCACTCTTTTCTGCTGTCTGATCGTGGGAGCATGTGCCTTTTGCTCCTGCACGTCTCACCATGTGCAGAAGTAACTGGGATGGGTCCAGGAATAAGGGAGATGAAAGGAGATGAAGAGTTTCTTGGAGCTGTAGCAATGGAGAATGACCACTGGAGAGGGTTTCCTAAAGGAGATGGCATCAAGGAGCATCAAGACGGGACAGGTAAAGGCTGAGAGAAGGTAAAGTTGGAAAAAGGAGACTGGCGAGCTAAGCCCAAGGGAGCTGTCAGCTCAGGGAGGATGAGGATGAAGAATCAATTCTGAGCCTTGAGCAGGAGCAAGGCACGGAGGGTTTTAGTGCAGACCAGGTTGGTGAGGGACAGTGGGGCAGCAGGAGCTGCTTTGCAAAGGGGAAAGGGAGGAGAAACCTACTTCTGTAGTAATTAAAATGGATCTGATGAAGCAACAACCCCAGAGCTTGTAAAAAAACGCTGGCTACTGCGAGTCCGACAAACAGAGCCTCCTGGTGTGCCTTCCCCCATGGGACCAGCACTGCAGCTGCGACGTGGTGCTGGGAAGCAGAGAGCTACTGCTCAAAAGGCTCGACTGAAGCTGCTTTACCTTATTATTAAAAGCCATGTGCAAATAAACAGTATTAATAAGTCAAGACATCCAGGAATGTATTTCTTTAAATGGCAGGGGAGTTGGAACTGGATTATCTTTAAGGTCCCTTCCAACCCAAACCACTCTATAATTCGAAATATTCCATTTTAGGGTGTCTCCTTCTTTGTCCCAGGCATTGTTTGTAACATGTACAAAGAAATCAGGAGTGCAGCAAGTATTTCAGCTACGTAAGGGACTGGATGCTTTCAAATGAGGAGTCAGGATGAAGCGTGGCCGTTCCTCAGCCTAACGCCATCCCTCCCCAGCAAGATGCCTCTTGGAGAGTGAGCAACTGGTACGTGGGGAGGAGAAACAAGGTTTAAAAAAGCCAACCTCCATAAAAAATAAAGCTCAGCTTTTGAGCACAGCCCTTCCTGCAGGACCAAGAAAACTCCCAGCTCCACATTGACACCGAGCCGAGGAGCGGTTAGAGCATCCTACTTAAAACAAAGGTGTCGGAGGGGATCATTCGCATGACAGCCTTAAAATCTCATTACAGAAGCTAAGCTCCAATTAAAACGCATGCGTTCGGTCATGCAGCTTAATCGCTGGTTGTGCTTACCCTGAAATCCGCCCGGGACACCTGTAGGGTGCGGGGACCAGGCAGCTCGTCCCCCGGTGTAGCCCCTTGGGCTAAGAAAGTGCCGTGGAGCCGTAAAATCACCAATTTACCTGCGGTAATTCTGCACCACTGCTCAGTTCAGCCCTGTTGCCACAGTAACACTTGTGGTGTAGCCGAGATCACTGATTATGAAACTAGAAAAAAAAAAATCAGAGGCTGCTAATTAGGATACACTCCAGTTCTGAAAAAGCTCCGGATTAATGACATTATGATTGCAAGTGCAGGGGAAATAAAGACGCCAGAAAGCATCGCTTCAGTCAGCAACAGCGGCTGCTTTTTGGGTCTTTTTCTATGTGGGTCTGAAAATCCCGCTTGCAAATTCCCTGTGAATTCAGCTTGTTTTCCTTCTCTCTAAACAAACGTGCAAGACTCGGTGGCACAGTCTTTACTCTTTACATATATTTGCATGTATTAGACTGGAAGAAAAGGGTCGGGGCCGATGCACAAATGGCAAGAGCCAGAGTGGGGCCAGGGATGCTTTCCCTGCATCTCACATTAACGGTATTTCTGTCGCAGTCTGCCAGTGAAAGACACCAAAAGCCTGATTAGACCAGGTCTGTAAACGAGGTTTGCAAACGAGGGGAACTGGAGTTACAAATGTTTTCCTTTCTGACTTTGATTCGAGTGCCAAAAGCATTTGGAGCCACGTCTTCTGCTGAAGTCTTCAAGCTGAGAAGTCTGACTGGGAGCAGTTGTGCTGCCAGACACAAGCGTTTTTCAACATAATCTACAAATAAGATACAGGAGCACATTTCCAGGGAAAAGGAAAATGGCCTGACAGGTACTTCTAGAGCTGCAAACCCAGAGCAACACAACTTTAAAAGTTAGCTCAACAAAACACCTATATTTTTCCATTCTCACCGGATGTTGAATCTACCAAGAAGATTAAATGGTGCCAAACAAGCAGGTCAGCGACCAAAACTGTGTTAAACAGTCAATAATGTCCATTACATCAATGGCAGATCCTGTATTTCTCCACCACCCATTGAATAGAATGGTTTGGGTTGGATGGGATCTTGAAGTCCACCCAGTTCCAACCCCCTGCCCTGGGCAGGGACACCTCCTGCTGGATCAGGGGTTCCAAGCCCCATCCAACCTGGCCTTGAACACCTCCAGGGATGGGGCAGCCACCACTGCTCTGGGCAACCTCGGCCAGGGCGTCACCAGCCTCACAGGAAGAAGTTTCTTCCTAAGATCTCATCTCAATCTCCCCTCTTTCAGCTTAAAAACATTCCCCTTCGTCCTCTCTCTCCTCTGCCTAATAAGGAGCCCCTTCCCAGATTTCCTGTAGGTCCCCTTTAAGAAGAAATAGAGATAGAAGAGTTCTCCCCTGTAAGCAGCAAGGAAGCTTAAAATGTAAATGTACAGTAAACATTTATGAGTGACCTAGAGACTTCAGCTACCAGCTCGCTGACAACAAGGATGCTGGTTTTACGAATATCTTTGCTCAGCCAAAGTCCACCATGAAAACAAGCTGCAGCTTAGTTGAAAAGCAATGCAATCAGCTGCTGAAGCTCTCATGCAGGTTGAAGGTGAAATTTAGATCAAAATCAGTCAACAGCGAGCTTGGATGAAGTTGCTGTAGGTATTAAAAGCCAGAACAATTGTAGATGGAATCAGAATCGTAGAGATTGGAAAAGACCTCCAAGATCATGAAGTCCAACTTTCAGCCCAACCACTGTGCCTACTAAACCATGTCCTGAAGTGACAGGTCTACATACTGAACACTTCTAGGGATGGAGACTCCACCACTTCCCTGGGCAGCTTCTTCTAACGCTTCACCACTCTTTCAGTAAAGACATTTTTCCTAATATCCAATCTAAACCTCCCCTGGAGTAACTTGAGGCAGTTTCCTGTTGTCCCATCACTTTTTACTTCGGAGAAAAGACCAACACCCCCTCACTATGATCTCCTTTCAGGGAGCTGTAGAGAGGGATGAGGTCTCCCTTCAGTCTCTTCTTCTTCAGAAAAAGCCCCAGGTTCCTCAGCCGCTCTCCATAACTGTTATTCTCCAGCCCCTTCCCCAGCTCCGTTCCCTTCTCTGGACACGTTCCAGCCCCTCAATGTTCTTCTTGGAGTGAGGGCCCCAAAACTAAACCCAGGACTCAAAGCATCCCAGTCCCTACTTCTAAAATGAGAAGAAATAATTGTAGAAACCCCCCACTACATATATTATTAAAAACCTCTGAATGCTGCAGGGCTGAGCTCTCCTTGCATCCTCAGCAAGAGCCACCAGCACCCTCCAGCAAAGCACAACCCAAAAGCATAAATGGGCTTTCAGAAGACAATGCTACCTCCACCACTGGATGGAGCTTCATGCAATCATCCTCCCACAAACTAATTACACCTCGTCAGCTCCTGGTCTGAGGAACTGACACCAGAAATTAAGCTGACGACTCGGGGAAGGGCCCTTCCCTAGGTTGTCCCTGGTCGTTGACAACCCTCTCCTTGTGAGAAGCAAAGTGCTCATAGAAGAATTGGGGAATCGCTTTTGTCCCCAGTTTGATGAGGGAAAATAAGTGGAATTCAGTTATTCTCTTTGGAAGCATCAGCTGAAGTCTTGAAGGTGCAGCTTCCTTGCTCATGGTTGAACGAACCAGTCTCTTCTCTCGTACCGGGGATACATTAAGTATTTGCTAATTACCTATAAATGTGATCTGTTAGCTGGAAACTCTGCAAAGAGCTGATCTCGTGTACTCAAACACCCACCGATTACAACTTAAGGAGCTAAGCACAAGGGTATCCCAGTCCTGAGCAGACAGGGATTGCCAACATTACAAATAATTAACTAATAAAACCAGTGGGATTCAGCTGCCATCGATGGTTGAATTGGAAGCATTACTTCTAACCTTTTAATAGGCTTATTTACAGGAATTAGGTCTTTAATGCTGTGTATTCACGTATACAGCAGAGCATAATCCGGTTTGATGCGATCATGGAGAGAACATCTGCTTTTGTGAGCAATTAGGGACATCACTGCCGATTGCGGGGACTGCAGGTAAGAGCAGCTGCAGGGAGAGATGTGAAGCTTTTCAAGCTGCTGATGTAAGTGGGAAGTTCATCAGGAACCTAAACATCCTGGCAGAGAGGAGCCTGCTGCCAGAGAGGAGCCAAATTATCCTCAGCGAAGGAAGGATGATGGGACCAGCAGCGTTTTGCGGTGATGCCCGCTATCACTCACACTGTCGGCATCCCCAACAAATCAGTCTCCCAAACTCTTCTTCTCAGCACCTCAAACTCTTGAAAAAAGACCAAACTCTTCTTCCAGTGGCTCTATTTCCACTTCCCATCTGTTTTTTATGTCTATTTTTTTTCCATTTCCCTTCTTTTTAAACTGGATATTAGAAAGTTTCTTCACTGAAAGAGTGGTGAAGCATTGGAAGAGGCTGCCCAGGGAAGTGGTGGAGTCTCCATTCCTGGAGGGGTTCAAAAAAGATATAGATGTGGTGCTTCAGGACATGGTTTAGTAGGCATGGTGGGGTTGGGCTGATGGTTGGACTGGATGATCTTGGAAGTCTTTTCAAACCTCAATGACTATAATTTTTTCCATTTGTTTTCCTTTCCATCCTCCATGCCCAAGAGTGGAGTCCTTGTTCACGACGAAGCGATGCTGTAGGCAACAGGTCTTGGAGCCAGATCAACCAGCCAGACATCTTCTATCATTGCTATTGCTATAAAACTATTATATATATTTAGATGATATATGTATAGATGTAAACCTATTATAAACCTAATATCATAAAGCTATTATATATCATATATTTTACTGTAAACCTGTCATAAACTTAATATCCTTGCTAGAAGCTTATTTCCTGCTGACACAAGATTATTCCAACTCCAACGATCCTAGTCTTAAGCAACAGGGTGGGTACGAGCTCCTGCAGTCCTCACAGATCCCAAGACAAAACCTAATTCTCGGTAGTTCTGGAAGAAAATCTAATTAAAATGCAGTTTCTTATCCTTCAAGTGATTAAACAACAGCCTGGGACGACAAAGTTGTAGCCCTCCCATGTTATTCACAATTCATTCTCTATTTTAATCTCCCCGACAAAAGGCTGAACTCAACCACATTGTTGTCAGAGAGGGCTTTTATCATCAAGCCTTCGACACGGTCAAGGCATGGGAGAGAACAATGACTCTCACAGAAGAATAAATACAGTCTAAACAAAAATACCCTGTTGCTAAGGTTTCAATCAGGCCTTTTTTTGTGGGCCCAGACGGGTTGCTGGTAATCCTGGTGCCACCCTATATGAAAAAAAGAGGTGAGGATTAGGACTCAGACAGGGGAAAAGAATCTAATATTCAGCCTCATCATGTTTTGCCCTCCAGGACAGCATCTAGAAAATGAATATCATGTAGACTTTCAACCAAAACCAACGGCCGGAGATTCCAGTGGTGAGGCCCTGGCACAGGTAGTGCAGAGAAGTCATGGATGCCCCTTCCCTGGAGGCGTTCAAGGTCAGGTTGGATGGGGTTCTGAGCAGCCTGAGCCAGTGGGAAGTGTCCCTACCCATAGCAGGGGGGTTGGAAGTGGACGCTTTCTAAGGTGTCTTCCAACAGAAACCATTCTATGATTCCATGCTGATGTTTGCAACGGGCGATGCTCTACCAATGCCCATGTGTTGCTCTGACCTCTGTGGTCGTGGACTTTAATGTCTTTATCAACGACCTGGATGAAGGCATTGAGTCCTCCCTTAGCAAGTTTGCAGATGACACCAAGCTGGGTGGAAGTGTGGATCTGCTGGAGGGTCGGGAGGCTCCAAAGGGACCTGAACAGGCTGGACTGCTGGGCTGAGACCAACGGCATGAGGTTTAACAAGGCCAAATGCCGGGTCCTGCACTTGGGGCACAACAACCCTAAGCAGAGGTACAAACTAGGAGAAACCTGGCTGGAAAGCTGCCAGGAGGAGAAGGACCTGGGGGTGTTGGTTGACAGCCGACTGAACATGAGCCAGCAGTGGCCCAGGTGGCCAAGAAGGCCAGTGGCATCTTGTATCAGGAACGGCGTAACCAGCAGGTCCAGGGAGGTTATTCTCCCTCTGGACTCGGCACTGGTGAGACCGCACCTCGAGTCCTGTGTTCAGTTCTGGGCCCCTCACCACAAGAAGGATGTTGAGGCTCTGGAGCGAGTCCAGAGAAGAGCAACAAAGCTGGTGAAGGGGCTGGAGAACAGGCCTTATGAGGAGCGGCTGAGAGAGCTGGGGGTGTTTAGCCTGGAGAAGAGGAGGCTGAGGGGAGACCTCATTGCTCTCTACAACTACCTGAAGGGAGGTTGTGGAGAGGAGGGTGCTGGGCTCTTCTCCCAAGTGACAGGGGACAGGACGAGAGGGAATGGCCTCAAGCTCCACCAGGGGAGATTTAGGCTTGAGATTAGGAAAAAGTTCTTCACGGAGAGGGTGGTTAGGCATAGGAACAGTCTGCCCCCAGGGAGGTGGTTGAGTCACCGTCCCTGGAGGTGTTTAAGGTGAGGGTGGATGAGGTGCGTAGGAGCATGATTTAGGGATTGGTGGGAATGGTTGGACTCGACGATCCAGTGGGTCTCTTCCAATCTGATTATTCTGTGATTCTGTGACTTCATGTCTTGCTCCAGAAAGGGTGGGAGATGAACCATAACCGAAGACCTCTGTGGTGAAACCTCAAGGTTACTGCAGTGCTTATGGGTAAGGTGCTCACTGCTGGGAGTGATGGTATGGCAAGAGGAAAACTGGAGAAGGTGGAGGCGCAAGCTCTGCCAGAGCAAGGACATCCATGAATCATAGAATGATAGAATCATAAGATCATAGTATGGTTTGCCTCAGAAGGGACCTTAAAGATCATCCAGTTCCAAGCCCCCAGCCATGTGCAGGGACATCTCCTATTCAGCCAGGCTGCTCAAAGCCCCATCCAACCCGGCCTTGAGCACCTCTGGACGGGGCAGCCTGCACAGCATTGGTGTAGATGCTGGGAACATCCAACTGGGACCTCATCTCAAGGTCCCAAACCACAACAATTTCTCTTCTGAAATCATTCCCAAAGGCAACCACAGAGCACTGTGAGGTTTGTACGTTCTTAGCTAAGGCAGAGGCACCTGCTTTTGGCATTCGGTAGAAAAATCCCCTTCCCCAGCAGTGGTATGAAAAGGAACCGGGTTTGGCAGTGGTGTCCTCCTGAGTAAAGAGAGCTGCCAGCTGTGCATGAAGGGTTTCTACCAGCAAAGGAAGCCAGGGCAAACTGAGATGAGATGTCAGGAAGAAATGTTTTCCAGTAGAGGTGATGAGGCACTGGGCCAGGTTGCCCAGAAAAGTTGTGGCTGCCCCGTCCCTGGAGGTGTTCCAGGCCAGGCTGAATGGGGCTTTCAGCAGCCTGATCTAGTGGGAGGTGTCCCTGGTTTAGTGTTTGATAGGAATGGTTGGACTCGATGATCCAGTGGGTGTCTTCCAACCTGGTTATTCTATGATTCTATATAACCACTGAGAGGCTCTGACAGCGCCCAGATCCCACTGTATTAGGAACCTGTGCCAGACAGCCATCAAAATTACGCTAAATTAAATTCATTTCAAACCCCTCCAGACGATGGAGCACTCTGCTCAGGTTGAAGCATTTTAATTTCAATAGCTATGCACTGGGTAGCAACAGAGAGGTCTCCATCTTTCGAAGTCTTTGCTGTCCCAGCCTTTTCAAAAGGCTTTGAAAAGCAGCGTTCCCACAAAAACACCCATTTCCATGAAGCTCTGGCTAGGAGCATAATACACAGAAGGCTCCTCAGTATCGCTGTTAAATGAGAGACCCCCCTAGCCAGGCGTTAAATGGTACAGGAGCTCGCACACAACAACAGAGAGTGCTTTCTGTAGCACTGTTGCTGCACAAACACAAGACAAAGTCTGTTGATGAAGACCAAGACTGTATTTGGCCGCGTAGAAGCCCAGCCTAACAAACTCATCTTGTTTTCATAGAATCATGGCATCGTTCGGGTTGGAAGGGACCTTAAAGCCCATCCAGTTCCAACCCCCTGCCCTGAGCAGGGACACCTCCCACTGGATCAGGTTGTTCAAAGCCCCATCCAACCTGGCCGTGAATACCTCCAAGGACGGGGCTTTTATGACGTTTCTGGACAACCACCCTCATTGTAAAACATTTCTTCCTTACATCCAAGGTCAAACCCCCTTCTTTCAGTTTCAAACCATTGCCCCATGTTCAGTCACTACAGGCCCTACTAAAAAGTCTGTCTCCATCTTTCTTCTAAGCCTCCTTTAAGTACTGAAAGGCCACAATAAGGTCTTCTCAGAACCTTCTCTTCTTCAGGCTGAACAACCAACTCTCTCAGCTTGTTCTTGAATGGGAGGTGCTCCAGTCCTTGGATCACCTTTGTGTCCTCCTCTGGATTCTCTCTAACAGATCCATGTTCTCCTGTGCTGAGGACTCCAGAATTGAATGCAGGTCTCTAGGTGAGGTCTCATGAGATGTTATGGGATCCTTTCATATCTCTGGTGCACCCCTGTACAGATGCCTGTACAATTAGAAGATTGGATGCTGCTTCCTTCCCATTTTGATCCCTGGTGTACAGCATAAGCTATGGGAAAGGTAGTCTTAGAGGCTTTGGAAAACATGGTGGCATCTTTGTTTTCAACTAATTCCTTCTTCTTCTTCTTCTTTAGGGACATGGTTTAGTATTTGATAGGAATGGTTGGACTCGATGATCCGATGGGTCTTTTGCAACCTGGTGCTTCTATGATTCTATGATTCTGATTAATTATCTCGTTACCAGCAAAAGAAAAGGTTTAGCTCTGAAGCGCCCGATGGTTGCGAGGCTGAAGGAAAAGCCCCACATCTCAACCACCACTTTGCAGAGGCTGCCAGCGTGGTTCTAAGTGCAGTTTTGACCACTTCCCAGCTCCACCAATGGTGGTGAAGCCAACAGGCACAGCTCAACCTCTGAAGCGGATTTTACACCAATTGGAAGGACGTGCTCTCAAAAGGGAGAGCGCAGGCAGCCCTTGAGCTTCTCAGGTGGCCTTTCTCAGCAGCAGAAGGACATTTCAGGTGTGGGATGCTCTTAAACCAGCCAGAGGAACCAGTTATAAATGGCAGATGCTGAGATACTTATTAAGAGTCAATCAAGGAACATCAGTAGTGGGGCAACCTGTAATCCTCGCTGGTGTGGACTGGTATTAAAATTAATGAGTTAGAAATAAATGACCAACCATCCTGACTTGCCAAAACACGTCTCTGACTACGAGATTTATGTATAGGCAGAAATAATTCACGACCATATCCCCCCCTGACCTATTTGGGCATGGAGATAAGACCCATGAAAACCATCTCGGAAGATCCAACAGTGCCACCACCATCGCTTGGTTTGCATGGCCATCACTGCTTCCCCCATGCCCCAGAGGACACTTTGAGGGACAGAAAAAGCTGTAACATCTCTGAAAGCTGCTGTGGCAAAAAGGGGAAGACCCCTTCACCCCAGAGGGAAGGGAAGTTTCAGGTGACCTGGTTCAAGGATGCAGCTACTGCTGAGCAGCTTTAACTCCTCTCATCCCAGATTAGCTCCTCTGAACTCACCAGCGGCAAAGCCGTTTCACTCGCTGGAAAGATGCCACGTTTGTGTGTCAGATTAAACATCTGTGCTTTTAAGCCCTGGCTTTTCAGATCAGATCTATGTGTTTAGGAGGGTGAAAAAAACAACATAAACTGAGTTTTATCAAACAGAGACATCGTTCTTTCTTCCTCCCCATCCCCCATCTCACCCTGCCTCTTCTTGCTCTCGAGGCAAAGCGGTTCGATAGATTTCAGGAAAATGCGGAGAAAATACATACTTTTATGGTTTCTTTGGTCAGTGTTTTCCTATTAAGTCAGAGAAGAGCTACTGAAACCACAGCGTCCAGTCAGCATCTGCCCCTCCCGCTTCACTGTCGCAAATCAGGATCTCATGTTTCAGGACCAAGTGGATGGTCTCAGCCCTGGGATCCATAAACCACACCACACAATCATAGAATCACTAGGTTGGAAAAGACCTTTGAGATCACCAAGTCCAACTGTACCTGTCCATTACTAAAACACATCCCTGGGCACCTCATTTACCTTTTAAACACCTTTAGGGATGAGGACTCCACCATCTCCCTGGGCAGCCTCTTCCAATGCTTCACCACTCTTTCAGGAAAGAAATATTTAATATCCAATCTAAACACTGAGCTTGACAACCCCTTCAGTGAAGACATTTTTATTGATGTCCAACCTGAACCTGCCGTGGTGCAACTGGAGGCATCAGGCGCAGCACTAAAAGCACACAAACCCACTGGGACCTTTACTGCCAAAGATTCAACTCAACCTTGGAGAGCTGGGTTCCTCATTGAGAGTGTCAGTAGGAAGGCTAGAAGATGGAATGGCCACCTCCAGCAAAGACCCCACAGGCTTTAGGTGTGACAATTAGATGTAGAGCAAATATGGAGCCATTCAACAAGATATGATTATTTCATTTTTTGAGCTATGGTGGATGAGTTACCTCACCAGCACAAAACTCTCTGAGAAAGCAGCAAAGAAATCCCTCAAAGCCACAAGTGTCCGTGCTCTGTTGTGTCCTTAGCTCTCTGTTGGCATAGAATCACAGAATCACAGAATAACCAGGTTGGAAGAGACCCACCAGATCGTCGAGTCCAACCATTCCCACCAATCCCTAAATCCCTAAATCATGCTCCTAAGTACCTCATCCACCCTCACCTTAAACACCTCCAGGGACGGCGACTCAACCACCTCCCTGGGCAGACTGTTCCAATGCCTAACCACCCTCTCCGTGAAGAATTTTTTCCTAATCTCAAGCCTAAATGTCTCCTGGCGGAGCTTGAGGCCATTCCCTCTCATCCTGTCCCGTCACTTGGGAGAAGCACCCTCCTCTCCACAACCTCCTTTCAGGTAGTTGTAGAGAGTAATAAGGTCTCCCCTCAGCCTCCTCTTCTCCAGGCTAAACACCCCCAGCTCTCTCAGCCGCTCCTCATAAGATTTGTTCTCCAGCCCCTTCACCAGCTTTGTTGCTCTTCTCTGGACTCGCTCCAGAGCCACAACATCCTTCTTGTGGTGAGGGGCATGGTATGAAAAGAACAGAATAGTTCTATGTCTGATTTACTCCATCGCATCAGAGGGCTGCACAGCTTTGTCAGGTCCAATCATGAGGGTGGAACCAGGTCAGCAGAGAAGGAGGACTTCGGGAGACCTTCCAGCAGAGTGTGCCCAACCCTGAGGCCACAGCTAGGTCACCAGACCATCGCCCCAGCACACATCACACAGAGGCAGCTGTAGTTCTCCTTCTGCCGTGCTAAAATACACATGATTCCCCTCAATAAACATCCATGTGCACCAGCACCTTCTCACGTCCTGCTGTCCTACAGTGCTCCCCACCGCTTCCCTTCATCTACAGGTCTCTGTATGAGAGAAGGAGCAGCTTTGAAGTAAAAATAAGTGATGGTTCCCCAACAAAGGGATGAAGATCCTCTGGATCCTCCTCTGGACACTCTTCAGTAACTTGAGATCCTTTCTCATACTGTGGCGATGTCCCTTCCCCCCTCAGCCACTCTGGGATTCTGTGAATTTGCACCACAAATCCTTCATGTCACTTTTCTAGTGCACAGCCCCTCCAAGATGATTCTCAGTGGCTCCAAGATCAAGCAGCAGACGTTACCTCTAAGGCTCATGGTGGGTTCAGGCACCATTTCCAGTTATTTGGGATCCCTCCAATGAAGGAGTAGACAAGGTAAATCAAATCATCACTGTCTTCCTCTACAGATGGCACACTGAGATATAAAAACATTAGCCAACTTGTTAAGAGGTCTTGCTGGCTGTATCTACCCAACAAAGACATCCACCAGGGAGTGATCCCCATCCCCTCGAAGCAACTCAACTGCTCAGGATCAGCCTACCTAGAGCAGGCTCTGTCCCTGATGTCCAGCACTGTGCCTGGCTTGTGTCTGGGTCCTACAAAGTCTTCGTGGCCTGACAGCATCTTCCCATGGGGCGTTTTTTGCTTCTTTCCCATTTCAGAAGATATTCCAAGAGCTGCGATGCTGCACACCAAAACTGGTGGCAGCTTGGTGGGTAAAAAGATGAGTCACACAGGCACAGGAGCACAAGTGGCTATTTAATTGCACAAGCCCTGCAGTAACGGGAGGACTTGGTGGAGCAGGAGCAGGGAAATCCAGCACCTCTTGTTCATGCCAAGTAGGTCCTTGGGGCAAAGTACTCCTCAAACTACACCTACAGTGTGAGGAACTGCTCGATGAGGAGCCACTTGGGAAGCTGGTGACAAGCTGGGCAGTTAAGGACAGTGAGGCGTCCCAAGTCCCAGCTGTTGGTCTTTACCACCATCTACATCCTTCCTCGCTGCACAGAAGCTATTGTTTCCACATCTTTGTGTCTCCCTGGCCCAAGGGAGCTGCCATTCGGCCTCTTTCCACCCATTTTTTAGAGGAAACCAGTACAAGGATCAAAGGAGGCTCCTGGGAGGGCGCAGAGGGCGGCTGATGCGAAAGGGCAGCAACCGAAGTGGTGGCACCAAAAAGATGTGTTAACAGGTACAGGGGTCGCTCCTTTATGCTGGAGCTTCTGGCCATGTAACCTGAGTGCCAAGAAGATGCCAAGAAGCAGAGGAAGGAGAGAAAAAAAAAGACCAAAGTTTGGATTAATGAGAGACCTAGGTGAAAAAATCAAAGAGCAAGCACCTCTTTCTACTTAGCGTTGTTGCACTGGGTCATCCTCAAATGACCCTCATGTTTTACTGGAGGAGGGAAATTTGATTTAAAGTTTTAAACTGGGAATCCTTTGGTTGCACGAGATGAAAGAAGTTCTACTCGGGAAGTGGAGCAACCACAACGAGGAGCTCAGTCCCCGCTGAGCTGAGCCCCAGCATTCCCACAAACAGATGAACAGGAATGGCCTTTTTTCCCTCCTTTTCCCCAGCATGACCGCAAAATGAAAAGCATCTCCAGAGTTTTGCTATCCCATGCCCACCAGAAACATCTCTGTGGAAGAAGGTGGAAGAAGTCTTGAAGGTTTCCAATACAACTTCCTACCCTCCGCACACATTCATCTACCTCCTGTGTGGTTTTTGGAGCAAAATCCATGTTGAGGCAGGTAGAAGTGGATTATTATTATTATCTTTTTTTTTTTTTTTAATGGATCCTTTGTAGTGCTCTTTAGCAGCTCTAGGAGGACAAGTCTCAGCCTGCTGCTTGCTCATCCACCAAGGGAGGGAACAGTGCTCCCAGGGTTTTGTATCGCTCATCTATAGACATTCATAGCCATCTGTTAACCTCAGGCCATATCATCCCAGCTGTTTTCAAGGAGGACTCCCTGTGTAATCATCATAGAATCATGGAATGTCCCGAGTGAGTTGGAAGGGACCCAACAAGAATCATTGAGTATGTAAATTGTTAATCATGATGGCTTCGAGTCAGTTAAAGGCACGGCCCAGGCTGTATTTATCTTGCCATCTGATTGCTAACGCTCTGTCTTCCAGAGTCCTCTTATTTCCTCCTCGAGTAATTAGTAGCCTGCCGGTGAGTAGAGGAGGGATCATAGAATGGTTTCGGTCAGAAAAGACCTTTAAGATCATCGAGTCCAACCAGTGATCCATCTCTGCTAAGTCTGACGCTAGACCGTGTCTCCAAATATGACACCTACTCAAGACCTCCAGGGATGGTGACTCAACCACTTCTCTGGGCAGCCTCTTCCAATGCTTGACAACCCTTTCAGTAAAGAAATTCCACCTAATATCCAACCTAAATCTCTCCTGGTGCATCTAGAGGCCATTTCCCCATGTCCCTTGTTGAGGAACATAACCTGATTATCGCTGTGTCTTTTGCCTCTGGCACTAAACCCATGACCATGCCAGTTTGCTGCAGTATTCGAAAGCAGAGAAGTTATCAAACAAACTTCTTTCTGGAATTAAGCTCTTTCCAAAGATTAGATCCAACGTTACCTAGAAATGCTGGAGCTGACAAATAGCCCCATGACTGGTTTATAGTCCACGCCAAATGAGCCCAGTATTTCAGAGTAACATTCAGAAAGGTGAAACATCTGTTATGTATCGTTTCGTAAGTTGTTCCTGCTGAGGAAAAAATGGCATCCCTCCTTGCTGCTGCTGAAGAAAGCGCTAATTCCAGCCTCCGTGAACTTTCCCATCCCATCATCCTCCTTCCTGTATTATCTGTAGTTTCAATAAAGGATGGGCATCATGTGACTGAGAGCAGACCTGTCAAGAAGGACCTGGGGGTCCACCTGGTTGATGAGAAGCTTGACATGAGCTGGCAATGGGCACTCAAAGCCCAGAAGGCCAACCATGTCCTGGGCTGCATCAAAAGAAACGTGGCCAGCAGGGCGAGGGAGGGGATTCTGCCCCTCTATTCCTCTCTTGTGAGAACTCATCTGGAGTTCTGTGTCCAGTTATGGAATCCTCAGCATAAGAAGGAGATGGAGCTGCTGGAACAGGTCCAGAGGAGGGCTACAAAAATGATCCGAGGGCTGGAGCAACTCCCATACAAGGACGGTCAGAGAGTTGGGTTTGTTCAGCCTGGAGAAGAGAAGGCATTGAGGACACCTTACAGCAACCTTTCAGTACCTGAAGGGGGCTACAAGAAAGCTGGGGAGGGGCTTTTTATAAAGGCATGTCATGATAAGAATGGCTATAAACTGGAGAGGGAAAGATTTAGACTAGACATAAGGAGGAAATTCTTCAAGATGAGGGTGGTGAGGCACTGGCAAGGGTTGCCCAGGGAAGCTGTGGCTGCTCCATCCCTGGAGGTGCTCAAGGCCAGGCTTGACGGGGCCGTGGGCAGCCTGATCTAGTGGGAGGTGTCCATGGTTGGAACTGGATGATTTTTAAGGTCCTTTCCAGCTCAAACCATTCTATGTTTCTATGATTCTATGATCCCAAATGCTGAACACCAAAATGCGCTGCTGGCATGAGCGGTTGTCCAACTGACCCAGTACTTCTTACAAACTGGGTGAATAAGCACAAACCCCACCTCATTTTCTTTGAGAAAACAGAATTTACATCAAACAAGGTACGTTTATGGCATCGCTCTCCTGACTGTACGACGCGCCGTCATCTCCTGACCTATTTACGGAAGCGAGTGTTCCTGCAGGGGGGACGGCGTTATCCGCTGCGTAAAAGCCTAAAATTACACTGCCCTACAAAGAGCTGGGATAAATCGACCCCTCTAAGCAAACGGGTTGCCAAGCTTTTATCTTTTCTTCATTGTTAACTTACACTGAAGCGGAATAATTAGACGATACGGGGCTATACAAGGCGCTGTTGGAAAGCCCTGCCGTAGCAGCTCAATTGTATCCGCAATACCCGCGTTGGCTATTATACTGAGCTACTGATTTGGAAAGCTGCTTCTCAATGATGACATGACTGAGAGCAGCCCTGTGGAGATGGACTTGGGGTGCTGGTGGATGAGAAGCTCAACATGGGCCAGCAGTGTGTGTGCTCACAGCCCAGAAGACCAACAGTGTCGTGGGCTGCATCCAAAGCAGCGTGGCCAGCAGGGCGAGGGAGGGGATTCTCCCACTCTACTCTGCTCTGGTGAGACCCCACCTGGAGTCCTGTGTCCAGCTCTGGAATCCCCAACAGAAGAAGGAGATAGAACTTTTGGAATGGGTCCAGAGGAGGCCACGAAGATGATGCGAGGGCTGGAGCACCTCTGCTGTTAGGAGAGGGTGAGAGAGTTGGGGTTGTTCAGTCTGGAGAAGAGAAGAATCTGGGGACACCTTAGAGCAGCTTCCAGTACCTGAAGGAACTCCAGGAAAGCTTGGGAAGGACAAGAGCATGAAGTGACAGGATGAGGGGAATGGCTTTAAATTGGAAAGGGAAGGTTTAGATTAGACATTAGGAAGAAATGTTTTATGATGATGAGAGTGGTGAGGCACTGGCACAGGTTGCCCAGAGATATCGTGGTTACCCCATCCCTGGAGGTGTTCAAGGCCAGGTTGGATGGGGCTTTGAGCAGCCTGGTCCAGTGGGAGGTGTCCCTCCCACTGGAGGAATTGGATAATCTTTAAGGTCCCTTCCAACTCAAATCATTTTATGATTCTATGATTCCGATTTCACACTCTTTGTGTTACATTTATGATTTTTGTCCAGTTGTTGCTACCTAATATCATGGCAAAGGGAGTCAGCTCTGAATATCGGATTAGGAAGGCAAAGTGATTTTAAAAAAGGCTAGTAGGTGATTGCTCCAGCTGCCTTCTCTTGCCCTTCACCCCACTGAGATGTAAAAGGCTCAGGACACAGATGATTTCTGCTTCTCTGCTGTGGCATTAAAAAAGCGCAATAAAGGGAACAATAAGCATCAAGATATGTCTAAAATTAGCAATTTACAAAAGAATCTAAGTTTATAATATCCCGAGCACAATAAAAGCAAAGAGCCAACGGGCCAAAGACTTGAAAGTTGCCGGATAAAAGGAAACCTTGGTCAAAGTTGTTATCAGGGAAGAAAATCTGACTTTATTGTATTGTGGGTTTGATACCGAAATAACTTTAATGAAATTATCACGATGCTGCTAAGAAGCAGCTAAATTGAAGGAATGCACCAAAATCTACTTCATTATTTTCTGCCAAGTGTTGAATTTTTCACAAAGAGGGTCATTGGGCACTGGAACAGGCTGCTCAGGGAGGTGGTTGAGTCACCCTCCCTGGAGGTGTTTAAGAGATGGGTGGACGAGGTGCTGAGGGACATGGTTTAGTGACTGATAGGAATGGTTGGACTCGATGATCCAGTGGGTCCTTTCCAACCTAGTGATTCTATGATTCTATGATTACGCTGCACATGGCCTTAATAATGGACACGCGTATCCTGTGCTTACAGGCACCGATGCTTCAAGGATAAATATGACCATGAAGTCAGGAACCAAAGAATTAGTGGTGTTCTTCAGAGATATGATGAATAAGCCTTCTTCTGCTCGGGAAAAATACAAGGTGTTCTTCTACAGGTTCTCCACGAGTCCTCTTTGGCTTAGGTTGAATGCCCAAACCCAGCATCCTACTGATCGACAGCACCGCAGACCCAAGCTACTTCAGTTGCTCTTGCATCTGATGCTCTACAGTCCTTATCTTCCCCACTCCAATTATCTCTGTCCCAAGAACAACCTGCACATTTAGTACTAAACCAAACTTTCATCCATCTTCTTCCTAACTCCTGTGCACAACTCACTCTCCCATCTTCTTCCATCTCCCAAGTCCTACAACCATTTCCTCCATCATGAGACTTCTAGTTTGGCTGCAAATCTACTCTTCATAGATAAGAAATTACTCTCAGATCTCTCCATTCCACCTCAGAAATTCATACCAAATCATATCTCCTTGCTTTTCTTCCAGTCATCAGAAACAGCAACAAAAATACAAGCCATAAATATAAGGTTGACAGTAGACCACTTGTGACCTTCAAGCCATGATTCAGCCACAACACATGAAGAGCCATTAGCCACAAAATTTAGCGTTATGAGCAGGTAAAATCCTAACATGCTTCAAAAGGTTTTCTCAGTTTTCTCAGCACCAACCTGCATGATGACCAAGGTCAAGAGAGAGGGGAAATCAAATGTTCATGGCCAGCTACGTTCTGATCCATTCTCACAGCTCAGTACCGTGGAGCAAGCAGGAAATGAGATTTATTGAGGGTGAAAGTAAAGAAAAAGCTATTTAAATCTCAGCGAAATGGTATTGAGTTATTGAGCTCCAGAGCTGACACCCTACTGACATAAGATAGTTTTGGGTGATGCCTGAAAGCAGTTTCAGAGAAGCTGAAGAGCAATCAATGCTAAGATGGTTACACCCTTCTACATCTAGAAACAGTCAGAGTAAGGGCTAAAAAGTCTTTTTTAATCTTAAATACATTGGAGTAGCAGAACCACAGCCCAGAAAAACATTAAATCAGTCACAAATGAGCATGAGGGAATCCAGTCCCTCAAAATCCTCACCGGTTCACCTCCCTTTCCCACCTCTCAGCAGAAGGAAATGAAAACCAGATGAACTGGAGAGGAGAGAGATCGATTAGATCATCTTGTGCTACCCACCACGCAGCAAGAGACTGTTCCTTACAAGAAACTTCCTGAATTACTCCATCCAGTTTCACATATCAGAGTCCAAAGTGATGGAGTTCCCACCTCTTCTCTTGGAAAGTTATTTCTCCTCGCAGCCTAAAACATCTCATTGACAGGAAGCTTTTCTTCTCAGACCTTTCCTTTGGAGAACGTCTTCATTTCAATTTGCAGTCTCCCTCTGTCCTCTGCACATGTGCATTTATGAACTGCCCTAATTAAACAGATTAATACCAACAAGGAATTACAACTTAGGAATAAATTAGTTTATTTTCCTTTTATCCTCTATGAAAAAGCCTAACGTGTCAAGGAAAGACTAAGTCGCTGTGAAATCTTCCATTTTTAAATTGGTCCCACTGCTCATAATTACACTTCCCCTCTATCCGTACAAGTTACTTTGCTTTCCTTACCCCATTTTTTGCGGGGGGGAGGAGGGGAGGAAAGCAGAGAACAAGAGGAGAAAGGGTGGGCAAAGGAGAGGAACCCATCCCATCAGAATAGTCTAATTGCTTGCAACACTCCCCAAGCGTACGAAAATTCAGGCTGTGATGCTGGCTTTGCCTGATGAATATTCCTAACTCCGTATCAGAGACAGGATATGAGTTTATCCAACGATTGGCTTTTCTGCAGCAGGCAAGAGCTTCCACCTCACATAAATCCACTGAACACGCACCCAGGAAGAGACAGGCTGACGTCTGGCCAGATGGAGGGCAGCAGCTTGGAAAAGGAAGGACTGAGGTCTGAAATGGTGCTTTCACAAAAACAGAATCATAGAATCACAGAATCATTAAGGTTGGAAAAGACCTCCAAGATCATCCAGTCCAACCATCAGCCCAACCTCACCGAGCCTACTAAACCGTGTCCCCGAGTGCCTTGGCTATACACCTCCAGGGAAGGAGACTCCACCACCCCCTTAGGCAGCCTCTTCCAATGCTTCGCCACTCTTTCAGTAAAGAAATTTTCCCTAATATCCAATTTAAACCTCTCCTGGCACAACTTGAGGCCATCTCCTCTTGTCCTATCACTTGTTATTTGGGAGAAGAGATCAACACCCACCTCGATACAACCTCCTTCCAGGGAGCCGTAGAGAGCGATGAGGTCTCGCCTCAGTTTTCTCTTCTCCAGACTAAATGATTTCAGTTCCCTCAGCCACTCCTCATAACCTTGGGGCTCCAGACCCTTCCCCAGCTCCATTCCCTTTCTCTGGACGCACCCCAGCCCTTCAATGAGCTTCTTGAAGTGAGGGCCTAAAACTGAACTCAGGCTTTGAGATGCAGCCTCACTAGTGCCGAGTACAGGGGGACAATTCCTTCCCCACTCTAGGTGGCCACACCATTTCTGATACAAGCCAAGGTGCTGCTGGCCTTCTTGGCTATCTGGGCCACTGCTGGCTCATGTTCAGCTTGGACAGATGCAAGAGACAAATGAACTGCAAATACCCACCACGATGGTGGTGATGGTACCAGTAAAGAGCCTCAGAAACGCAATAGCTTTGACTGAAAACATCTGGAAGAAAGCCGTGATTGGAAAAGTCAACTCCATCCTGCCAGCAGCTTTCTGATTTTCAACATACAATATTACACTAAGATCCACCTATTTGTTGCTACCAACTATTCTACGCTATTTTGGGCTTCATCAGAACAGAAATTCTCACGCTTTACTGAAATAATTACCTGTTCAGCCCAGAAGCTCTCCTGCTGCTCCAGAGTCCTGCCTCTGAGTTGCCCAACTTGACAAAAAGGAAAGAAAATAACGATAAAGACTCAATATCAGCATTAACTTAAATGCAAGTTCTCCATTTCCAGGTAAATCTGGAAACCATATTAAAAAAAAAAAGACACTATGGGGAATGATGATGGCAAATGGTTGGAGCTGCTCTCTTGGGTTTGATGTGCTACCAGTTGGCACTAAAGGGCAGCAGCCACTCTTTTAGAGATTACACATTTGGTTGGGCCATATCACAAGGAATTAAAGGCTGTTCCCATCCAACAAGTGTACCTTCCGCCTCCACTACCACTGTACCCAGAGCCCAGCTCAACTTCAAGTTTCAAAGGTCTGCACTCATGTTCAGGAGTTTTGCTGGTTGTCATGGAATCATAGAATGGTTCGGGTTGGAAGGGACCTTGAAGATCCCCCAGTTCCAACCCTCCTGCCATGGGCAGGGACACCTCCCACTGGATCAGGTTGCTAAAAACCCATCCAACCTGGCCTTGAACACCTCCTGGGATGGGGCAGCCACGACTCCCCTGGGCAACCTGTGCCAGGACCTCCCCACCCTCACAGGAAAACATTTCTTCCTAAGATCTCATCTAAATCTCTATCTCTCTCAGTTTAAAACCGTCCCCCCTCATCCCATCCCTACACTCCCAGATAAAGAGCCCCTCCCCAGCTTTCCTGGAGCCCCCTTTAAGTCCTGGAAGGCTTCTCTACGGTGTCCTTGGAGTCTCCTCTTCTCCAGGCTGAACAACCCCAATTATCTTCTTTACAACACTTAACCATGTGTCTAAGTCCTATTAGCGCTTTGCCAGCTTATAAATCTTGCTGTACAAGGGTCCAAAAGGCAAAGGGAGCATTTTTGGTGAGTATAGAAATCACCCATTGAAAGGGACGCGAGAGAAGGTCCCACTGTAGAGGGACTATCTGCTGGCATTAGCAGCAAAAAGTATTTCCCTTTCTGGTACAGCGTGGCCTAATATTTAAAAATATTCAGCTGACTTCAGCGTGTCTGCATCTCCTGTGCCCTTTATTCTTCTGACGGCTTCTCCTGGACGGGAAATGTGTTAACATCCAAATTACAGCGACTGAGCTAAGAGCCAGGAACCACTGCAGTCACTGGCCTGGGGCCAACCGTGGGGGTTTTGTTTATATTGCAGCTTATAGAGCGCTATAAGCATAAATATGTGTTCGAAATGCCTTTAACACTTATTAAAGGTCTAAGAGAAAGCAGCCTTGGAAATGGGAAACGCAAATCCGAAGGGAAAGCCGGAGCACAAGCAGGCGGGCAGCCCTTCCATCGCTGCACGTCTCCCTTTCTTGGCCGCAAGGCGCAGCAAGGAAGTGATTATAAAGCATTTATTTGCAAAATCACAGCCAATAAATCCAATAGCAACACCACCCTCCCTCGCAGCGCTTGTTCCTTGTTGGTGGGGGGAACGAAGGAGAGGCGTAGGGCCAGCGAGCAGGCAGGTGTGTGGTATTGGATCTCCTTTCCGAAGCTTTTTGTGGAGCATTCAAGCCTGTAAAGTGCAATATTCATCCAAGCTGTCCCCTAGCTCTGTGCACGTTGTTTGGAAGCCATAGGAAATAAAGAGCCCTAGAAATGTTAGGAAGGTTGTGATACGGAAACATCTGAAAAGGTTTAAAAGAAAAGGATGGGGCTGTTGAATGAGGAAATGAGTAAGGGAGAGCGTTAGATAAAATAAAACGGTACAGAAAAAAGCCATTTCATTCTCCTCCCCTTCCCTGGATACAAATACCATCGCAAGGAAACCATAGGAAGCGAATTTGACTGCTTTGAAAATCACCGAGGTCAAAAGCATGACAGAAGAAAGGAAAGGAAAAAGGATTAAACAAAGAGATGATATAATCTACAGAGCTATAATTCAAACCTTCGAGGTATAAATAGCTGCACTACAGGGCTCGAGTCAACCAGTAATTTACAGCGCAATCAGGAGGGGGGAGGCAGATCCCCATCCCCACAAGAAGATTAAGCCTTACTTGCTCATTTTTTGCATCGCTGACACCTTTCTTTGAAGTACTGAGCTGGTACCATCTCAAAAAAGGTGCTGGTGAACATAAAAAATTTGCAGAAATGGGACTTGATGCTGCTTGTTTGGGGCAGCGACAGCCCAAGCACAGTCCCAGATTCTTTGGTGGGTCCTCTATGCAAGATAAAAAACGAGGTGGCTCTGATCCATGGGGAGAAGAGACAATCAAAGCCAGTGTTTGCCAGTTTGACAGAAAGAAAAGCCGGACTTGGATGGTGGCTCATGTTTCACAACGTTTTTACAGGACCTTAATTGGAGATAAACACTGTGATATTCAAGTACTTCTGAGCATTTAAATCACTTCAGCAGCTTTGGTGGAGACCTAGAGGAATACTTGTAAGGACAGCATGCACGATGTCGAGATAAGAGGAGCAGGAACATCAAGACCATCAGCTGTGGGAGATGGTGGCTTTCAGAACGGGTCACCCAACCACTCCTCCAGTTCTCTGTCCTTCCTCCTTGACTCATCTTTATCCATTCAGGGAAGGAGATGGAAAAGTAACTGTACGGGTGTTTCTTCAGTCTCTCCATACACCCTGTGAAGCCTGTGTTCAATTTTGGGCCACTCAGTACAAGAAGGACATTGAGGGGCTGGAGAGCATCTAGAGAAGGGGAATAGAGCTCGGGAAGGGCCTGGGAGGAGCTGAGGGAACTGGGGCTGTTCTGGAGAAGAGGAGGCTGAGACTACAATTGCCTGGAAGGAGCTTGTAGCGATGTGGGTTCTGGTTTCTTCTCCCAAGTGATAAGCGACAGCACAAGAGGAAATGTTTGCACCAGGGGAGGTTTTGATTGGATATTAGGGAAAATTTATTTACTGAATGAGTGGTGAAGCATTGGAAGAGGCTGCCCAGGGAAGTGGTAAGAGTCACCATCCTTGAGGGTGTTCAAGAAATGAGTAGACGTGGCACTTTAGGACATGGTTTAGTAGGCACAGCGGGGTTGAACGGGCAGTTGGACTGGATGGACTTAGGGATTTTTCCAACCTTAATGATTCTAAGGGATTTTTCCAACCTTAATGATTCTATGATCCTCTCTCCTATTACATTCATTTTCAGTGGAGAAACTGAAAATGTCTCATTTTCAGATGAGACATTAAGAAGAAATTCTTGACAATGAGGGTGGTGAGGCCCTGGCACAGGTTGCTCAGAGAAGTTTTGGATGCCCCATCCCTGGAGGTGTTCAAAGCCAGGTTGGATGAGGTTTGGAGAAACCTGATCCAGTGGGAGGTGTCCCTGCCCATCGCAGGACGGGTTGGAACTGGATGATCTTTAAGGTCCCTTCCAACTCTTTCCCTAGAGGTGTTTAAGAGATGGGTGGATGAAGTGCTGAGGGGCATGGTTTAGTGGTTGATAGGAATGGTTGGAATCAATGATCCTGTGGGTCTTTTCCAACCTAGTGGTTCTGTGAACTCAAACAATTCTATGATTCTGTAAATTCAAGACAATCTTTTCAACCAGATTTGACTACTGAAGTCACACCAGAAAGAATCTGTCAAAGACAGAGCGTTGTTTTCTGCATCCCAGTGGCCACGTGCTCCAGTCACATTAATGTCATGTAGGCTGCTGAGGAAAACCAACTTTGTTCCTCCTCAAAACTAGAAGTCAGACAATTTGCATCAAAACTCAATTAGCTGCAAAACAAAGGTCACCCATACAAATACTTAAAAAGTAGCACATTTCACCAAACACAGATGTTAAATCCTCATTGGAAAAGAAAATCAAACCTTGTGGTATGAAATCATCCAAATACATGTTAAAAATCCCCTACAACAGGAAATTCGTCCATATTTTTACTCCTAAGAATAGAGATCAGGGCAAACCAACAGCTGAAAGAGTCTGAAAGTTGTCTTGCTGTAAGCCTTACACTTCCCAGTTCCCACCCTGTCCTGTGCTGTGCATTTCCCTGGTGCCCTGAAGACAAACCCAGCTGGTGACCTTGTTTCTTCTGGCCAGTGACCATGGCTTCCCACCATTCTTTCACAAAATTAGTATTAGCAGTGGTTTGAACATTTCAGAGCTCTGTTCTGCTCCCATCAGAATGAACGATGCTCCCTTGAGTGGAAGGGAACATCTACTTGTTAAAAATCCCAGTTGGTTTAAGACTGAACACTTGAAAAAACATTCGTAATCTGAATTAAAGACTTTGATTGAAAGAAACCCTAATCATCAACATTTAGGCATAAATCTACCCAAACTCTTCAGTGAATCGTTCTTAACAGCTCTGATTTCTTAATTAAAAGCAGCATGATGGCAAAGGGGAATTCAGGCTGACGTTGGGTTTTGCAGATGTCTATCGAAGCCAGATGGAGCCATCCCCATCGCTCTCCCTGAGAGGCAGCGCTAATGCCGCATTTCCAATTTCCAGAAGGCAGTTTGTTTTCCTATCCCGTAGAAAAACTTTTGCCTTGGTTACTTTTCCTTTCTCTTCAGCTTGCACAGAAGATATTCCACACTCTGAGCTGAGAGAAGAAAGTTCTGATGCCTAAGGAAAAGTGCTTGGTTTTCTTACCAACGTGTTAATAAAAACAGGTGTATGGGTGAAATGATTCAATGGGAGATGCTGAAGAGGGCAGGCTTTAAATAGTTAAATTTTTCTTCTGAAAGGAACTCACGATGATGAGAAGCAGCAAATCAGTTCACGACATTTCTTCTGTGTCTGAGAAGTGTTTATTAAAATTGTCGTGATTGCCGCATAAGAAAATAGAATCATAGAATTGTTTGGTTGGCAAAGACCTTCGAGATCATCAAGTCTGACCATTCCTGTCCACTACTAAACCACATCCCTGCACACCTCATCTACCTGTCTGTTAAACACCTCCAGGGATGGGGACTCCACCACCTCCCTGGGCAGCCTCTGCCAGGGCCTGAGAACCCTTTTGGTGAAGGAATTTTTCCTGCTGTCCAATCTGAACCTGCCCTGGTGCAACTTGAGGCCCATCCTATCACTTGTCACTTGGGAGAAGAGACCAACACTCACCTTGCTACAACCTCCTTTCAGGGAGTTGTAGACAGTGAGAAGGTCTCCCCTCAGCCTCCTTTTCAAAAGACTAAACAAACCCAGGTCCCTCAGCCACTCCTCATCAGACCCATTCTCCAGCCCCTTCCCCAGCTCCGTTCCCTTCTCTGGACGCGTTCCAGCCCCTCAATGTTCTTCTGGGAGTGAGGGGCCCAAAACTGAACACAGGATTCAAGGTGCAGCCTTGCCTGAGCCAAGTCCAGTGGCACAATCACTTTCCTGCTCCTGCTGGCCACGCTGTGTCTGGTACAGGACAAGATGCCATCGGCCTTCTTGGCCACCTGCTGGCTCATGTTCAGCCACTGCCAATCAACACCCTAAAGTCCTTTTCTGCTAGGTACCTTTCCAGCCACTCTTCCCCAAGCCTGGAGCTGCACGGGGATGTTGTGCCCCAAGTGAGTTGAGTCACCTTCCCTGGAGGTGTTTAAGGGACAGGTGGACGAGGTGCTGAGGGACATGGTTTAGTGTTTGATAAGAATGGTTGGACTCAATGATTCGACGGGTCTTTTCCAACCTGGTGATTCTATGATTCTAAGTGCAGGACTCAGCACTTGACGTTAAACCGCATCCCACTGGTCTCAGCCCATGGATCCAGCCTGTCCAGATCCCCCCCCTGCAGAGCCTTCCTACCTTCAAGAAGATCAACATTTCCTCCCAACCCAGTGTCACCTGTGAACTTACTAAGGGTCCACTCAATCCCTTCATCCAGATCAGTCAAAAAAGTCATTTCATTACAAGCAAGACCTGAACCACTAAGGAAGAGTTTTTCCCTGTGCTAACACTCAAAATTCAGAGCTGCTTTTGTCCCTTTCTAAAACAGGGATACTCAAATTGGACCACAGATGCTCCTCAACATCCTGGTGATGCTCTGCATCCCACCACTCGAACAGCATTTTCAATTAAGCACTCAATAAATACTAATCATTGTTTTCAGCGAGCTGACAGCCACTGAAAAAGCACCGGATCAGCCACTTCAGAAACAGTGAAAGCTCTTAAACACCTGCCTGAGGGATGAAAAAACGGAATTCCCAGCAGATATTTTCTTTTTATGCTAAAGGGCAAGTAGAATGAACCAGGGAGTGGATGTCTTAAAGCAGTTAATGCAGAGGAGAAAGTGGGTCATCACCCAACATCTTAGACTAGACAAAATGAGAAATTTCTTCATGCTGAGGGTGGGGAGGTCCTGGCCCAGGTTGCCAGGAGAAGCTGTGGCTGCCCCATCCCTGGAGGTGTTCAAGGCCAGGCTGGATGAGGCTTCGAGCAACCTGATGCAGTGGGAGGTGACCCTGGCCATGGCAGGGGGGTTGGAACTGGATGATCGTTAAGGTCCTTTCCAACCCAAACCATTCTACGATTCCATGATTTGAGGGTAGCTTCATTGCTGCTGAAGGCACCAGAGCCAAGCTGAATGTGGTGGGAGCTGAGCTGCTTTGTTGTGACCCAAGAGGCTGGGGTAGCACCCCAAGAGCAGAAATGCATTTCCTGCGAGCAGTCGTTTGAGGAAACCAATCTTCCTCATGTGTAACGCGTGTCTGAGCTCTCAGACAGCAGACCCAAACCTCTAACAGCTCTGCCAGGAGCATCAGCATCAGCGTCAAGGTCTTGTCATAGAACCTTAGAATGATTTGGGTTGGAAGGGACCTTAAAGAACATCCAGATCCATCCAACCTGCCTTGGAAAGGGGCAGGACCAGGGCTTTGCCTTTCTTCAACATTTCAGAATGGTTTTTTGACTGTAACTGGTGTCTTTAAGAGGACACCTGGCATGTCCCACCATGTCTGTAACCTAGCAGCTCATCTTTAGGGTGATGGAAGTGAGAGGCCGAGCATACCAGCAAGTGCCTGCTCAACGCTCAGCACTTCTTTCTCCCGCGTATCTCTGAACACACCTGAGTCTCCTTGCACAGATTAAAATGCACCAACGCAAAGTGGATCCTGACCAACTGCTCTCTTGAACAACTCAACACAGCTTCAACATGTACTAGAATCGTTCTTCCTGCTGTCTCATCTCTAGAACTGCCTCATCTAAGAAAGGGTCTGTAAAAACAGGACAAGGGTTAATGGTTTTAAACTAGAAGAGGGGAGATGACAGTGATAAAACACTGGCACGGGTTACCCAGAGATGTGTTGGATGTCCCATCCCTGGAAACATCTGAGGTCAGGTTGGACAGGGCTCTGAGCAACCTGATCTGGTTAGGATGTCCCTGACGTGGTTTGGACTGGATGATCTTTAAAGGTCCCTTCCAACCCAAACCACATCATAATTCTTTGGTTCCAGAGTCCCTTCCCTCCTGCAGAGCTCTCACGTCCCCTTGACTTTTCTCTGCAAGGAGGAACACTGCGCACGACGACACGCAATAACTAAACCCAAATGGATTGTGGAGACCTTCCTGCTCATTCACACCTGTATCTCAGAAGCTCAGCTGTCAGTTTAGAGGCCATAACACCCACTCAGTGTGTGGAGGACAGCAGTGTCTAATCCTCAAAACTAATTTGTCTCAAACACAAAGGCTTTTGCAAAATCTAAGGCACTTGGTTTCCTTGGCAGCATGGGCTTGTTCACACAATCTTGTTGACTTCTCCAGCCCCCTTACAAGACTGGAGGCAGTCCATATTACCATTTTTTCCCCCTTTATTGTTTTATCTTTTTTTTGAGGACCGGGTCGAGTGGAATTCATAACCCACAAACTTCCCCTAGAACTACAGCAGCTTGACTTTAGGCTTCCTCAAAGCTCAACCCAAGGTAGGACCAAGAACATCTGCCGAGCAAGGTGCAGTCGAGCCAGCACGCACCACCACGCACGTTGCAGTAGGGAGAGGAGAGCACCGAGCAGAAGTGAAACACAGCTTTATTGCAGTATAACCTCCACCCGCATTTCAAGTATTTTTCTTTAAAGAGCTTATTCCCTCCCTGCAACTCTTCAAAGAGCTCCTCGACCTTGCTGAATTGCTCATTGAGACGCAAGCGTCATCAAATGGAAGCAGAATCTGGCCAAGCTGAAGTCATAGAATCACTGAGGATGGAAAAGACCTCAAAGATCATAAAATACAACCATCAGCCCAATGCCATTGTGCCTACTAAACCATGTCACGAAGTGCTGCGCCTACATGCTTCTTGAACATCTCCAGGGAAGGTGACTCCACCACCTCCCTGGGCAGCCTCTTCCAATGCTCCAACACTTACACTAAAGAAATCTTTCCTAACATCCAACTTAAACCTCCCCCTGGCATAACTTGAGGCCATCTCCTCTCATCCTACCACTTGTTACTTTGGAGAGGAGACCAGCACCCACCTCACCACAACCTCCTTTCAGGGTGTTGTAGAATTGCTCGCACTCAGCCCCCATCACCACAGATCCTCTCTGCAGCAGGAAAAAACTATGGATTACAGTATTTTTTCCCTGAATACCGTACAGTTCACCAGCTACACCACCCTCCTGCTGCACCAGTGTGCAACTCCCACACTGGGCAGAAGCACCGAGGCAGCAGAGAAAGGGATGGGCAAGGAAGGGGATCTGTCTTGCGAAACACATCAACCTTGATGAGTATCAATAAAACATATTGAAAAAACGATCCCTGGAAGTAAATTCACTGTCACTCAGCAAAAAGCTAGTTTCCCTCTAAACTGTCCTCCTCCACATGATCATTCCATGTTCCCCAAGAAATTATTTACCTCCTGCCCCAGTGAGAGCATCCCGCAGTTCAGTGGGTACCAACTGTCCTCTCTCTCTCTCTCTCTCAGTTATTCGGATGAAGCTCAGAGCAACTGGCTGAACTTGTAAGACTGATAACGCATTTTGTCTCAAAACTGGAGGATTTACGCATCAAAAGCTTGTCTGCTTCTCCCCAACTGCTGTAGATTACCTGCTACCAGATATCGCTCCCCATAAAACATCTCCACCTTGGACCACCCCAGGTAAAGCATCACAACACTTGGAAGTACTCTGCTCTCTCAGGGAATAATTCATTATTCCAGCTTGCCTTATCCCACCATGTACATCCACACATGAAAAATAAACCCAAATATCAGCTTGTTCTCAGAATGACTCCGTGTGAAAAGGGAACAGGTCCCTGACCAAGCCCCAGCGGTTCCTCACCGCAAGCAGATCACACACATGTATAGTAGAAGTATGACAAATCCATCTAACCACTGGCTGGAACTGAGAGAGGTTCACGCGCCGCTTGCCAAATTCCCATAGCATATGTAATTTGGGGGTTTTGCTTTAATCACTACACGAACCACAAAAGATTTAAACGGCAATATTAAATGCAAAGTCACTGGTCAAGGGAGAGAGAAAAACAGCGGCAGTGGTGCCAGCCCGAGGACAGGGGATTTCCATGCTCTGCTCTTGGAGAGAGCTGATAGGATTGATATATTTGTTTTTACTTGCAGCAGGGAATGTCAAGGATTTGGACTAGAAAATGCTTGAATACCACCAGGAGAACCGAGTTCTGGAAAAGGAGAGATGAGAATGTGCGTAACCACTGACCTGCCAAACCACGTTGCTGACCTGCATCCCGATGACCGGATGTATTCACAGAATCACAGAAATATAGAACAGTTGGAGTGGGAAGGGACCTCAAAGATCATCTAGTTCTAGCCCCCTGCCATGGTCAGGGACATCCCACTAGATCAGGTTACCCAAGGTCCCATCCAACCTGGCCTTAAACACCTCCAGGGATGGGGCAGCCACAACTTCCCTTGGCAAGCTGTTCCAGTGTCTCACCATCCTCATGGTGAAGAAATTCTTCCTAATGTCTAGTCTAAATCTGCCTCTCTCCAGTTTATACCCATTCCCCCTCGTCCTATCACCACAAGCCTTTAGGAATAGTCCCTCTCCAACTTTCTTGGAGGCTCCTTTCAGGTACTGGAAGGTCGCCATAAGATCACCTTGTAGCCTTCTCTTCTCCAGCCTGAACAAGTCCAACTCTCTCAGCCTGTCCTCATATGGGAGGTGCTCCAGCCCTCGGATCATCTTTGTAGACTCCTCTGGACCTGCACCAGCAGTTCCATATCCTTCTTACATTGGGAATTCTGTTGATACTACATCTCATGGTTTATATCATCTGGTACCAGATGTTCTGCTCCAGCCCCTCCAGCTTGTGTCCTCTGTGTTTAATACAGTGAAACAATAGTCAGAAAGGCACCTTAGATCTGCCACTAAAGACATTGCACTCATGTCTTTACCAAAAAACCCAAAGCGTGGCTGATTACATCTCCTCTCCTTATCTCACTTAGCAGGCATTCCTGCCACCAGGTCTACCCGAGCTTTCGAATAACCTCTACAACAGCTGCTGATGGAAGCCTCCTATGCTACTGAGAGGCCACTGCTACCCAAAGCTGGGGTCGCAGAAGACCTTTCGTCTGCTTTTCTTTGTTTGCTTTCCACCACCAGAAAGCAGGGATCTGCTCTGCTCTGAAACGGTGAGGATGGGGGGATGAAAAGCTAACGTCAGTAGAAACGGAGCCCTGACAAAGCAGGAATGAGCACCACCGACTGAAACCAAAGACAACCTGCGCCACTCCATCCTTCAGAGGCACCTCCTGGCTCCCAGCAATGACAAAGGAGCCTGAACACTGGCCCTTCCACATCTTCATTTTCATGAACTTGTCAACTTTTCTGATTGTTCTGACCAGGAGCAGGAAAACTCTTCAACAGCAAAGAACTCCCCTCCATGTCTGCCACAAAATATTGATCAACCAGAGCAAGGCAGGTTTGGCTGAAGCTAGGAAGTGTTATTTGCTCAGAAAAAGGTCGCTTTTGAGGCATAAAAACAGTCATTTAAATTGCCTGATATCTTATCTACCCATCTTGAAGGTTCTGTTCTTTTGAAGGAGACATGAATCAACTAAATCCTTTCATGGCACCAAATATAATCAAAGCAGAGATGTAAGAAGGGGCTGGAGAAAAATTCTTACGAGGAGCGGCTGAGAGAGCTGGGGGTGTTTAGCCTGGAGAAGAGGAGGCTGAGGGGAGACCTTATTACTCTCTACAACTACCTGAAGGGAGGTTGTGGAGAGGAGGGTGCTGGGCTCTTCTCCCAAGTGACAGGGGACAGGACGAGAGGGAATGGCCTCAAGCTCCACCAGGGGAGATTTAGGCTTGAGATTAGGAAAAAATTCTTCACAGAAAGGGTGGTTAGGCATTGGAACAGTCTGCCCAGGGAGGTGGTGGGGTCACTGTCCCTGGAGGTGTTTAAGGTGAGGGTGGATGAGGTACTTAAGGGCATGATTTAGGGATTGGTGGGAATGGTTGGACTCGACGATCCAGTGGGTCTCTTCCAACCTGGTTATTCTCTGATTCTGTGATTCTGTATCTGAGGCCATCACAGAACTGTTTGGTTTGGAATGGACCTCTGGAGATCATCTGCTTCAAGTCCATAGCAAAGCAGGTTTATTTTGAGCAACTTACACAGGAACGTGTCCAGGCAGGTTTGAATGTCTCCAGAGGAGAACCCACAGCCTCTCTGGGCAGCCTGTTCCAGTGCTCCATCACCCTCACAGGAAAGAAGTTTTACCTCATGTTGAGGAAGAACTTCCAGTGCTCCAGTTTGTACCCATTGCCCCATGTCCTGTTGCTGGACACCACTAAAAAGACTCTGGCCTCATCCTCCTGGTCCTTTAGGTATTCATCAGCATTGATGAGGTCCTCTCCGTTTTCTCTTCTCCAGGCTAAGCAGACCCAGGTCTCTCAGCCTCTCCTTTTAAGGAGGATGCTCTGGTCCCCTCACCATCTCCATGGCCTCTACTGGGCTCTCACCTTGTCTCCTTGTCTGTCTTGAGCCGATGAGCCCAGAAGCCTCCAGATGGGGCCTCACTAGGGCAGAGCAGAGGGGGAGAAGAATCTCCCTTGACCTGCTGGCCATACTTGTCTCTGCTCACTCCAGGATACCCTTAGCCTTCTTGGCCACCAGCACACGTTGGTGGCTCATCATCAACTTGTTGTCTACCAGGAATCTCAGGTCCGTCTCCACAGAGCTGCCTTCCAACCTGCCCTGTACTGCTGCATGGGATTGTTCCTCTCAAGATACAGGACCCTACACTCACTGTTGTTGAAGTGTGACAATGTTTGTTCCTCCAAATGCAGGCCCACCAGCATTAGCAGTGACTGTGCTGAGCTGTAATCAGCACTGCTTGATCTGATTTTTGTAGTGGACAGGTATGGTCGGGCTCGATGATCTCAAAAGTCTTTTCCAACCTAGTGATTCTAGCATTGTATGATCTCAGTGGAGACACAATGTTGATGGAGCCCTTAAACTTCAGCAAGCAGACACCACTGAGAACCTGAACCTCGGCTGCAGATCTCAGCTGCAACCCCCCTGAAAGCTGAAGTTGTGGTTGCTACACCTTGTAGAACAAGGGCTAGCAACGTATTTTTGAGGCAACCACCGGCTTAGCGCAGCTTCCCGTCTGACTCAGGTGACAGCTACATCAGTTGCTGGTATCGGTTTTTCAGGACTGAATCTCAATAAAAACCACGTCTCAGGAGGACACGAGCAGTCATTGATGCTTACGCTGAATTAACATAAAAATGAGGGCTTCCTAAACACCTGCAAGAAGAAACCTGCTTGAAGAACACGCTACCGGGAAACAATAAATTACTCTCCAGGGAGGTAGTTGTCAGAAAGAAGATGGAGGGTGGATGTGTTTATTTATCCACAGCAGTTCCACGTAAGGGTTTCAGGTCCCAACATGCTGCCCTGGGTGGTTTCTGTAAGCAGTTGTCTCCTTCACATCTCCAGCCAGCAGCTGGCTTCAACAACGAACACTGGAGGCATGTTCAGTACTGGTGGCTTGTGAAATGGTTCATACGCATCCCATGGTATTTCTATCAAGCCAAGAGGTCAGGTCAGATCAGTGACATCAAATCTGGTGTAGGAGTTTGAAGCTTCATAGGAAAGAGATGTGCAGAAGTGCCTATGGGAATGAGGAACACCTGTAATTTGTGAGTTCTGGTCCCAGTGTAACCACCGTGTTTTCAAAAAGCCCTCCAAGGCTCAGCCTCCACATCAACAAACGCCACAGTTTGACAGCAATCTTCAAAGGTTTGAGAATGGTGACAGCTTTGATGGAAATCAAAGGAGCAAATCTTCCAAGTGGTGGCAAAAGCACTTCTGGGCTTGGTCACCACCTGATGCAAAAGCCATCTGATCACCATCTGATGCAGGGTGATCTGCAGTACTGGGATGGGTCCTGACTGTCACCTCCCCTTTGCTTCTCCTGCAGTTTCCTCAGGGAGAAGATCAAGCGATGGCACCAATGCACTTTTCTGAACAGCAATCCTCAAGAGAGAGGGTGCAAGATCTGATCCAGAGCTGGGCCTTCTGTGCAGCCTCCCCTGCCCAAGCGGGAGGAGATGGAACCACAAAGCAGCAGCAACACTCTTGACAACAAATTAAATTTTAAGTTAATACGGGAACGCATACCACAAGAACGAGCCAACCACAATTACCGGCTCTTATCTCGCAGGAAAGATCTTTCAGTTATTGTGGGTAGTGCTGAAAACATCTTGGTGTTTGGCACTGCTGGAACTGGTGAGAAGGAAACCACATGCATCAAACTCTTCTGCAGGGCACGTCGCCTTGGCTCCCACCTCCCAAAAGACGTTGGCAAAGCAGTTGAAAAGGTACAGAGAAGGATATGGATGGTCCCAATGTAGCGAGTGGCTTTGGATGGACTTTGTTAAGATGAGGTATGTGGTTTTAGCACTCACGCCCTCAACAAAACACGGCCCTCAGCTCAGCACTGCACCAGTTTCGATATGACTGTCATCTCCGCACCTGGATGGTTTTGTGCCCAGCTGAGCAGATCGCTGCAAGCCCATACGCACCTCCAACTGTATGCACAACTGTAACACGCTCAAAGCACCCACCAGTGCCAGGACACACATGCAGCCCAAACGGCGGCGTCAGCAGCTGGCAATCGTTAGGTGGCCTATCTGGCAAAGTTATCACAGAACCATTCCATCACAGAATGGTTTGGGTTGGAAGGGACCTTAAAGATCATCCAGTTCCAACCGCCCTGCCATGGGCAGGGACACCTCCCACTGGATCAGGTTGCTCCAAGCCTCATCCAACCTGGATTTGAACACCTCTAGGGATGGGGCAACCTCCTCTGGGCAACCTGGGCCAGGGCCTCAGGTTTCTTCATAATCATAGAATCATAGAATCACCTGGTTGGAAAAGACCCATCGGATCATCAAGTCCAACCATTCCTATCAAAGACTAAACCATGCCCCTCAGCGCTTCGTCCACCCGTCCCTTAAACACCTCCAGGGAAGGTGACTCAACCACCTCCCTGGGCAGCCTCTGCCAGTGCCCAATGACCCTTTCTGTGAAAATTTTTTTCCTAATGTCCAGCCTGAACCTCCCCTGGTGGAGCTTGAGGCCATTCCCTCTCGTCCTGTCCCATGTCACTTGGGAGAAGAGCCCAGCTCCCTCCTCTCCACAACCTCCTTTCAGGTAGTTGTAGAGAGCAATAATGTCTCATCTAAATCCATGCTCAAGCACATGCGCGAGTGCAGACAGTTCGATTCTACGCTTTGCCTCCATCCCATCACATACCTCGTCCCCATTGCTTTCAACACATCCCACAGCTACTCCCAACACAGGACCATTCATGTGAACGGTGGAATCACTAAAACCCTACCTGCTTCACTGGTCACAGCTGCACCTGGTGCTCATGTCACAGAGATTCATCCCAGTAAACAAAGAAATTCTCCTCCTCATTTTCCCCCATCAGAATCAACTTCTGGGATAATAAATGCAATACACAAAGTATTTCAGATGAACATCCCAAGATGTTTACCATCGCCTTTTCTATGGCTCACCCAGTTGCAACCCCGCTGCCATGGAGAACTCGGGACAATTATGCTTGGCCTCTTGAGGAGTTCAAGTTTGTGCTTAGGATCATAGAATCATCTAATGGCTGAGTTGGAAGCCCCTCCAGTTCCAACCCCGCTGCCATAGGCAGGGACACCTCCCACTAGATCAGGTTGCTCAAAGCCCCATCCAACCTGGCTTTGAATGTCTCCAGGGATGAGACATCTACAACTCCTCTGGGCAACCTGTGCCAGTGCCTCCCCACCCTCATCACAAAAAATTTCTTCCAAAATCTAAATCTTCCCTCCTTCAGCTTAAACCCACTCCCCTGCATTCTATCCCTGCACTCCCTGATCAAGAGCTCAATCCTAGCTTTCCTGGAGCACCTTTCAGTACAAGAAGCTGCTCTAAAGTCTCCCTGGAGCCTTCTCTTCTCCAGACTGAACAACCCTAGCTCTCAGGCTGTCCTCATACCCAGCTGATCAGCAGTAATACAATGAGATTTACTCAAATGTCAAGTGAAGATGGCAGTCGTAGCATCTACACAGAGAGCTTCTAAAACAAAAAGACAGCCTTCCTATGCGAAACCTGGTTTTAAGTCACCCAAATGTCAAGCAATTCTTTTATTGCTCTTCCTATTCCTATGAGACATCATGATTTGAAATACTAGATAATTTGAGTCTGCAGCTTGAAGGTTTCTTCTTGCTTTTTGAAGACAGTCTGATGACACTGTAGCTAATTTGCTTAATTACTGATTTACAGAAAGATCTCTCTAAAAGAACATGAAACCCTTCAAATGAAATGCTTAAGTGCAGAATCAAGAGACCATCCATAATGATTGTTTACACTCATCTTCTATGTATGTTGGGCCACGCTATTTCAATCAGCAGATCCTCCAACAGATCATTCACAGCTCAGAAGGCCAACCACGTCCTGGGCTGCATCCAAAGCAGCGTGGCCAGCAGAGCGAGGGAGGGGATTCTGCCCCTCTGCTCCACTCTTGGGAGACCCCACCTGGAGTCCTGTGTCCAGTTCTGGAATCCCCAGCATAAGAAGGAGATGGAGCTGTTGGAACGGGTCCAGAGGAGCCTACAAAGGTGATGTGAGGGCACTGGAGCACCTCTGCTATGAGGACAGGCTGAGAGAGTTGAGGTTGTTCAGTCTGAAGAAGAGAAGGCTCTGGAATGACCTTAGAGCAGCTTCCAGTACCTGAAGGGGCTGCAGGAAAGCTGGGGTGGGACTTTTTACAAGGGCCTGGAGAGACAGGATGAGGGGGAATGGCTTGAAATTGGAAGGGGGAAGATTTGCATTTGACGTTAGGAAGAAATTCTTCACGATGAAGGTGGGGAGGCCCTGGCTCAGGCTGCCCAGGAAAGCTATGGCTGCCCCATCCCTGGAGGTGTTCAAAGCCAGGTTGGATGGGGCTTGGAGCAGCCTAGTCCAGTGGGAGGTGACCTTGCCCATGGCAGGGTTGTTGGAATTGGAAGGGCTTCCAACTCAACTGTTTGATGATTCTGTGATCCTAAGCACAAACTTGAACTCCTCAAGAGGCCAAGCACAATTGTCCCAAGTTCTCCTGTAACGGGAAGATGTTCCCTTTTAAAAAAATCACACTGGGGTGAGAAGGAAAGAAGTCAGCACATAAACCAAACACACTCATACAGATGCCGTTGCACAGCCCAGGAGTTTTCCTTGGATTTCTGCACCTTTGCTTCTACCACTCCACCTCTGCGATTCCAAGCAGTTGGCTTGCACTGACCGCTGCATCCAGGCACACAAATCCTAACGGGCTCCTCGGTACTGTGGAGTGGAGGGGAGGGCTTGCGCAGATGTTCATTTTGTAAGAAACAATAATTCATGCAAATCCCTGCTGCGAGCAAATTCCACAGCGGTGCATCTTATCGCAAGCCAAACAAAAAGCACAAATACATTGGAGAACTGTAAACCTGTATGAAAAGAATTTGCTCTTGTTACAGCTTGAATTTCCTCCTCTCCGAAGCCAGTAACCTACCCACCGACACCAAGCACGACCCGAACCACTCGTTCCACTCGCGCTGATAAGAAATGTAAACTCCAACCGGAATCCAAAGCAAAGTCTTGAAGTGGAATAGAATTAACACATCCCACATTCACCTGTGATGCTTTGTTACACGGTTACAGTCCAATAAATGCAAGAACAGACTTTGGTCTCACCAAACATCTCACTAGGCTTCAAGGCAAGGATGCAGTTGTTCTGTGTTGTGAGTATATGCTCCCTGCAGGGGTTCCATACGTTGGTGGGAGCTCAGAGACAGCTCTACCACCTTTTTGAGCTCATAAATTGAGATGCAAGGAGTGTATAGGGCAAAGCCTGGAAATGTGTCACCACCCTCAAGACAAGAATCTAGATATGAAACTATCAGAGAAACTACTCACAATTACCTCTGTACACATTTGCATTTTCTTTTCCAAGTTTGCCCAACATTTCAGTGCTTTTAACATCAGGGATTTTCCTCCATTTCATTAATGAAGAACTAAGTTCTCTCTTGCCACACTTGGAGATGGACCAGCTTTCTACAGAAGCTCAAGACGATGAAAATAAACTAATAAAATATATTTTTAGGGTTGGGTTTTTTTTTTTTTTTTGAGATGGCAAGTTAGAACCTGAATTCCAACTCAACCACCACGTTTCAGCAGAACAAAAGAATCCCTGTGCTGAGTGCTCTCAAACAGGAGTCGTGCCGGTTCCAGCTCTGCACCAACAGAGACCTTATTATCCTTTGGGGCAGGAAGTCAGATTTTTTCCACTTAGTTACGTTCCCAGGTAGTTCTTAAATAAGACTTCCCTTACCCCTGTGTTTAAAGGGACGCTTTAACACAATTCAATGCCGTGGCTTTGCGCTGCCATCATTGAGTGGTGAACTCTAAAACAAGGTGATTGAGCAGTCCAGTCGCCAGCGATTCCATTTCAAGGAGAGGACGAATGCCAAGATGCCAAAATCAACAACAAAATTAACAACACTTCTTCCTACCTTAATTATCGTAAAAAAATCGTCTGCCTGCACGTCATTAGGAGCCCATAAAGGTTCTTCCAGCGGTGTCCCCTGCAAAGAAACCAAAACACAAGCTCTAAAAACCAAAGAGCTAAAACTCAGCAACACCTTAGGAAAACAGTAGTTTCACTGCTGCCAGCGAGGTGATTCCACTTAATTTCATCTATATGAAAATGCATTTTTTCATTATTGCTCAAGCCAGACACACACCTGGAATAACAAAAATGACTTTTAAACAAAGAAGGCAAATTTGTGAGTTTCCAGGGCTAAAAGGGGTTTGGGGCAGACGGAGCAGCAGTGATTACAGATCAGCAGCAATGGTGACAAACGGGAAGGTGATCCTGATGCTCACAGCTTCGCTTGGGGGAAAGTAAAGTTTAGGAGGGTCCACAGCCAGAAGAAGATCCCTTTATCATAGTGAAGGCACCATATTTGCCTTGGACTCCTAAGAGTGTGTATTTACCCAGAAACAAGTGGCTAAGATGAGTCAAGAAGTGGTTCTGCGCATGAAGAAGTGATTCCATCTATATTTATTCATTCCCACCCCAAGGGAAGGGGCCAGAAAGCCACATGGTGGTCACCAGGACTTCTGATGACCACGTACCAGCGAGACAGCCACCAGTAGACTTCCCCAAGCCCAAATCTCTCTGGGTACAGACTCTGGCTGTTGAGTCAAGCGCCGTCCTAAAGGGAACAGGCTGAAGCTTGTCCCTGTGGTTCAGGCAACCTGCAGTGATGTTTGCGATCACAGAATCACACAGAATCACAGAATAACAAGGTTGGAAGAGACCCGCTGGATCGTCAGGTCCAACCATTCCCACCAATCCCTAAATCATGCTCCTACGCACCTCATCCACCCCTCACCTTAAACAACTCCAGGGACGGCGACTCAACCACCTCCCTGGGCAGACCGTTCCAATGCCTAACCACCCTTTCTGTGAAGAATTTTTTCCTAATCTCAAGCCTAAATCTCCCCTGGTGGAGCTTGAGGCCATTCCCTCTCGTCCTGTCCCCTGTCACTTGGGAGAAGAGCCCAGCACCCTCCTCTCCACAACCTCCCTTCAGGTAGTTGTAAAGAGTAATAAGGTCTCCCCTCAGCCTCCTCTTCTCCAGGCTGAACACCCCCAGCTCTCTCAGCCGCTCCTCTTGTTTTCCAGCCCCTTCACCAGCTTCGTTGCTCTTCTCTGGACTCGCTCCAGAGCCTCAACATCCTTCTTGTGGTGAGGGGCCCAGAACTGAACACAGGACTCGAGGTGCGGTCTCACCAGTGCCGAGTACAGAGGGAGAATAACCTCCCTGGACCTGCTGGTCACGCCGTGCCTGATCCAAGCCAAGATGCCATTGGCCTTTTTGGCCACCTGGGCCACTGCTGGCTCATGTTCAGTCGCTGTCAACCAACACCCCCAGGTCCTTCTCCTCCTGGCAGCTTTCCAGCCAGGTTTCTCCTAGTTTGTACCTCTGCTTAGGGTTGTTGTGCCCCAAGTGCAGGACCCGGCATTCGGCCTTGTTAAACCTCCTGCCGTTGGTCTCAGCCCATGGATCCAGCCTGTTCAGATCCCTTTGGAGCCTCCCGACCCTCCAGCAGATCCACACTTCCACCCAGCTTGGTGTCATCTGCAAACTTGCTAAGGGAGCACTTGATGCCTTCATCCAGGTCGTTGATAAAGACATTAAACAGGACTGGACCCAGGACTGAGCCCTGGGGAACCCCACTTGGAACTGGCCTCCAGCTGGATTTAACTCCATATTCTCACATATCTGCACAAAAAAGCTCCTCTCCCCATCAGCTCTCAGGTTGCTCACTCCACCAGCAGAGCTGCATCCCATGGACTCATAGTTTACTTGCTAAGTTGAGACTGTTCTTGGTTGATCCCCATTTTACAGGACAAGCTCCCACTCTCTCCCTCTCTGTTCTCCTTCTCAAAACATTTTTACCAACATCAGCTTTGTGCAGCTTTGTGGGCTCTTTGCAGGAGTTTGCAGAAGCACCCCCTCCTTTCACTTAATCCCATCTTCTGGGCTGATGCTATGAAGTATGAAATTAGAGACCCGAGGCACTTCTAGACTTAAGAATTGAATATATTCAACCAAATTAATATTTTTTCCCTATATCAACATCTTTTCTCCCCAGTCTTGGGCAGGATGCGACCCAGCCATCTGCTCCGTCGCTGCCAAGTTGCTGTGGAGCTCAGACATAATCCCTGGGTGATCTCCTCACTGCTTTTCATCCTACTCAAGTGTCGACTCAAGCACTTGTTCAATTAAGACAAGTTTCAGCATTTCAATCAGATGGGCGCACGAGGCTGATTTTTACCCGCTCAGAGAAGAAAAAGTCTGATTTAGCAGCATGTGAGAGAACCGGGAGCTTCAAAGCAACGAGACCTGGAGATCACGTCTGCTCTGAAGTCTGCCAGGATCACCGCTTAACCCGAGCAGACCACCAGCAAGCGGCAACTTCTGTTTTAAGAGCAGCTGAAAGAGCAGATTAAAAAGTCATCGGACCTGGCAGGGAGGAAGAGAGCTCAGTTTCTTGCCTGAAATTTTATTTTTAAGGCAACTGAAGAATGGCTGAGGCTTCTTGCTTTCTCTTGACTCCGGCTCAAAGTGAGAAACTCAAAGAGGTGCTAAACTTGCTGCTCCTCCCAAACCACCTCCATTGTCTTCCCTTCGATCCAGTGCTTCCCAACACCACCCGGCAACACTGCCGTCCCTGGGCAGAGGGCTCTGGGGGCTGCAGAAATGCAGCCCAGCCTTCAGCCTCTCCTCTTCTCCCCATACAATGGGAAGGACGACCCTTTGCTAATGTGCATTTAAAACAAAGGGGTAAATTTGATGGGATCAAATCAGGAATTTGGTGCAAGCAACTGCGCTGTCAATATTTTCATGGTCTGTTTATTCCTTCGGTCACAAAGTTGCTAGATTCAAAACGCGGTATCGGACAGGATTGAGAACTGCAGAAAAAGATGGAAGACAGCATTCACCTCCAGCTCCTGAAAGCCTTGGCAAAACGAAGGAATCCCCTTTCCTGCCATCATTAGCAGAGTTAAAAAGGAATCAGTGTTGAAGTTGAGTTCTTACAAAGCCTGGAGAAAGACACATGCAGTGCATGCTCACAGCTCCTCCCAGGGTGAGGCCAGCATCACACTGAAGGAGAAAGCTACACTGGAAGGTAATGAAACAAAGGAAACACAAAGGCGGAATGAGAACCAAAGACCTTAGAAGAGCTCAGAAAAGCCAATACAACAGGTGTGACTGAGTTTTAGAGTAGGCTGCGTCTTCCGATGGCTGTAAAACCAGACGGGTAACAGAAGAGAATGGTTTGTAAAATCATAGAATCACCAGGTTGGAAAGGACCCACCAGATCATCCAGTCCAACTATTCCTATCAAACACTAAACCGTGTCCCTCAGCACCTCGTCCACCCGTTCCTTAAACACCTCCAGGGAGGGTGACACAATCATCTCCCTGGGCAGCCTCTGCCAGTGCCCAATGACCCCTTCTGTGAAAAAATTTTTCCTAATGTTCAGCTTAAACACGCTCTGGTGGAGCTTGAGGCCATTCCCTCTTGTCCTAACCCCTGGCACTTGGGAGAAGAGCCCAGCACCCTCCTCTCCACAACCTCCCCTCAGGTAGTTGTAAGAGAGCAATGAGGTCTCCCCTCAGCCTCCTCTTCTCCAGGCTTAACACCCCCAGCTCTCTCAGCCGCTCCTCTTGTTCTCCAGCCCCTTCACCAGCTTCGTTGCTCTTCTCTAGACTCGCTCCAGAGTCTCAACATCCTTCTTGTGGTGAGGGGCCCAGAACTGAACACAGGATTCGAGGTGCGGTCTCACCAGTGCTGAGTCCAGAGGGAGAAGAACTTCCCTGGTCATGCTGTTTCTGATAGAAGCCAAGATGCCATTGGCATCCATGACGTGTGACTAGCAGTGACTCATAAACCTTGTTCCTTTGACAGGTACGGAGCACGGCGCAGGCATGCGCTCACATCGCTCAAGAACGGAAGAGTAGAAACATCTGATGTTATAGATGCTTGCGAGAATACCTCACATCCACATCTGTTCTTAGAAATTAGTCATATGGCCTGCGCGTAGAGGAAACACGGTTGCCGAAGAGCAAACGTACGACAGAACTGAAAGGAGGTGGTGTGTCTCACATTTGGCTGTTTCATCCCCAGCTTCTCCACTCATCTGCTCTACTTCAACCTCTCCACGCCCCAAAGCGCCAGCAACGCAATCCCCTTGCCAGATAATCCTGCAGAGCTGTGGTATCCTGAGGACCCCACATTCCACATGGGAATAGTATGGGTAATATTTGTAATTATTAATTGTGGATCTGAGCCGGCAATGTGCGCAGCAGCCCAGAAGAATTGTGCCCTGGGCTGCAGGGGAGGGAGGAGATTCTCTCCCTCTACCCCGCTCTCATGAGACCCCACCTGGAGTCCTGTGTCCAGCTCTGGAGCCCTAAGCAAAGGAAGGACATGGACCTTTTGGAATGGGTCCAGAGAAGGCCACAAAAATGCTCAAAGACTCAGAATATCTCCCCTGTGAAGACAAGTGGAGAAAATTTGGATTGTTCAGCTCAGAGAATACTCCAAGCAGACCTTATTGAAGCCTTTCAATACTTAACGGGGCTGATAAGAAAGATGGGGAAAAACTTTTTAGCACGGCCTGTAGTGACAGGACAAGGGGGAATGGTTTTAAACTAAAAGAGGAGAAGTTTAGGCTAGATATTAGACACTTTTTACGCTGAGGGTAGTGAAACACTAGCCCAGGTTGCCCAGAGAGGTGGTAGATGCCCCATCCCTGCAAATCTTCAAGAGCAGGTTGGCTGGGGCTCTGGGCAACCTGATGGAGTTGAAAATGTCCCTGCTTACTGCAAGGGAGCTGGAATATATGAGCTTCTTCCTCGTCCTTTCCAATCCAAACCACTCTATGATTCTCTTTCGGAAGAACCCCGTTGAGAAAGTGCTTTGGGAACGGCTACACTAGGTGGGATTCCAGACAACATCAGCGAGTCTATGAATTGAGACCATTAATGGTATGAAACGCTACACACAAAGCTGCTCAAGATCTGGGGTTGGTGCCTACAGTTATGGGACTCCTCCATCTCTTATTAATATAATTAAAATAGCAGTAAGACAGGTATTAGTCGGCTAAAATCCTACCGCCTCCGTAATCCACCTGAAAGCCAAGCATATCAGGGCAAATTAAAGCCGCCTTTAATCCATGCAAATCTCAGCACAGGAATCTTTTATTCTCTTACCTCCTACCACGAGTTTAGTCCTGCCCCGCACCCCTTCGTGCAGCAGAGCTGCAGGGGCAAAACGACACAAAACTCTACATTTTAGGAGCACGGAGAACAAATTTGTGACCTTTTAAGCATTTTGGGGTGGACGCAGCTTTACGCTGCTGTGGTTGGGCTGAGATCGAATCCCATTCCACCCATGCTTGGTTTAATCTTATGAATCGAAACACATAAATGAGGGCAATTTGTGCATAAATTAGACAGTGTCATTATGCTAATTGGGATGGAATGATTGCACCGAGCGTGTTTGCAGTCTGCCACAATCCTCTGGGACAGCCCCAAGAGTGAGCTGCTGCATCTGAAAAGGAGAAGAGGAGGAGACCTGCAGGGGATTGCTTCCCCTGAAAGGCTGGATTCTTCCTTCAGCACAGGAAGGACATGGATTTTTAAGAGTGGGTCTAGTGGTGGCCACAGAGGTGATCCAAGGGCTGGAGGACCTCTCATACGAGAGAGTTGGGTTTGTTCTGTCTAGAGAAGAGTAGGCTCCAGAGAGACCTTACAGTGGCCTCCCAGTACTTCAAGGTTGCTACAGGAACGCTGGGGAGGGGCTTTCAGGGAATGAACAGGAGTGGTTTGAGGCTGAAAGAGTGGAGATTGAGATGACATCATAGGAAGAAATCTTTTCCTGTGAGGGTGAGGAGCACTGGCTCAGGTTGCCTAGAGGAGGTTGCCCCATCCCTGGAGGTGTCCAAGGTCAGATTGGATGGGGCTTGGAGCAACCTGATGCCATGGGAGGTGTCCCTGCTCATGGAAGGGTTGTCGACCTGGGTGGGCTTTAAGGTTCCTTCCAACCCAAACCATTCCATGATTCTATGATTCTATAACAGAGAAAAAAAGAAACTGCAAAGCAACAGCTTCCCCTTTCGAGATTCAGTTAAATACACGAGCAGGGGAGACCTTCATGCTCTCTTATCAGAAGATGGATTTTTTCAGATATCCCACAGGTATCCTGTAGCCTGAGCCCCAAACGCCTGCGGGGCTGCAACCCGTGGCCCCAGGCAGAGGACGGGTTGTTGTGCTGCCAGTGTTGCTCAGCTCCTGGTCTGGTTCTGCACCACCTCTATCTCTTCCTCATGGGGAAGCTCCTTAAGCCATTCAATTTTCCTACCAAAACTGACCACTAATTTAGCTGCCAAATGGGATCATTACGATGAAAAATCCGACCTGTGGGACTTGAGTTCTCTCCCCTCAGAAGGAATCTGAGCTGTTTATTCTCTAGGATCCAGCCAGGAGCTTTTCCTCCAACAGACGTGCTGGCGCTTTGCCTGGCTAAAAACACACACAGCAGAGGAGCACCAAGTGCTAACCTACTACTAAAAGTGTTAAAAACAAGCAACTTCGGGCAAACCATATGGTAACACTCACTACGCCACAGGTGAGAGCAAATATGAGATGCTCCGTAGAGCGTAGTGTAAAAATAATCAGTTTTCAGCAAATAACGGTGCTTAAACACCAAACCAGCCCTGGAACAGACACCCAGGTGAAAGGGTTTTAAAGCCTTCGACCTCAGTGTTCCTGCATTTTTCGTTTCTATGCTGCTTTGACCTTATAAATATCAAGAGATGGTTTTGACAGCAGCACACAGAAGCTGCCTGGCTGCAGCATGGAGCTGAGCCAAGCCCTGCAGACCTTCTGGGCTGAAAACATCACAAAATTCTGTGAAGGCACCAAAATGATCGACGATGGAAGCCACAAACTCCATTTATGAGCAAGCAGAGTGAGCACCCCAAGTGGAACCCAAAGTAAAGGAAGCAGGGATAAAAATGAGTTATCGTAGGAAAGGTTAAACGAGGGTGAAAGGATGAAAATAGCAAAAGGAGAGGGGTACATGGGACTTGAGGGATGCTCCACATGAAGCAAGAGCGAGGAGCAAAAGCGAGCTGCCCCAGCTGTGAGGCCAAAGGAATTGACAAGGCACAAAGTGAGAACACCCAGTCAGCTTCTTTCTGCTCTTCTGCAGCTCTGCTTGAGCTCTAGTGGCTGGGTGGTAGCTTTTCCCCTCCACCTTTAAACAGAATCCTCCCAAGTAGTTCAGCAGTGAAAGCAAACTCATCCCTCTCCAAGAAGCAACAGGTTCAGCAACAGCTCCTTAGTGCCCAGTAATTCCCACGCCCCCTCGAACACCTTGGCTCAGCAGCAGCTTTAGCAACTCTTCTCTCCATCCTTTGGTGATAATTAGGTTAAGTCTGTCACCAGCCAGTCTTGGATTCCAGCTAAGCCAAAGAGGCTAAAAAGGCTTTGTCCAAAGATGCTCCATATCAAACACTGGATGGGACTTTGAGCAGCCTGGACCACTGGAAGTTGTCCCTGCCCAGGGCAGGGGGTTGGAACTGGATGGGCTTTAAGTTCCCTTCCGAGGCAAACCATTCTACGATTCTATGAAATCCAATCAAAAAGCAAAAATACAAACTAGAATCTGGTTGCATCGTCAGTAAGAACAGTTCCTGCTGCTAAGAAGGGAATAGAGCAAGAAAAACTAAATCCAAGAAAGTTGTTCTTCACTGTTTTATCTCCCCTTAAAGCATAAACCTAATGTGGTTTTGCTTCCATTCCAAACCATTTATTTGTTTCTAACGGGAGCACAACGCAGGGTCCCAGCATGTAAAGCTGCCCCAGCTCCTGCCAGCTCCAAGTTTGTGGCGCAAGGCGCGGAGCTTAACTCGTCACAGCAATTCCTGTAATTCAAGGCTGGCAAACAATTCCTGGGCTGAAAATGGGACAGCATCCAATCGTTATCTCCTTTCTTATAAAAAAGCATTTAAAAAAAATCCAGCCTTTTTACTCTCCCTGCCTATTTACTGCACTGGCAGTGCCACGATGGCAACAAACACCAGCAGTTCTTGCAGTTGTGCTCGCCGATGTTTCCTTTAATCCCAGCAAAAGGTAAGTCAAAGCTACAGGAGCAACCAAAGCATCCCACTGCTGCTGCCCTGACAGCTCAGCAAGCTGGTAGATTTCTGAAGGTAAAGCTTTCCTACACTTCTACTCAGAGCAACTCATTTTACACCTGGACTAGATAATCTTCAAGGTCTTTTCCAACCTAAATGATCCACAGACTCAGAGAATCATAGAATACTTTTGGTTAGGAAGGACCTTAAAGATCATCCAATTCCAACCATGGGCAGGGACACCTCCCACTGGATCAGTTCCTCAACCTCCCTTCCAACCTGGCCTTGAACACCTCCAGGGATGGGGCAGCCACGATTTCCCCGGGCAACCTGGGACAGGGTCTCACCACCTTCACAGGAAAACATTTCTTCCTAAGATCCCATCTCAATCTCCCCTCTTTCACCTTAAAAAAATTCCCCCTCATCCTGTCTCTGCATTCTCTGATCAAGAGTTCCTTCCCAGCTTTCCTGGAGCCCCTTTCAGTACTGGAAGCTGCTCTAAGGTCTCCCCAGAGCCTTCTCTTCTCCAGGCTGAAGAAGCCCAGTTCTCTCAACTTGTCCTCATATGGGAGGTGCTCCAGCTCTCAGATCATCTCCCTGGCCTCCTCTGGCCTCACCACAACAGATCCGCGTCCTGTGCTGAGGACTCCAGGACTGATTCTAAGATTCCAATATGCTGTCCCCTTAACTTTAGTGTCGGTGCTTTCATGCATCCTCGCTAACATTTCTGCCTTCCACCCATCAGTATATCCAACCCAGGATATCCAACCCCCCAAATAATTTATTAAAGAGCACAAACCCCAATCAGTTTTCCTGTAGCTGCATTAATTGTGGACCTATTCCACCCTGAATCAAAACACTGCTGATACCAATCCCTGGCTAAACACAGGAACCCTGAACACAAGTTTACGTTGAAAGGTTTTTTGTTTGAATGGTTTCGACACATCTGATAAGAGTCTGCGGCAACAACACACCCCGAGATAAACCAGACGGGTTCATATCTTCAAAACCCAATTAAGCATCTTGAACGAGGCGGGGAAAACAAATACGTAAAGAAAACACGCTGTGCATAACAAGACCGTTTCCCTCGACAAATCTTTGTTTTCCTTTCCTCACCCTCTCTTCAGGCGTGTGGAGCAATCATCCCCATACCTTTTCCAAGCTACCTTCTGGCTCTGCTCCCATGGATGGGTTGCAGGGCTGATGTTCAGGTCCCAGCGCAGCAGCACGTCCTGGAGCACCTACTAAACCTTTGCCTGTGCTTGCAAAATGTAAGTCTTGCTGTTTCTTAAAGATACTGAAAGATGCAAAGAGCCAGGGCAAACCGCTTCAAAAGAGGCCTCCTCTACAAACTGGAGTGATATCACTGGGAAAAAAAAGAACCTCAGGGATGCAGAAGTGGCCACTGACTCCAGGAGCCACATCCTAGGAAGCCAGTAGATGCACAACTATGTGCAAGAGGCATTCATCAGTGATTTGATAGTCAAATATCGGCATATGGGCTGATATGGATGCAAGCAGAGAGGTAAACAAGTTCTGAGCCTACCTGAGAACATCTTGGGAGGGCACTTTAGGCTTCCCAAGCTCCGTGCCAGGGACGCTGGAACTGCTGAACATACCGTACACAAGACAACATGCAGCCTAGGCGCTGGGGTCTCATTTCTAACCCAGTAAAACGCTTGCAACCTTTTTATTTCTCTTCCTCTTTTGACTTCCCTAACAAATAAACATACTTATGAAGGGGGAAAAGAGCCTGTCCACATGATTCGGTGGTCGTCTGCGCTGCCCAGGTTTGCTAGGAGCAGCTTGGAAGGTACAACAAGAGATCTTTAGCAGCACAATGGAGACAAGAACCAGCTTGTCTGCAGGAGGTTGGCTGTATCCTGTACATTCTGCGTGGGGATGAATGCAGCGAGCTGGTATTTCTATTTTCCCAAAGATTGGGGGAAAAAAAGTCATCAAACAATATAATATTTTGGTTGGGAAGGGACCTTAAAGCCCATCCAGTTCCAACCCCTGCCACGGGCAGGGACACCTCCCATTGGATCAGTTCCTCAAAGATCCATCCAATCTGGCCTCGAACACCTCCAGGGATGGAGCAGCCACTACTTCTCTGGGCAACCTGGGCTAGGGCCTCACCACCCTCACAGAAAAACATTTTTTCCTATGATCTCACCTCAATTTCTCCTCTTTCAGCTTAAAAATGTTCCCCCTCATCCTATCCCTGCACTCCCTGATCAAGAGCTCCTTCCCAGCTTTCCTGTAGGCCCTCTTAGTACTGGAAGCTGCTCTAAGTTCTCCCAAGAGCCTTCTCTTTTCTAGGCTGAACAATCCCAACTCTCTCAGCCTGTCCTCATATGGGAGGTGCTCCAGCCCTCTGATCATCTCTGTGGCCTCCTCTTGACTTGCTCCAACAGCTCCACGTCCTTCCTGTGCTGAGGACTCCAGAACTGAATGCAGGAGTCCAAGTGAGGTCTCGTAAGAACAGAGTAGAGAGGGAGAGAGAAGAGCAGAGGGGTAGAATCCCACATACCCATCATGCGGTTTGTTTGCCAGATCATGAATTCTAGAATAGACCTCTAAGATCATCCAGTCCAACCATCAGCCCAACACCACCGTGCCTACTAAACCATGTCCCCAAGTGCCATGGCTACAGGGTTTTAAGCACCTCCAGGGATGGAGACTCCACCACTTCCCTGGGCAGCCTCTTCCAATGCTTCACCACTCTTTCAGTAAAGAAATATTTAATATCCAATCTAAACCTCCTCTGGTGCAACTTGAGGCTGTTTCCTCTCACCTTGTGCCTGTCACTTGGGAGAAGAGATCAACATCCACCTCACTATAACCTCCTTTCAGGGAGCTGCAGAAAGCGATGAGGTCTCCTCTCAGCCTCCTCTTCTCCATGTTCAACAGCCCCAAGTCCTTCAGCCACTCCCATAGCTCCTGTACTCCAGACCCTTTGCTAGCTCCATCTTTCTTCTCTGGAAGTGTTCCAGCACCATGGTTTTCCTGCCCATCATTTCATCGAACCTCATGCCGAAGACTGTTGAGTCACAGGGACAAACTTTATCCACCCAAAGGCAGCCAGGAGTGTTTTTAAGGCAAACCCACACAATGGGGCTTGTGTGATAAAAGTTGAACAGTAGTTTCAGCTGTGATTTCCATGCACAACGGTGATGGAGCTGAGAGACACCAAGTGACCCTTCAGGAAGCAACCCAAGAAAAAGCTCCAGCGAGATTTCTAAAAATGGTATCATCGCATCAGACAGTGATGGGATGTTCTTCATTCCACTGCACAGACGGATTTCTGAGCTTTGGATATAAATACAACATTGTTGTAGCTGAAATATTGTGCTTTTCTTCTCTGGGTCACAAGTTCAGAGCTACAGCAAGTCACGCTGCTCAAAAAGCAAGAGCTCTTTTGTGGCCGTCATTAACACTTATATTCCCCAGCATCTTTTTTTGCTGGGCTTTGGGCTGTTGGGCTCTATAAGAGGCAGTGGTTTGCATCGTGAGATCTGCTACCAGTCACCAGGACACCTCCAGGGCACATCCACCCAGTCCTGCTCTGGTCAAGCATCAAAAAAGCCCTTATCGGACTGGACAGTGCAGAATAACGCATTTCATGGAATCATTAACGTTGGAAAAGACCTCTAAGATCATCAAGTCCAACCAGTAGCACTATACCAGCATGTCCACTAAATCATATCCTGAAGCACCACATCTACATGTTTTTTGAACACCTCCAGGGATGGTGACTCCACCACTGCCCTGGTAGCCTCTTCCAAAGTTTCACCCCTCTTTCACTAAAGAGAATTTTGCTAATATCCAGTCTAAACCTCTTCTGGTGTAACTTGAGATCATTTCCTCTCACTCTATCACTTGTTACTTGGGAAAGGAGACCAGCACCCACCTCTCTACAACCCCCAACAACTTCTAAGGCAGTTTTGGAGAGCAAAGAGGTCTACCCTAAGCCTCCTTTTCTCCAGACTAAACAACTCCAGGTCCCTCAGCAGCTCTTCATAAGACTTGTTCTCCAGACCCTTCACCAGCTCTGTTGCCCTCCTCTGGACATGCTCCAGCAGCTCAAAATCTTTCTTGTACTGACTTTTAATGCAAATGAAAGCTGAACAGGAGGGGAGAATTAAGCCACAGCAGCAGAGATCAAAAGGAAAAGGGTTTTCCCTTCTGGCACTGGTGCTGCACCACTTCAGCACGTTCATGGAAGAGTTTTGCCTCCAGGCTTCACTGCCAGGCTCTGATTTTTGATTTGCTGTCAAACTGTTTACGAATAAATCCACTCAATTTCATACAGAGCAAGGAACTATCAAGACTTTTATTTGGTTCTATTTATTTATAAATGGCTTAAACCAACATCCACCCGCATATACTGGGGGTTGCCCTCGCAGGAACTCCAAAAAAGCAAGGGCTCAACCCTTTGCACTCCGCAAATAGAAGGTTTTAGTTCTAAGGAACTGCTCCGCACTTTGCACTGAAGAATAAGTTTAGCTCTGTTACAGACCCACATCACCCCCAAACATGTCTGAAGTCCATGGGGACTCAAAGGGTCAGAAGAATTATGGCACAGATCTCCACGCACATCAGGTTTGAAAGCATTAAGCATCTGTTAAGGGTGTGATGACATTACAAAGGGGCGACAGGGCAAGTTTCTGGAGATGTAGCCCTGGAAGAGCCACGTCCTGGTCCATACCACTCAAGTTCCCCCAAACGGTCAAAGACCCCAGACCCAACTTCTTTCCTGCAGGAGTTTTTGATGTTTCTGTTTGAGGGTAGAGGGGTCAGCAGGACAAAACCTGCAGAACTCATCATGGTGGTGGCAAGATTCCCGCAACGTCACACAAGGAATCCTACCATGGGAATGCTGTAACCTTTGGACATATTGGAATGGAAACTGTAGCTAAAAGTCATGGACGAGACCTTCTTGTGGAAGAGGTCTTTCACTGAGCTGTAGTGCCAGATGTTGCACGCAGCTGTGGGGCTTTGCTTTAATCCATCACAGTGATTGCCCATAGTCTTTAGACAACGGAATGGAAGGCAATTTGGTTTTCTTCAGGGATCTCTGTTTTATTTCATTAGTAGGCACCTTGCTCCAGCAGAAAAATAAGCAATTTGGTTCTCCGGAAGCTCTCTCTCTATCACCATATTCTTTGTTTAAAAAAACAAAATGCCACCTTAAATGGTTGAGTTTAGGTTTTACATTAAACCCACACATTTTCAGTTCAGATTCGCTCAGGTGCATCATGCAAGTGACGCAAGCCTCCAATCAGGACTGCCTCCCCACACGGATACAGCGTTCCTACCTTAGCTAGCATCATCTCATAGAATCATGGAACCGTTTGTGTTGGAGGAGACATTAAAGCTCATCCAGTTCCAATTCCCTGCTGTGGGCATGGATACCTCCTACTAGACTAGGCTGCTCAAAGCCTCATCCAACCTGGCCTTGAACACCTCCAGGGATGGGGCAGCCACAATTTCCCTGGACAACCTGGGCCAGGGCCTCACCACCCTCACAGGAAAACATTTCTTCCTAAGATCTCAGCTCAATCTTCTCTCTTTCAACTTAAAATCTCTCCCCCTTGTCCTATCACTGCACTCCCTGATCAAGAGCTCCTTCCCAGCTTTCCTGTAGGCCAATTTTGATGATTTTTTTTGATACCATCCATTACTGAAGCTTTAAAAGTAAAAATTCACAGCAAGGGAGTCTCTAAGATGTAAATACAATGACTGGCAGCAACTACATCAAGTGCTGGACCAGACATGGCTTTAAGCAGCTGGTGCAGCTCTCCACATCATGTCCATCAGGCTAGGATGCCCTGTGTTCATCACCAGAAGGAATTCCTACCTGTAGAAAGCCAACCTGGAGACTCCTGCTCCATCCACCAGAAAAAGCCAAGGAGGGAGGGTGTGCAGGAATCACGAGGGTGATGGATCAAACAGCTGATTTGAATAGAAGAGGTTTCTATAGATCATGTTCTGTGCTGCATCAGGCAGTACAGAAGTGAAACCTGCTTCTCCAGATCATATGATAGAATAGAATGGTTTGAATTGGAAAGAATCTTAAAGCTTATCCATTCCTGGGCTCCTGCAATGGGCAGGGACACCTTCACTGGACCAGGTTGCTCAAAGCTCCATCCAACCTGGTCTTGGTCAGCACTTGGTGTCTGAGATGACTTCCCAGGCGTGGCAGCAGGAAGCACTGGGGCAAGAGCAGGAGCTTGGTGTTGCCTCTAAGTCCAACTGCAGCCAAGACGCAGCCTCCCCACTACAGTGAAACTCCTCCCAGATGCCAGTGTCCAGGAGAGCATCAGAAGACTCCGCGTGTTGATGGGTCCAGCTCACCAGCAGCATCAGCTGCAAAAGGCTTTATTAAGGCAGTCTAAGAAACGAGTGGCCGTGGCACTTGGGACATGGTCTAGTAGGCACGGGGTGTTGGGCTCATGGTTGGACTGAATGATCTTAGAGGTGTTTTCCAACATGAATGATTCTATGATCTAAATCTAATTCTTAAGATATATGGCTGCTTTTCCCCAAATCCCAGACTTCTCACAAGCCTAAGAAAAAACAAAGGAATCCATCTGCCACCTCTTAGGGAAGGTACGTGCTCCAGGTAAGATTCTCCTGGGAAAAAGAAGATTAATTTGCTTTTTCTATTTCCACTACTGGCCTGCAGCACTAACGGAACCAAATTGTTTTACCCTACCCTATCCCTATTTTCTTTACCAACCTAAACCTTGACTATTCAAATGAAAGCTTTGCTGCAGAAACTTTCTCTGGTGGTGGAATAATCATCTGCAAGCAAGCGTATGCAGGAGGTCTGACTCTGCTTACATGTAAATCCACAGCAAAGCTTCCAGCATTTCCAGGGCTCAGGTTTTGCTGCACCTCCAACTGGGACTGAGTGCACTTGAGTTCCCACAGTACTATAACAAAACAGGGGGATTGGAACTGGATGATCTTTTAAGGTCCCATCTAACCCAAATCGCTCTATTATTCTATGAAAATTGAGACAATCTCTTCACTATCTCTGATTCTTGAAGCATTGGTGGATTATTTATCTTATTTTCCTTCTAATAAATGAGATAATTATTTTTTTCAGGGACACTTTGCCTCATTTCTCCAAAGTTGTTGATGTATGCAATAAACTGGAAGCTCACTCTATATCACAGAATCATAGAATGGTTTGGATTAGAAACAATCATGAAGATCATCCAGTCCAACCCTGACATCTTCAACTCCATCAGGTTGCTCAGAGCCCCAGCTAACCTGACCTTGAATGTTCCCAGGGATGGGGCATCTACCACCTCTCTGGGCAACCTGGGCCAGTGTTTCACCACACTCAGCACGAAAAATGCCTTCCTAATATCTAGTTTAAACTTCGTCTTTTTAGTTTAAAACCAATGCCCCTTGTCCTATTACTACAGCCCCTGTTAAGAAGCTTCTCCCCATCTTTCTTATAAGCCCCCTTTGAATATTGAAAGGCTGCAATACGGTCTCCTTGGAATCTTCTCTTTTCTTAGAATCATAGGATGGTTTGGGTTGGAAGAGACAGAATCACAGAATCAGAGAATAACCAGGTTGGAAGAGACCCACTGGATCGTCGAGTCCAACCATTCCCACCAATCCCTAAATCATGCTCCTAAGCACCTCGTCTACCCTAACCTTAAACACCTCCAGGGACGGTGACTCAACCACCTCCCTTGGCAGACCGTTCCAATGCCTAACCGCCCTCTTCGTGAAGAACTTTTTCCTAATCTCAAGAAGAGACCTTAAGGATCATCCAGTTGCACACTGCCTCCCATGGGCAGGAGCATTCTGGGTTGACCAACCCCATCTCCCAGCCTTTCTTCGCAGAGAGGGTGTTCCAGGCCTTTGATCATTTTTGTGGCTCTCCTCTAGCCCCAACAGGTCCATGTCCTTCCTGTTCTGAGGGCTGCAGAGCTGGACACCAGAGCACACGGGCAGAATATGCTGTTCATTCTTGTTGAATTTATTCAGGAAACTGCTGTGCCTTTGAGCACATAAGTGCCAGCAAAAGTTGAGCACAAGAAAACAGAACTCCAGCGCCAAGACATTATGGAAATCACACAGAGCCGAGCTCAAAGATGCAGGGGAACTTCTGGGCTGAATAAGGATAAAAACTGTGCTCAGAGGCCGCGCAGGATGGGGAAGCTTCAAGAAAGCAGGTGAGGAGGAAAAGATCTCCTTGAGCTGTGCAGGAATATTTGGAATTATCCCAAATGACACATTGCAACTGTAAAATCTTTTTGGATGAGTGAGAGGGTGATGTGCACACATTGAGAGCTGTTCTTTTCCTCTGAGGCTGTTTCACTGAAACAGGAGAGTGACGTTGGCTCGGAAACCCTGCATGATCCTAAAGGGTTAAAACGTAGTTATGGAGACTGGCACGATTAAAATTCTGGTAGAGTATATTTAAATCACAGGGAAAGCTGAGCTTGTCCAACTGGATTGTCAGACTGCAAGTTCCCCCAAACAGGGCTTTGATTTTCCAACACAACACCCTAAATCCTCTTCTATTTTTATAAAACACATGTGGGATCACAGAATCATGGAATCCTTAGGCAGGAAAAGACCTTTGAGATCCTCAAGCCCAACTATCCCTGTCCACTACTAAATCATATCCCCAAGCACCTCACCTACCTGTCTTCTAAACACCTCCAGGGATGGAGACTCCATCACCTCCCTGCGCATGTTCTCTGCTGCACAGTGTGGCTAGAGGAATAGTTCCTGATAGATCCGTATAAACCAGAGGTCATTGCTCTGGAACATCTGGGAGTGTCACTAGCAACAGAGACAGAAGGCAAGCTTGGTTCCTGCTGGCCATGCTGCCTTCAGGGCTACCCACGGCCACATCATCTACTGATGTGAGGTCATGGGTGGTTTTGCTCCAGCACAGCATCCGATGACGAAGAAATATGAGTAAATATTTTATAAAAACACTAAATGCAAGCAAGTTTTGTGGCCCATATGACCAAATCCAGGACTCATTCACCAGGTACCTTGTTCTCCTCTTAAAGAATCATAGAATCATGAGGTTGGAAAAGAGTTTAGAGATCATCAACTCCAACTATACCTGTCTACTACTAAATCATGTCCCCAAGCTCCTCATCTACCCATCCTTTAAACTCCTCCAGGGATGGGGACTCAACCACCTTCCTGGGCAGCCTCTGCCAGGGTTTGATAACCCTTTCTGTGAGGAAATTTTTCCTAATATCCAATCTAAACTTCCCCTGACACAGCCTAGGGCCATTCCCTCTTGTCCTATCACCTATTACTTGGGAGAAGAGACCAACACCCCCCCTCTCTGCATCCTCCTTTCTGGGATCTGTAGAGAGCAATGAGGTCATTGCTCAGCCTCCTCTTGCCCAGTCTAAACAGCCCCAATTCCCTCAGCTGCTCCCCATAACCCTTATTCTCCAGCCCCTTCCCCAGCTCCGTTCCCTTCTCTGGACACGCTCCAGCTATTCAATGTCCTTCTTGGAGTGAAGGGCCCAAAAATAAAGCCAGGATTCGAGATGTGGCCTCACCAGTGCCAAGTCCAGGGGCTTGACCCCTTCCCTGCTCCTGCTGGCAACACCATTTCTGATCCAAGCCAGGAGGATTTCCTCTCAGGTCCATAGCCGATGTGTCTGGTAACTCATCCCTTCTGAAACATCAGTAGAAAACATGTATTTTTCTTCTTGCTTCTAGTCTTTACATTCTTGCTGTTAGTGCCCCCAATATGTGATGGGATACCAGCAACATTTTGTCACTTAGGTGGCTTTTCAGTGCTGGGACCTGATACGGGGCAGAGCAACTGCTGATTTCATCCTTTTCAATGAGATTCTTCTGTTCGTCCTTGGAATCCTTTCAAAAATTCAAGAGTGTCAGCACTAGAGAAGCTTCTTTCTCGGTCATTTCTCCAGCGCTATGGAAATAAAGCACTGAAATAAAGGTATTTTGCACAGTGAATGCGCAGAGGAAGAAGCTTTAGTGCCTCCTTCGGGCTGAAGCTGACCCCAATCTCATCTATTAAAAACTGCATCTTTTTAAAAACTGATTTAAATATGGTTATTATTAAAAAAAACTGTTCTAAAAGCTTAAACCAGAACAACCCCCCTCCTCCTCCATGTGCCGTAGCGGTGGCCCCGCACAGACCGTGCTCAACACGTGAGCTGGGTATGAATGAGCCTGGCAGGGTTGTCTCTGGGCTGGATTAAGCGCAGTTGCCACTGGTTACTGCGCGAGGCGAGGCTGTTGGGGCTGCTTGTCTTTCCTCTCTAAGAGCTCCTCCAGGGCTTGGGAACCCACCAGGGCGGTGAGGACTGAGATCTCCCCAGCCAGCACCCATGCACCATCCCTTCATGTCCTATCACATCACCTACTCCTTTTTTGGACACTTAATAGTCCTTGACGTCCCAACAGCATCAGAGGAAGCTTTCGCTCCTGGGATTTGCTTTGGGTTGAAATGTTCTTACCTACATTATCTGTTTTCAAAAAGCCTCTTTACAGGACTGAAATCCCACCAAGTCTGGGTTTTAGCAAAGACACGCTTTATTTTTTAGCATAGACACAGATTGTTTTTTAACCCTGTCGCTTCCACTGATGGTTTTTAGTCCTGGAACCAGCGTTAGTGGATTTCTTTTTGAGACTTAAAACAAAAGCAGCTCATGGTTGGCACATGCTGCTTTCTGCCGTGGGGAGGGAAGCAGCCGCCTTGTTCTCAGCCCATTCTTCCCCTCGCCTTTCTGTGAGTCCATTGACCTGGCTTCTGCCAATCAAACAAACGTGTGGGATAAAGCTGCAAAATCGTTCCTGTGTCAGTGTGGGAGCGGTGACCGTGCAGCAGAGAAGGGATGTGGTGGTGTAAAGTCCCCTCCAGAAGGAGCAACTGGGAGCGCCTGGGTACGGTGCATTCAGATGTCCATATGGTTGCACAACTAAAGCATGTGGTGATGTCTCCACAGAGGACGCTGGTTGATGAGAAGCTGGACAGTGTGCGTTGACAGCCCAGAAGGCCAACCGGGTCCTGGGCTGCATCAAAAGCAGCGTGGCCAGAAGGGTGAGGGAGGGGATTCTGCCCCTCTCCTCCATACTTGTGAGACCTCACCTGGAGTCCCGTGTCCAGTTCTGGAATGCCGAACATAAGAAGGAGATGGAACTGTTGGAATGTGTCCAGAGGAGGCCATGAAGATGATGTGAAGACTGGAGCACCTCCCATATGAGGACAGGCTGAGAGAGTTGGGGTTGTTCAGCCTGGCTCCGAGGACACCTCAGAGCAGCTTCCAGTACCTGAAAGGGCTCCATGAAAGCTGGAGAGGGATTTTTTCCAAGGGCCTAGAGTGATAGGATGAGGGGAGGGTGGCTTTAAATTGAAGCAGCAGGATGAGAGGAAACGGCATCAAGCTGCACCGGGGCAGGGTTAAATTGGCTATTAGGGAAAATTTCTTTACTGAAAGAGTGGTGAAACATTGGAAGAGGCTGCCCAGGGAAGTGGTGGGGTCTCCATCCCTGGAAGCATTAAAAAAATCAGTACATGTGGCATTTTTGGATACGGCTTAGCAGGCACAGTGGTGTTGGGCTGATGGATGGACTGCATGATCTTAGAGGCCTTTTCCAACATTAATGATTCTACGATTCTATGAAATTTCACTGAACTGCTAACCCAGACTTTTGGTAGCTTCTTCAAGAACATTCCATTTGGCTTTGAGCATCCTCATCCAGTGGGAGGTGCCCCTGCACATGGCAGAGGGGCTGGAATTGGGTGATCTTTCAGGTCTCTTCCAACTCACATCATTCTATGATTCTATAAAGCCCTGAAAGCAGCCTGGTTCAGTCCCACAGCTGATCCAGCTTGGAGCAGGACATTGGACTGAAGATTTCCTGAGTCCTTATCGAACCACCTGAACCAACCTACGAGTGTTGTCTTTCCAGGCATCCCATCAGCAATTAAATCCTGGGCCACCAAGTCAGCCTGCCATGCTACACACACATAAAAATTGGGAAGACAGAATTATTTATTCTGTGTAAAAACAGGTATAGAAGAGAATAGAGGTCCTAACACCTCATTTAAGAGACATCCCAGGGCCATGATGTTGAAAACCCTCTGGATAAGAACCTGACGCCTCCCCTTTCATGAGATTCCCCTCCACACTATGACACTTTCCCCCCAGCTCTGTGCATGCAAACCTTCTGTGGCCTGCCCAGCCAGCCCTGGAGATGTTATTCTTCTGGGGGAAAAAAGGAAAGAAAAATCCCCTTGATTATTTATGCCGCTCCCTGAACAACAGCAGCTTTTGTCAGGGAGTGTTTTACAGCTCAGAATGTCACATTGAGAGTCTGGTCATGCCAGGAGGAAAGGCTGTCGCTGCCATGTCCCAGCATAAAATGCTTTATTCGAGGCGCACGGAGTCCAGCACCAGGCAAAACCTAAAAGGAAGCCGGTGGGTGTGACAGCCACATTTTGTACAATGATATTAAAAGAAGCAGGCAATGGGGCTTGACTTTTTTTGTGGGGGTGTAAGGTAGGAAAACCCACAAGGAGCATCGTGCAGAGCCAGGTGAGTGACCGAAAGCATTGGCTCGACACGGCTCCAGAAGAACTGCGCGGACAAGTGAGCAGAGTTGGAGACTTGACCAGCAGGACCCTGCGAGAAAGCAAGGAGGGAGCATTCGCTGTGGGGAAAACGGGGCTGGCTCAGCGGACAAGAAACCCGTTTCCTGCTTGATTGTGACCGTGAAGGGAAACGGGGCTCTGGAGGCGAGTGTGCAAACAAAGCAAAGCTACCTTCAACTCCCAGCACGCAGGAGCAAGAGCTTGGGAGCGCCCAAAACTACTGAGCTGCTGCAAATTAAGAAAAAAAAAGCAGTCAAAAAAAGCAACAGGCCCTTTACCACATGAGTTATGTTACAAAGCCAAACTGGCTGGGTTGCAATCTTCCTCTGCCGCACCCTCAGTGCCAGGTTTCAGGTTACTTCACCCGACGTACCTGCAAGAATTGTCTCTGAAGCGCGTTATTTCTACCGTCTCCGGTAACACCTAAACTCTTAGAGCCAGCCTTTTCATCTGCAGATCTTCAAAACCTCCTGCAAAGCAAGCAAGTGTCATTTCCTTCACCCTCCCACACCCCTGTGCGCCGACGAGGAAGTCATAACCCCAGTGAAATAATAAATATCACCCAGCGAGAAGGGAACGCAGTCAGCGATCGGAAAGCCAGAGTCCCCACGTTACTCTGACCTACAGGATCCATCCGTCCAGCTTCCAACTCAGGAAGCAGCTTTTCATTGCCAGGTATCAAAGCTCCTCCCAGTTTTGGCATCTCCACCTCTTTTGCCTGCAGAATTAGTTTAAGCACCAAGGGGTTTGTTTTTTTTTTAACCAATTCGTGGATGTACCCAGTGTTGGCGCTCAGAGCTTTTCCGGCCACCGTCACACATCTCACAAGTCTGTTTGGCATCAGCAAACATCCAAGCAGTAATCCTGGACTTCCAGCTCCATCTTCTTGATGACCCCTCCCCAGCAGCTCCTTCAAAGCCCACAAATCCAGTTTAACACCCTTCACCTGCAGGCATTTTATCATTTTATCTCCCTCGTGATCACAATTCAGCGGGACCAGTTAGAAGCTTTCCTGATACAGCAGCATAAACTCCACCACTGTCTCTGCCCACATCATTTTCCCTAACGTCCAACTCAAACCAACCTTTTTGTTTCTAAACACCAGCCCACGCTGCTGGGTGCTGTTCCCATTATTATTATTGAGGTCCCCGTGAATTTTTCCAGCGACGCCACCAAGCCGCTGCGTAAATCTCTTGATTTATGCAAAACTTAATTCCCTTTCCACCCATTTTATGAGCAAAGGGTTTCACTTTTCCTCGAGCTGTAGCCGAGCGATTAACTGCGTGATGACTGGAAATGCCGCAGTGCCAGGAGCCCTGTGTGTTGCAGTCATTTGGTGAATGCTACACAAAAGCCTTCAGACTTCAGAGGATGAGAACATCAAAGGGCACCAGACAGCTTTGAGATGTGTAACATCACCACCTTGAACAGAGAGAGCTACATGCAAGCATCATAGAGTCATAGAATGGTTTGTGTTTGAAGGGAAGACCTTAAAGCTCATGCAGTTCCAACCATGGGGAGGGACACTTCCCACTGGATCAGGTTGCTCAAAGCCCCATCCAACCTGGTCTTGAACACCTCCAGGGATGGGGCAGCCGCCACATCTCTGGGCAACCTGGGCCAGGGCCTCACCATCCTCACAGGAAAACATTTCTTCCTAAGATCTTGTCTCAATCTCCCCTCTTGCACCTTCAAACTGTTCCCCCTCATCCTAGCCCTGCACTCCCTGATCAATAGCCCCTTCTCAGCTTTCCTGGAGCCCCTTTCATTACTGGAACGCTGCTAGAAACTTAGGGAAACCACCCAGGTAAAACACAGCTTTCTCCTTCTATACAGAAAATTGGAAACCAAGATGAAAGACCACTTGCTAAATTTCTTGGAAGTATTTTACCACTAAAATCCATATTGGACTTGGATCGCAGATACTGCAAATTAAAATTTCATCTAGCAGACTAAGTTAACTAAAGCGCAGAAACTGTTGTAGCTGCAGGGAAACTACAGTGCCAACATTTGAAAGTTGTGTTAAATGACAAACAAGAAGGCTTGTTGCTGAATCAAGGTATGTGTGTATGGTGGCCATCGTCATCTAACTACAGTGTGCCCCTCATAAGGATATTTATCTTTTGAAAGAGAAAATGAACTCCAACTCCTGTAGGTAGTTTAAATTTCAGATAGGAGGGTTTCTAGAAAGCCATAAAAATGATCCAAGGGTTGGAGCATCTCTCATACGAAGACAGGCTGAGAGAGCTGGGGTTGTTCAGCCTGGAGAAGAGAAGGCTCCAGGGAGACCTTAGAGCAGCTTCCAGTAGTGAAACAGGCTCCAGGAAAGCTGAGGAAGGGCTCTTTTTCAAGGACAGGATGAGGGGGAACGGTTTTAAGCTGAAAGAGGGGAGACTGGGATGAGATCTTGGGAAGAAATGCTTTCCTGTGAGGGTGGTGTGGTCCTGGCCCAGGTTGCCCAGAGAAGTGGTGGCTGCTCCACCCCAGGAGGTGTTCAAGGCCAGGCTGGATGGGGCTTTGAGCAACTTGATCCAGTGGGAGGTGTCCCTGCTCACGGCAGTGGGGTTGGAATTGGATGGGCTTTATGCATCCTTCCAACCCAAAGCATTCTATGATTCTAGGGTGAAAAAAAGCTACAACTTTAAAATATTCAATGTTCAAATCTGACTCGGGTAAACGTTGCACTCACCGGCCTCCAGGAAGGCATAAAACCTCTGTTCCTGTCTTTCCTTGGACTTGCACCCGTGTCCTGTTGAGAAGCCCTCTCCACAGTCCTCGTAAAAGGACTTCATTACACAAAATGCCAAGGCAAAGAGAAAGAATGACTTAAAAATCCAAATAAAGCTCCCTCTTTTTTTTACCATGTAATTGAGAATAACAAACATATCTGTGGTTTACAAGGGAGGCAATAAATTAAGGCTACAGGCACAAATCAGACCAAAAAAAGATACTTAAATCATTCAATCCATCACCCCAGGATGGCTGTGGCCCCGTGGGATGCTGCTCAGTTTGGTGAAAGACTCGGTGTCCCAAACTACGGAAGTACAACATGAAGGACACCCTCAGAAGTATTGCCTTCTGAAATTAAGCCAGCTCCAGCTGGTGCTTCCAGCACATCCGCTTCGGTCTGGTTGCAGCAAAACCAAATAGTCTTTAGCAAAAAAGTTTCTATTTATGACCTGAGTACATCATTCAAAATAAAGAAGTTTGATCCTGCTTGTATTTTTCTAAACAGCTCAAAGAAGATGGCTGTGACATTTCAGTTTATATTAAAAGAAATATGGTACTTAATGTCTTTTTAATTTTAAATTGTCCAAGAAGATCCATTTCAACCTATTAAGAATCTAGAATTGTAGAATAATGGAACCACCGAGGTTGGAAAAGATCTCCAAGAACATCAAGTCCAACTGTCAGCTCAACACCACCGTGCCTACTAAACCGTGTCCCAAAGTGCCACGGCTACAGGTTTTTGACGACCTCCAGGGATGGAGACTCCTCCACTGCCCTGGGCAGCCTGTGCTAGAGCTTCACTACTCTTCCAGTAAAGAAATATCTTCTAATATCCAATCTAAACCTCCCCTGGTGCAACATGAAGGCATTTCCTCTCGTCCTATCGCTTGTCATTTGGGAGAAGAGACCAACACCCACTTCGCTACAACCCCCTTTCAGGGAGCAGCAGAGAGCAATGAGGTCTCCTCACAGCCTCCTCTTCTCCAGAGTGAACAGCCCCAGTTCCCTCAGTTTCTCCTCTTAACATTTGTTCTCCAGCCCCTTCCCCTTCTGTGCCCCTTCTCTGGACACGCTCCAGCCCCTCAATGTCCTTCGTGTACTGAGAAACCCAGTAACTGAACTGCCCCCTGACAAAGCCTACAGCAAAAGGGTCCCAGGAGATGCACCTGCAGTAGCAGAAGCTGATCACAGAATCATAGAAGTTGGAAATCACTAGGTTGGAAAGGATCTACTGGATCATCAAGTTCAACCATTCCTATCAATCACCAAACCATACCTCTCAGCACCTCATCCACCCGTCTTTTAAACCCCTCCAGGGAAAGTGACTCAAACACCTCCCTGGGCAGCCTGTTCCAGTGCCCAATGACCCTTTCCATGAACATTTTTTTTTCCCGATGTCCAGTCTGAACCTCCCCTGGTAGAGCTTGAGGCCATTCCCTCTTGTCCTGCCCCCTGTCACTTGGGAGAAGAGCCCATCTCCCTCCTCTCCACAACCTCCCTTCTCCACTCCACAACTACCTGAAAGCACCTCATCCCTCCCCACCCTCATCGTGAAGAATTTCTTCCTAATGTCTAATCTAAATCCTCCCCCGTTCAATTTAAACCCACTCCCTTGTGCTATCACTCCAGGCCCTTGTAAAAAGTCCCTCCTCGGCTTTCTTGTAGCCCCTTCTGGTACTAGAAGGTGGTTATAAGGTCTCCCTGGAACCTTCTCTTCTCCAGGCTGAACAAGCCCAACTCTCTCAGCCTAAGAGAAGACACCAAAGCTTAAGTGAGAGACCTTTCCAGTGGATAAATCCGAGACCTGGGGGATTGAGGCTTTGCTGTAGCCACCTCCCTGCACCGCAGATGTGATAGCAGCACAATAGCATGTTTGGGTTTTTTTTGTTACTCACTCCCTACTGAACGATGACATTCAGAGTCTAAATTAGGAACACCAAAACGATTAATATTACCATTAACCTCAGCCCCACCCTCACTGTACTACATAAAAGCATACGTAACAATGACAAAGATAACATTGTGTGTCATAAATATCATAGACAGGAATACAGCAGCCACGGCGTTTGTTTCCTGACCCAGGAAAGCTGCTCTAATTGCAGAGTATCGCACCCATGGAGGATTTAGATTTGGAAGTTGGTTGCCAATAGCTCATGTTTGTTACAATTTCACATCAAGCTCTTAAAACTCTTTAGGATCCCAATCAACACTGAGTCAACGCGATGCTCTGAGTTCTGTACCGTGTGGTTCAGCAGGAATTTCATGTTCTCAGTGGAAACAAATCAAGATCATCCCTGGGATATAAAAGCTAGATGTGGAGATGTCAAGCAATTGGAGCAGAACTTGTGTGTTTGGGATTTTAGAAGCATGTTTTGCAGCTCAGGGCATCTAAACTAAAACAATCTTCACTCTTGCAGGCCCTCCATCCACATCAAGAAGATGGATATTCAGGAGAGGACTTTGGTTTGAAGTAATTCGGCTATCACATCACACATCATTCGGAGGTTTGTATTCCGAACCTGGACAGCCTCCAGGGGCCAGGGTGAAATTACTGCAATTCACAGAAACCACCACACCCTCTTGGATGGGAGCTCTGTTCCTCCTCGTGGAAGCCATCCTTGCAAGCACAATCCTCCCAACCGTTCCCCAATCTCTTTCTAGACAGAGAATTTAAACTGCCCAGATGACAAATTTGAGGACCATAAATGATACCTCCTTTCCACTGAACCCCTAAAGATTATAGAATCATTGAATCACCAGGTTGAAAGAGACCCAACGGATCATCCAGTCCAACCATACCTGGCAAACCCACTGGGATTTGAAGTCCTGTGTTTATAAAGCCGTCTTTCTTCTCCTTTCCTTTCCATCAAACATCAAAACCAGTTTTTAGCTCCATATGCTTTTGTACCAAACGGAGTGAAGGTTAAAAATGACACTTTCACTCATACTGCTACTTTCCAATTAAAATTAACGGATGAATGTGATGCAAACAGACAGTGCTGGATAAGGGGTTCTCCAAATGAAGACACCAGCATTTTTTGATGCCCCAAATTAATACCGTAAGATGTTAGCATCTCACTTTTATCCCTGTAGTAACCCACCAGCTTAAGTGTCTTCTCAGTTTCATCTTCACTTCCTCCCCAAGAAGAGCCACCAGTTCCCCATCAATCCCTTCTCCTTCCTCTACTTAAGGTCTTTTATAAATTATATAGAAGACTTCATTTTCATAGAATGATAGAGGTTGGAAAAGACCTCTAAGACCATCAAATTCAACTGTCAGCCCAACACCACTGTGCCTACTAAACCATAACTCAAAGTGCCACATCTACATGCCTTTTTGAACACCTTTTTCTGCACTGTTTCCCTGAAAGTCATCAAGTTGAGCTTTCTCCTGCCACTGTGTGTTGTGCTTTAGCCGGTTGTTTGCTGAGGACCCTGCAGGGCTCAAATGGAGAGGAAGACGAGCTTCCCAGAAAGGTTTCAGTGCTGGGATGGCACAGCGCTTAACGATAAATACCTTCCTCATTAGTATGCTGAGCTACATTAGTTCTGCAGCTTACAGTGCCGAAGCATTAAAGTGGGGCTAAATCTTCGATTTCACAGTTTGCAACGTGATGCATGAGATACCTGCCGGTCTCCAGGCCTGGGGTACTAACAGCATTTACACAGTGGTTCAGATGTGTGAGGTGCTGCTGATAAATGTGCTGATGCCCGTAAAAGGAGGCAGCGTGTTCTTCTGAGTGAACAGAGATGAGCTCATCGGCAGGAGTGAATGCAGCAGAGGGGAGAAACGACCGCCCAGTATCGCACGTGAGGCTTTGGTAACACCATGACCTCAACCAAGGAGTTGGCGTCATCCTACAGATCAAATGTGGATTACCTAAGAAGCAAATGTACACTGCAGATTCCCATCAGTCCTGGGAAGTCTTTATGATCCTTCCACTCAGTCTCCTTGCTACTCAATTTTCATAGAATCATAGAGTGGGTTGAAAGGGATCTTAAAGATCATCCAGTTCTAAGCCCTGCCCATGGGCAGGGACACCTCCTAAGCCCCATCCAACTTGGCCTTGAACACCTCCAGGGATGGGGCAGCCACAACTTCTTTGGGAAACCTGTGCCAGGGCCTCACCACCCTCCTCAGGAAGAATTTCTTCTTAATGTCTAAATCTTCCAACCCATTCCCCCTCATCCCATCCTCCAGGCCCTTGGAAAAAGTCCCTTTCCAGCTTTTCTGGAGCCCTTTCAGGCACTGGAAGGCTGCTCTAAGTTCTCTCTGCAGCCTTCTCTTCTCCAGGATGAACAACGCCAACTCTCTCAGCCTGTCCTCAGAGCAGAGGTGCTCCAGGCCTCGCATCATCTCATGGCATTTGCACAGAACTTGCTGGATTTGAAGAGCTGGAAGTTTCTCAAATGTGGTTGAAATTGCTCAAGGGTTCAAAAGGCTTTTTGGGACAGAAGAGCTGATAAACGCTCACTGTGTCTTGTTACCGCTCTCCTATCTTTAGGAAACTGAGCTTCAGAACACACCACTTTACTCACCGTTATACGAAAACTATGAACGATGTTGTCATTGCTAGAGTTGTACCTACCCAATACCAGCATTTTAGCTCATTTTTCCACCAAGACCTCTTTGTTCTTGTCAAAAACAATGTTCTCCAAGGAACACTACCAATACAGCAGCCCTGAAAATCGTATCAAAAGTAAGACTAACCCAGGCTACGAAATATATCCTTGTATTCCAAGTTCAAGCAAAACAGCGTTTGGGACAGCAAAAGGCTCCTACAAAAGCAAATGAGGATCTGCAAGAGGATTCTTAAATGTATACGTAGCATTACGGCTTTATAGGAATTAAAGGCATTGTGTACATTAATCAAACAGAATAATGACCTCATAGTGAAGGGTTGAACTGGAATTAAAGAGATTAATGTTTGGCTCTCAGCTCTAGAAGCCCTCACCCTTGGGGAAGCCATATCAAGTCCTGCATCTTGCCCCTCCTTTCCATAAAATCTCCTTTGAATCCGTGACTGTGGAACTTGAGTGAAGATGCCAGAGGGAAAGACCATTCCAAAGACTCTTTTATTATTATTATATTTTCCTTAATACCCGCTATGAGGCACCGTCTTGTTTTATTCATGATCCTCTGAAGAAAGATCTTACATCTTAAGGGAATATAAACCAAGTATGTGTTACCTTTTGAATAATATCATGTGCTTCTTCTGAAGAACAATTCTGAACAAACATGCACATGAACATACCACAAAACGTGCAGTGCAGTTTAGCTTAATAACACATTTGATGGAGCTTCGTTATGCATTTGCAGTCCCAGAGGGGAGGTCACTTCTCCCAAGTAGCAAGTGATAAAATGAAAGGAAATGGCCCCAAGTTGCACCAGGAGAAGTTTAGACGGGGAAAATGGTTTTACTGAAAGAGTGGTGAAGCACTGGGGGAGGCTGCCCACGGAAGAGGAGGAGTCTCCATCCTTGGAGGTGTTCAAAAATAGTGTAGGTGTGGCACATGGTTTAGTAGGTACGGTGGAGTTGGGCTGGTGATGGGACTGGATGGTCTTAGAGGTCTTTTCCAGCCTTAATGATTCTATGATTTTATAATTTGCGCAAAATTCTGAAGTCAATGGAGCACTTCTTGGCCTAAATTCACACAGATACAGAAATGCACGGTGAGGGAAACAATTCCACACAGTTTTGTGAATTTTGTGACCTCCCATTGCTAGATCCCTAAACGCTTTGGTTGTTCTAGAGTCAAAGCAAGGCTCTTCCTTTTATTTCTCAAGCTCACATCATAGGAAGCAAGACATTTAACCCTCCATGATGGATTTCTAATTCAGTTGCTCCACACCAGCTCACCTGTAAACCCCTGACTGTCCAACGCCTGGCAGAGAATAATTAAGGCTGGAAATGACCATGACATGCAGCTTGAAATTGAACTGGGAAACCTCAGAAATCCCACAAGATTTCGACCAATCTCCAATTGCCTTGAAAACATAATTAATTTCAATTGTTGTTTGATTTTATCTCCATTTTCTCAGGTTCCAGGCTATTTGGGAAGGCGCTCTGTGTAGGCACATGTGGATTTGCACCCTGGTGCATGCATGCACTTGTCTGGAGTTACCAACTTCTCAGTGTATCTGCTTTTCTCAGGGCCTCCTCAGAGAACAAAACATAAAGAGGAAGCCTAACCTTTGGAAAATTCTCCTTCTTATCCTATATAGTCACTGATAAAAAGATTTCTGCTCCTGCTGTGGGGATGAGCTCAATCCAAAGGAGCACTCAAGTTCTGCTTGACTCCTCCAGGCTCAGCTCTCTGGTTCCTCCAACATTTTCTGACAAACTGCTCTCACAGGGGTTTCAAAACAAGATGCTGACCTGGCCCTTCCTGTAAAGAAGACACTTTCCTCCCTTCCCCACCTAAATTATAAAGATTCCTGAAAAAATGGAAGGATGAGATTCAGAGAAAGCGATGGAGAACAGAAAAAAAGACGGAAGCTAAAGGCTGACACTCCAGGTCACATAGAATCATGGAACAGTGTGGGTGGGAAAGGAACTTAAAGCTCATCCAGTTCCAACTCCGCTGCCATGGGTAGGGACGCCTCCCACTGGATCAGGTTGTTCAAAGCCCCATCCAACCTCCAGGGAGGAGCAGCCGCAACTTCCCTGGGCAGCCCAGGACAGGGCCTCACCACCCTCACAGGAAAACATTTCTTCCCAAGATCTCATCTAAATCTCCCCTCTTTCAGCTGAAAAACGTTCCCTCTCATCCTATTCCTGCACTCCTTGATACAGAGCTCCTCCCCAACTTTCCTGGAGCCCTTTTCAGCACTGGAAGCTGCTTTAAGGTCTCCCTGGAGCCTTCTCTTCTCCAGGGTGAACAACCCCAACTCCCTAAGCCTGTCATCGTACAGGAGGTGCTCCAGCCCTCGGATCATCTTTGTGGCCTCCTCTGGACTCGCTCCATCAGATCCATGTTCTTCCTGTGCCGAGGACTCCAGAGCTGGACACAGAACTCCAGGTGGGGTCTTATGAGAGCAGAGCAGAGGGGCAGAATCCCCTCCTTTGGCCTTCTGGTCACCCTGCTTTGAATGCAGCCCAGGACGTGGTTGGTTTCTGGGCTGCGAGCACACGCTGCTGGGTTGTGTTGAGTTTCTCATCCAATAACACTCACGAGTCCTTCTCTTCAGAGCTGCTCTCAATCCATAGTCTATGCCATCTTCAGCTCCACTGATTTTCCATTTATCCTCCTGAAGCTCGCTCACAGGAGCTGGGGCAGCACAAACCAAATCTCCAGGCACTGCTGCTGTCTGCATGATCATAAACCCCAACATGGGAGCACAAAACTTGCCTGCCAAGAACTGTAGCAAGCCATCTCCCTCTCCTCCCTCTGTGTTTCGTTGTACGTTGCGAGCCTCTAATTCTCTGCGTGATGGGGAACTGAGCGTATTGGGGGGAATTTAAAGGCAAATAATAATAATAATCAGTGTTACTTCCACTGCAGCAGTGTGTATGGATTCCTACTGATGAAATCATGAGGTGGAAGGTGTCCCTGCCCGTGGAAAGGGAGTTGGAACTGGATGGGGTTTAAGTTCCCTGCAACCCAAACCATTCTATGATTCTATGATGATATGAAATTAGTGCTGAATCTACACAAAGATTATATCTTCACTCCCTCCTCTCTTCTTCCCTCCTTCTCCTCCCTTCACAGAACGAGGGACAATGGGTATAAAACTGGAGAGAGGCCAATTTAGACTAGACATAAGGAAGAATTTCTTCACCATGAGAGTGGGGAGACCCTCAAACAGGTTGCCCAGGGAAGTTGTGGCTGCCCCATCCCTGGAGGTGATCAAGGCCAGGTTGGATGGGGCTTGGAGCAACCTGATCTAGTGGGAGGTGTCCCTGCCCATAGCAGGGGGGTTGGAATTGGATGGGGTTTAAGGTCCCTGCAACCCAAACCATTCTACGATTGTATGATTTCTCTGCATAAATTAGATTTATCAGGAAAAAAAGTAGGTTTTAGTACATCAAGGGGCTCAGTGAGCCACAACACTGCTGTTCTCTCTTTTGGGCCAGGAGGTATCACGAGTGGCAAGACTACACATCAGGGAGGGGACACATGGAAGTATGTCACCTTGAAGAAAAGTTAATGACTCTGCAGTGTAGGTTCAGCACTAGTTTGATTCAGAAAAATAGACTGGGTGTAGCCAAAACGGTTGGAGGATTCCATGAAAAAAATAGAGTTGTTTCACTCCTAGAAAACCTTCCCTATTCAGCGGAAAATTCAGCTCGCTATGAAGTCAGATGGAAGCTCTGAGCCAGCCCAGGCAGGGGTTCACCTATACACCCAAACGGGAAAGGCCAAGCACGAGGCATCCAAACACGCAGCCCTGCCAAAACCTCAGTGGTTTTATCATCTAGAGTTCAGATCAAGACCTCCCGTCCTGCTGTTCGCACTACGTGCGGAAGAGTTTCTAAGACACGTCTCTTGGCAATAATCCCAAGAACGCAGCTTCCGACCCGCTGCTGGGAGCGGAGCCGCTGCAGATTCTGCAAGCTGAATTTCCTACGAAGCCGCCCCTGTGCCACATCCTTTGCTGTGAGCGCGGCACTGGAACAGCACAGCGGTTTCAAACAATGCCCTCAATTTCTCTCAACACGACTGTTTACGCAAGCCCAAGCTTCACCCTAAGGCAGGTTTAGTGGCTGGAGGCTCAGGGAGATGAGCCTCCCCTTTTTTGCATTGCAAGATTTGCACAGTATCAGGGACGCTTCCCCTCCGCTCTTGCTGCAAACCTGTTGGCATCATAAGAATAATTATGTGGGGAAAACCTGGGCTAACCTAGCCACGGTGTAGTGAAACTGCCCTGTCCTGTGGGGGAAGCTGGGACAGAGAGCAAAGCCTGGGAGATCACAGAATCACAGAACAGTTTGGGTTAGAAGGAACCTTAAAGATCATCTAGTTCCAACCCCTCTGCCATGGTCAGGGACACCTCCCACTAGATCAGGCTGCTCCAAGCCCCATCCAGCCTGGCCTTGAACACCTCCAGGGATGGGGCAGCCACAGCTTCCCTGGGAAACCTGTGCCGAGGCCTCACCACCCTCATCGTGAAGAAATTCCTCCTCATGTCTAGTCTAAATCTGCCCCTCCTCAGTTTACACCCACTGCCCCCAGTCCTATCACTCCAAGCCTCTGTAAACATTCTCTCCTCAGCTTTCAGGCAGGACCCCTTCAGGTACTGGAAGGTCACTATAAGGTCTCCTCAAAGCTTTCTCTTCTCCAGGCTGAACAAACCCAACTCTCTCAGCCTGTCCTCATATGGGAGGTGCTCCAGCCCTCAAATCATCTTTGTGGCCTCATCTGGACCCCTTCCAACAACTCCATCTTTCTTATGTTGAGGATTCCAGGACTGGACACAGCATACCAGATGAGGTCTCACAAGAGAGGAGCAGAAGGGCAGAATCCCCTCCCTCGACCTGCTGGCCACGTTTCTTTTGATGCAGCCCAGGACACGGGTGGCTTTCTGGGCTGTGAGTGCACTTTTCCAGCTCATGTTGAGCTTCTCATCTATCAGCACCCCAAGTCCTTCTCTGCGGGGCTGCTTTCAGGCAGTAATGATCCAGAGCAACAATCCCTGGCTGGGAGAGGCAGGATTCACACTCAGGCTCCTTAGGAGAGGTGTGAGTGCTTGCTAGTGGACCTGTTTCTACCTCCCACCCTCCTTCCCCTCCTCCAATAATGCAATGTTTTGATTTGAGAGCGCTGCAACCTCTACCCAGAGCTTCCACAGGTCCTGGGAGCACTAGGATATCCAAGATTCCAAGGTTTCCCATTACAAATGCTGAACCTTTTAGATATATTCAGGGTTTCACATCTAAACTTTGATCCCTGGTCTGCCAACGCTAAGTCTGAGCTAGAATAAAAGTGCAACATTGCTGAAATGGGTGACAAAAAGAGGTCAGCAACTTGTGACAAAGTGAATGTGACCAGTGAAAACAAAGCCCAGAAATCTAGCAACACATCTGAGTGGAAAGCTTTGTATGGACTCCATGCGTTCATTTTCTCCTATGTAATCCAAATCTGAACACTTTGGACCTGTGACCTGAACCGTTTAGAGATGTTTAATGAAATACTTTAACAAACAACCCATGAAAGCATAAAAGGGCACTGAAGACCTTCCAGTTGATATAATCCCAAATGCTAAGAAGCCTAGAAAGGTGCATCCAGACCACCAGTTCTTAGAGAAAGCTACTGCCTCAGTGCAGGTGGTACCTTTGTCATAGAATCATGGAAAGGTTTGGGTTGGAAGGCACCTTAAAGCTCATCCAGTTCCAATCCTCCTGCCACGGGACACCTCCCACTGAATCAGGTTTCTCAAACGTATGTATTGTCCTACATACTCCCCATATTACAACAGGACCTGTGATATTTTGGCAGGTATTTGAACCTACTCAGTCTCCTGCTTCTCCAGAAATACTTCTATGCAAGCAAAACTTGAGTATTGAACAGCGCTGAAGCTATTGTCATTTACTATGTGCATCATAAATAAGTTCCTTCTGTGTCTCTGACTTTAGTCTCATTGAACTGAATCCTTTGCTGGGATCAGCTGTGGAGGATCATAGCATCATAGAATCACTAAGGTTGGAAAAGACCTATAAGAACATTCACTCAAAACGTCAGCCCAACAGCACTGTGCCAACTAAACCGTGTCCCAAAGTGCCATGTCTACATGGTTTTGAACACCTCCAGGGACAGGGACTCCACTATTGCCCTGGGTTCAAGTGCTTCACCACTCCTTCAGTAAAGAAATTCATCCCAATATCCAACCCAAACCTCCCCTGGTGCAATTTGAGGCCATTTCCTTTCATCTTATCACTCGTCACTTGGGAGAAGAGACCAGCAACCACCTCACTACAACCTCCTTTCAGGGAGCTGCAAAAAGCAATGAGGTCTTCACTCAGACTTCTCTTCTTTAGACTAAATGACCACAGCTCCCTCAGCTGCTCCTCTTAACCCCTGTGCTCCAGACCCTTCCACAGCCTTGTTGCCCTCCCCTGGACACACTCCAGCCCCTCAATGTTCTTCTTGTACTGAGGGGCCTAAAACTCAAAGCATGTGCCACAGACAGACCTCTTCTTCTAGCACATTTGGCCTCTTCTCAGTAAATCATCTCAAAACAAACCGGAAATTTTCCCCAAAGCAAAAAGTGAGCCAAGCAGACTGAAAAATACACACAGCAAAACATAACATGAAATTCAGTTAAGTGCATACAAACACACAGGCTAACAGATGTGAAATTCATTGCTAAGTATCAAGCAGATTCAAAGGGAAGCGTTCAGTCACCCTTAAAAGTTACAACCGAGTTGAGTCTGGCACGGAGGTGTCACGTCAGGTTTGCAAAGAGTTCAAAGAATTTGTATGTGAAACCATAAAATGACCCGGTTTGTGAAGCTGGCGGTGTCGGCGGGACCCTACGGTGAGCTGTAAGGAAATATCAAACCGCACAGACACATTTCATCTGCAGACAAGGTGAATCTGTGAAAGCCACAGTAACAAGAAATGCTTCAAATAAGACCTCATTTATAAAAATCACCAGGTTTCACCCATGCATCTCAATTTGCTCCTCCAGGAACACCATCCTAGCATCAAACCCATTTTGGTTGGAATGAGTCCTTTCAAATATTGAAAAAGAAATCTTACAGAAAGATTTTTATGTTTTTTTTTTAAAAGCATTCCTCAGTCTTTTCCTCAAGTCAGACCATGGGAAGAACTTCAACCACAAGAACTGCCCACAAACTCCCTGCTGGATGTTGGTTTTTAATTCACCAACCTCCTGAGTAGTGTTCCGTCTTACTCCATAGCCTTTCTTACTCCACGAGCTTCTTTCTCACTTCATGAGCTTGTTTCTTGCTCCATGAGCTTCCTTTCCCCAAAAAGATTGCATGGTTTTTCTTTCCCCCTTTTAACAACCACCCCATGCCAGAACCTCACACTCATCTGTGACGAGGTCACTACGCTTCAATCTGATACTGCTTTGTATCACCAAGAAAAAAAAAGCTTTAAGGAAAGCCCACCTCGAAATAGTGCAAATACTGACAACCCAAACTCTTCGTGCCTCATAACACACACTAAAAGTTTCAAAAATGAAAGGTTCTCTCAAGTAAATAAAGAGAAAATACCACGTTCATGACAGTTTGCGTCAAAACAAAGGCAACTCTCTAGTCTAAGAAGATTACGCCCATTAAGATCAAGCTGGGGAACAACGAAGTGCAGGATCCACCATGTAGATTATAGAATCGCTAGGTTGGGAAAGAACTTTGAGATCATCAGGTCTAACTGTAGATGTTATAAGATGGAGGCATGTGAATCCATGAGAAAGCTGTACACTTGGCACCTCAGAAGGCTGCTTTTCTCCTGAGCAGGTCACATCAGTACTACCTTCACACCCAAAACATCTCCATTATGTTTCTACTGTACCTTAAAAGGGGCGCTCATTCAACTTTTCACCTCCTCAGTGCGACAGCCAAAGCTTTTCCGACTAATACCAACCCGGGACGATGATGGGTAGTACACAATCAATCCTTATTAAGGCTGATGATTATTCTCGATGCGCCCTGTAAGAGAGAACACCCAGTTAATGGCCTGCACCAAGAGGAGCAACTCATCTCGCACGGACAGAAGACAATTGAAGACCATAGCTCAGGTGATTTATGTAGTAACCAAAGGCTACACACTCTGCTAACACAACAGGACCAAAATGAACAATAAAACCCCTAGTCTTTTGAAGAGAGGACAGTAAAGAACATATATTATTTGGCCTAAAGCTAGAATGTTGTGGGAGATTTCACATCCAAATCTAGACTGCTGCCTTAAAACAAGCTTATTTCATAGAATCATAGAATGGTTTGGGATGGAAGGGACCTTAAGAATCATTCAGTTCCAGCCTACCTGCCATGGGCAGGGACACCTCCCATTGGATGAAGCTGCTTAAAGCCCCATCCAACCTGGTCTTGAACACCTCCAGGGATCGGGCAGCCATGACTTCTCTGGGAAACCTGGGCCAGTGACTCAGACTCAGTACCCTCACAGGGAAACATTTCTTCCCAAGATCTCATCTCAGTCTCCCCTCTTTCAAAACTTAAACCCATTTGTCCTCATCCTTTCACTGCTCCTGCTGATCAAGAGCCCCTCCCCAACTTTCCTGGAGCTCCTTTCAGTACTGAAAGCTGCTCTACGGTCTCCCCAGAGCCTTTTCTTCTCCAGGCTGAACAACCCCAACTCTCTCAGCCTGTCCTCACACGGGAGGTTCTCCAGTCCTGGCATCACCTTCGTGGCATCCTCTAGACTCACTCCAACAGATCCATGTCTGATTCCTGTGCTGAGGGCTCTAGAACTGGACATGGAACTCCAGGTGGGGTCTTACGAGAGCAGAGCAGAGGGGCAGAATCCCCTCCCTTGCCTTGCTGGTCCCACTGCTACAAAAAGTAAGATTTCTGCATTAGTGGAAAAGGGGACAAACCTTTCAACCACATAAGACCTTCTGGAGGCCTGACCCAGGGGCAGGTGCCTTCAAAGCTATGTTCTGCTTCCAAAAATGGCTCTGAGGTAGAATTAGGCATGTATCAGAGTATCTGCAGGAGGGGCTAGGCGGCTTCTGGAGTTGTGGTATATATTAGTAAGGAGGAGAAGAAAACAATAACATCAGGTTGGGGGACAGACGAGTCATTTATTCCCTTGGCCACCAGCTCAGCAGGACCTGGTGATTTTCTCAATTACACAGTTAAATCGATTCGGTTTCTCAGTCCCTTTCCATAGTGCTCCATCCAGTTTTAGATTTCATTTCCAACTACATCTCGCCTTGCTTTCTGCCTGCTGCACAACACAAACAGACAAGCTGCATTTTCATAAGGCAAGGCAAGTCTCAAAGAGCTAAAACCACCGCTGCTGTTAAAACAGCTCAGCAAAACTCAACCTTCTTCTCAACTGTAGCACATGAAAAGCTGACGTTCTTTACAATAATTACAGAATTCTAGAATTGTTTGTGTTGGAAGGGACCTTAAAGCCCATCCAGTTCCAACCTGCTGCCATGGGCAAGGACACTTCCCACCGGATCAGGTTGCTCGAAGTCCCATTCAACCTGGCCTTGAACACCTCCAGGGCAGCCACGACTTCTCCAGGCAACCCATGCCAGTGTCTCAGCACCCTCACAGAAGAACATTTCTTCCTAAGATCTCATCTCAATCTCCCTTCTTCCAGCTTAAACCCATTTCCCCTCATCCTATCCCTGTACTCCCGGATCATGAGCCCCTCCTCAGCTTTCATACAGTTCCAATAATGCTTTATTAGAGCATTTGTACAGAGAGTAAGTTGCTGTGTGCAGCACACAAAACATCCTCCAGAACCCAGAGCCAGCAGCTGATCCGGGAGCTCCCAGGTTTGCCCCTCTCAGGGCAGCTGCCAGAGCCAGCCAGGCTGCAGGGCACCTCTGAAAGAACCAATATCCCTGCTCCGACTCAAAGTATCACATCGACATCAGGGAAAAAAAATCATGGAAAGGGTCATTGTGGGCACTGGAACAGGCTGCCCAGGGAGAGGGTTGAGTCACCTTCCCCGGAGGTGTTTAACAGACAGGTGGATGAGGTGCTGAGGGGCATGGTTTAGTGATTGATGGGAATGGTTGGACTCAATGATCCTTTCCAACCTAGTGATTCTATGATTCTATGACAGCTTTTATCTTTGCATTGGATAAATGGGATGGTCAATCTAGAATCACAGAATCACTTGGTTGGAAAAGACCTATGAGATCCTCAAGCCCAACCATACCTGTCCACTACTAAGCCAGATCCCTGAGCATCTTATCTACCCATTTTTTAAACACCTCCAGGGGTGGGGATTCCACCACCTCCCCAGGCAGCCTCTGCCAGGGCCCGAGAACACTTTCGGTGAAGAAATTTTTCCTAACGACCAATTTGAACCTGCAGTGGTGCAACTTGAGGCCACTTCCTCTTGTCCTATCGCCTGTCACTTGGGAGAAGAGACCAGCATCCACGTCACTACAACCTCCTTTCAGGGAGTTGTAGAGAGCAATGACATCTCCCCCCAGCCTCCTTTTCTCCAGGTCAAACAACCCCAGGTCCCTCAGCCGCCCCTCATAAGACTTGTATTTTATTTAAATGCTTGTAGAAAGGAGATCTGTTCTGCAGACACAGGGAAGAAGCAGCAGAGCATCTTCTCCCTCGGGGTTTTGCAATGTTCCCTGGCCACCCACTCCATCACTTTGCATTCCCAAACAAATAATCCAAGCTTGCTCACGGCAATGTGGATTCCCGATACGGCTTTGTAGCTAAACAGGCTCCCTCTAATTATCCCTCACCCTGATGACACTTAAATGATGGCACAGGAATTCAGCAGAGCCTCCAAATGAGAGTGTGAAAACAAGACTGGCTCCTTTCTCCATTCACACTACAGGTCCCAGGCGCATGAGGACACGCTCCTGACTGAGTCATTCCCAGCAACGCTTCGCAGCAACCACAGATATTTCCCACGCAAGTGGATTTTTATAAAAGACTATTTCACATGAGAGGAGAGCGAGAGTAACTCTGGGACTGCAGGGAGCAGCGGTGCGATTAGAAGCATCGGTCATGCCTGTAGAGTCTTATTAGGTGTAATTTATATGCAAGTAAAGCAAATATTCCCCACTTTTCTTGGAAAAGGCCAAATTCCATCCTGATTTACACGCTTCGCAATCCCACTGACTTCAGAGGGACTGTCTGCGGGATGAATCACCAGGCTGCAGCCTCCCAGCAAGTAAGCAAGAGTAATCCCTTCTTATACCACCTTTCAAAACCCTGATCAGCCGACCAGGTGCTGTGGTGAAGCCTCCGCGAGCCGAGTCGCAGCCCCACGGCAATGCTTCCCCTCTCCCTGTCAATGCTCAAGGAGGGGGTGGAAGGGAAATAAAAGCCTGATGATAGAAACACCAATCAGAGAACTTCCACAGCCTTGGAGAGCAGGGCAGAGCACGGGGGCAGCTGGGGGGTATTTGGAGTCAGGGAATGGAGGTAAAACCCCTCCTTCAACCTAATTAAATCCAGATCCCAAAGCCTTTTTCATACAAGGGCATTAGGGAATTTTGTTAGGAAGAGCAGGGATAAATTAACTCCTCACTCGGGCTCTAATCTTGTTTTCATTGATGTTTAAATTCTCCCACTTCCTAAGATTTCAGCATTTCCTCCTGATAACGAGGAGCTCCGGCTTGCCAGCTCATCTGCCCCTTCTCCCCAAGGCATCCGGGCGGATGCTTCTCCCCACCAGGCTCTTAAAATTACACCATCGGCTTCTTCATTCACAAACATCAGGACAAAAGGCAATGCTGACCCCGTTCTCCACTTCAATCACCGCTGTTATTTACAGCGCTACCAACACGCTGGGACAGAAGCGAATAAATGTTTAATGGCCCCGTAAACACCAAGGGCTTTATCTGCAGCCCAGTTCAAAGCCTGATCAAACACAATAATCCTTGGCACGTCTGTCGGACGCTTCCCTGGCCTCCTGTGGGACAGCAGGAGATGTACACAGTGGCTCCATATGCGGACAAGAAAGGGGATCACCTATAGGGAGAGGAGAATCATCTATTGGGAAAGGGATTAGCTATAGGGAAAGGGGATTAGCTGTAGGGAAAGGGGATCCGCTACAGGAAGAGGGGGATCAGCTATAGGGAGAGGGGGATCAGCTATAGGGAAAGGGGATCAGCTATAGGGAAAGGGGATCAGCTATAGGGAGAAGGGGATCAGCTATAGGGAAAGGGGATCAGCTATAGGGAGAGGGGGATCAGCTATAGGGAAAGGGGATCAGCTATAGGGAGAGGGGGATCAGCTATAGGGAAAGGGGATCAGCTATAGGGAGAGGGGGATCAGCTATAGGGAGAGGGCGATCAGCCATAGAGGAGGAGGATCAGCCGAAGGGAGAAGAGGGTTAGCTAAAAGGATGCAGATGTTTTCCCTGGTTCCATCTCGATTTCTTGCTCCCAGAAGGGCAGGATTATGCATCAACCTGTCTGACCTTAACTTCCACAAAACACAGAAATGTGTGTGGCATCTAGCTCTAAGATACAATAAAGCAGCCATTTAAAATAGGAATATTACACACAGGAAGTAAAAAATATGTGGAGGAAGCTAGGACAGGTATCATTTACCTGCAGACCCCGGGGTATAGGGGAAAAATACCTGCAAACTTCATAAATGCTACAGGAGACGATGAGATCAGAATCATGGAATGGTTTGGGTTGAAAGGGTCCTTAAAAATCATCCAGTTCCACCCCTCCTGTCACGGGCAGGGACATCTTCCATTGGATCAGGTTGCTCAAAGCCCCATCTAACCTGGCCTTGAACACCTCCAGGGATGGGGTGCCCCCTCAGCATCCACAAGTTTCTTTTTAGAAAGAAGATTTACTTTAAAAGAGTCGTGAAAACAGGATCAACACTTAAGCAATCTGCATACCCAGGGAAGCGCTGATTCCTGCCTGATTAACCCATCTAGCACACGGGAGAGAAAAACAATTCTTCAGGCAGATAAACCACAGCCTCAGACCTGAAATGGAAGGCTTATTCTCCACTCAGTAATAGCTGTGGATTCATTACTCAATATTCCCTCCCCATGCAAGTCTTCCTTATCTTCTAGGTACTAGAAGATAAGATAGTTCCATATCTTCTAGACAGATACTAGATGGGGCCTTAGGCAACCTGATCTAGTGGGAGGTGTCCCTGCCCATCACAGGGGGGTTGGAACTAGATGATCTTTAAGGTCCCTTCCAACCCAAACTATTCTACGATTCTATGATTCTACAGTTCTATGACTCTAGACCCTCCTATTTCCACTATGATTTGTTAAATGAGTAATTTTGACACATTCAAGCTAAGCAGCTATGGTTTTATTGCACTATTACCTATCCATGTGACGAGCTTCCCTAATGAGCTGATGCTGTATCACGTTCCTCTTATGGTTTGGTAAACTCACATGGAGAAACAGACAAAAACAAAAGCCAGGAGGACTGCACAGGTGAGACCTCACCGAGGACGTGGGGTTGCACTATGTCATCATCCAGCTATTCAACACATGGGTGACAGGAGCCAGGCCTGTTCAATAGTTTCCGACATCACCATACGAGAATCATGGAATGGTTTGGGATGGAAGGGACATTAAAGATCATCCAGTTCCAACCCCCCTGCCATGGGTAGGGACACCTCCCACTGGATCAGGTTGCTCAAAGCACCATCCAACGTGGCCTTGAACACCTCAAGGGAGGAGACAGTCACAGTTTCTCTACGCTACCTGTGCCAGCGTCTCACCACCCTCACAGGAAAACATTACTTCCTAATCTCTAATCTTAATCTCCCCTCTTTCATCTTAGAACTGCTCCCCCCTGTCCTTTCCCTGCACTCCCTGATCAAGAGCCTCTCTCCATCCTCTTTAAGCACTGGAAGGCTGGTCTAAGGTCTCCCTGGAGGTTTCCCTTCTCCAGGCTGAACAACCTCAACTCTCAACTTGTCTTCGTACAGGAGGTGCGCCAGCCCTGAGATCATCTCTGTGGCCTCCTCTGGCCTCACTCCAACAGCACCGTATCCTTCCTGTGCTGAGGACAAGGACTGATTTTTCCCAGCCTCCAAATTAGCCCCAAAACTGGGTCCTGATGCCATCAAGAGCTTCTGATACAGCCAAGGCTGACCTCCCCAGCCAATGCCATCAGCTTAGGTGACGGGAAAGACCCAATTCCCAGTCTGATCTGCTCAAATTGGAGTGCTCTACAACTCCAATCCATGCAGAGGATGAGGCATCAGGGCAGGATTAGGAAAACAGAGGCTTGAGGCCAAAGAAAAAGGAGCGTGGAGGCGAGGCTGTCATCAGGGTGTAGCTCAACCATCCTGCCGCGCTCCAGCCCCTTCCCGCCCTCCACAGGGTCGTTTGGATCCAGTCTGGTCAGGAGACTCGCACAGAGGATGTTTGAGAACTCACAGAGCTGCCAAAAAAGTTAAATTAGAGCACGGCGAGAGCTCATAATAAATCCACCCAAGCGAACCGCAGCACTGCTTGGCTGCCTGTTTGGGTGAACCCAAAAGTCGTGAAAGTAAAGATCTACCAGCTGTTCCACCCAAAAGGCTTCCTGGTCCTGCACGGATCTTCGCTTGTGTTGGGTTTTAGTGGGAGGTGGGAATACAGACTACAATTTATGGGAGATCGGTTATTGCTGCTAAGAGGCTTTTTTTTTCCTTCCCCTCTTAACAGATAAATGCTGCTCTGTTGTGCTCTGCAGGTCCTGTGTTGACAGACGGCAGCAAAACTTAGCATTATTTATTTGTGGTTTTAGTTGTTTTCTAACAGAAAAAAAGATAAAGGATGAAATGCAGCTGAATTAGGACGCCCTCGCCTTTCTTTTGCAACTAATGCATCAAAAATGAAATGGGGAAAGAGCACTTCTGCAGAGCTCTAGTAAACCACACTTAGAAAAAACCCAACCCAACATTTATCCAAGAAGGAGAATGAAAACAAGCACAACAACAAGAGTCCTGAAAGTTTGCTCCGAGGAGACACCTGGGAAGGTGCAAGGAGGAAGCGAGCAAAAGAAAGTACATAGCATAAGGATGCAAGTGCCACTGGCCCCCATCCTTGACCTGATCCTTCAGCCAGTCTGGAACCCACTACTCTTGTTTGTTTGTCCAGTCCGTACATGAACAGCTTCTCTGCAAGGATCTTCTCGGAGACAGGCTGCCTGGGGAACTTTAGGCTGGAGAAGAGGAGGCTGAGGGGAGACCTCATCGCTCTCTGCAAGTCCCTGAAAGGAGGTTGCAGCGAGGTGGGTGTTGGTCTCTTCTGCCAAGCAACAAGTGAAGGATGAGAGGAAATGGCCTCAAGCTGCACCAGGGGAGGTTTAGATTGGATATTAAGAAAAATGTCTTTACTGAAAGAGCAGTGAAGCACTGGAACAGGCTGCCCAGGGAAGTGGTGGGGTCTCCATCCATGGAGGTGGTAAAAAAATGTGTAGATGTGGCACTTTGGGACATGATTGAGTAGGCACAGTGGTGTTGGGCTGACAGTTGGACTGGGTGATCTTAAAGGTCTTTTCCAATCTTAATGAAGCTATGATTCTGTGATTCTAATTCCAGGTAGATAACATTCAAAACTCTCCCCTCATCTGCTATGCCAGTCTCTCATCACATAAGTTTCTCTAGGTGGCCAAGCAGGATTTCCCCATGGTGAACCCATACTGACCACTCCTGATGATTTTCTCATCCATCAAGTGCCTGGATATGTCTCCAGGATGAGCTGCTCTATCTGTGCTTATAGTTTGGGCTCCAAAGAGATGAAGAGTCTCACATTTATCTGCTCTTCTTGGTGGATGATTGCAGCGAAAGCAACTGCAGGGAAACAGCAGGAAAGAAAAATTCTGGTAGGTCATTATGAAATCTGTTCTCATATGGCCACGTCATCACCAAAGAGCTGAGTTTAGATGAACAAGTAGAAAAGGCACAGAGGGCATCAGCTCTATAGACGATAAATACACATCATTTTCTCCAGTAGCAAAGCCTAACCTTGCTGCAAGGAACTGCCATTTACTTCCAGCACACATGGATTACTCAGAGACAGAGAAGCCAGGGCAAATTAACTCTTGGAGAACAGTGTCTCCCTGGAGACAGGATCAAACCCAGCCTACTCCTTCCCTCCACTGCACACAGACTGAGAACTCGATGGCCTCTTTGATTGCATCCATGGCCATAATAATAACTTTAATTTTTTAGCTTCTTGATTTTAGCACAGACTCCCTTAAAAGCCCAATCAAGAACAATTAAACACAAGAATTAAGTGAAATAAGGCGCCAACAATCTCTGGCGTCTGCCCCTTTTCCCTTAAGTGGGATGGAGGATCAGGAGCTCAGCACTGAGGTTCCTGAGTAAGCCTACAGAGAGAGGCACCCTCAGAACAGATCCAAAAAGCCTTTTTCTTATTAGAAACCATCTGGAATTTGGCAATAAGAGACCTGCAACCCTGCAAGACCAGTGTGATGGAGCCCTAGTTTCCGCTCCCAGTTGGCCTCAGCAATTCATGTGCAATTCCCACATACAAAGGAGGATTTCTAGCCAGCCAGCAGCCTGTTCCATCCTTCCCTGATGATGCTATGATGCTAAGCAGCCTAATATGCAAGTCACTGCTCCAGAAATTATGTAGAATTTACTGGACCTACCTAGGAGAGAGGTTCTGGCCATGGTCCTCTTTCTCATTAGATCCTCATTGGGTTTGAGACACCCACAAGCACTCACACTTCATACAATGCTGAGAAGAGGGACCAGGACACAATTCCTTCCCTTTCATGTCTGTGTGCTCTTTTGCAGATTTGAGGGACAAGGAGGGACGCAGTCCTTGTGCTCGGAACAGCCAGACACTGCTGCAGGCTTATTGCTGACCATCAACAGAGTGGGAACCTAATTTCTAGACCAGAAGCATCTCAAGAAGCTTCCAGGGTTGGCTGCACAATGAGCTCAGGACCCTGAGATTACAGTTTTGACCTTATTCTAGTTTCATTTAAGGACACAGAACTTCAAAATTTGTCAGCTGTCACAGTCCCATTCCAATTCAAGGCTCTCTACTCCTTCACGAATTCATAAGGAAGGCTGAGCAGATGCACCATTAAGTTCAGTTTCCTTATTTTTGATTGCAGGGATAATTATCCCCAACTTCACAGACACAAGACACCCCTAGAGAAAGCACTTGTCACACAGTTTGATGACAGAGGCAGCAACAAAACCCCACTCACCCGGCCACTGGTCTCCTGCCTTGCAAAATAATTGCCTTCCCACCCAGAACTAAAGGTTACAATTACAGTCAGAATGAGTCAAGCCGGAAAGGCCTATTTAAAAAAAAAAAAAAAAAAAGAAGAAAAAAATGGAAAAAGGTTTTAATGAAAACATGCAGGCAATTGTAGGACAGAAAAGCAGCTCATTTTTGTGCTGTACCTTGTTCGCTCGTGCTTTGTCTCAGTTACCAACCATGAATTAAATACTTAAATTAAAACTTTGCTCATCTGGTACCTTTAATACTCAGTCACCAGAAACTGAACATCTGTTTTGGTTTTTAGGAGTGACTCAATGTCATCTACAGCATTAGACAGTGAAGATTACTATTCCTGAGGTTCCTTTTCCCCTCCCCTAGCAACAGGGCTGCTGGCTTTCAGGAGGAGTAATCACAATACAAAATCTTGTAGCAAAACCATTGCAGATGGACACAAGTTGAGGAGGAAGCACAGGGCCCTACGAGTCCAGGCTGAGAGAGTTGGGGCTGTTCAGCCTGGAGAAGAGAAGGTTCCAAGGAAACCTTATGGTGACCTTCCAGTACCTGAAGAGAGCCTACAAGAAAGAAGAAGAGGGAATTTTTACAAAGATATGGAGTGGTAGGAGGTGGGGAAATGGCTTTAAATTGGAAGGGGGAAGGTTTAGACCAGACATAAGGAGGAAATTTGGGGGTTGGAACTAGATGATCTTTAAGGTCCCTTCCAACCCAACCTATTCTATGATTCTATGAAAATCTTTACAGTGAAGGTGGTGAAGAACTGAAACAAATTAGAGTGGCCTTCCAGTATCTGAAGGGGCTACGAGAAAGCTGGGGAGGGGCTTTTCATAAGGGCCAGGAGTGATAGGAGGAGGGGGAGTGGTTTTAAATTGGAAGGGGGAAGATTTGCATTAGATATTAGGAAGAAATTCTTTATTATGAGGGTGGGGACGCCCTGGGAAGTCGTGGCTGACCCATCCCTGGAGGTGTTTAAGGCCAGGTTGGCTGGAGCTTTGAGCAACCTGGTCCAGAGGGAGGTGTCCCTGCCCATGGCAGGGGGTTGGAACTGGATGGGCTTTAAGTTTTCTTCCAACCCAAACCATTCTACGATTCTACGACCCAGGAAGGTTTTATCTTCAGCTGGAATCAAACTGACTGAGATGCTAGCAGCGCATACCTGTGCCCCGCAGCTCCCAAGGATCGATACGCCATTGCAGGGTGATGCATGGATTTCAGGCCTCGGAGAAGCAGCTATCTCCTGCTGTGTTTACAGTAAGCACGATAAACACACCGCAATTAAAATGACTCCGGCGGCACTCTCAGTATGTGCATCCCCCCTCAGCCCTGAGCCTGAAAGCAATCCTAAAGGTTTATCTATGATTTAACCTCCGCTGGCTTTGGGCACAGCAGATAGCTGAGCATCACGGATCTTCATCAGCAGTGAAGTGCCCGAGGCAGAAGCGTCGCTTTGGAAAGGGGATGCAGCAGCAGGAAATATCCCTGTACCGAGGGACCCAATTAACTGGCTGATAGAAGACACCAGCATCCGATTAACGCAGTGGATGTTGTGCATGCACAAAGGAACGCCCCGCCTGGGAACAGTACTTCAAGGGCAATAAATGCCATGTCTGTGTGCAAGGGGAGAGCCTGGACATGGTCATCATCTTGGAAGGAGATGGGATCTGTGCAATATCCAAGTGGGCTGACAAATCGATCATTAACAGCCATTTCCCTTCTTGTTTTTGAAAGGTTGATCTGGCCAAGCAAGCACAGGGAACACCATCCTGTCTCCATTAATGCTCCCTGCCTGCACCCAGAGCTCTTCAGGGCAGCCTCAAGAGGAGCTGATCGATCTCAGCCATTCAGCTCTGGTATTGCTCACCTCATGCCAATGCATCTTTCTTGTCACATAGTTGAGTATCGATGACATTTTCTGCCCCACACGTGGCTGGGTTTTAATGAGAAACATCGCTGTTTCGTAGGTCATTCAGTGAATGACTATTTGCCCTGGAAGAGCATTAGGCAGTAAGCGAAGCCGGAGATCCCACCTTTACCTCACCAAGCAGCAGCTGCAAAACTTCCACACGTGTGGAAGGCAGGTAGTGGGGCACAGGAGGTTTCACCGCTTCCCATACCAGATGTGGGTGCATCACACTTGAAGGGTTTAACACTTCACTTCACGCTCCGCATACTGATAAGGGCACTCCCTTGAGGATGCAGAGTGGTGAAGCATTGGAAGAGGCTGCCTGGCAAAATGGTGGAGTCCCCATCCCGGGAGGTGTTCATAACCCATGTAGATATGGCACTCTGGGACATGGTTTAGTAGGCAGGGTGGTGTTAGGCTGGAAATTGGACTGAATGATCTTAGAGGTCTTTTCCAGCCTTAATGATTCTATGGTTTTATTGTTAACCTGCTGGGGGACAGAGTTCCAGAAGGAAATCTAGGGAAACCTCTGTTCATGGATCCCAGTTGAGCCCTTTAACCTCCAAAATGTTTCTTCCCCCTTCAGTAAACTCTTAAAAAATAGCGTGCATAGTCGCAACTTGAGACTGTCCAAATATGCACGACAAACCACAACTAAGATGCGTTTAATTCCATACCTCCCACAGCAGCCAGCAGCAGGTCTTGGAAGCAAGACCAGCATGTACCATGTTCTCCCAAGAACGCTCCCCAGACTCGATCACAGACTGTTTCTGTCCAGGGGTCTCAGTACTTTCCTTCCATGAGTTTATCCAGTCACCTTTCTGATCCACCTAAGCTTTTAGGCATTCCACAGCAAGTAGTACCACAAGCTTAACACACGTGGAAGTGCTTCCAAGCACCAGCTAGTGGTGGTGGGGAGGACATGCTACCAGAACAAGACCATCAACTCCAAAACCTACAATATTTACAGCCGACAAAGGTCCATCAAGTTCTCACCCCAAGGTAACTACAGCATAACTACAGCGTACGACAAACAAGTGTTGCCACGCAAGTATTAAAGATACAAATTGCACTCCACATTAGTGCCTACATGGGGAATGAAGCAGAAGAACTGGTTTGGAAAGTGAAGAGGAAAGAAAATACAGATGACTCCGATAACATGTCTAATTAATAAAGCATAAACTAGATAAACTGGTTCAGTCTGCACGTCTCATCTGCTTTGCCTTCAGTCAGGATGGTTCCCATCTCTACAACTGCCAGTTTCCGTGCAGATATTCCCGCGTGCCGACAAGCCAAAGACATGCCTCGAGCACCCAGTGCATCTGCTCTTCTATGGCGCAATCGCACGTCGTTGCCTTCTTCATGGAGGAAGAAGGGATGAACAATGAAAAACATGAGTGCTCAGTATGCAAAGCATAGTCCTGAAACACTAAGGCTCTATCCCGAGGTTAAAAGATAAGAGTACGGCATGAGTTTGTCTTAACTTCGTAGTCACCAGTACTCCGTGGCCTGTAGACGGGTACTAATCTACCTTTGAAGCCTTAACCTCCCAATATTTTTTATTCTGTCACACTTCAAATGACTTTGCAATCAACTTGTGTGAAGTTCTACAGTGTAAATGCTGATGTATGAAGACATCTTTGTGGTGAGACTAAGTACAGCTCCCTGTGGTCATCAGTTCAAGCTATAAGTTCAGGTTCAGACAGGGTCTTCATCCCTGCATGCTTTGGGTCCTCCTTTTGGAAACACTGAGCAGAGAAGACACTCACCGTAGAGTCGCAACAACCAGAAACATCCAGACACTCTTGAGAACATGCACCCTGGCTATAAAAACTTCAACAAAAGGGAAAAAGCAAGCAAGAAAAGCAATAGGTGCATCTCTGGTCAGTGGCAGAACCAAGGACAGGATGTGGGAGATGTACGACTGGACTTGGTGATCTCAAAGGTCTTTTCCAACCAAACAATTCTATGATTCTATGAGATGGGAGAAGAATATCCAAAGCCCGTTGCCACCCCAACAAAGCATTCCATGACTTAAAGTGAGTGGAGAAAAGGTCAGTAGGAGGTGCAGCCAGCACAAGGCAGGGATTTCAGCCAGTATGTATGAAAACTGCATACGCGTTGAGAGAAGTGGCAGGTCTTTACATAGACACAGTACCATTCCTGCTCCCCCAGGGAAATGGGAACAGAGGGAAGGAATCCTCTGCTTTTTAAGAGGATTTCTCTTCAGGTTTTAAATCTGTGAGAAATTTTGAGACTCAGCATCCAGGGACAGCCAGCAGAGAGCATAAGGAGCAGAGCATAAGGAGCAGAAAACTTGCCCCTCACAAAGCAAAGCAACCTTGCAGAGCGTATTTTCCTCTTTCCTCTTTCAAAGCTGAGCACATTTGTAACACTTGCTTCATAACAGGCAGCGGGATAGAGGCAAGAGCTGTTTCCAAGTCCAGGCACAGTCCTTCAGAACAAGAAAAAACATCCCGTCAAGTGGTGCCGTCAGTCCTGGTGCTTTCACCACACTGATGCTCAGCTGAGGACAGGCTGACTCGTTCACTCTGGTTAAAAACCCAACCACCAACCCAAGTCAGCCTGCTGGAGATCGTAGAGGTTGCATTGTTAGAGGTGGATTTTACAAAAATGGAAACTCTTCAAGGACGTTAAATCCATCAGAGACAGCGAGGAGGCTACAGTCAGTTACAGAATCACAGAATGGTTTGTTGGAAGGGACCTTAAAGATCATCCAGCTCCAAATCGCCTGCCATGGGCAGGGACACCTCCCACTGGATCAGGCTGCTCAAAGTCCCACCCAACTTGGTCTTGAACACCTCCAGGGATGAGGTATCCACAACTTCTCTGGGCAACCTCTGCCAGTGCCTCACCATCCTCACAGGAAAACATTTCTTCCTAAGACGTCACCTCAATCTCTCCTCTTTCAGCTTAAAACCATTCACCCTCATCCTATCTCTGCACTTCCTGATCAAGAGCTCCCTCCCAGCTTTCCTGCAGCCCCTTTCAGGTACTGGAAGGCTCCGAGGAGACCTCAGAGGAGACCTTCTCTTCTCCAGGCTAAACCCCAACTCTCTCAGCCTGGCCTCCTATGGGAGGTGCTCCAGCCCTCGGATCATCTTGGTGGCCTTCTCTGGACCTGCTCGAGCAGATCCATGGTAGAGAATTCAGAGAAGCTTTGCTTGTATCCCTTCACGCAGGCCCAGAGTGGCCAATGGCACCTGCTCCCGAGCAAACTAGCAAGAGTCAGACCCTGAGAAGACTATGATTTTCTTTATGCCTCACGAAGGAAGAGGAATGGAACTGAATAAGCAACATCCCATTGAGAAATTCCACACCACACCTACAATTACATACAAGAAATAAATCAGCCGAGCGTTCAAGCCAGTGAAACAGGGAATGCCGAACCTTTATTAAAGGAAAACCTCAAGTAACTGGGATGCAAACAAGCTTATATCCACCTGGGATGCCAAATCCCTTTCACCTTCTTTGCACTAAAGAGCTATAAAGGCCTTATCTGCAGTCAGAGCTGGCTTGAGGAAGGATCTAGGGGAGAATCTGCCATCGTAGAAGCATCCCTAGCCCAAGCCACTGAGCTCCAGCCACGAGTGCTGGGGACATCCAACCACTACAGCTCGTTCCAGCCCATCTCCCATCTCCACACCCCTCAAAATTCAACAGCATTAAACAGCAGAGAGCTTTGGTTTGTAAATCACAGTTGCTACGCTCAGGATCATCGTTCATCACGACTGCAGTGTCTAAGGAACAACAAAGCAGTGACGGCAAAATCCTACAGCACGGATTTGTTCGCCAGACTGCTCTGTTAAAGCTAAATGGAGAGAGAGCATGTGTGTGGCTGGAACCTCATCCCAAGGAGGTCAAACAGCGCAGGAAGCCTCAACTGCACTGGAATAGTCAAGATCTCAGAGAAATTACTTAAAAGCAAGCTGTTTTCCTCCAGAAACAGACAATAAATTGCTAGTAGCATCACAGAAGTCTTTCTTCTGACAAGGAACTGGATACATAGGGATGGAGCTAACTCAGGCACATGCACAAAATAAAAGACAAATTTAACTGCAACTTGCTGATGATGCTGAGACGGGACCAGGGGGGCAGGAGAGATTGGGGCAGCAGCCAGTGCTTTGGAAGAGGCACGGAAACAAGTTTCCACAGGAGCGTGTTTCTCTAAAGTCAGATGCATTAGATCATCTCATCCTCTAGAGTATGTTGTTTCCTAATGTTTTGCCCAGACCAATTTCAAATGTCAAAAGTGATGGTTGGGTTGGTTGGGTTTGTTGGTTTTTTAACTACCTTGAGTCCCCACGGAGCCAGCCAAGGATGAGAACTTTAGATTCTCATTCTGTCTTTCACATTACAAATGCAGTTACAGCTGCAGCCTGTTTACAGCATCTCCTGTCACACAGCTTCTGTAAGAGGCTGACAGAACAGCTTGCTTTTCCCGTGGAGTTAGAGAAGTCCATGCGAGTCCTATGGTGCTTACAGAATTTAAGGCAGGCATGTGTTGTCTCAAGGGACGAGCATCCCTCGGAGAAAGCCATTCACAGTCTTCTGAACAGACACAATGAAAAGCCCTTGTGAAGTACTCACCCCGAAATCCATTGAGAGGTGCCGCTGCCCATGGCAGGGGGGTTGGAACTGGATGATCTTTAAGGTCCCTTCCAACCCAAACCATTCTATGAAATACAGACTAATTTCAAAATAGCCTTATTCCTCTTGCTTTCCACTTCCCTCAGCCAGTTAATGAAGAAAAATCTTCACTACAAGAGGGAGATATTTAGATGTGTGTGATGGTTTGGGTGTGGACAGTCTCGCCCTACATGGATGCAAGAGATGTGGGATCGAGCAAAGAAATGGATCACAGGACTAATGTTCAGGTTAGAATGACTCCTCTTCCCAGACACAGTGAGCATCTTGGATTCAGCTCTTGGATAACTCTAGAAGGAAATTAGCACTACAAGCTGTGAACATCTGGATACAGACAGTTAAACAAGATACTATCATCAGGTCACATCTGGTTTCCACATTTTCATTTCAGCCTACCGCAAGGCAAGAGCCAGGCGGTCAGGGCAACCAGATGGAGATGGGAGAATCTCTGTGGTGAGTTACTTGGGGTCCTCCGAGCTGAACGATCACACTGTCAGCAGGTGAGAGAGCTCCCTTCTCCACCACCTCCCCATCTCAGGCATTCCCACAGCCACCCGTGCCAGCTTTTTTGTCAGCCACAGCGAGCCAACTCGCCTTGCGAACGTGCCAGAATGTCAGCTGGGACAGCGTGCCGAGCCCAGGAGGCAGCTTTAATGCCAAGGTAAGCAAGCTGAGCTGCCTCATCCGACCATCTGATGTGGTCCAGCACGTGCAGAAAGGAGGGGAAAAAAACCCCAGACTCTCTAAAACAACAATACTTACATCTTACATCTACCCCATAACAACTAATCAGCTCTTCACACCTTAATTCCCTTTGGACGCCGGGGTGATGGCCCTCCCTGCTCAATCAGCACTAACTAATGAGGCAACACTTCTGCACCCAAGAAAACACCTAATTTTGACAAGACAGGGCTTAACAGCCAGTTTGTAAGCAGTAAATGGGAATAGTAAGTGCAAATACTAATATTTTACTCTTGGAGTCCTGTGTCCAGTTCTGGAATCCCCAACATAAGAATGAGATGGAACTGTTGGAATGGGTACAGAGGAGGCCACGAAGATGAAGCAAGGGCTGGAGCACCTCTGCTGTGAGGACAGGCTGAGAGAGTCGGGGTTCTTCAGCCTGGAGAACAGAAGGCTCCAGGGAGACTTTAGAGCAGCTTCTAGTACCTGAAGGGGCTCCAGGAAAGCTGGGGAAGGACTTTTTATGAGGCCCATGAGTGATAGGACAAGAGGGAATAGCTTTAAATTGGAAGGGGGAAGATTTAGATTGGACATTAGGGTGTAATTCTTCACGATGAGGGTGTTGAGGCACTGACACAGGTTGCCCAGAGGAGTTGTGGCTGCCCCATCCCCTGGAGATGTTCAAGGTCAGGTTGGATGGGGCTTTGGGCAGCCTGGTCCGTTAGGAGGTGTCCCTGCCCATGGCAGGGGGTTGGAATCTGATGGGCTTTAAGGTCCTTTCCAATGCAAACCATTTGATGATTCTATGAAATATTAATGGTGAAAGAGGCACAGGTAGCACCAAGGTTAAAAGGGAGATAAATGGGATGGGACTAAATGACTGAGTTCAGCTAACAGCACAAGCCAGGCTATCAAAGACAACAAAGTTTAGCAGCTTATTATTAATACTGAAGCCTCTGCTGAATGGTTACTGCCAGGTTCTCTAAGCAAGAGACTTCAGGCTTAAAGCATTTCAAAGGCTGGCACTTCTCAACAAGCATGGAATTCCTCTTTGGACTTCCCATCTCTCCCCCTTTCCCTAGGGACAGCAGGCAGCCTGGTATGATGCAAGAGGACTATGCTGGTCCCTCCTGGGGCACAAAAACCAAGGCAGGCATCGATAAATGGGAAGAGGATGGTAAGCGAAGAGAAGCTCATGGAAGAGAGCTCACAGAAGACAGGAATACTAAAGAGTTTCAACTCTGAAGCCAGGGAAGACTTAATAGGCATCCTTGCACCTGAAGCTGCTAAGAAATAACGCTGCCCAGAGGAAAGAAAAACTACAAGTGGAAGAATTAAGTGGGCAAGTGCTTGACCTAAGCATGATTCTGTCAGAGATAATTTATGGAATGGGTTTGGAAAAGCAAAGGAGGATGGGGGAAGAAAGGGCAGCATGGGTATTCCCAGGCTTTCTGCCTGCAAGTAACTTATTCCAAGATCATCTTTCGGCTCTTGGCTGTGGAGATGGAAGGGCAGGATCCAAGAATAGCTCACAGCAGGGAGATGAAAACGGCTTCTTGGTGTCTCTCTCCTGTGCTGCAGGACGGTTTCACAGCGAGGTTTCAGTGTGTGCCAGAAGCTCTGGGCTCAGGACCCAAAACCCACTGGCTATGGGCAGGGCAGAGGGCGAGGTGGACCTCCACCATGACCTGTGCAGGGATGTGCTTCCACAAGCACGCGCACGCACACTAGAATCCTCCCGGCTGGGCCAGTCGGAGGGGTGAGTGCACAAGGATGTCTGCGAGAAAAACTGCAGCAAAGCCTGGGAGCCACGCTCCACGAAGCCAAATGCTGCACTACGATTGAAATAAGCCAAGATTCTAAGGTGTCTGTTCAACATCGCTGGGCTCTGAGCCAAGGGGAACTTCAGCAGAAACAAGGTTTTCCCAAAGTCAATCGCTTTTTGTTGCTTCCAGAATTGATACCTGTTCAATCTCAGTGTCTCCATCTGGCACAACAAGCCAAAATTGTGCTCAGGAACTCAAGCAGCTCTTATTAGCAAGAATAGATTTAAGCCTCTTTAACTGCTTGAAAGGAGGTTGGAGCGAGGTGGGTGTTGGTCTCTTCTCCCAAGTAAGAAGTGATAGGATGAGAGGAAATGGCCTCAAGTTGCACCAGGGGAGGTTTAGATTGGATATGAGGAAAAATGTCTTTAGTGAAAGAGCAGTAAAGCTTTGGAAGAGGCTGCCCAGGGAGGCAGTGGCGTCACCATCCCTGAAGGTATTAAAATATGTGTAGACCTGGGACTTTGGGACATGGTTTAGTAGGCACGGTGGTGTTGGGCTGACAGTTGAACTGGATGATCTTAGAGATCTTTTCCAACTTCAATGATTCTATCATTCCATACATATTTGGTTCCTCTCCCCCATACCTTTGCTTCCCTATGTTGCCCAGGGCGCTCACCTCTCTCCAGAGGTAGATCCAAGTGCTTCTGCAACCCAGGCAGCTCAGAGCTGGCATTCAGGGTCAGACTCAGGATCACAGAAGCACAGGATAGTGTGGGTTGGAAGGGACCTTGAAGGTCAAATACTTTGAAAGCTTTGGAGCACTTTATTCAATGTTTTGACTGCTTCAAAGTAAAAACAGGTCCCAACTTCCAAAAACACATGAACTAAAACCACTAGCAATGAGAAAAATTGATTCTAATGTAACATTCGACTCTGGAGTTTGACAGGGTCATTTGCACATCAAGAGACCACAGATAAATTGGGGCAGTCAGAGACATCTGAGAACGGGCTGAAGAACAATAAAGAACCACAATAGGGTCTCGGGAAGAGTTTCATTCAAGAGGAACATGAAATCATAGAATCATAGAATGGTTTGTGTTGGAAGGGACCTTAAGGATCATGCAGTTCCAAACCCCCTGCCATGGGTAGGGACACCTTCCACTAGATAAGTTGTTCATAGCTCTACCCAACCTGGCCTTGAACACCTCAAAAATACCTTCATAACTTTGACAAAAGCCATGGATCACTGAGAGCTGGCCCGAAGAAAAGTAGTTGGTAGCCCACATCCAAACAATGGCTTTGTCCCACAGCCAGCATCAGAGGCCACACTGCCACCCAAGGTCTCCAGAAGTCTCCAAAACACCCACCAAAACTGCCAGAACCAAGTGGCTGAACTTTGATTCACCTGGAGCAGGGGCTGCAGCACCTCTGGAGGGCAGAGGAAAGGAAAGCTACACCTCCAATGCTCAAGGCACACCTGCTCCACCCCTCAAATGAGGCTCAATTCTACTACCAAGTCTGGTCCCTTCATCTTGAAAAACCACTGTTCTCTGCTTCACCGCCACGCCGCACAGAACTGCACGATGAAGAATCAAAGGTGAAAGCAAACCCAGAAGCTCAGCTCAGCATCTGCTGCAGTCCCCAGCTCTCCAGCATCCCTCTTCCCCCGGGATGGGGAGCAGGGCAGGACCTCGGCTGCTGGAGAGGGGCTGCCAACAGCTCCACTCTAACAAGATCTCGAGGGAAACACAACCTCCCAATGCAAGGAACAGCCCTGCAGCCGGCTCCTCACGCTGGAAACCAGCACACAGATACCAAGGGCAAACCACTGGATCAAAGGGAAGGAGAAAAACCCTCTTAGGCTGCCGCAGCCTGAAACCCTGTACTTGGAGGCTTTGCCACACTGCAGATTCTCACCATCTGAGACAGCCAGGCAGAAAAATCTCAGGCTGTGGGGAGACCAGAAGTGATAAAAGCCTTTTTTTATACCTTTTATGCTGCCCTATCCCAGTCCCAAACTGCAGGAGGGACACAAGAGACTAAGCTCTGGATGTCAGGCACTCACTCGGGAGGGTAACCTCTTCAAGCATCGAGTCAAAGCATCCCAAAGGAGCTGAGTTGCAATTTGTCACCTAAACAGCAAAATAACCCTCCTGCAAATGCCCTGCACCAACAGGTCAGCCCTGTCAGTGAAGACAAAGCTCAATCGATGCTTTAAAAGATCTGTAACAATTACTGTAACAGGCAAAATGGAAAAAAGAAGAGAGAGAAGCAGCAGCTGTTCTTCATTCCTCCAGGCATGGGACCTGCTGCCGGCAGGGTTTCTGTAGGATCTGCCTGCACTGTGGCATCAGAATGGGGACCCCACATACACTGCCACAAGCATTTAAGGGCTGTAAACGGCTGCAGTGACACAGAAAACGGCTGCAAAGGCTCAGACACGGCTGTAGGATGGGACCAGCCCCAGCCACGATGAGTGTGGCTGAGGTTATCTCGACCTTTTCGTGCTGGGCTGCAAACCAGGGAAAAATATCCACTCACCCACAAAAGCTGGCTGCTGCACTACCACCAGTGCGCTCCGTTAGTTAATTACTCACATTTCTGTAGCTGCATCGCCTTAATGAAGCGGCAGAGGAAGAAAAATTCAACACCAAATACAAAGAGGCAATCTCAGCTGGCCAGTGGGTGGCATTGGTTTAGTATTTGATAGGAACAGTTGGACTCGATGATCCGATGGGTCTTTTCCAACCTGGTGATTCTATGATTCTGTGTTGGCAGATGGGGCTCCAGGAACCTATATTCCCTTAAATCTGCATCGCGTTTCTCAGCCCGTGGGGCAACAAACAGCACCAAGTGAGATCCCATTACACACACAACACCCTCCTTGCACGGTGGAGCCACACCGTGAGTCCCATTAGAGGAGGAAGCCTTAAACGCTGCCAAACACATATTTAAAGCTTCCCTCCCAAACTATCCGTGGTTGAGATCTCCTCTCTGGACACCAACAAGCAGGAACTTGTTTCAGGCAGCAACATCAACTTAAACAGGTTGGTCTTCTCATCCAAAGGCTGCTGGGATGTGCAGGGATCGGTCAGCCTTAGTGAAGCCACGATCACCAACCCAAGCAGAACCTCGCAGCCATCTCTCCGCTCCTCGGAGCAGCTAGAAGAGGCTGGCATTGCTGCTCGCCACGCCACAGCTTTCCACAGCAGCTAAACATGCTAATCTCCAAAAATCCCATGTTGGCAATGCTAAATCCACTCTACAAAAATAAAACCATTCCAAATAAGCCATGCAAAGGCTGCTGAGCGAGTATTGAGCAACTGCAGAGTCCTTGGTTTCCTACACACAGTCATGATCTTGCAGTAACTTCAAAACAAAACATGGAATAAGTCAGCTCCTGGGCTTGGATGCTGAGGAGCGCAGCTTTCCTGTCACCGCTGAGATTGCTTTGCTGCCCAGGAACCCTCGCTGAAGTTTCCACCTAGCTGTCACCAGATCTGCGTGGCTCATGTCTGAAGCACTTTTTCCCCCTTAGGAATTTCCACATCTCCCACACATGTGTACACAGACTTCCTCGTTCTATGTCCAGCAGTCAAATAAGCACAGTTTTCAGAATGAAAAGTTCAATTTCTCAACCTTAAAATTCAAAAAGGAGGGTTGTTTGAGGGTTGAGCTTCTTGGCTTTGCTTCTGGGGATTGAAAGGGGAATGAGAATGGATGTTTCCAGACACACCCATCACGTGCTGTGTGATTATTCATAGAATCACAGAGGTTGCAAAAGACCTCTAAGGTCACCCTGTCCAACCATCAGACCAACATGACTGTGCCTACTGAACCATGTCACCAAGTGCCACGTTTACAAACTTTTTCAAACACCTCCAGCGACAGCGACTCCACCACTTCCCTGGCTTTCAATGCTTCATCACTCTTTAAGTAAAGACATTTTTCCAATATCCAATCGAAACTTCCCTTGGTGTGACTTGAGGCCATTTCCTCTTGTCCAATCGCTTGTTACTTGGGAGAAGAGACCGACGCTCACTTCACTACAACCTCCTTTCAGGGAGCTGCAGAGAGTGATGAGGTCTCCCCTCAGCCTCCTCTTCTCCAGGCTAAACAACCCCAGGTCCCTCAGCTGCTCCCCATAACCCATGTGCTCCAGCCCCTTCCCCAGCTCCATTCTCCACCTTTGGACATGCCCCAGCAAGAAGCATCTTCCATTCAGAAGGGGCAAGCTGCAAACTCAAGTAGCCTCACACCTTCCGTTGCTCTTAGACTTACTACAGAACTAGTTTCAATAACGATGAGCAGAAGCGAGCTGGGTGGCTGGGTGAACAGCTTCTTTCAGGCTTGCAGCAAACTAGAGCCATGAATGTCCTACCAGCTGCCAGGCTTGTCCCCCAAATAACCTATAAGGGCCAAAGAACCCTCTTCTGCACAATGCCAAGTGTCCTCAGAGCCCCTCAGTCTTCATGGGAATGGAGATCAAGCAACACTTGGTAAGATCAAGTCCAGGCACTGACTCAAGGCTCCACCGAAACACCAACCTCTCTGCTGGGAAGGGATGCACTGTAGGGAAAGTCACAGCTTTGGAAAGGGAACAATGCTGGGGTCACAGCACCTCTATGGAGAAATCACCACCCTCTCTAACAGCACGTGTCCCCTCTCGAGCCTGCTGACACCTCCCTGTGCCCCCTTCCCAGAGGAGCATCACTGCGTTGGGCAACAGGGCTGCATCACGTGCTCCATCCCACGCTGCTCACTCAGCTGCATGAGAGACAAAACAAGGACTGAGCGCTCCCCGGGTTCCTCTTTTCTTGCCACAAACAGGCCGAGATCCAGCTTAGGGTTTATCTTTTTAAAAGAACTCCTTGCATTTCACAATCTATCTCCATGTTTCCCCACAAGGAAGGCAACATATGGGAAGTTACATAAACCCAAACACCCTCCCGCCCCGAATATGCTTTATCCTGGGAAAAAAATGCTTCTACCCAGCACTGAGCTCCCTTTAACACATTTCAAGGAAGGCAAAGAGTAAGTCCTCCACCACACAGGGGATAAGGCATGGACACAAGAAGTGATATCATAGAACCACTAGGTTGGAAAAGACCTTTGAGATCGTCAAGCCCAACCTTACCTGTCCACTAATAAGCCAGATCCCTAAGCACTTCATCTACCCGGCTGTTAAACACTTCCAGGGATGGGGACCTCACCACTTCCCTGGGCAGCCACTGTCAGTGCTTGATAACCCTTTCGGTGAAGAAGTTTTTCCTAATGTCCAATCAGATACGGGCATGTCTACGCAGTCTCTCTTGGGTGGATCACGACAGATACCACCTCTGTAAACAGGCCCCCACAGCCCTGTTTTCAGATCTGTATCCCTAGGAGTTCCTCACCAAGGGACATGACCTCCCATACAGACCCTCTCAACAGCAACTAAGAGGGATGGAGACGCTTTGGTACCCTTCAAGCCATCCTGTCATGCCAGGGGACCCAGGGTGGAGAGTGCTCCAGCAGCCACCGGGTTTGCCAGTCACTCTGGAACCTCAGCCAAGGAGGAGATGGCATAGTCACTCTTTCCTCACATGTTAAAGGAGATAAGCTGCTCTTCTCTCACACACTAAGGAGACAAGTGAGGAGATGCTCTTAGAGACTAGGTTGTCTGGCCATGGAAACGGTCTTCTCTGTGTTTTTCCATATTCTCCTATATAACCTTAGAAAATCATAGAATCACCAGGTTGGAAAAGACCCACTGGATCATCGAGTCCAACCATTCCTATCAAACACTAAACCATGTCCCTCAGCACCTTGTCCACCCGTGCCTTAAGCACCTCCGGGGAAGGTGACTCAACCACCTCCCTGGGCAGCCTCTGCCAGTGCCCAATGACCCTTTCCGTGAAATTTTTTTTCCTAATGTCCATCTTGAACCACCCCTGGTGGAGCTTGAGGTCATTCCCTCTTGTCCTGTCCCCTGTCACTTGGGAGAAGAGCCCAGCTCCCTCCTTTCAGGCAGTTGTAGAGAGCAATGAGGTCTCCCCTCAGCCTCCTCTTCTCCAGGCTAAACAACTCCAGCTCTCTCTAATAATTTAACCTCTCTAATCCCATTCTTCCAGCCAGCCAAGCAGATAAAACTAAGCCTCTGCCCTTGAGTCAAAGCTCCCATCTAGCATTCCCACCCTGCCACCGGAACAGGAATGCAAATTGTACATGGTGACTGGGATTAAAAACATCTCTCTGCCTCTAGCCAAATAGATTTAAAGTCTCCTCAGGAGAAAATCTTGAGGATTATCCATGCTTTCCAATTTATTATTCATTTCATCTCCGTTCATCTCTAATTCATTGTTCAGGCCTGGTAGGGATGGAATTAGTGTTTTCCAGGAGACACGTGAAGCTGTAGATTTGGGCAGATTAAAGAGGTGCCCTTCTGATCTGGCTGCGGAGAGGGGTGGGGGAAGACTAAGCCTGTACTTCCAGAGAACAATTAATCATAGAATCATAGAATGGTTTGGGTTGGAAGGGACTATGAAGGTCATCCAGTCCAACCCCCTGCAGTGAGCAGGGACATCTTCAAAAAGATGAGGTTGCTCAGAGACCCATTCAACCTGACCTCGAATGCTTCCAGAGACAGGGCATCTCCCACCTCCCTGGGCCAGAGTTTCACCACCCTCAGTTTTAAAAATGTCTTCAAAATATCTAGTCTAAACATTTCCTCTTTCAGTTTAAAAATATCACACTTTCTCCTATTGCTATAGACCCTGCTCAAAAGTTCTCCCCTAGCAATCCTGTAGCCCCTTTTAAGTATTGAAAGGCTGCAACACGGTTCCTTCAGAGTCTTCTCTTCTCCAGGCTGAACAAACCCAATTATCTCAGTCTGGCCTCATAGCAGAGGTGCTCCAGCCTTCGCAACATCTTCATGGCCTCCTCTGAACCCATTCCAACAGTTCCATCTCCTTCTTAAGCTGGGGATTCCAGACCTGGACCCAGGACTCCAGAGCAGAGGAGGAGAATCCCCTCCCTCGCCCTGCTCGCCACGCTTCTATTGATGCAGCCCAGGACACTGTTGGTCTTCTGAGCTGCGAGCACACATTGTCAGCTCTTAATAAATATACAAACACAGAACTGAGAACAGGCTTAAAATCAAAAACTGCTGAGCCTTCGCTCTCCAGAGCAGCCAGTTTGCAAAAGAGTCAAATCCGGAGACTCCGAGACGCACCACGTGTTAAGCAACGCTGGAAAACACATGTGAATCTATTTAATTTCAGGCTTCTCAAGCATATCCATAAGAGTTTCACTTTTGGAACCAAAGCAAGATGATTATCTGCTGGCATGATAAACACATTATTCAAATGGTGAAGCGAGTTTTGCCGGCTGCCCTGCCACACACTATCGCGAGGAAAATTTATAGTACCTCCAAAGCTTCAAGTTGAGAGCCAGGATATCCCCGTGCTGCGCGTGGTGCCTGGAACAAGAGGTTGCCCTTTTCCAGAGCACTGCTGGAATCCTAAGAAACCACTAAAATGGAATCTTTAGAAACCACTAAAATGCTTTTTTTTTTTTTTAAAAAAAAAAAGCAAATGCTGTTCTTCATATTTTTCCTCTTACTCAGCAAGATTTACATATTTGAGGGTTTCTGCCTTTTAGAAGCTTCTAAAGCATCGTAACTGTAATATCTGTCCCTTCTGCAGCCCAGGTTCAGCTGAGCCTCTTGGACCACCTTGTCACCAGCAGCCACCAGCCCTGAGCTTTTCTTTCACAAACCCACTTCACCGCCTCGACTGGTCACTTCTTCTCCATCTCCAACCCCTCCTCCCTCTCTGTTTCTCCTCCATCTCCCTGGTCAGGGGCTGCAAAGCACATAGCAGAGTCTTTCATGGACTGAGTAAGCACAGCTACAGCCAATGTCTTCCCACATTAAATGGAATGACCTCCAGGTCAGTGCAGGTCCTCCCTTTCTTTCGGTTATTTCCCTCTTTGAAATAACAGAGGTGAATAAACAGAATCTCCACCAGATCTATTGAGGTCACACTATCCGTTATCACTTTGGTGCTCACCTGAAAGCTCTTGAAGACAAGACTATTTCAAAAGGGTGAAGTAAGAGATGCCCAGCAGACAGTGAGCAGGACTTCAAGCTGGTTGCAACGCTAACGCATGTTGAGGCCGGGAGCGGAGTCCCTGGCTGCAGAACGCTCTCTGACACATACCATGATGTAATTTGCTAACACAAATTAGTAATATCGGCCCTTAGCCAGCTATAATTTGTGAATGAAGTGTTTGAAATCCCCAGAGTCTGAGTTGAGACACTAACGCTGAAAACACAGGGTCCCAAGCAAGGGATGGACCTCACACAGTCCCAGAGATAAAAGGAGGATCTGCTTCTTGGTTTGTAAGTACCATAAAGTTCACCACTATAGCTGAACCGCGTAGTGGCAGCGTTCCCAAGGGCAACTGCACTCCAGAAAAGCCTCAGAACTGCGTAGCCCATCTCGTTCACATCATCTCTCATCACTGCTCTTCCTGGTCAACCAAAGTTAAAGATGAGCCAGCATGAGCACACCAGAATGCACACTAAAAAAAAACAGACATGGAAGAAGACATGTGGGATGGAGAGAAGACAAGCAAGGATGGTTGAGAATCAGTTGTGGGGAAACCCTCTCCAAGTTGCCTTCTGGTCAGAAGCCCAGCTCCTTGGAGAAGAGCATCTGAGCACGGTCCCAGGGAGACGTCTTGTCTTCAGCTGTTAAACCAGAAAAAGGCCTGCTGCTGCCTGCAGCCCTGGAGCAAGGTCACGGCCGAGAGGGTGGAGACCAAAGCAAGCTAAACCCCTGGGTTTTAGATCATCAGAACTATCATAACTCAGAGAAGTTATTTCGAAACATCAGGCATGATAAGGGAAGGGAGTCATCCCAAGGGGGGCCGATCCAACCGCAGTGCAATCCAGTGTTGATTGATTCACTGCTCACACCTGAATGGAGGTTTCTTGTCACCTATTACTTCATTTGGATACGCAAAACCTGCAAGCTCAAACATGCCGAGCTCTGTTTGTAAGACTGGTTTGCTGCCGCAGCACCTCTGCGATCAGCCTTGAACACACTTTTATCGAGCAAGCTTGGAGTGTCAAACTGTGTTTTGGACACCCCAGATAGGTCCAAAGACAGGTCTTAAAACTCCTAGCCAGGTTGCATCCATCAGTCACGATTCCCAGCAGTCAGGTACCCAGACTCTGTGAATCCTGTCTCACTCGTACTGTGTCTCCTTGCCAGCTGGGATTTCCAAGCCAGACTTCTCCCATTTCCACTGCCTCTAGGGCTCAGCCTGAAGAGACATTCATGCATCACTCTGGAAAATAAGGACATGGCCTTGGAGCTCACCACCCCCGCCAGCAGAAATGATGAATCTCCCAACGCCGAGCAGCTGCGAGACAGGTGATCCTGCCTGCAGTACTTTCGCACTGCAATTCATCTCGTGCTTCCCAGGTAAATGCCAAGGAAGCCAAGGAAGATGCCTGCACCTCTGCTTCTTCAAACACACGGGGATTTGGGAGAGGGAAGGAATTTGGCTGGCTTCCCTTTGCTCCGCAAAGGAAGGGAGAACAGAGGTGTCTTCCCGGAAGGACCAGAAAATAGCCGTGGCTCGAGTTAGACCGTGGGGCAGGATGTGGAAGCCCTCCTTACAGCACTAAAAAGGTCTCAAGCACTTGGCCAGGGCGGCAGGAATACACCGACACGCCAGCCTGGCTCAGAAGCAGCTTTTCACATCATCACGGTGGGAACAGTTTTGTTTATTTGTTCCTCGGTGTTAGCCAAGAAGGAAGGAGGCAGTGGTCCACCCCCTCCTCACCACAAATGTCCTCAGCTCCCCGCAACAGCAGAAGGGCGGAAAATAGGTGACACCTACATCTCCTGCTCCTTCTCACCAACCTGGGATGTTCAGCCTCATGTGCAGCCTTTAATTTTGCTTTAGAGGAGGGATGGCACGGCACGATATGACTCAGGAGAGGAGGTTATGCTCTCGTCTGCTCTTCTGATGTTAGGGAACTCTTGTTTTCCATCCCAGGTCCAAATTACTACTAATTATTCCATGCAAAATGGAGTTGCTTCAATGGGAAGGGAATTAGGACAACAAATTATTGTGGAATAAAGAGGATTTGCTGCCTAAGCAAACAATTGGTTTGCACATGGAATGAACGGGATGTTCTCCCACACATGCTTTGTGAAAAAAGCAGTTCCCCACTCCAAGTTTTACAAGATTTCTGACCTCCACGCCTGTCACGGCAGCCACCAAGATTTCCTACACGACCAATGTGCCAAAGGCCAACCCACACTCAGCTGTTTTGACTTCCACCATCCAAATTACAGGCACCGTAAACACAGCGACACCACGTTTAGAACCACAGCCAAAGTGGGTTTGATGGCCACGGATGATGCTTTCAGTTATGCAAATTTAGACTCGGAGCAGAGAGGGAAAAGGGGCACAGGCACACACACTCCTGCAGCCTGAATCACAGAACAGTTCGGGTTGGAAGAGACCTTAAAGCACTCATGAAGAAAGCTGCTCTACCCACTCCCAAAAGCTAGAGAAAAAAGGGATCAGGCCAGCCTCTAGTGAGATCCAGGAGCAGCTGCCCCTGAGGAAAATGCAAGAAATCATCCTGGACAGTTTGGGAACCACTTGCTTATCGGTAAATCTCTGCCTAAGCCCTTCAGATAGTGATTAAGCACAATGGTTCATACCCCATCTATTAAATATTAATCCTTCCTAATGTGACTGCTGATGTTCCGGTTATCCGATTCAGATAACCGCACACCCCCAAGAGCCCATTCCTTTTCCTCCCCAAACCACGTAAACACGATGTACCAAACCTAGCAGTAATTTGCGATCCTGCTTGAGGAGAGCTGGCGACATTCTCCTCAGCTTCCAAGCCTGGAAGCCAAACAGCTGGATCTCACCTAAAGCAGGAGGGAAAGAGTTAAGAGGAGGGAGATGAATCAGCCCACTGCTATAAATGTGGATATTTCCTACCTCTTTGCTCTAGTGTTTCTTCCTGTCTGCTGGTTTCAGAGATCGTTATGGACCTGGTCACAACCACCGCGGCAGGAAAGCACGGGGATTTGTCTTATTTCAAGAGGAAAAGGTGATTTGTGAATGAGATCAGAAAGTGGCCGTGAGGGCTGACCTCCTTCCCACACCACACCATGAATAAAGCACCAGGCAGCAGCTCGGGCATCTGCTGTGCAGCTCCTGGCTCTCCAGAAGCGTGAGGGTGCTCTGTCCCACCCTAAATAACCCGTCCCACGCTTCCCAGGGTTTCGAGGCAGCACGCAGACCACAACTGTGCAGCTACAGTTCGTCGTGGTCTTACCCAAAGCGGTTACGGCAGAGGTCAGGCAACCTGTGCCCTTCCCGCTGGATCGAGATCCCCCATCCTGCTGCAAAAACCGAGGGGTTGGAGGAGAACAGATGTAGGCTGGATGAGACGGGGAGAGAGGGAATTCAGACTACTCTTCCACAAGGATGTTGATGTTGGACTTGGCCCAATATCACAGATCCGCACAAAGCATCGGTTATTTGAGAGTGACATTTCGGAAAAGCAGAGCTATGGATCCTATTAGCTGGAAAACAATGCAGCAACGCCAGGACAGCAACGGCTCTGGAAATGGGAAACATCACTGCTCAGCACCTCCCAGTGCCCCCCAAAGCTTTAACAAACTGGTTTTATAAAGATGAGGCAAAAGCCCTGGAGATTCCCACAGAGCCCCCCCAAATAAAAGCTCTCCAAGAGGGAACATGTAGGAAGGGAATGTGGCAGTGCCCATTTTCTGCAGTAATCAAGTCTCTCCTGCACCACCAAATCCCAGCAAAGATCCCTGCCCCCCTCAAACGTCCTGGCTCTTCACCACAGCCAAAGAGGTTGGGGGAGCCGGCAGCATTGGGACCATCCCCAGGATCCCGATCCTCGGCATCGAGCCGGTTTCCCAACCTCACGGTGAGAATAACAGCATGAGTTTGCAACCAAAGAGAGACATAAATCCTCCTTGCACAGCCGGCAGCTCCCTGCATCAACTGCAGCCGCCCCGTGCACCTCCTTCCCTGCCACCGGCTGCTGCAGCAACAGGAATTACCATAAAGGATGAAAAACTCCTGTTGGAGCTGCGGATTTCTTTGCCCACACCTAGAAATCCTCACATGGGACAGCAAAAATCCCTCTTTCCAAAGCATCCTGCATGCTCGCAGCGAGCTCTGGGCAGGCAGCGAACGGATGAGTAATTTTTTTTAGAGCACTGTGCTGTCGAGAGCGTTCTGAGAAGAAGCAAAGTAAATTCCTGAGGCTGTCGGCAAAGACCTCGACGCTCCTTGCGAAACTTCCCAGCCAAAAAGCCAGAAACCCATCGTTTTTCCCTCCTTCAGCAAATAGGGGTTGGAATTCCTTTCACGACAGTATTTGGATTTTAATGTCAGTCCATATTTAGCAGGAGGGAAAAAAGCCTCCCTTCCTTCCTGTCACATTTTCCACCCTTGATGACATCCAAGATCAGAAATAAGCAAGCGCTGGCTGAGGAGGGAGGATGCATCGAGCAGAGCGTGGGAGAGCCGGGAGCGTGGTGGCCCATACGTACCCATTTGGGACACACGGGGACATCAGTGAGGAGGGGACAGAGCGAGGGGACAGAGCCCAGCGAGGCTGGCATAGCCCTCTGTCTCACCTCCCTGGCACCAGATGAGCACCCACGGGATTTGGGGTTGAGCACCCACGGGAGTTGGGATTGAGCACCCACAGGAGTTGGGATTGAGCACCCATGGGGGTCAGGGCTGAGCAACCACAGGGGACAAACCCCCACGGGCGTCCTGGGGCCAAGCACCTGCAGGCTGAGCACCCATGGGGGTCAGGGCTGAGCATCCCCAGGAGCTGAGCATCCACGAGGATCGGGACGAGCACCCCCGGGGGTCCTGGGGACAAGCACACACAGGCTGAGCATCCACAGGGGTTGGGGCTGAGCACCCACGAAGGTCAGGATGAGCACCAAGGGGTGTCCTGCAGCTGAGCACTCACTGGGGGCAGGATCAAACACGTACAGGGGTTGGAGCTGAGCACCCATGGGGGTTCAGGGGCTCAGCACCCGCAGGGGTCAGGATCAAACACTCACAGGGGTCAGAGCTCAGCACCCACAGGGGGATGCCAGGGCTCAGCACCCAAAGGGTTCAGGATCAAACACCTACAGGGGTCGAGGCTCAGCATCCACAGAGGTCAGGATCAAACATCTACAGGGGTCAAGGCTCAGCATCCACAGGGATCCCAAGGCTCAGCACCCACAGAGGTCAGGATTGAACACCTACAGGGGTCAGGGCTCAACATTCATGGGGATCCCCGGGCTCAGCACCCACAGGGGTCTTGGGGCTCAGCACCCATGAGGGTCAGGATCAAACATCCACAGGGGTCAGAGCTGAGCACCCACAAGGGGGTGCCAGGGCTCAGCACCCACGGAGGTCAGGATCAAACACCTACAAGGGTCGGGGCTCAACATTCATGGGGATCCCGGGGCTCAGCACTCACAGGGGTCAGAATCAAACACCTACAGGGGTCAGAGCTCAGCATCCACGGTGGTCCCAGGGGTCAGGATCAAACACCCATAGGGGTTGGAGCTGAGCACCCACTGGGGTCCTGGGGCTCAGCACCCATGGGTGTCAGGATCAAACACCTAAAAGGGTCGAGGCTCAGCATCTACAGGGATCCTAGGGCTCAGCACCTACGGGGGTCAGGATGAAACACCTACAGGTGTCCTAGGGTTCAGCATCCACGGAGATCAGGATCAAACATCTTCAGGGGTCGTGAGGCTCAGAATTAATGGGGATCCCAGGGCTCAGCACCCACAGGGGTCAGGATCGAACATCCACTAGGGTCGGAGCTGAGCACCCCTGGGGATCCCAGGGCTCAGCACCCACAGGGATCAGGATCAAACACCTACAGGGGTTCTGGGGCTCAGCATCCATGGGGATCCCAGGTCTCAGCACCCACAGGGTTAAGGATCAAACATCTACAGAGGTCGGGGCTCAGCACCCACAGGGATCAGGATCAAACATCTACGGGGTTCCCGGCCGATCGTGGGGTGCAGGTGGGGATCGGAGAGGGGGATCTCAGTTCTCCCCTTCCAGAGGTGCGGGTCGGGAGGAGCCTCTGGACGGAGCAGCTCCCGGGGCGATCGCTCACCTGCGCGCGGCGGGCGGCGCCGGGCCGGGCCCGCTCCTGCTCCCTCGCTGCCTCCGCCGGCCGCCCGACCGACCATGGACGCTGTCGGGACACAAAAGGAGGAGGAGGAGGCGCCGCCGCCCGCCCCCTCAGGACCCCGCCGCGGGGCTGCCGGCCCTCAGCAGCGGCGCCGCCGCCACAGCCGCTCGCCCGCGCCCGCCGCCGCCGCCATGGTGCGGCTCCATGCAGGGCGCGCGCCGCGGCCGGGGGCGGGGCTAAGGGGGCGGGGCCAATGGGGAGTGGCCGAGGGGGCGGGACCGATGGGGAGGGGTCAATGGAGAGGGAGCGAATGGGCGGGGCCAAGAGGGCAATGGGGCGGGGCGGAGTGGGCGGGGCCGGAGGGAGGGACCAATTGGGGCGGGAACGGGGCGGGGCCAAAGGGGCAATGGCGCTAAGGGGGCGGAGCCAGCGGGTGGCGGAGCCAGCGAGGAGCGGTCAATAGAGGGGGCCAAAGGGGGGCAAGGGGGTCCAGGAAACAGGGAGCCGAAAATGGGGTGGGGGCAAGGGGGCGGGGCCAACGAGGAGTGACCAATTGGAACGACCAAGGAGCGGGGCCAATGGGCTAAGGGGCTAAAGGGGCGGGGCTAAAGGTGTGAGTGGCCAATGGGGAGTGGCGGAAGGGGCGGGGTCAAAGGCGCAACGGGCTGGGGGGCGGGACCAAGGCAGAGAGTCAATGGAGAGGCGTAAAGTGGGTTAAAGGGGAGTAAGGGGGGGCGGGCAACAGGGAGGGACCAATGGGGAGGTGCTGAGGGGGCGGGGCTAAGGGTGATTGCCCAATAGGGAGTGGCCTGGGGCGGGGCCAACGTGTGTGGCCAATTGGAGTGTGAAGGGGCGGGGCCAATGGGGCAGTAGGGCCAAGTGGGTGGGGCTAAGGGGGAGTGGCTAATGGGAAGTGGCCGGTGGTGGGGTCAATGGGCCATTAGGGCAAGGACTATGGGGCGTGGCGAATTGGGAACAGTGAGGGGGCGGGGCTAAAGGGTGAAGGGCTATGGGGCAGGACCAATGGGGAGGAGCAAGGGGTGGGGCCAATGGTAAAGGCCAATTGGAGTGAGCAAGGGGCGTGGCCAATCGGGACTTACTGATGGGAGTCGTCAGGGGCGGGGCCAACAGGCCAATAGGTCGAGACGATGGGCCGCGGCCAAGGGTCCAATGGGGAGTGGCAAATAGGAGGGACCAAGGGGCGGGAGTGACGGGGAGTTGGACGAGGAGGTGGTGGGAACACCAATGGGCATAACGGAGGTAGAGGGGCCAAAAGGGACAGGGCAAGGCGGGCTGTGGCCATGGGAGAGGGGTCAATGACTGAGGAGGCGGAGCCAATGAAGAGGGGATAACCCCTCGTGAAGGGGGGCTGGGGCCGATGGGGCGGGTCCGAGGGCTCGGGGCCAAGGGGTGAGTGGCGGGACAAAGGGGCGTGGCAAAGGGGGCGGGGGTACAAGGGGGCGTGGTCAAACGAAGTGCGCCAGCCAATGAATAGCCGCAGGAGGCGGGGCCTCCGCTCGTCTCAGCCAATCAGCGGCGTCTTCGCTAGCGGCCGTGACGCATCTCAGCCAATAAGCGGGCCCGAGGGCGGGGCTCACCTTGACCAATGAGTGGCGGAGGCGGGCTTAGAGTGCTTCTCACCTAATGAGTAACATTGAGGGGCGGGACCGGGGTGCACCTCAGCCAATGATAGGTGGAAGGGGCGGGATCAGGGCCCTCTCAGCCAATGAGCGGCGGGCAGGGCTCTAGGCGCTTCCGTTGCTCGGCGGGCGCAGGTACCGTGAGGGGCGGCTCGGTTCGTGGGCGCTTTGGGAACCGAGCCCGATGGCAGCGGAGCCTGGGAGCGAGCGGGGAGCTCCCCGAGGGAATGCTGGAGCGTATTGGCGAGCAAGGAGTCTCCTGGGAGCGGGAACGCCGAGCTGCGGGGCTGTCCCTTCTCCCTCGAGAGCGGGATGGTGTCCCTCTTCCTCTTCCTCCTTCTCGATCCTTTCCTGTCTTTGTGGCGTGAGATCTGAGAGGAAACCCCCCACGGCTGGGATCCAACCCAGGAATTGGCACAGGCCGAGCGGCTGCGGGAGGGAATTGGGTTTGGGATAGCGGAGTCCGGGCCCAGGCTCCTACAAAGAAGCCTAGGTCCTACAGATAAGCCCAGGCTCCTATAGAAAATCCAGGCTTCTACTGAAAAGCCTAGTTCCTGTAGAACAGCCAGGGTCCTGTAGAAATGCCTAGGTCCTGCACAGTAACCCAAGCTCTTATAGAGAAGCCCAGGTCCTGCACAGAAGCCCAAGCTCTTATAGAGAAACCCAGGTCCTACAGAGAAGCCTAGGCTGCTATAGAAAATCTAGGCTCCTACAGAAAAGCCCAGGTCCTACAGAGAAGCCTAGGTCATATAGAGAATACTAGGCTCCTATAGAAAAGCCCTGGTCCTATGGGGGGGGGCAGGTCCTGTAGAGTAACTTGGGCTCCTACAGAGAAGCCCAGGTCCTATAGGGAAGCCTTGGTCCTATAGAGAGGCCCAGAGTCCTGAAGAAAAGCCCAGGTCCTGCAGAGAAGCCCAGGCTCCTACAGAAAAGTCCAGGTCCTGTGGAGAAGCCTGGGATCCTATAGAGAAACTCGGGTACCTACAGAGAAGCCCAGGCTCCTATAGAGAAACATAGGTCTCACACAGGAGCCTGGACTCCTATAGAAAATCCAGGCTTCTACAGAGAGGCCCGGCTTCCTGCAGAGAAGCCCAGGTCATATAGAAAATCCTAGGCTCCTATAGAAAAGTCCTGGCGCTATAGAGAGGTCTGGGCTCCTGCAGAGAAGCCCAGGTCCTTTAGAAAAGCACGAACTCCTACAGAGAAATTCAGGTTCCTACAGAGAGGCCTGGGGTCCTATAGAGAAGCCCAGGCTCATATTGAAAATCCAGGCTCCTACAGAAAAATCCAAGTCATATAGAGAAGCTTCAGTTCCTGTAGAGAGGCTTTTGCTCCTACAGAGAAGCCCAGGATCCTGTAGAGAAACCTAGGTCCTATAGAGAAGCTTGAGGTCCTGTAGAGAAGTCTGGGCTCCTACAGAGAAACCCAGGCTCCTACAGAAACCCTAGCTCCTACGGGAAAGCTAAGTGTTCCCAGCAGCACTCTGCTCATGTTAAATTTCTCTCTCAGCAGGTGCTGAGCCAGGATGGGGTTTGCCGAAGACAAAGTGTATGACTATATTTTGAAAAACCTCAAGAAATTCAAGAACATCCGCGTGGCATCGCTGGCTGATTCCTTGAGCTGCCTGACTGATGATGACAGAGTAATTTTTGCTTTCCCAAGTCCTCCTGGGCTCTCTCCCCAGGTAGCGTTAAGCTGAGCCAGAGCTTCTCTTAGCTCCACTGTCTGTTTTATTTAGGATGAACTCCACGCCCGGGAGGAAACGCGGGGGAGCCACGCGACTGTCTATCGGTTTTACCAGCACCTGAGGTGCCGGGAGGGCTGGGTGCCAGATCTCATCGACGCGCTGCGCCACAACAATGCGGGGCACCTGGCTGATGAGCTCCAGCAGGTCTACAACTCCTGGCAACCCAGTATGTAGCCTCATTACTCGTGGGTGCTGGCCCAAGGGTCTGATTAACCCAACCGCATCTATGGTGTCTACTGAGATGCTGCCGTCTTGCCCTGCCCCAGCTCCTCAGGGGGCTAGGGGTGTCTCTGATTGGCCCCAGGGATGTCCCTCACTCTTGTGCCTGGGAATGGCAGGATCCTCTTTTGAAGCTGTTCAGGTTGGTGATGGGCAGTGTTTCTGAAATGTAAAGGTGAATTCATAGAATTGCTTGGTTTGAAAATACCTTTAGGATCATTGAGTCCAACCGTACCTGTCCACTACTAAACCACATCCCTGAGCACCTCATCTACGTGTCTTTTAAACACTTCCAGGGGTGGGGACTCCACCACCTCCCTGGGCAGCCTCTGCTAGGGACTGAGAACCCTTTTGGTGAAGAATTTCTTCCTGATGTCCAGTCTGAACTTGCCCTGGTCCTGCTTGAGGCCATTTCCTCTTGTCCTATCTCTGTCACTTTGAAGAAGAGACCAGCACCCACCTCGCTACAACCTCCTTTCAGGGAGTTGTAGACAGTGATAAGGTCTCCCTTCGGCCTTCTCCAGGCTGAATTATGCCAGGTCCCTCAGCTGCTCCTCATAACCCTTGTTCTCCAGCTCCTTCCCCTTCTCTGGATGTGCTCCAGCCCCTCAATGTCCTTCTTGGAGTGAGGGGCTCAAAACTGAGCCCAAGATTCCAGATGCAGCCTCACCAGTGGTGAGTCTGGGGGCGGTCAATCCCTTCCCTGCTCCTGCTGGCCACAGTTTCTGATACAGGCCAGGATGCCATTGGCCTTCTTGGCCACCTGGGCCGCTGCTGGCTCATGTTCAGCTGCTGTCAACCAACACCTGCCAGGCAGCTTTCCAGCCACTCTCCCCTAAGCCTGGAGCTGCACGGAGTTGTGTCCAAGGTGCAGGACTCTGGCCTCAATGAACCCCATCCTGTTGGTCTCAGCCTGTGGATCCAGCCTGTTCAGATCCCTCTGTAGAGCAACTAAGGGGTTGCTATAGGTCCAGCCAATGTGGGGACAGATTGCAAGGCGCTGTCCCAGCCCTGTGCTCATCCTTTGTCTCGTTGGCTTTTCTGCCAGCGTCCCTGCTCACGCATTGCTTTACCTCCTCCAGGTCCCTCAGCTCCTGCCGCTGCCACCTTCTGTCCTGCAGCCAGCGATGCCCATCCCGTCGTGCCCTCTATTGGTGACCAGATGCCATCCCAGCAGCCAAACCCTGCTCCGAGTGCCCCCTTGGCTGAGCAAATGTGCCGAGAGCTGCCCGTCAGTGGCCAACCACCTCTCCCACCCGGTGCTGCCACCACCATGAGCCTGGAGCTGGATGCCAGGGCCCCAGTGCAGGAATCGGTGAGCGAGACACACATCAAATGGGGACACTAAGGTCCCCCTGGGACCAGAGCATTGGTGCTGTGGGGCGTGAGGAGCCCATGGTAGGGCTGGACTTGTTGAAGGAAAATCAAGACAGCCTCTTATATCTTGGCTGCATCCTTGCAGCCTCTGACATCTTTGTTTTACCAAAAGGGGCTTTTAGCACTAAGCACAATCTGCATAAAAGCCCAAACTCTCAATACTCTGTGAAATCAAGTTTTTGTCAGGTTATAACAGCAAGAAAGGTAACAAATGATTAGTAGTGACCAAAAGTTAACAGTAACAACTTTAAAGGCAATTGGTCTAATCATAGAATCACTAGGTTGGAAAAGACCTTTGAGATCAACAAGCAGTGTAAGAAGTAGGAGGGCTAGAAAGATGATCAGAGGACTAGAGCACCTCCCATATGAGGACAGCCTGAGCGAATTGGGGTTGTTCAGCCTGGAGAAGAGAAGGCTCTGGGGAGACCTTATAGTGACATTCCAGTACCTGAAGGGGTTATGAGAAAGCTGGAGAGGCACTGTTTACAAAGGCTTGGAGTGATAGGATGAGGGGCAGATTTAGACTAGACATAAGGAAGACGTTCTTCACCATGATGATGGTGAGACACTGGAACAGGTTGCCTAGGGAAGCTGTGGCTGCCCCATCCCTGGGGGTGTTCAAGGCCAGGTTGGACGATCTAGTGGGATGTGACCCTGCTTATGGCAAGGAGTTGGAATTAGATGATCTTTGAGGTCCCTTCCAACCCAAACTATTCTATGATTCTAAGTTACAGATCGAACAGTGCGCATAGTAATGTAATGCGAGTCATAGTGTGGTTTGGATCGGAAGGGACCTCAAAGCCCATCCAGTTCCAACCCCCCTGCCATGGGCAGGGACGCCTCCCACTGGATCAGGTTGTTCAAAGCTCCATCCAACCTTACCTTGGCCATCTCCAGGGATGGGGCGTCCACAGCTTCTCTGGGCAAACTGTGCCGGACCCTCCCCACCCTCATCGTGAAGAATTTCTTCCTAACGTCTACTCTAAATCTTCCCCCTTCCAATCTGAAGCCATTGTTCAGCACAGCTCATACTGAACACAAGACGTTATCATCTCCAAGGAATAAACAGTGTCTGGGAAAACACTGCTTGAAAGAAAACCTGCTGTCAGAGGGGCGCTCTCTGTAGTTTCAAAAAATACAATTACTTATATGAAACTTAGCTAAAGTAGAGTTTAAATCAAAGATATTCCACTTTTTGTAATAGTAACTGCTTTTATCAATGGGTCGAAGCTTGGGGTGCCCCAGAGCCTCTCATCCTGGCACAGTGATTCAACACAGCTCGTTTCCTTCCAGCTTCCCAAAAAACTCCTGGAGCAAGAGAGTCTCCGGCCACCTCCCCCTGGGAACGTGGTCTGTGACGGAGTGAGCGATGGTGGAGAGGGGCATCTCCCACACCCCATCAAGGCTGCGGAGGTGGCAGTGGGGACCCCCGGGACAGGCAGCGTGGTTGCCCCATCACCTGATCCTCTGAGCCGGGACTGGCTGAGCCGCCAGCAGCACCCGGTCTGCGTGGACAACGGGTACTTTGGGAACGCCAACCACCTGCACCGTGGCGCTCCAGGCTTGGGTCTGGGCAGATCTTTTACGCCGAGGAATGCGGGTGCTGCTCGCAGGAATGAGCAGCCCAGGAGTGAGCCCGAAGAGAACGTCTACGTCTCCACTGAGTCACCTCCGAGGCTGGAGGAGGCAACTCACAGCGAGAGGCCACCTCCACCAGACTCACCACCACAAAAACAGGCTGTGCCTGGCTCCGAGCATCGCGAGCCCCCGGGAAGGTTTGTGGATGTGCGCAGCCCCCTCCTCATCCAGCAGCAGTTCGATGCAGAACAGAAGCAGATCAGGAAGCTACAAGAGCGTGGAGGTGGGTTTCCTTTCCAGTAAAGCCGTGTAGCTGCCGTGCTGATGGGATGCAGGATTGAAGGTGCTGCCACCTGCCCCTCCTGCTCAGAGAGTGGCAGAAAAGTTGCTGGTGCAGGGTCAGACCCTGCTAGGAGGCCATGGGGTCCTCCCGAAGAACAGTGGTAGCTGTTGGAACAGCACAGCCCAAGGTTGCATCTGCCTTCGTAGCACCCATGAGTGCTCATGGAGGTGCAGAGAACAGCTCTCTGCCTCTGTCACCTGTCTCCTCTCCCATCTCCTGGGCTGCAGGGATTTCCAGGAAGGCTGCAAGGTTGGGTTTGTGCAGAAATCCTTGTTGCGTGTTCACCCCCAGTGTTCCCTCAGGCTGTTGTAGCTGCATTTTCATCCAGACCAGGGCTTGGCAGAGATGCTTGCTTCATTCCTTGATGTAAAAGGCCTCAGCTGAATGTCTCTGTGCCCTGTTTTAGCAGGCTGGGGCCACCCCTTGAAGGGAGGGATGGATTGTGGGTGCTGGCTGGTTTCTCTACACCTACCAGGGTGCTGTGGCAGAGCCAGGGCCACACAGGCAGCACCCAGTGGCGCTGGATCCTGCTCCTTGTCCAGCCTCCTCATCCCTGGGCCGTGCTGTGGCTCAGGTCCCTCGCCCGCATCCTGGACTTGCACCAGGCTGCGTTTGCTGCTGCTCTCCAAAGTAACACAGATTAGTGAGGAAAAGGTGAAAAGCTGTGAATGCTGGCACACAACCTGCCCTGGAAGTGGGAGTATCCTGTTGCAGCATCTTTGGAAAAGAGCAAAACTCATGTTTTAGGGCTTCTGGTGAACACAATATGTTTTGTTTTCTCCTCAACAGAGGCTCGGATGGGGACGACCACCCCAGTCACCACCCCTGCACCCAGAGATGCTTTTCCATCATGTGACACCTCTGTGAAGCCTCCCGTGCAGGAGACAAAAATGCCCACGGGGCAGATGGCCAGCAGGACCCTCTCCATGCTGACGAAGGAGAAAGTAAGTGAACTTTGCTGTTGTCACTTGCATTTCATTCAGGTCCTTGCAAACCAAGAGGTTTCCTGCTGCAGTGTAGGATTTTGAGCTGGTAGTGAGTTTATTCAGGGCTGTTTTCCCCACTGTGCTCATGTCTGGGCACTGTATTTTGGAGCATGGCAGGAGGGAGCCAAGGTTTGTTGGGTTTTGACTCCTTATTTCCCCACCTTGACTTGCCAGTCTCCTGGCTTCCAGGTGCCTGTTTCCACCTCTCTCCTCACTGCTTGTCTCTCCTCCCTCCTGCCATCTTGTGTCTTCCCTGAATCCCAAGGGCCCAACCCTGGGAGTTCCCTGTGACCCAACCTCACTGTTGGTGGCTGGAAACACGGTGGTTTAGCGCTGAAGTGGGCTTGTTGTGTGATATGGGGGCCTGAGACCAGGCTGAATCGATGCTCCCCGTGGCACAAAGCCCCCTCTTGTTGTCTTCCAAAGGTGCTCCCAGCCTCAGCGGACCCTCTCCTGACTGTTGCAGGAAGCTCTGAAGGCACGGTTGGAAGGACAGCTTCCCGTGTCAGCTCTGCAGTGAAAATTTGGACAAATTGCAACAACACGGAGAGAGATGTGGAGCTCAGTAAGCCGAATGTTCTCCTCTCCACATCTCAGGAGGGCCCAGAGGCAGCTGGCAGATACCCAAACTCTCAGGGGCCAAACGGTCCCGATGCTGGGGCATCTAGTAGCCTCATGTTCAGCAGTGACCCGCTCCTGGTGAGCACGGATAGCTTAGGCTCAGGAGAAATGCTTGCCAGAGTCTCCTTGAGATGTCCAGCTCCAGCAGCTCATGAAGACCCTGGGGGAGAGAGGACAGCTGGAGCAGGCAGAGAGTCCTGTCCATCTCCGAGCTTGGACAGCACCTCCCTGGGCACCCACGAGGTCCGTGAGGACCATTACCCCAGCGCCCAGCTCAAGGCAGGCAATGACCTCCGAGGTGGAGCCAGTCCCCTGAGAAACTCTCAGGTTTTTGACTCTAGCAAAAGCCGTGATGCTGCAACCAGCTCACCCCAGACCAAAGATTTCCCAGGGCACGGCAACGAATCGCCCTTGCCGTACGTTGTTACAGCTGTGGCCATCGCCGTCATTTCAGTTGCGGTGTTTCTGGTGTACGCTCGCTTGCGGAAATAGTATGTGAGAGGATGGGATGCCACAATCATCACTCGGCTTGGGCGATTCCTCTTTGTAGCAGAAAATTTGGCCAACACGTTTGAAGCCTGAAAAGCAGGGGAAGGGGGACGGTAGGGGCATCGTTAAATCTCTTTCTGTAAAATTTTGCTGGAAGAGGCCTTGGTTGCGTGATGCTTTTGGATTTGAGTTTGTTCCCTCCCCATTTCCCACCATCACCTTCCCGCAGAGAGGGTCTAACTCGGGGAGTGATCCCTTAAGTCAAAAAGGAAGTCCACGTGGTGACTGAGCAGCCTGATCCAGTGGGAGGTGTCCCTGCCCATGGCAGAGAGGTTGGAAATGGATGATCTTTAAGGTCCCTTCCAATACAAACCATTGTAAGATTCTCCATGTCTTCCTTGTTTGGTCCCAGGAGGCCCCACAGCAATATGTCCTGGTGGTAACACCACCACCCCACCCCTGGGTCCCTCTGGGCAGTGCTTCAAGGAGGGATTTTGAATCAGAGCAGATTTTGTTGGCTCGGCTCATCTCAGTTTGAAATTGTGCCTGAAGGTCTTCAGCAGCCTTTGCCGGGCACCTTATGTTGAATTTGCCTTACTTGGTGTCTCGGCTTTGCTGCTGGGACCTTGTCTTCTCTCTGCTCCTCCTTCCTCTGATGCAGCGAGTGACACAGCCTTCTGCTCATTCATGATGAGAGATGCGCCTGGGATGAGAATGTGCCAGCCCAGAGCACGTGCAAGCTGTCCCCTCTCCTAGGAGCTGTCATCCTGCTTTTGTGCTTTGTTTTGGAGCATGCTCCCCTGGTGCTGAGGGTCAGGGCTGGGCTCTGGGATCGCTTCATGCAGCGCTGAAGCGCTGGGGATGAAGCTGAGGGGTAGGGAGGAGCCACATCTAACCAGCTTTCTTAGGCACTGTACAAGAAATCTGGGGATGGGCTTTTTACAAGGGTGTGGAGTGACAGTACAAGGGGGAATGGCTTTAAATTGGAAGGGGGAAGATTTAGGTTAGACATTTGGAAGAAATTCTTCACGATGTGAGTGGTGAGGCCCTGACACAGGTTGCCTAGAGAAGTTGTGGCCACCCCATCCCTGGAGGTGTTCAAGCCCAGGCTGGATGGGGCTTGGAGTAACCTGATCCAGGGAAGATGTCCTTGCCCGTGGCAGGGAGTTGGAATTAGATGATCTTTAAGGTCCTTTCCAACCCAAACCATTCTTTGATTCTCAAGGTTCAACCTCATTTCACCCTGCTCCAGCCAGGGAAAGGGGGATTATGCTTTAAGAGGAACATTTCATGCAATGCCAGTGTAAAGAGGGCTTGTTCCCACACAAGGCTGTTGGGTGCCTTTGATCTTTAAGCTGTATTTTGAGAGCCTGGCCGTGTGGGTTGATATAGTTCTTGCCTTCACTGATACTTGGTGCTGTGGGATGGGAATATAGGGAAATGGTGTCCAAGCTGGGACACAAATGAGATTGATTCTGCGTGGTGCAGGGAGGCCATACCCAGCTGCTGAGATGCTCTGGATTATCTTGAAGTTTTCATTCAAAATTGCAACCTGTAATCAGCCAGCATTGTGCACTTGCAGCCCAGAAGGCCAACTGTATCCTGGGCTGTACCCAAAGCAGGGGGGCCAGCAGGGTGAGGGAGGGGTTTCTGCCCCTCTTCTCCACTCTCGTGAGACCCCACCTGGAGTCCTGTGTCCAGTTCTGGAATTCCCAACATAAGAAGGAGATGGAACTGTTGGAACAAGTCCAGAGGAGGCCACAGAGGTGATGTGGGGCCTGGAGAACCTCCCCCATGAAGGCAGGCTGAGAGTTGTTCAGCCTGGAGAAGAGCAGGCTGCAGGGAGACCTTAGAGCAGCATCCAGTACCTGAAGGGGCTCCAGGAAAGATGGGGAAGAACCTTTTTACAAAGGCCTGGAGTGATAGGATGAGGTGGAATGGCTTTAAATTGGAAGGGAGAAGATTTATAGTTGACATTAGGAAGAAATTATTCCTGATGAATGGTGGGGAGGCCCTGGCCCAGGTTGCCCAGGGAAGTCATGGATGATCCATCCCTGGAGGTGTTCAGGGCCAGGTTTGATAGGCTTTGAGCAACCTGGTCCAGCTGGAGGTGTCCCTGGCCATGGAAGGGGGTTGGAACTGGATGGGCTTTAAGGTTCCTTCCAACCCAAACCATTCTATGATTCTATAAATTTCCCTGCTGTCCCTAGGGATCAGCTTGGAATGCTAGGGGATTGAGCTGCAACATTTCTAGGATAAAATCCTCAAACCCTCATAAATATCCCCACTTATCCGTGCCTGAGGCAGTGTTTGGGGGCAGAAGCAGCCCTGCTCAGTTGCTGTTGGCACACATTTCTAGCTCTAGACAGAGTTTTTTTATTTTTTTAAAGTTCTAAAGACACAAGCACAGATTTTCGGGTGTTTCCACTCTCCCATGATTTGCTGGGACAATGGGAGCTGTGGCAGGAGGCAGGACTGGGCAAAACATTTTGCCAGTCTGGTAGTGAATTTGCACAGCACTTGGAAGCACTTGGTTTGAATCTGGTGAGCATGGCAAGATGCCATGGACTTTAAACCATTGCCTGGTGCTGATGGCTGGGCTGCAATCCAAATCCAGGCTGTTGTTTCTTCCCTGCTTTAGTCTGTCCAGTAACTTTTTACCCCTGGACAAGGTGTTTGGTAGAGTCTCCTGAAATTCCTCCTGGCAAGGGAGTGGGAGTAGATGAGCTCCCTGGCTGCGAAGTGCGGCCGTTGGAGCTCAGCCTGGGGTGGGAAGGGTCCATCAGCCCCATGACGAGGCAAACGGCTGCTCCTCTCTCCTAACCCTTATCCTTTTCCCAAATATGCAAGAAGTGCCTCCCTTAAACAGTAAAGGGTGATAGATAATATGCAATAGTGAGGTGCTGATTGTGACCTGTCAGCACTGGGCTCCAGGTGTACTTGAGATGTTCCATGATTCCATCGCTTGCTCAGTGCCCAATGCTTTCCCTGTCAGCGTAAAGAACAGTGCTTTTAAATCCACTTCTCCTCCTCTGCTGTGAGAGGGGCCGCGTGGGCTGTTCTCCCCATTTGAAAGTAATGCAGTGGCTCATCCCAAACCTCCACAAGAGCAGGGAGAAGGACCCAGGATTCCACAGACGCTGGTAAGCTGTTTTTTTCTCTCAACTGCCGGAACATTGTCAGTGAGGGCTCTGCAGACTCATCACGTCCCCGCAGAGGCTTCAGTTTTCAGCCCTGAGAGTTATTGTTTATCTGCAATGGGGAAGGAAATCCCCCCCTACCCCCGCCAAACCCTTTGACCTTGTTAAAAGGCTTGTGTCTGCTACTGAATATTGCAGAATCCATCCCAAAATTCATCCCCTTAAACAGGGACGTGCCTTCTCCACACGCTTTTTGCGTGATTCAAAGGACATGAGATTCCCAAACCAGCAGCATCTGCACCAAGGCCTTCCTTCTCTGATTTACTCACCTGCAAAATTCTTCACCTGCAAAATTCTTCACCTGCTTTCTGACCCCTTTTTAGCAACACCTCGACCACTTTGCCTTTTCACATCCAATCGCTTTCGCAAAACAGACGGTTTCTCACCACTTCAGAGGTGATAAAAGCACATTTTCAGTTTTCTGCTGTGAAGTGCTGGTATTTTTACAGCTGTAATGTAGCACTTTAGAAGTGTAATCAGCAGGTGACCCTGCAGGAGGGAACGGTGTGCTTGCACATCCTTAAAAAAGAATTAAAAAGCCTTTACTAACTGTATAATAAAATCATTTGCCGATTCACACTCAACTTGGGAGGGTGCTTGTTTGTAAGGGGAGAGGGATAGATCTCGGCTTTTCAAGCCTGTATGGAGGTAGGGAAGTGTTCATGTAGAAGTTGCCTGGTTAATTGTCACAGCAGAAGGATGGGATGTCATCAGTAGGGACCTGGACAGGCTGGGGAATGGGGCCTGTGTGAACCTCACGGGGTTCAACAAGGCCAAGTGCAAGGCCCTACACCTGGGTCTAGGCAAGGGAGGGGATTCTGCTTCTCTGCTCTTCTCTGCTGAGACCCCACCTGGAGTCCTGTGTCCAGTTCTGGAATCCCCAACATAAGAAGGAGATGGACCTGTTGAAACGGGTCCAGAGGAGGCCATGAAGATGATGCGAGGACTGGAGCACCTCTACATCATCTTTGTGGCCTCCTCTGGCCCCATTCCTAAAGTTCCATCTCCTCCTTCTGTTGAGGATTCGTTGCGTATCCTTCTTAAATTAGGGATGCCATTATTTGAGATGTCATCCTGTTGATAGTTGTTTGCATCCCTCTCTACGATCGCCTCAGGTTTTCCGCTCCCTCCATGGCTCCAGCACAGAAGAACTGAAGATCAGGATAAGGGTGGGGAGGCCCTGGCCGAGGTTGCCGAGAGAAGTCGTGGCTGCCCCATCCCTGGAGGGGTTCAAGGCCAGCTTGGGTGGGGCTTGGAGCCCCTGGTCCAGTGGGAGGTGTCCCAGCCCATGGAGCCATTGGAACTGGATGGGCTTTAAGGTCCCTTCCAGCCCAAACCACTCTGTGATCCTATGCATCAGCACTTAAATTATATCGTGATTTACAGGGGCCCAAGGACTGGGACTTTTCGTCCTTCCTCCCCAATCTCCCTGCTTGCTCCCCATCCCCATCGGTAGCCTAAGCCCCGCCCCCTCCCGCGCTCTCGCAGTTGATTGGGTGGCACGCCCGTCATTCATCCGCCGCCGCAGTCCAATCGGCGCCTCCCATTAGCCCCGGCGCTTTAAGCCCCGCCCCCTTACATCTATATCGCATTTTCATTATTTAGCCGCTCCTGCCACTCACCCTGAGTCGCGCGCCCCGCCGCCGCTCAACCCGCGTCTCCCATTGGCCGAGCCGCCTGTCGCTCTGCGCGGCAGGGGGGGCTGATTGGTGAAGAGCCTGCAGCTGTCCCGCCCACTCCCACCAGCACAGCTCATGCGCAGTGGCTGCGAAGCCGTCTGCGGGGCAGGCGTATGGAGCCACTGCGCAAAGGCTGCGGCGCTGCGTGTGTGTGGGGGGGGATGGAGGGTTTCTGAGGCGGGGGAGCAGAAGCAGCAACAATACGGATGGACAGCGCGGCGTGGCCTGCGGCTCCGCTACCTTGCGGGCGCGTTAGGCCCCGCCCCATCTCGCGCTCTCGCTGTTGATTGGGTCGAGCTCCTGTCACTCATCCTTCCCGCGGGCCAACCCGCGCCTCCCATTGGCGCAGGCGCCTTAATCCCCGCCCCCTTACGCAGTTCGCGCGTTTTGATTGGATGCCATCTACTGTCATTCATCTGCAGCCACGCGTGTCCCATTCGCGAGTGTGCCGTGATCCCCGCCCCCTTTTGGAGCTCTCTTTTTCTGACTGGTCGGCTTCGCCTGCCACTCATCCTGAGCCGCGCTCCACTCCGCCGTCCAATCCGTGCCTCCCATTGGCCGAGCCGCCTGTCACTCTGCGAGGCGGAGGACGCTGATTGGCGATGAGCCCGCAGGTTGTCCCGCCCCTTTCGGCGCATGCGCAGTAGCGGCGGTGGCTGCGGCGGTTGCGGCTGTGCGGGCGGCGCATGGGGCGCGGGCCGCGCTGCGCATGGAACAGCTGCGCCATGGCGGCGGGCGCGGGGCCGTGCGGGGCTCCAACAGCGGGGCCTCGCCGCGCCGGAGCAGCGGCAGCGCGGCCGGGATGGAGCCCCGCGAACGGGGTGGGGCCGGCAGCCGGCAGCGCCGGGACTCGATGCGCAAGAGCCGCCCGCGTGAGTGAGGGGAAGGGGGTGGGGGGGGTCACGGGGGGGCAGGGCTCCGGGGAGGGGGCGGGGCGTATGGTAATGAGCACGAGTGGGCGGGGCCATTGCGGGGTGGGCGGTGCTTGTTCGGGAAGGGGCGGGGCCAGGGCCAGGAGGGGCTGGGGGTGATGGGGAAGGCGGGGACACAGGGATGCGCTGGGAGGGCTGCACCTTGGGGACAGCATTCCCAGCTTGGGGAGAGCATTGCCTGTTTGGGGACAGCATAGCCAGCTTGAGGATGTCATCCCTAGCTTGGGGACAGCGTGGTCAGCTTGGGGTTGGCATCCCCAGCTTGAGGAGAGAGTGGCCGGCTTGGGGACAGCACAGTGGTGTGGTGACATGAGACCAGCATAACCAGCTTGGGGACATCATTTCCAGCTTGTGGCCAGTGTGGCCAGCCTGGGGACGGCTTCCCGAGTCTGGGGACAGCACAGTGGCATGGTGACATGAGCCCAGCATGGCCAGCTTGGGGATGGCATTCCCAGCCTGGGGATGTCATTCCCAATTTAGAGATGTCATTCCCAGTTTGGGACAGCACAGTGGCGTGGTGACATGAGTCCAGCATGGCCAGCTTGGGGATGGCATCCTCAGCTTGAGGAGAGCGTGGCCAGCTTGGGGACAGCACAGCATGGTGACATGAGCCCAGCATGGCCAGCTTGGGGACAGTGTGGCCAGTTTGAGGACAACACAGTGAGGTGGTGACATGGGCCCAGCATGGCCAGCTGGGGGACAGCGTGGCCAGCTTGGGGACATGATTCCCAGCTTGAGGATGGCATTCCCAGCTTGGGGATGGCATCCCCAATTTGGGGACAGGACAGTGGCATGGTGACATGAGCCCAGCTTGGGGACAGCATTACCAGCCTGGGGATGTCATTCCCAGTTTAGAGACGTCATTCTCAGTTTGGGACAGCACAGTGGCATGGTGACATGAGCCCAGCTTGGGGACAGTGTGGCCAGTTTGAGGACAACACAGTGAGGTGGTGACATGGGCCCAGCATGGCCAGCTGGGGGACAGCACAACAGGGACATGGTGGGACAATGACATGGACCTGGCAAGCTGGAATGCAGGATGAGACAAGCCGAACTACAGGAGCTCAGGTTGACTGAGGGCGAGAGCTGGTCTGGTGGGTTGGGACGCAGAGGTTGGGGCTGAGATGCCTGAGTCGAGGACCTTGGACCGGAGAGGGAGAGGGAAGGTCACTGGTGAGGACACGGAGGACAAGGAGAAGGAGATAGATGGGCAGATGGAGTGGCCAGTGGTGATGGCTGCGCAGTTGGGCTGGTAACTGGTGGACAAAAAGCGAAGGAGAGCAAAGGGAACGGTGAAAATTTGAGGAAGGGAGAGCCCAGGGTTGGCCAGGACTGGGCACAGAGCGAACCGGGCGAAGCCACTTCCCTCAAACAGGTTTTTAAGCACCGTTATCAGAAAAGGTCTGTGGAACGAGTTAGGTACAAAATGGATGCAGCTTTCATTTTGGCAGCAGCAGGAGCTGTGTTCAGGTGGCTCTGGCTGGTGACTTCAGCCATGTCTGCCGTGGAACAGCAATTCTTTCTTTACTCGTGCTGGAATCCTTCCTGCTGGAAGGAAATTGCCGTGCCTTGGAAATGAAATAGCATCCAGTAAGTTCCCCATTACCTGCGCAGCTGGGAGAAGGGCATCCAGGCTGAAACCGGGAATCAGAATTGCCTGGCATTTCAGAGACAGGCTGGGTGTGCTGGATGTTTTATCGTTACTGTGTCAATGCGAAGTTCTAAATAGTGTTCTTTCTCTTTTTTTTTTGGCTGCTGGAAAAAGGGAAGTTTCTCTTTTTAACCCCTTTTGTGTGAAAAATAGGAATTATCTCTCAGAAAGCTTCAAAAGGCATTTGCTGAGTGGGTGCTGCTTGCGTTATTGATCTCAGGCGAGTGCAGCTTGGCAGAGCTAAGGTCACATCAGTGTGATTTGGCGAACCTGCCTTCCCTTCACCTCTCTCCTCTCCTTCCATTTCCACATCGTTGCTGGATTACAGGATTGATCCTGCACCAGGAAATGTCTGTGAGGTTAACATTAAATAACTGAGGTAACAGTGGGGTTTTTTGCTCGCTGAAGAAGGAATAGGATGAAAGAGAAATCACAGCAAGCTGTGGGTGGTTAATGAGGGACGCGCTGGTTAAGAGGTTGCAGCCAGCTGTAGGGCAATGAAGGAGATCCCTGGTATGAAGATTAGGGTGGGTTTAGATGGAACTAGGCATTAGGGGATTATGGTTTTCAGCCTGGCTCGGGGGCAGGTTCTGTGGAAAACGTGGATTGAAGTTGGCCGTTGAGGTTTTGGTTTGTTGTGCTGAGGTTCGAAGAGGAGACAGACGTGGGAGAACGGTGGTTCTGGCAGCTTCTGCGACATGATTTACATCCTGACTGGAAGGTCAGTGTAGTGTGATTTGGGATTACAAGATTTTTAAGGGAGGGGAGACCGTTTATAAGGAAGAAATTTGTTACAGTGAGGGTGGTGAGGTCCTGGCCCAGGTTGTCCAGAGAGGGGGTTGATGCCCCATCCCTGGAAGTATCTGAGGTCAGGTTGGTTGGGGCTCTGAACTGTCTGATCTGGTTAATGATGTCCCTGCTCTTGTAGGCAGTCAGACACTGGGCTTTAAAGATCCCTTCCAACCCAAAACATTCTCTGATCCTGTGATTACAACATAGCTCATCTCCACTAAATGATTTTTGTGGTAATTGGAAGAGAAATGCGTTTGAGTGAGTGCACAATGCCTGGTGTCAATGTAAATCATGCTTTGAAGTTAAAACGCTCAATCTCACCTTAAGGAAGATTCGAGCAAGCCTAAATGAAAGCAAACCACTCAGTGGGCATCCGATCAAAACCACCTTCCTTTAGCTCTTGCTTGTCCGCTGCTGGATTGTGGCGACCGAGCTCAGTGACCTTGAGGCTCCTCTTGCCTGCTGGAGCTGGCGGATGCCCTGGCAGATGAGCTCTCCTTCCCCAGGAATGAAAGGATTTCAGTGGGCTGCGATCCAAGCTCGTGATCTTTCTTCCTCCCCGCTCGTCTGTCTTGTTCCAGTGCTGAGCAGCGAGGGCTGTTCTGCTGCGGAAACTGGGGAAGAAAGGAATTGAATTGGATGTATCGGCAACAACGCGATGTGCAGCATCTGAGCCGTGCGCCTTCCTGCACCTCAGGCCACTGAATATTCCCTGCTGCGCTTCATAGGGAGGAAGGAGCAGTAACGCAGGCGCCTGTGGTTTTCAGTGTGCCACAGGGAAAGGAGGAGAAATTAAGGATGCTGCTGCTCTTGGAAGGAAGTAAGAAGTATCCAGGAAAATGTTGTGGAGCGGAGATTTGATGAAGTTCCTGTTAGCTTTGGAGTATCAGGGTGGTGGGATGTGAAGGGGAGCCTGGTAGTACAGGCAGAAATGATATAATAGACCATTTCTATAATGATACATCAAATGTATCATATCATATCGTAGAATCACAGAATCACCAGGTTGGAAAAGACGCACCGGATCATCGAGTCCAACCATTCCCATCAGTCACTAAACCATGTCCCTCAGCACCTTGTCCACCCGTCCCTTAAACCCCTCCAGGTAAGGTGACTCAACCCCCTCCCTGGGCAGCCTCTGCCAGTGCCCAATGACCCTTTCCGTGAAAATTTTTTTCCTAATGTCCAGCCTGAACCTCCCCTGGTGGAGCTTGAGGCCATTCCCTGTCGTCCTGTCCCCTGTCACTTGGGAGAAGAGCCCAGCTCCCTCCTCTCCACAACCTCCCCTCAGGTAGTTATAGAGAGCAATGAGGTCTCCCCTCAGCCTCCTCTTCTCCAGGCTAAACACCCCCAGCTCTCTCAGCTGCTCCTCATAAGGCCTGTTCTCTAGCCCCCTCACTAGCTTCGTTGCTCTTCTCTGGAAGATAGATCATACTATATTTAACATATAATGTATAGTTATATATTATATCTTCTATATTATGTGTTATATGTTATATATAAATAAAGCTAGGGAGGGGGTCCTATGAGGGAGTGCAGGGATAGGATGAAGGGGAACGGTTTTAAGCTGAAAGAGGGGAGACTGAGGTGAGATCTTGGGTAGAAATGTTCTGCTGCGAGGGTGGGGAGGCCCTGGCGCAGGTCGCTCACAGAAGTGGTGACTCCCTCATCCCTGCAGGTGCTCAAGGCCGGGTTGGATGGGGCTTGGAGCAACCTGATCCAGTGGGAGGTGTCCCTGCCTGTGGCAGGGGGATTGGAACTAGATGGACTTTAAGGTCCCTTCCAACCCAAACCATTCTATGACTCTTATCATACAGAAGGACTTTATCAGCTCCAAAGGCAATATAGAAGAATTCCTTTCTGGTAACAAATTGTTGGTACCATTACTGAAATCTGCACGTACAAAGTGGGCTGGGAATCCCCTGGCTGAGTGAAGAGGACATTCCCGTTATGTTTACATTAACGAACAAATCAAAAGGGTTGTTGTGGGCAGAGTTAAATGCCAAGCAAAACACCAGTGTTGATGAGATCTTAACGAGCAGGGGAACAGTTTTTATAATGCATCTTCCTCACAATAAGAGGAATAGGTCAGTGATTCTGTTAATCCACGTCTTCCTTTTCCCCATTCCCATTTCCTCCTGGCTCCCCTGTGCTGCTGCACGTGTCCTTGGTCAAAGTCCCTCCCCAGCTTTCCTGTTGCCCCTTCAGGTACTGGGAGGCAACTCTAAGGTCTGCTCAAAGTTGCATAAACTATTTGATTGTAGAGTAGTCACGGGTTCCAACAGAAAGCCTGTACCAAAAACATCAAGAAGAGCAGCCTGCAAATCATTTCTAAAAGTGTATGCATGTGTGGTTTCAAAAGAAAAACCCATGTCCTCATCCATCCCTGTAGTCCTTTCAAGCTGATCCCTTTTTTTTTTTGAGCTTAGTATCTTCAATCAGGATTTTGCAAAGCCGTGGTGTAAACATTGCCTGAACTTCTCAATACAGACCGTGTGCAAGTAGAGTTGCAAATAAAATCCTGTTCTGGCAGCTCCTTTGCAGTACAACGTTTCATAGAATCACAGAATGGTTTGGGTTGGAAGAGACCTTAAATCCCATCCAGTTCCACCCCCTGCCATGGGCAGGGACACCTCCCACTGGACCAGGCTGCTCAAAGCTCCATCCAACCTGGCCCTGAACATCTCCAGGGATGGGGCAGCCACGGGTTCTCTGGGCAGCCTGGGCCAGGGCCTCTCCACCCTCCTTGTGAAGAATTTCTTCCTAATGTCTAGTCTAAGTCTTCCCCGTTCTGCTTTGATTTTTACCACCTTTACATGGTCTGGAATTGTGTGTGAAATGTGGATTTCAAGCGAAGCCTTTTTGTGCCGACGGTGGGATGTGCAGTCTTAGCATCGCTTTATGCTGTTGAATCCTTTCTTCCCCCGTTGTGAGATTTTCGTAGTTGTAAAACACCATGAAAGTGTAATGTTGGATATTCTAGAGTAAGCATAGAGATGCTGTCATCTGCTCAGCCATCCTTGCTTCTTGCAGGCTGATCTTTTTAGCTTTGGGTCTAATTGGCTCATAACTTTGGGATAAGTCTGCGACACGACTTGAGCCACTTGTCGCACGGAGAAAATCCACCGTGGAGATGGTTAATTACATCGCATCTTTCATCCTGATGCTTCTGCAGCTTTCCAAATAAGCCTGTTGAGGGTTTGTTATTTATATACTGTCCAGTTTTATAATGTGATTAGTGTAACAGATAAAGGCATTGTCTTTTTCTTGCCCTGGAGAGCTTCCAGTCTACTTCTAAAAGGGATTTGAAGATGAAGGGAAGGTGCAGTGGGAACACGGTAGATCCTTGAGCTCTTCACTCTGTGAGGTTACTTAATGCTGTGAGCCCAGAGCTTTCTTTGCAGGCTGTTTTTTTTTTGTTGTGTATCAATAGTTTTCCTATTAGAAGAGAGTTTATTCGGCAAAGAGATGCGTGTAAAAGTGTGGATGAAACTGCTCTCGGCAGGGGTGCTGGAACTTTTATGGGCTTTAAGGTCCCGTCCAACCCCAATCATTTCATCATTCTATAGCTGCTGTTGCAGAGTGTTGAGTTTGGGAAGCAAGTGGACGCATGGCTCCTGGTTGTGTGCCCGAGCTACTCAGTGTGGCCACAGTCTTACCAGTTCCTTCGTTGGACCTTGCCGCTTTTCACCCTGAATTCCCTTGCATTTGTGTTCTTGTCTCCCACGGTGTTTGAGAGTGGGATTCCTGCCTGTTGTGCTAACAAAGAAACGTATGGAGTTTCATTAAACAAAAGAGTGTGGAAGGTTTGAAGTTGTGGCATTGGGAGGAGGATTTCCTGCCTTTCTTGTAAATGTTCAAATACCCAGGGAGAGATGAAACCCTTCTTGTGAGGTGTTGGGCAAGAGGAGAGACTGGAGTTTTGTACAGCAAGGCCCTTCCCCTGCTCTGCCTCTGGGTTTCTTATCCTCCCTGTGGATGATCTCGAAGGTCTTTTCCAACCCAGTGATTCTATGATTCTGTTTTCTTCACTGAAAGGGTTCTTAGGCACTTGCAGAGGCTGCTTGGGGAGGTGGTGGAATCCCCATCCCTGGAGGTATTTAACAGACAGGTAGATGCAGTTCGTAGGGATACAATTTAGTAGTGGACAGATATGGTTGGGTTTGATGATCTCAAAGGTCTTTTCCAACCTAGTGATTCTATGATTCTCTGGCTGGAGAGTGCTTGAGAAGGAGAGACGTACGAGGATCCTTCCCATTGTGGAGGGCTCCAGGCAGCAGCAGAGATGTTGAAGGGAGACAGCGTTTGCCTTTCTGCATTGGCTGTCGAAGCTGGTGTTGTCTCATGCTGGTTATTTCAGCAGAACCTTCTGACTGAGGAGCACTGCCCTCCAGGCTGTCCTAAGGCTCCTGAGTGCCACCAGTTCTCATGCTGCTCTAGATCCATTGTCTGCTGGAGCAGCCGTCCTGGAAAACTTTCTGTGGAGGCTTACAAGGGAGAGATGTTGGGGTGGCTTTGAGCCACACTCTAGATGCTGGGAAAAAAAATCAATGTTTAAGAGAGATCTCAGTGGCAGATGGTGATGGCATTGATCCAAGAGAGCTTCCTCCTTCCCTCCTCTGAAGACATGGATTTGTGTAGTTCTCGGATATGGAAGTGCTGCCACTGCCTTGTGTGTTCGTGTTTGGTGACTTCTTGTAAGAGTCAGAGAAGAAAATGGTTCTCCATGTCGTTGGAATCATTTACTTCTCTTGTTTGTGTCCCACAGCCCCTTCCTACAAAAATGGGTTTGTAGGTAAAGTTCTGTTCGTGCCCCAGATTATTTGAGTGCTCTGTGTAAGTTTTACTGCACAGAAAATCCTTTTCCTGTGTGGTAAATTAAAGAAATGCTTAATTTTGAGCTGGCACACTTCTTCCTTGGCTTCCTACCCTGTGGCTGGCATGTATAGAACGAGAGATCCGTAATTAAGAATCATTTGGTTTAAGTTAATTACCTTAATAGGCTATTTTTTCGAATCTCTCCCGGGTGACTTACTGAAGGTACAGCTGAGCCCTTGGCAGATGGAGAACCCCAGCTGCTGTGTCGCAGCCTTTTCTGCAGCTGCGTGGGCACCCGGAGCCAACTCTGCCCTGGGCTGGGGCTGGATCCGTGTTTTTGGGGCTCGGCTGAGCCCTGTGCCCAAGCTCTGCAGGCTTCATTCCTCTTCGAAGGAATAGAATCTTAGAATCATGGAATGGTTTGGGTTGGAAGGGACCTAGATGATCTTTAAGATCCCTTCCAACCCACGTTATTCTATGACCTTAAAGCCCATCCAGGTCCAACCCTGCTGCCATGAGCAGGGACACCTCCCACTGGATCAGGCTGCCCCAAAGCTCCATCCAACCTGGCCTTGAACACCTCCAGGGATGGGGTGTCCACAGCTGCCTGGGCAACCTGTGCCAGGGCCTCCCCACCCTCACAGGAAAACATTTCCCAAGATCTCATCTCAATTTTCCCTCCTTCAGCTTAAAACTGTTCCCCCTCGTTGTATCCCTGCGCTCCCTGATCAAGAGCCCATCCCCAGCTTTCCTGCAGCCCCTTTAGGTACTGGAAGGCTGCTCTGAAGTCTTCCCAGAGCTTTCTAAATGATCTTTAAGGTCACTTCCAACCCAACCTGTTCCATGATTCTGTGAAGGACGTGTGCTCAACTTTTCTTCATGTAAAGCCCTTGGTAGAGTTTCCATCCTGCAATGCTGGTAGACTTTGCAGTTCTGAATTCTGGAATACAAGAGAAGTTGTTTAAAAAGTCCTTGAATCGCTCCTGCTTGCCCTCTCTGTTGTACTTTTGATTTAAATTTCTCTCTCATTCATGAATAGATAATTTTATGTCTGTTCTTGTTTGAAGTAAACGCGTTAGAAATAGAGGATGATTGAGGTGTGGATGTACCTCCTAAAATAGAGCTTGCATCTTCATTCAAGATTCCCTTTGGTCATGGTTCAGGGTGGCCTCGATGTGAATATATAAAAATAACTTGGTGATTTAAAAGTAATGTGGGTAACTGATGGCTGTGGCAGCGCCTGGAGAGCCATGATGCTCGAAGAAGGGCTGCGTCACCTCTGCTCAGTACAGCAGCCAGGTTAACCCTCCAAGGAGAGGGATGTCATCTCAAACCTATGCTTGCACGGGGACACAACAACCCTGTGCAGCTCCAGCCTCGGGGAAGAGTGGCTGGAAAGCTGCCTGGCAGAGAAGGACCTGGGGGTGTTAGTTGACAGTGGCTGAACGTGAGCCGGCAGTGGCCAGAAAGGCCAACAGCATCCTGGCTTGGATCAGCCGTGGCGTGGCCAGCAGGACTAGGGAAGGGATTGTCCCCCTGGACTCGGCACTGGGGAGGTCACGCCTCAAATCCTGGGTTCAGTTTTGTCCAAGGAAGACATTGATGGGCTGGAGCACGTCCAGAGCTAGAGAAGGAGCTGGAGAACAAGTCTTAACAAGGTGCTTCTGAGGGACATGGGGTTGTTTGGCCTGCACAAAAGGAGGCTGAAGGGAGACCTCATTGCTCTCTACAACTCCCTGAAAGGAGGTTGTAGCGAGGTGGGTGCTGGTCTCTTCTCTCACATGACAGACAGTAGGATGAGAGGGAATGGCCTCAAGTTGCACCAGGGCAGGTTCAGATTGGACAGTAGGAAAAATTTCTTCACTGAAAGGGTTCTCGGCACCGGTGGAGGCTGCTCAGGGAGGTGGTGGAGTCCCCACCCCTGGAGGTGTTTAAAAGCCAGGTAGGTGAGGTGCTCAGGGATCTGGTTTAGTAGTGGACAGGTGCGGTTGGACTCTGTTATCTCAAAGCTCTTTTCCAACCAAGTCGTTCTGTGGTTCCCTGAGCCTGACTGGTGGAACGCCCGCCCCTCTTTGGCTGGAGGGAGCCAGGCTGCTGCGTGACACACACTTGTCTGCCTGCAGATAGCAAACACGCTTTGCAAATCAACAGCAGCGTGTTGGCAACCCTGTCTCCTGACGTGTAAGGATGTTACTGAAACCAGAGATGCTCCTTTCCAGAGGAACTTAAGTAGCAGCTATGTTCCATTCGATCCAATTTGTTTTCTAACCATCCCTTTTTTTGGCTTTGTCAAAACCGTCAGGTTTTAATCCTGCTGCCATAAGCCATGACATGTGGCTACGTTTTTCCCTCTGCGCTGGAGCCTATCTCGTTAGCTGTAGCCTATCCTTTAGCTCATTAATAGTAATATTAATCTGTTCCAGTTCTCAGCTCTAATCGCAGATTCCATCTGATCAGGTTTTTCTCTTGATCTTTTCCAAGCAGCTCATTATCTGTACAGCTGTAAACGTTGCTGGGCCTGACACTAATGCATATTTTGTACCGTGGGGGAATTTAACTAATAAAATAATCCAATTAGACATTTGTTTTTGTCTCCCTGGGGCATCTTAGATTACTTGTCTACCTCAGCTACGTGTTGTAATTAGCTAACGTTTGTACATCCCTTTGATGTAAAAGCACTGGTTTTATCTCTGGCTCTGGCTCAGGATCAGGACTTTATAAAATAACAAAGTAGCCAGGGATTAAAGTCACAGACCTGCACTGTAAGCATTGTCAGCCCTGCGTGGGGTGATGTGAGCGCTGTGAGGGTTGCGTATCAAATATTCAGAGTCCCTGGGCATGAGGTGCCTCCAAGCAGGCTTTGCTTTCCCATACAGCAGAGTCTCGGGACAGAGAGTAATATTTCTTTCTATGTTTACCCCTAAGTGAAATAGATGGAATGGAGGTAGATCTGATGGAGAATGGCATGAATGAATTCAGTTTATAAGTGTTCATTTAAGTGTCTTGGCACAAGCAGTACATGGATCTGTTGGAACGGGTCCAGAGGAGGCCGTGAAGATGATGCGTGGGCTGGAGCACCTCCCATATGAGGACAGGCTGAGAGAGTTGGGGTTGTTCAGCCTGGAGAAGAGAGACGTTACAGTGACCTCCCAGTATTTAAAGGGGTCTCCAGGGTACCTAGGGACAGACATTTTATCAGGGCCTGTTGTGACAGGACAAGCGGGAATGGTTTTAAACTAAGGGAGGGGAGATTCAGACTAGATATAAGGAAGAAATGTTTCACAGTGAGGGTGGTGAAACACTGGCACAGGTTGCCCAGAGAGCTGGTAGATGCCCCATCCCTGGAAACATTCAAAGTCAGGTTGGATGGGGCTCTGAGTAACCTGATCCAGTTAAAGATGCCCCTGCTGCTCCAGCGGGCTTGGACTGGATGACTTGCAAAGGTCCTTTCCAGCCCAAACCATTCTATGATCTATGGTCCTGTGATGTGTCTTGCCTGGTTAGGGATCTGCTGCACTGGTGTGAGCACATTTCTTCCTGGTCGGTCACAGCTTCACAAGGTGAACCATAGTGCTGCATCAGTGCAGCCCTTGGGCTGCCCGTGCTGGTGGTGAGGAGAATCTTACTCAAGCCTGTGCTCTGCCACCTTCCACCTTGCTGGCACATAAATGTGCTGTTGGGCCAAACCTCAGCTGAGCTCTGTGTCCTCCAGACCTTGGTACATCAATGGTGTCCAAGGTCTTGCTCATCCAGCCTGTAGAGCAGAGGTTGAATCTGAGATGGGCTTCCTATGCAACCTGTCCATGGAGGTGTTCTGACCTCGATTCACCCTGCAGCACGATGGAGATAGTGTGGGGTTTACTTTTGGTCTTTTCAGTTCTGTGATTCTGTGACTATTTTGCTGTGTGCCAATATCATAATCTGTTCTCTTTGGTTTTTTTCCTCTTTTCTCTTTTAGTCTTTCCTTGGTTCGGCTTGGATATTGGAGGAACCTTGGTCAAACTGGTTTATTTTGAACCAAAAGACATCACCGCTGAAGAAGAGGTGGAAGAAGTGGAAAACCTCAAAAGCATCCGCAAGTACCTGACCTCGAACGTAGCCTATGGATCTACAGGCACTCGGGATGTGCACCTTGAACTAAAAGACCTTACACTGTGTGGACGTAAAGGCAATCTGCACTTTATACGCTTTCCTACTCATGACATGCCTGCTTTTATTCAAATGGGAAGCGAAAAACACTTCTCAAGCCTCCATACTACCTTATGTGCCACGGGAGGTGGAGCGTACAAATTTGAGCAGGACTTTCGCACAGTAGGCATTTTTGGCTTCTATACCATTAGGATGTGGTAGTGGACTGTTCTTTAAAGTTTAAAACTAGAAAACTCTCTCTGCAGACTCTAAAACTTCTCTAAATCTTTGCTTTTGAAGAGTGTGCCTAACTGTAATTAAACTCTGTTTGGGAAGCAGCATGGGGAGGCACATTTGCATCTCTAATTTAGGAGAGAAAAGCACAGTGTTCCTGTAACTCTAATATTCTCTAACTTCCATGGCTCTTTGAAGACTTTTCCTGTCTTCTTAATCTCTGATCCTGCTGATTGCAGTCTTGTGGGTTTTTTTTTCTCCTCCTTGCTGTTTTTGCACATGCTTAGTATTTGTTTTTTTGTTCCTTTGCTCATGTTGTTTCACCTCTAACGTGCGTGTGAGGGAGTTGGTGGAGCCTCGGTCACATTTGGTGGTGAATTAACCAAAGCTGGGCTTAATCGCTGGGGTTTGGCATCATTCTGTGGTTTTGTTACAAGCTTGAGTCATGTTCATAGGTGAAAAACATGTCTGATAAATACTTTGTTTAACCAGGGCTTGAAAAAATGCACCAGAGAAAGGGCTTTTTGTGCAGCTGAGGCAGTGACACGAGGGGAAAACAATTTCATAACTTCCTCTGTTTTCTGTGTGGTTTGGGGTTCATTTTTTAAAATTTTTTTAGCCCAGCAGTTAAATCCCTTCACATTTTTCTTTGGTTTTTGTGCCTCAGACTCCGATCCTGAATCACAGAATCATAGAATGGTTTGGGTTGGAGTTGATCTTAAAGCCCGTCCAGTTCCAACTCCCCTGCCATGGGCAAGGACACCTCCCACTGGATCAAGTTGATCAAAGCCTCATCCAGCCTGGCCTTGAACATCTCCAGGGATGGGGCAGCCACAACTTCCCTGGACAACCTGTGCCTCATGAAGAATTGCTTCCTAATGTCCAGTCTAAATCCTCCCCCTCCAATTTTAAAGCCATTTAAAAAATCAGGCCTGTAGAAGTTGATGTTTCTTGGCATCCATCTGTGGATCTGGTTGTTCTTTTCCTCCCTTGTCTCTGCCCACACGCTTCAGGACCAGGTAGTTAGGAATCCACGTGAGTGGGGAGAGATGGAGCCTTTTTGTATCCCATGCTTCCTTCTCAGCCACCACTGGGAGTTTAGCTGGCTGAGTTTAGCTGTCAGGGAAGGTGTTTTTCCAGCCCTGAGCACAAACACTTCGGGTCCTTGGCTGCTACTTGAATAATATTCTTCTTTTTTGATCCACCAGATGGGTGACCTTCAGCTTTGTAAGCTCGATGAGCTCGATTGCCTTATTAAAGGAGTTCTGTACATTGATTCGGTTGGATTCAATGGACATTCAGAATGCTACTATTTTGAGAACCCAACAGATGCTGAAAGATGTCAGAAGCTCCCATTCAACCTGGAGAATCCGTATCCTCTCCTGTTGGTGAACATTGGCTCAGGGGTCAGCATTTTGGCCGTGTATTCAAAAGAGAACTATAAACGGGTGACGGGCACCAGGTGAGTGCTGGAGAGGGGTAAAATGTGTTTCCCCCTCTAATCTGCTCTGGTGAGACCCCACCTGAAGTCCTGTCTCCAGTTTTGGAATCCCCAACATCTGAAGGAGGCCACAAAGATGATCTGAGCAATGGAGCAAGAGACCAACCCCCACCTCACTACAACCTCATTTCAGGGCGTTATTAGAGAGCAATGATGTCTCCCCTCAGCCTCTCTTCTCCAGGCTGAACAACCCCAGGTCCCTCAGCTGCCTCTCATAAAACTTGTTCTCCAGCCCCTTTCCCAGCTCCATTCCCCTTCTCTGGATGCGCTCCAGCCCCTCAATGCCCAAAACTGAACCCAAGATTCCAGGTGTGGCCTCACCAGTACTGAGTACAGGGACAGAATCACTGCCCTGCTCCTGCTGGCCACACTGTTCCAATAGAGGTCAGGATGCCATTGGCCTTCTTGGCCACTTGGGCCACTGCTGGCTCATGTTCAGCTGCTGTCAACCAATACCTCCAGTTTCTTCTCTGCCAGGCAGCTATCCAGCCACTCTTCCTCAAGAAGAGTGCTCCAGTAACCCCTCTGAAATGGTGTTTGTTTTAGAATCGGCTTCTCCAAGTGCTGGGAAGAAGGTGGATATTGTAAAGTGAGAAAATTGATGTCTCATTTAGCAACGTGCCGTCTGCAGAGGGTGGTTAGGGTGTGCGGTTCCTACAGGCTGAATCACTAGGTTGGAAAGGACCCACTGGATCATCGAGTCCAACCATTCCTATCAAACACTTAACCATGTCCCTCAGCACCTTGTCCACCTGTCCCTTAAACCCCTCCAGGGAAGGTGAATCAACCACCTCCCTGGGCAGCCTGTTCCAGTGCCCAATGACCCTTTCTGTGAAAAAGTTTTTCCTAATGTTCAGCCTGAACCTCCCCTGGCGGAGCTTGAGGCCATTCCCTCTCGTCCTGTCCCCTGTCCCTTGGGAGAAGAGCCCAGCTCCCTCCTCTTCACAACCTGCTTTCAGGTAGTTGTAGAGAGCAATGAGGTCTCCCCTCAGCCTCCCCTTCTCCAGGCTAATCAACCCCAGCTCTCTCAGCCGCTCCTCATAAGATTTGTTCTCCAGCCCCTTCCCCAGCTTCGTTGCTCTTCTCTGGACTCGCTCCAGAGCCTCAGCATCCTTCTTGTGGTGAGGGGCCCAGAACTGAACACAGGACTCGAGGTGCGGTCTCCCCAGTGCCGAGTACAGGGGGAGAATAACCTCCCTGGACCTGCTGGCCACGCCGTTTCTGATCCAAGCCAGGATGTCATTGGCCTTCTTGGCCACCTGGGCCACTGCTGGCTCATGTTCAGTCGCTGTCAACCAACACCCCCAGGTCCTTCTTCTCCAGGCAGCTTTCTAGATAGACTTCTCCTAGTCTGCAGCACTGCTATTGAGGTAATAGATTTAAAGAAAACAGCTCCTCTTCCATGATTGCTCTTGGTTAGAAGAGAAGCTGAAGGAACGGGACAACCTGATCTCACTGGGCATGGCTGAGCAATCTGAGCTGTCAGTGGAAGGAGCCGTTTTCCTTCTCTGTCTCAGAGGCAATGTGGATGACTTTGATTTTGCTCTGTGTTGCAGCCTTGGAGGGGGAACCTTTTTTGGTCTCTGCTGCCTTCTTACCGGTTGCTCCACTTTTGAAGAGGCCCTTGAGATGGCGTCTCATGGGGACAGTACCAAAGTGGACAAACTAGTGCGGGACATTTATGGAGGAGACTACGAGCGGTTCGGATTGCCAGGCTGGGCTGTAGCATCCAGGTAAGAATGACTGGGGTTTATTTTCGTGGGAGGTTCTACAGGGGTGAAAAACTGGATTGATGTGTCTTCAGAAAGCTGCCATTCCTTCTGGTGTTCTGTTTTATCGAATCTAAATCAGTGATAGCAATGCTTTTTAAACTGAGAAGTCATAGAATCATAGAATGGTTTAGGTTGGAAGGAAACTTAAAGCCCATCCAGTTCCACCCCACTGCCGTGGGCAGGGACACCTCCCGCTGGACCAGGCTGATCAAGGCCCCATCCAGCCTGGCCTTGTTGAACCTCGTGAGGTCTGGACCTTTAACCCGTGAACTGTTCTTACAGCTTTGGAAACATGATAAGCAAGGAGAAGCGAGAATCTGTCAGCAAAGAAGACCTCGCCAAGGCTACTCTGATAACCATCACGAATAACATCGGCTCCATAGCCCGGATGTGTGCGCTCAATGAGGTATTCACGGGAGATTTATTCCATTGCTTCCTGCCTGACCCATCACTCCTCTGCTACTGTCATGCAGCATCTTTCTTTCACTCCATACCCTTCTGTAGATGCCTGCTCACGCTCATCTTTTTGGGTGTTCAGTAAGTTGTGATCTGCTGGTTTCACATTCTTCAGTAAATATTGTCCTTGCTCGTCTGTGTGGTTTGAGCCAGATCGTTGTGCCGTGAGCTGAAGAGTTGGGGATGATTTCGGGGTTGGCTGTGGGTCTCCTTAGCTTCTCTGCTGTGTCAGGACTTTGGCAGCATCACTGTGGTGGCTGGAGAAGTTCTGCAAGAAGCAACAGCTCTTGGGACCGCTGAGAGAGAAGGTGAGGTGGAGGCGCGTAGAGGCTGGAGATCTCCCCTATTTACGAGCTGCTGTTGATTTCTGGGTCAGGCCCCACCACTTCCATGAGCGCTCCAGTATCTTTGGGCTTTCAGCTTCTTTACAGTGCTGCCTTGTTGAATTCATGTCAAGCAGCATTGTACAGGGCTATGAAAGAACAGAGGCAAGCTCTCCGTTCCGAGCCTGTTCCTGCGGGATGAGCTAACAGGGTGAAGGATCCTCCTGCCTCCCGTCGGACGCTCACTGTTCACCTTCATTTCCTGCTGCAATTAGGCACGACGTGTTATAAACAGGATCTTGCTCCTCCCTCTGGAGCACGCAGCGGAGTGCAGAGAGGTGCTGAGGAGATAGGGAAAGAGTTAGTGAATGTGAGGATGGAGGGAAAATCTGTGGAAGGACAGAATCACAGTATTACCTGAGTTGGAAAGGACCGACAAGGATCATCGTGTCCAGCTCCTGGCCCTGCTTAGGGCAACCCCAACATTCACGCTGTGTTTCTGAAGGCATTGGCCAAACTCTTACTGAATATTTTCAGGCTTGGTGCCATGACTGCTTCCCTGGGGAGCTGTTCCAATGCTCCACCACCCTCTGAGTGAAGAACCTTCTCCTAATGTCCAACCTAACCCTCCCTGGCACATCTTCCTGCCATTCCCTTGGGTCCTATCATTGGTCACCTGAGAGAAGAGATCAGCACCTGCTCCTCTTCCTTCTCCTGTTAGGAAACGGTGATGAGGTTTCCCCCTCAGTCTCCTCCAGGTTGAATGGACCAAGTGACTTCAGCTGCTCCTCATATGATTTTCCCTCTAAGCCCTTCACCAGCTTTGTGGCCTCCTCTGGACACTCTGCGGTACCTTTAGATCCTTTTTATACTGCAGTGCCCAAAACTTCATGTGAGAGAAGGAGCAGATAGGACTTGATCCCAATTTCTCAACAAGAGAAGGAACTGGAAATGATTTTCTTGTTGGAGAACAAGAAAGCTTCAGAGTTTATCGCCTGGATCAGGAGAACTATTTTGGGATTGCAAAGTTTGGCTGGGAGTCTGATTTGGATCCAAAATCTCACTGCTTGGTTGGTCTTCTCTTTTCTTTTGGAATTGTGTTAATTGCTTTTTCCTTATTCACGTAGAGCCATTCAGCTTTTTTAACAATGAGTCCAAGGCCAGAGTTGGAGGGGAGAGAGGAGATGGCACTTGATGATCAGTGTTTCTAGCGAGTACAAGGGTTTCAGAGCTGAAAATCAACCATTCTCTTCAAATTCCAAAGCTGGAAAAGCTGTAGTTAGACCTGTGGGTTGTGTAGAGGAGTGGGGAAAAGAGCCTGGCTTAATGTGACGTGGCTGGTGCTGCTTTCTGAAAGAATTGTGGATCTGTATAATGTTCTGCAGATCCTACCCAACACATTCAGCAGTCACAGAATCGTTTAGGTTGAAAAAGACCTTTAAGAGGCCAACTGTAAAACTAAATCTACTAAGTCCACCTCTAAACTGTGTCGCACATCTCCACATCTTTTAAATATCTCCAGGGATGGTGATGCCACGACTTGCCTGGGCAGCCTATCCCAGTGCTTGACAAACCTTTCTGTGAAAGCGTTTTTCCCAATATCCAATCTCAGCCTCCCCTGGCAGAACTTGAGGCCATTTCCTCTCATCCTATCACTTGTTACTTGAGAGAAGAGAGCAACACCTACCTCACTACAACCTCCTTTCAGGGAGCTGTAAAGCGCGATGAGGTCTCCCTTCAGCCTTCGCTTATCCAGACTAAACAGCCCCAGTTGCCTCAGCTGCTCTTCATAACCCCCGTGCTCCAGACACTTCCTCAACTCCATTCCCCGTCTCTGGGTGCTCCCCAGCCCCTGAATGTCCTCCTTGTAGTGAGGGACCCAAAACTGAACCCAGGATTTGAGGTGCAGCCTCACCAGCATTTGCCTTGAACATCTCCAGGAATGAGGCATCTATAACTTCTCTGGGCAACCTGTTTCTGTTCTTATTCTAAGGTGGGGTTTTCATCATTGCAAGCAGAAAATGGAATTTAGCCTAACAAATGTTGATTTTTTTATTTTTTTTGCCTTAATACCTGCAGAACATCAATCGAGTGGTGTTTGTCGGCAATTTCCTTCGGATCAATACAATCTCGATGAGGCTCTTGGCCTACGCTTTGGACTACTGGTCGAAGGGACAGTTAAAAGCACTTTTCTTGGAGCATGAGGTGAAATTACTTTCTATATTTCTTTTATCTCTTGTCAGATTGCCAACGGACTGTGGGAAAGTTGGCAAGGGACTCTATCGGGGAGTGCAGGGGTAGGATGAAGGGGAAGAGTTATAAGCTGAAAGAGGGGAGATTGAGATGAGATCTTGGGAAGAAATGTTTTCATGTGAGGGTGGTGAGGCCCTGGCCCAGGTTGCCCAGAGAAGTGGTGTCTGCCCCAACCCTGGAGGTGTTCAAGGCCAGGCTGGATGGGGCTTGGAGCAACCTGATCTGTGGGAGGTGTCTCTGCCCATGGCAGGGGGGTTGGAACTGGATGAGTTTAAGGTCTATTCCAACCCAAACCATTCTATGATTCTACTTTGTAATGTACCCACCTGAAGTTATTCCTTCCCACCATCTTTTCTAACTGTTAAAATTGCATCATATGTGTAATATTCCTGGTTTTTATCGTGTTTGAGTTTTTGATATTCCTGTCTATTTGCTCCTCAGGGTTATTTTGGTGCAGTTGGAGCTCTTCTGGAACTCCTGGATTCAGCCTGATTCTGTACATTGAACATGTGAAGTCGGGGCACTTCTTGGGTCCCAGAGCCCGTGTTTCTCTTCAGAACATTTCTCACTGTCTGCTGAACTACCATGGGTGGCCAAGCTGGGAAGAAGAGGACTCTTGTCTTTCTGCCTGTAGCAGCTGAAATCAGTCCTCAGTTGCTTCACAGGTTCGTTTGAAAGCAGTTTGTACGCAGGCACATTGATGGAAGCTGCCGCTTCCGTCTGGAGCGTCCGCAAGGCATTCACAGCCCTGTTTTGTGACTTGTGTGGTGGTGGCATCATAGGAGACTTACACTCCGTTCCCTCCATCGCAATCCCTTTGAGATTGTCACAGAGCTCAGCTGCAGCGTTTTGTATCCGCAATGGAAAGAGCTGGTCTGTAAAGGAGAAGGAAAACCAGCATGGCCCTGGTGGGTAGAAACCACACGGAAAGCTTCTTTGTCCAAACTGTACTGTGGGCTCTCGGATGCTGCTGTGCTCTCAGCGAGGTTTTGTTTCTATTACTGCAGTTTCTCATCTGTACGTTCTTAATTGTTAGAGGCAAAAGGTAAAGCACAGCTCCTCAAGTGCCCTAGATCTGCTCAGGCTGATCCTGATTTCAGCCTCCTGTACAGAGCACAGGAACCTTTTGGAGGATGCTTAGTGTCAGAAGTGTCTCCCGACCTCCAAGCCTGAGATCTGCTAACACCAAGTTAAAGATGAAATTGTGTTGGGTTTCCTTGTTTTTTTTTTTTCTTTTTCCTCTGTTGTAAAACTTGTCTGTGTGTAACCATACCAAAGAGTTTCCTTTTTCCTTCAGTCAGGCACTTGGGAATCTCTTCTGTAATGTTCTATTTTACATTTATTAATTGCTGAACGAGTAGTTCCTAGAGGAACATCTCCTCCTCCTCCCACATGCCGGACTCTCCTCTGCTTTCTCTCTGTGCCCCCTCTCGTATAGAACCTGCAAGCTGGGTGGCTGCAGCCTGGAACCGCAAAGGATCTCAGGATGTGGATTTTGAGGTGGCTTCCTGCACACTGAAGGAATGATCTCAAAGCCACAGAGATGCTGGCAGCAGAGGGCAGCCCAAAAAAGAGAAGTGGCACCCAGACAGGCTGTAATCCAAGCTTCCTTCCTGCTCTTTGTAGTTCTTCCCAGGCTGGATTGTGCGTGATGACAGGAATCTTCAGTGCAGAAGGTGTCCGTTTTCCCCGTGTCTTGCTGCCACTGCTGTTTTTTCCAGGCAAGGAGCATGAAGCTGCTTCTCTGAAGAGCCACCCCACCTTCCCTTGGTGCTGTGAGCGAAGTGGAGACGGCTCTTCCAAGCGTTCCCTGCCACGCTCTGGCTGCGCAGCTGAGCGGCTCCGCTCCGTGTGGATGCCGTCCTTCCGTGTGCAGCGAAGCAGCCTGGAGAGATGGAATCGCTCCAGTGGGCACATGCTGGGCTCTACCTGCTGCCGCCGCCTGAGATCTGAGTCCTCATGGGGTGCTCCGCAGCTTGCTGGGTTCTTTGTGTGGTACCTGCCTCTCTTTTTGAGCCTGAAAAGGGAAGAAGACACCAATTCCATAGACAAACTCTGCTAGATCAGCTCCTGTGTGGCATTTCTCTTGGAGCCCATCCTGTCCTCTCCGTGGATTCCAGACAGGCACGGCATAAAAAAAGGCATTTCCTAAACTGTGGGCCCAGAACTTTCTGATTCCATCCAGTAACTTGACAACCACAATGAGATGGAACCACGTGGAGGTGCATCCTTGCTGCGTGATGCCTGCAGAAGACGATGTCCATGCTTCCCTGGCAGTCCAGGTGCAGCCATATCCTGCTCTGTGTTCCGGATAGCGGGTGTCTTGTGGAGCTGAGGGCTGCAAGCAGGATAACACAGAATCCTGGGCAGGTTTGGGTTGGAAAGGGACCTTCAGAGGTCTCCTAGCCCAGCCTGTGGCCATGGGCAGGGACATCCCAACATCCCTGTTTGGGATCTGTTGCATCCAAGACCTCATTTATTTGTCATTCTTGTATTAAAACCCCTCTGCATTCGCATTTCTGACTGTAGCTTTGCTAGACCTGATGTGGCTCTTTACCACGCACCCTCCTGCCATTTCAGTCCTGGCCCCAGCCCAGACATCTCCGGCAGAGAAGAGAAGGAAACGTTCTTCAGCTCTTGGCAGCATCCAGGTGCCCGGGACTGGCTCAGCTCCCGTTTGTCCTATTCCCACGATGTCCCGGGTTGGCGTTTAACCCATCCCAGGGTTCAGCACAGCCCACAGTGCTGCGAGAAGGCAGCTCTCAGATGTTGAGGCTACCCAGAATCCTTGGCCTACGCAGAAGGGTTTTCATGGCCTTTGGGAACTGAAGGCTGAGAGAAGGAAGAAGCTACCTTGGAATGAGGAGGGAAGCTGTGAGGAGCGGAGGAACAGAACGATGAAGCCTCTAGCAGCCTGCAAAGAGTCTCTGCCCTGCGTCCCTGGGAACCACATCTCCCTTGCTTTCCTGGGGTTCACTCTTGGCTCTGCAGCACCTCTTTCTGTGAATTTTGAGTGGATCCTGCCTGGTCTGATGTCCAACACCAAAGTCCCCCATGTACTATGTGTGGGTGTTTTTGTAAGTTCCATTTTTTTCTTGGAATAAAATCTTCCAGTTATTTTTAACATCCTTGCTGCTTTTCTCTGGTTTCCTTCTTGTCTCCCTCTCCCTCTGTCCATCGCAATGTCCTTACAAAATGATGTTTCTACTGAAGAACGCTCCGGTCTCTGGAAATCCATTGCATTCCGAAGCCCGTTAATGGAGGGGAAAAAAGACCCTAAAAGTTCCGTGCTTGCAGGTTGCTGGTAATGATGATCCCGTCCTGATGATCCTTTTCCTGATGCTCGTGGTGTTTTTAACCAGGTACCTTAAAAAGAGGCTTCTGTGCCTCGTTTGCTGGGAATCGGATGCTCACGTGCATTGGGGCTCCTGGGAGCAGGTGGGGTTGGGTGCGATGGGGTTGGTTCTGGGCCAGATTTTACAGCTCAAAACCACAAAGGTTTCCAAGGCTTTTTTCATGATGTTCCACAGCTTTTTTTTTTTTGTTGTTGTTGTTGTAATATTGTGTGGGAACACAGTTCTTTGCTAAGATTCTACAACTTAAACAGAGGGGAATTGATGACCTGTCTCTTTAAGTTCTCTTTATGGAAACAGAGAATACTTTAAAAAATAAGTTCTCTTCACTTAAGGCTAAAACTCATTAAATATCAGCCTGATAGTCATTACTTCCTACTCCCAATTTAACAAAAATGGCATCATGTCTTCAATCCGAAATGAGCTTGTCTCTGAAATGGGAAGCAAGATATGGATGAATTGGTAGCTCATGAAACGTTTATAGAGGCTGGAATGTTTTCTTACTCTTTTTATTAGACCCTGCTTTGTAGAAACAGAAAAGAGAGGTTTCAGTAGGGTTCCTTGACCATAGACTGATAGGAGAGAGCAGATTTTAGTCCAGCGAGTTTGTGTTGCTACAACAATACGTATGGCAAGGATTCAACTGTCATTATGTCCTTCTATAACTGATGAGAGATCACGTATTTCTCTTTTGACTTGCTTCTGTCAGCATCGCTGCATCCGATGAGGGTTTTTTAGCACCATAGAAGGGTTTGGGTTGGAAGGGTCGTGCAGGTCCGTGGGCAGGGACACCTCCCTCTGGATCAGGCTGCTCCAAGCCCCATCCAACCAAGAAGTGGGGAGCCACCACTTCTATGGATGGTAGGGATGGGGTTGGAGGTGGAACGCGGAGTTTCCTTCTGGAGGAGGTGGAGGGGAACCTTCCCAGTGCCCGGCTCTAGGGGAGCAGCCAGCACTAGAGGGCAGCAGCCCTGCGCGCTGGGAGGGATGGTGGGACAGAGGGTGGGATGAGGGGATAGGGAACAGGACAGTGGGATGGGGGACAAGGCAAGGTGAGACCCCCCCCGTGTCCTCCACATCAGGCTCCTGGGCTGTCCCCAGCTCAGCAACCCAAGCGGGGACCGGCAGGGGAGAGTTTGGACAGGAGGAAAAAGGGATTTTCCTTCCATTTGGAAGAGCAACAGGCGGATGGGAGATAAGGATGGGAGCTGGACACCAGGAAATCCCATGGTGGGGAGGTTGGGAGCTGACCCTCTTCCAGAGAAGGGAAACTGAGGTGGGAAACAGGTTGTGAGAAGTGGCTGAGGGACCTGGGGTTGATTAGCTTGGAGAACAGGAGGCTGAGGGGAGACCTCAGCACTGCCTACGGCTGCCTGAAGAGAGGTGGTGCTGGTCTTTTCTCCCAAGTTACAGGCAGTAGGACAAGAAGAAATGGCCTCAAGTTCACCAGGGTAGGTTCAGATTGGACATCAGGAAAAACTTTTTCATGGAAATGGTTCTTGGGAACTAGCGGAGGCTGCTCAGGGAGGTGGTGGAGTCCCCATCCCTGGAGGGGTTTAAAAGGCGGGTGGGTGAAATGCTTAAGATGTGGTAGTGGACAGGTAGGTTGGACTTGATCTCAAAGGTCTTTTCTGACCAAGCAATTCTATGAAATCCCAGGAGGTTGGCGTTGGGAAGATTTGGGGGAGAAACCTCCTTTCCTGAGTGCTGCAGCCCAAGCCCAGAATGTGCAAAATGCCCCTCAGCTGAGGATTTTCAGGGAGCATCGGGTTGATTTCCCTCATCCATATGGTTTGGGTTGGAAGGGACCTTAAAGATGATTCCAACCCCCTTGCCATGGGCAGGGACACCTCCCACTGGACCAGGCTGTTTAAAGCCCCATCCAACCTGGCCTTGAACCCCTCCAGGGATGAAATATCCAAGAATTCCCTGGGCAATCTGCGCCAGGGCCTCCCTTTAGGGAAAGGACGCTCCCTTTACCCAGAGCCGAGTCTCCCAGGTGCAACCTCCCCCCATACACACACCTCTGCTTCCAAAACCTGCTTTTATTTACATTTCAAGTCAAATCACATGCAAACTGTGGTGTGTTTGTTTTTTTTTTTTTCTTTCCTCGCTATTCCTTAAGAACAGAGTGATTAGCAAAAAAGACCCATTATTAGAATCTTAAAATAGCAATTAAATATACAAAAATATAGCTTACAAAAACAAAAAAAAAAGGAGACACCCCCCCCCCACAAAACAGCGTATGTTTTAAAAAATATTCTGCTGCAGAATTTGTAGTGTACAAACAACGTCTATGAGGCTCCACGCTCCATAAACAGTCTCGGGAAGGTTTGGGAGTCGCTCGATATTTACAGGAGGGAGAACGACCCCCCAGAGCCTTCCCAGCTCGTGTCCCGCCCTTTCCCAGGGGCTGGGAAAGCCACTGTTAATACTGACACCCCTAACCCCCCAAAAGAAAGGGAATAACGGTTGCAAAGATGAGGGGGACGCAGGGGCAGTTTGCTACGGAGCCCGAATCCCCCGGTGCGGGGGGCTGAGCGGGGTGGGCAGAGGCGCCCCCAGAAGCTCTTGGGGGAATTTGGGTGAAGCAAAGGCTGCCAGATCACACGCTCTGTGCCCAGAACCAACCCCCGGAACCAGGCTGAAGGTGACGGGATGAACCCCAAGGACAAGATTTGTGCCCGTGCTGCCGTTCGGAGGTGCCGGCAGCTCCCACCAGTGACGGTTCGCTCTGGGATCGTGCCCCTCGGAGGGACTAAGGCCCCGCTGAGGTAGCCGGCTGCACCGAGGAGGGGGGCAGCCACCCCCAATGTGCAGCCAAAGCCCATGAGACCCCACGGAATGACAGCTCCCAGGGGAAACGCCGGCTTCCCGGCCCCGCTAGCCCTTCCGGAGGAGCAGTGGGTGCCGAAGAGGCACCCAACTGTGGCAATAACCCACCGTCGCTGCACCCAAGGGACCAATCCCCAGTCTTCCAGGTACGGATCGCAAAGGTGAAGGCGATGCCGTTATAATAATGGCAGAGAGGGGACAGCGAGCAGCCGTGGTGCTCCGGGAGCCTTCCCTGCATCCTGGGCATCGCTGATGGGGGCGCAGAGGTGCAGAGAGCAGCAGGGCTGGGAAGTGTACGGGGGCGTTCGGGACCTCTTGGCATCACACCAGGATTTGGGGTGCTGCTGCTGCTGCTCCATCGTGCCCCACGTGGCTTCCTGGCGGATGAAGGGATGTGCTGGAAGAAGAATGTTGTGCAGGGTGTCTGCGGAGCACCCCAAGTCCCCTCCTTGCCCCGGATTCGAGTGCGAGACCCTTAGTCCTGGCACGGCACTGCAGAGGCAAGTTGGGTCGCGGGGCTCTTCCGTGTCAGCCGTCGGGGACGTGTCCCCTGCTAAAGTGCTCCGGGCCGGGTGCCTGGCTGCCTGCAGCCACCCCTCGGTGCTGGTGCCGTAGTGCTTTGGTTGTGTCCGGGTCGGCGGGGCCGGCAGGGGGGCAGTCCCGGGAGCAGCAGAGCTATACGAGGTTCTCTGCGCCAGGAAGGGGACCTTGAGGGGGTCCGGGGTCCGGCTGGCTGTGCAGCTGCGCCAACTGCAGCACCGGCATGTTGCACAGCGGGCAGACTTTCCGCACCTCCAGCCACTTGATGAGGCACCTGGGGGGACAGAGACACGGCGACGGCGTTACAGGGGTACTGCAACCCCCTAGATTGGTGCCCGGGGTATTCATTTTTCATAGACTCATAGAATCACCAGGTTGGAAAAGATCCACCGGATCATCGAGTCCAACCATTCCCATCAACTACTAAACCATGTCCCTCAGCGCCTTGTCCATCCGTCTCTTAAACGCCTCCAGGGAAGGTGAATCAACCCTCTCCCTGGATAGCCTGTTCCAGTGCCCAATGACCCTTTCTGTGAAAATTGTCCTCATGTCCAGCCTAAACCTCCCCTGGCGGAGCCTGAGGCCATTCCCTCTCGTCCTGTCCCCTGTCACTTGGGAGAAGAGCCCAGCTCCCTCCTCTCCACAACCTCCTTTCAGGTAGTTGGAGAGAACAATGAGGTCTCCTCTCAGCCTCCTCTTCTCCAGGCTAAACACCCCCAGCTCTCTCGGCCGCTCCTCATAAGGCCTGTTCTCCAGCCCCTTCACCAGCTTCGTTGCTCTTCTCTGGACTCGCTCCAGAGCCTCAACATCCTTCTTGTGGTGAGGGGCCCAGAACTGAACACAGGACTCGAGGAGCGGTCTCACCAGTGCCGAGTACAGGGGGAGAATAACCTCCCTGGACCTGCTGGTCACGTCGTTTCTGATCCAAGCCAAGAATCATAGAATCATTTTGATGATTCTATGATTCTATGGAATATCCTGAGTTGGAAAGGGTCCGCAAGGACCATCAACAGCAAGTTTTGGACTCCCCAGAAGGCAGCCTACAAGTTAAACCATGTAGCCAAGAGCGATGTTCAAACGCTTCTTGACCATCAACAGGCTCAGGGCTGTGACTGCTCCCCTGGGGACCTTGTTCCAGTTGTTAGAATCACAGAAACATGGAATGGTTTGCGTTGGAAGGGACCATAAAGTTCCACCCCCCCTGTCATGGGCAAGGACACCTCCCACTGGATCAGGCTGCTCCCCAACCCGGCCTTGAACCCCTCCAGGGATGGGGCAGGCACGACTTCTCTGGGCAACCTGGGCCAGGGCCTCACCATTCTCACAGGAAAACATTTCTTCCTAAGATGTCATCTCAAACTCCCCTCTTTCAGCTTAAAACTGTTCCCCTTCATCCTATCCCTGTGCTCCCTGATCAAGACCTGCCCCCCGCCCCCGCAGCTTTCCTGGAGCCCCTTCAGGTACTTGAAGGCTGCTCGAAGGTTTCCCCAGAGCCTTCCCTTCTCCAGGCTGAACAACCCCAACTCTCTCAAATGAGAGATGCTCCGGCCCTTCGATCATTGGGTTCCCTGGGCAGCCTCTTCCAGTGCTTGTTAACCCTTTCTGTGAAGTAATATTTCCTAATATCCAATCTGAATGTCCCCTTGTGCAACTTGAGGCCATTTCCTCTTGTCCTATTGCTTATTACTTGGGAGAAGAGACCAGCACCCACCTATATAAACATAGACACACACACACAAATCTATATACACATTTTGGATGATATAAAGTTTGTATATATAAAAAAGGAAATAGTTTTGCCAGGTCATGACAGGACCTTTGCTGCTCAAAATGCTCAGATCCATTCTTCTCCCAAGCAACAAGTGACAGGATGAGAAGAAATAGCCTCAAGTTGCACCAGAGGAGGTTTAGATTGGATATTAGGAACAATTTCTTTACTGAAAGAGTGGTGAAGCATTGGAAGAGGCTGCCCAGTGAAGTGGTGGAGTCTCCATCCCTGGAGTGTTCAAAAAATGTGTAGACGTGGCGCTTTAGGAAATGGTTTAGTAGGCATGGTGGGGTTGGGCTGATGGGCTGATGATCTCAGTTCTTTTCCAGCCTCAATAATTCTATGATAAGGGGCTTTTGCTGCTGTTCCCCTCCTTCCCTTGGAACTCAGGTGGGAAGAAACCCTGGATGAGAAGCAGTGGCACCAGCAGACGTCCCTCGTTGCTCGCACTTACTTTCTGTGGAAGGCATGTTTACAGGGACAGATCCCCAACTCGTCCTTGGGCTTGAACTCTTCCAAGCAAACGGCACAGATCTGGGAGACAGAAGAAGCAGAGAGGCCATGAGCTGCTGGAAAGCAAAAATACTCCCCAAAACCTGCCCTAAGTGATATCCTTGGCCAGTTTTGATCTCCCTGGCACTCACTTCAGCCTTTGGCTGGGGAAAAGAAAGGGGAATTCAGTTTCTGATGCCAGCAAGGATACATGGTGGTGGGGAGAGAAATTCCTCCCTGTACCAAGAAGAGACCAGCCTCCTTTTTCGCTATAAAGCCTCTGTTTTGACCAAGTAGCTTCTTTTTTGCTCCTCCCCAGTGCTGCAGAGAAAACGTTTTGGAAGTTTTTGTATCACAGAGGGGGCAAAATCCTCCCTAAATCCTTCCCAGACCTTTCTGCCTGGGCTTTAGGATAACAATCTGAGGCTTGGGTCTCCTCTTCCCGGTGGTGAGGACCCTGAAGTCCCCCTGGAGCAGGAGCTGCAAGGCTGGGATGTGTTTTAATACGTGAGGAGGCTTTAGGGTGCAGGGAGACAGAGATGCATCCACAAGGATAACTCTGGAAAGGGGAAAAGGCAACAGGTTCATCACTATTCCAGGGTTGGGAAGGTTTCCCAGCAGTCTGAAATCTCCTTCCCGCAAATTGCTGGTTTTTCCTGACTCATTTTGGACGTTCCTGGGGATCTGGATATTCCAAACCATTTTTTACTTGGCTTAGGAGTCCCTGGCAGCCCAGACCACAGGCTGGCCCCGCTGCCAAAGCCCTGGAGATGAGGCAGGCGGCTGCCAAGCATCGCGGGAGCCTCCTGCCTTTCCCAGGAACGCGGTGCCCATTGATGCTTTCCAGCCACCCAACTCATCGGAGACTTTTACTGAGCGAGGAACGTGGGTGCAGCTGCTCGGGTCAGGCCCTGAGGAACTCTCACGCCTACAGCTCTGTGAAAGGCCAGGAGAGGCAGCGAGATGGAAAAAAGGGGGAAAACAAACCCAAAATCATGGGGCTAAAGAGCTCGGCAGGGACTTTCCCCTCTGCGAGGCTCCGGGTGAGCCCTGGCAGCTGCTCTCTGATGTTGCAAAACAACCCCCCGGTGCTCTGCTTTCCAGCGCCGTTTACTGTAAATACTACAAGCCAAATGCCCAAAAAGGGAGACTTTGGAGGGAGCCAGAGAAAATCCTTTCCAGCCTTTCCGAATAACCAAAGAAGAGCTTGAGCTGCTCTACCCTCCTCGCCATAGAATCATAGAATCACTAGGTTGGAAAGGACCCACTGGATCATGGAATCCAACCATTCCCATCAATTACTAAACCATGTCCCTGAGCCACGGACCCCTTATCCTCCCCAAAAGCCTTTGGGCTGGGAAAGCTGCAGAAAAGTGGGATGGAGGAGGACAGAGGGTTATCATTGCTGTCCCACTCCAGCATGCTCCCAAATGCCTCCACAGCAAGCATTTTGTGTCAGGAAGTGCTTTTCAGTCTGTGCGCTGGGCAAAAACCCTGCTGAAAGTCAGCTTAACATGAGGAGAGCAGAAAAAGGGCCTCTGAATGTCGCTCCACAGCTGCAAAGATGATTGGAGGGCTGGAGCATCTCTGCTCCGAGAAAAGGCTGAGACAGTGGGGGTTCTTCAGCCTGGAGAAGAGAAGTCTCTGAGGAAACGTTATAGCAGCTTCCAGTACCTGAAGGGGCTCCAGGAAAGCTGGGGAGGGACTTCTTACAAGGGCCTGGAGTGATAGGACAATGGGGAATGGCTTTAAGTTGGAAGGGGGAAGATTTAGACTAGACATTAGGAAGAAATTCTTCACAATGTGAGTGGGGAGGCCCTAGACCAGGTTGCCCACGGAAGCTGTGGCTGCCCTATCCCTGGAGGTGTCCAAGGTCAGGTTGGATGGGGCTTTGAGAATCTTGCTCCACTGGGATGTGTCCCTGCCCATGGCAGAGGGGTTGGAACTGGATGGGCTTTAAGGTCCCTTCCAACCCAAACCATTCTATGAAATAGATGATAATAATAAAAATAACAATAATAATAATAATAATACTAATACAATAGATAATGATAATGCAGTAAAAGCTAAAGAGGACCCAGACGGAGGAGGGTGATGGTTTCATCCAGACTCCTTTGGAAGATGTGCTTTTCCCAGCTGCAGTAACAAGTAATTGGATTTTCTGGAAGAGAAAAGCAGCATCGGGGAGAGAAGGAGCTGCCAGCAGAGCTGTTAGCCTGCTCACATTACGTCACGGGGTAAGAGGCTGCAGAGCAAACCCACTGCTGGCAACAAGCAGGTAGGGATGTCAGCACACAGAGCTTTGCGTTCTCCTCCTGAAGGAGTTAAATTTGAGGCTTTGCACTTTCCTACCCGTGGCAGACTTCGCCTGTCCCCTGTACCCTCCCCAGCTCAATGAAGAGGAGGGTGAGGGAATTTTTGCTGAGGAAAAGGAGGGTAAGGGAGTATTTACTGCTACGTTACTGCCTTGGGGACGCACTCACCTCGTGTAGGTTCAGCTCCTTCACCTTTTCCTTGAGTATAACCTGTAAGACAAGAGTGGTGGGGTCAGGACACAGCTTCTGCCACAAGCATCCACAGGAAGAATCTCCATAAAGAGAAATTCCATTTAGTGTCCCAGTAGAACCGCAACCTCCTCAGTAAATATAACACATAACCAAGGAGCACTCAAGCTCTTCAACCCTGTGCAGGAACAGGAGGAAGGTAGCTCCGGCACAGCTATAACCCCTAGTGTGAGGGCTAAATCCAGGTCTCCTCTGGAATTTAAACCTCCTGGGCTCCCACACTCTGCAACAAGCTCCTGCAGGGACATCTACTGCTTTGTTTACATGCCATCAAGGCCAAACACCTGGAGAGGGCTATAAATCCAGGACGACTACACGCTGTTGTATCATGTAAGTGCAACTCCACCCCGTTGCCTGCTCAGATGACAGATCGGAGGCAGAAAAATTACACAAGCCCTGGAGAAAGCAGGACTTTGAAGCAGCAACCTGACACCCATCTCCTGGCTGTGTTTATTTTAACAAGGGCACTGGCATGTGTGGGTGCACGCAGAGAACAGCGGGATTTGCCAAGGTGACGTGGAGGTGTTCCCTATGAGAGGTCCCTGTGAGAGCCCCGTGGCTGCGGGTGGGCCAGAGCAGCCGAGTCCAACACAGGGAGCAGATTCAGGTCCCAGAAAATATTGTTTATTCGCTGGGAAAGCAACAACATTACTGCTCACCAGTGGGAAATAAGGTGGGGGGTTTGGAGAGGCTGCCCAGTTGAGGGCATGGAGATGTCCCCACTGCTCAGGGTCCACACCTGAAAACACGGAGACCTGCAGACCAACAAGTGAGAGATGCTCCTGGGGTGCCCAAAAACAAGTAAGTCAGCAGGGATAGAGGTTTGCCCACACGTTAAAACTTCTCTTTGAAGACCAAAAGCCTCCCAAGGAGAGAGAACAGCCCAGCCAACAAAGAAGATAACTTACTTGTTTGTAGGCGTAAAGCTCTTTGTGTGCTTGATGTCTCAGCCTGCAAGAAGAAGAGAGGAAACATGAATAGAAGCCCAAGGACCAGTCCCGTCGTAACACCTCCAACATTTCATTTTCTTCCTTTTCAGATTTAACCTTTGGTTTTTAGACTTTTTCATTTCATAAACAAGAATAGCCGGACAAAATGATGCATTTTTTCTTTTTTCTCCTGCAGTTGGGAAGGCAGCATCTCCATCCAGAAGTGCAGCCTTCCAGTAGTTAAAGGGGCCTACAGGAAAGCTGGGGAGGGGCTCTTGATCAGGGAGTGCAGGGATAGGACAAGGAGGAATGGTTTTCAGCTAAAAGAGAGGAGATTGAAATGTGATCTTAGGAAGAAATGTTTTCCTGTGAGCGTGGTGAGGCACTGGCACGGGTTGCCCAGGGTAGCTGTGGCTGCCCCATCCCCAGAGGTGTTCAAGGCCAGGTTGAATGGGGCTTGGAGCAACCTGATCCAGTGGGAAGTGTCCCTGCCCATGGCAAGGGGGTGGAACTGGATGGACTTTAAGGTCCCTTCTGACTCAAACCATTCTAAGATCTCCCATTTTCCTCTTTTGACTTCCCTAATTTTCCATATAGACATCACCAGCATGCTAAGACCCCCAAAAGCTGTTGAGTCAACCAGGAGCTGCCACAAACACCCCCAGTTTCCAACCATTTCTGCTGCCAACAATTTCTAGACTGAACACAGCTCCTTTTGCCAAGCGATGGGTATTCACACCCAGGCAAAGCTCTGCTTCCACTCAAACGAGACTAGGGAAGGAGACCTCTCTGCTCAGAGGTTTCCCACTGAATCTGGGTGATGTCAGGTTCCTCAAACACAGCTTTATCTTCAGCTTCCCACACTCTGAGGAAGAAGTGCTCAACAAGAAGTCATCCACCTGACTGAGCAAGCAGAGGTGTTTTATCCCAGGCTATTTATCTGAAGACAGCACCAGAGCAGAAGGCTTTGAAAGAGAAGCAATGCGATGCTTTCCATCTCTCACTTCCTATCACATGGGACAATTATAAGAAGCAGAGCAAGAATCAACTGCCAAAACCCACATGAGAATGAAGCTTTATCTTGGGATTTGTGGGGTTTTTATCAGGGAAACAGACACAAGCACAGGGTGACAAGCCTACACGATGACCCAGGGTGCTCCCTGCCCTGGGGCAGGAACCAAAACCACAGCCAATGCCATGGTGGAGTAAAATCAGGATTAGAAACAGCATAAACTGCTTCCTCTCATCTACCTTTCCAAGCAACGTACGACTTAGGCTTTTGAGGGAATTTTTTCCCCAATAAAATCATATAATGTTTTGGTTGGAAGGGACTGCTAAGGTCATCCAGTCAGTCCAACCTCTCTGCAGTGATCAGGGACATCTTTAATGAGATCAGGTTGCTCAGAGCCCCATCCAACCTGACCGTGAATGTTTCCAGGGATGGGGCCTCCCCACCTCTCTGGGCAACCACCACACTCAGCATAAAAAAATTTCTTCCTAATAGCATCCTGTCCTGGATTAAATCAAGAGATGGAAGGGATGAATATATTCCAAGAACTCATGCTGTGGTGGGAAGAACAGCTGGTGGCAGCAGGAATTTGAGAACAGGAGCAAAGGGCTGGTCCTATTCTCTCCCTGTCCAGCCCCTCACCTCCAGGAGGCACAAGTGGAAGCATTTGTCCCCACTCCGGGGGACCAAGTTAAACAGCAAATATAAAATGACATCAGTTCAGGTTGCTCGAAGGCCCATCCAACCTGGCCTTGAACACCTCCAGGGATGGGGCGTCCACAGCTTCCCTGGACAACCTGTGCCAGGGCCTCACTACCCTCATCAGGAAGAATGTCTTCATAATATCTAATCTGACTCTTCCTCCTTCCAATTTAAAGACACTTCCCCTCGTCCTATCACTCCATGCTCTTCCAAAAAGTCCCTCCCCAGCTTTCTTGTAGGCTCCCTACGAGACAAAGGGCTGAGGACTTCTACTAATAGGTCAGCGTGTGTCTCCAGCAGTGGCAGGTGGATTTTCCCCAGCCAGCCGCAAGCGCGATTTCGTCTGGGAAACCCCCTTGCGTGTAATTTCTCTTCTTCTGGAGGCTGCCTCAAAGCTCAGCTGTTTCACCCTGAGCTTTTGGAGACTTCTGGTACTGCAAGGCTGTAGTGGGTGAGTTACAAACCGGGATATTAAAATATAACCCTGTCATTTTGCTCAAAACCACAAACGTCATTGGCTTTAAAAGTTGAGGAATGGGTAAAAAAGCACTTTAATGTTTCAGAGAAAGCTCAGAGATGCAGTAAATCAGCTCCCGAGACCTGAAGTTCTTGGGGAGTCTTGTTGCCTTCTCTAATGATGCTACCTGGCAAGGAACCTGCCTGCAGAGCCACGGATGGAATCGCAGCATGCAGGAAGGAGAAGGCTGGGGTCGCATCCCTGTGCCAGCAACCCTGAGCAGAAATACGAGCAGAAGATAGACGAACAATAGAGCAAACAGGATGAAACCAGCCCAATCCACAGGGATCCTGGCGGCTGGGAAACTGGTTATGAAACACAGATGGGGCAAAGCAAGATGTGCGACTGGAGACCACGTACAAGGGGAAAAAAAGTCTCCCGGCATGGGCAAAAGCATCTGTCTTATGGAGCACTGAGGGGCTGCCGAGATGTTGGTCCCCATGAGCCAAAGGCACTGGAGGGAAGGTACCATGCAGATCAAGCCCAAACAGCTGTGGACATGGTGGTGGCATCTGGACCAGTGACGTGGAAGGAGCGACTCCTTGGCCATGGATCCCTGCAGCTCTGTGCTGCTGGAGGAGCTCACGGATGCTCAGCAGCATGGGTCAGTGCTGAGCTGTACAGGGAGACTTTGCCAAAAGAAACCCCTCCATTAAGGTTATGGGGAACGGCAGGAGCATATCTGGCCTCAAAGCCTGCGAGCTCCGTTTGCTCTTCCACGCTTTCCTTTAAAAGCCAGGATCATGGGCCAGACAGATTCCAGTTGGACCTAGCACAGCTCTCGTAACGAGACGTCGGATCCTGGCAAGCGTTATTCTCTGTCAGACTCAGGGCTTCATCCATCTCGTGTCAAGAGCTGCGACTCCGGAGGAATTTCTGGCAGATGGATTTAGGTAAGAGACCACACAGCATCTTGACAGCCAGCATGTGGCTGGAGACCATGTGTGCAGGAACGCCGTCACCCATTTCTGAGTTTAATAACAGCTTCTCATGGATTCTGTGATCTCTTCCCAAGCTTTCCATGTCTCCCATGGGAAAGGGAGCACCTTTTTCCTCTGGGTGAGTCCAAATCATCAGCAGCAAGTGAACAACTACAGAAATAAAATGCAGAGGAAGCAGCTTTTTGCAGGTTTACCTGCCAGATCTCCTTATTTTATGCTTTATGGTAGAAAGAGTAGAAAGTAGCTGGGCATCAGCTGTTTGCCCTGTTGCCACATCCCAGCCATGGTCCTTGGGCTCTCCAAACCCGACTGCTGCGTTTGATCCAGGCAGGTTCAAATGCAGAAGGAAAGAGCCCTATAAAAAAGTGCTTTTTAAGGGCTATGTACCCTGTGCCTCCTGTAGACTTTGAGCAGCTTTGTTCCAGGCAGAGATGAGCCTCATGCAACTCAAAGCAAAGCACGGGAAGAGAGGATGCTGCAATATTTATCCAGAATGAGCGTTCATGCCATTCAAATAATTGGAAAGCACAGCATCATTCAGCCCAGCATCCTTCTCAACTGGGTTTTACGGGACATGTGGTTATTACTGTCAATTCACTAGAAATCAGAGACAAAGATCTGCCTGCAAAGTTTAATTTCCTTTTTCTTCCCAATTTTTCCAAGCAGAGGCAGCAGCTGTGAGGGTGGGACCTGTGCTTTGTACCAGAGTGGTTTGCAGCAGCAGCAGAGCTCGAGATTCGCCTAGACTGCATACAGGCTTGATCTTTGCTCTCCACTCTCCTTTCGTCTGAAATTCCTATCAGATTCTGTTTTGAGTCAACTTGATTAAAAACGTTACTTCTTCCTCCCATCGGAGCGGGCAGCACACTTTGTATTGACACAATTGTGAAGTGCAGCCCGTGTGCACTCCTCCCTCACACATCCTTTATTTAATGCCATCAGCTCTGCGATTAGGGTTAAACACAGCAGATATTGGCTCTTCCACGCTCCGGAGGCCTCCCAGGCTGGGGATGTGGAGGAGGGCTGCACGGGATGCTCTGATATAGAACAGGCGATGTGAACCGGGGCCTGGAGGATGGTGTCATGAGCTCTACTCCTCATTTGCCAAACATTTGCAGATGTGGGAGTCACGAAAAGATGGAAAGGATGGGCTCTGCACCTAAGCAGGGCCTGGAGAACGCCACAAGCTGCTGTTACCTGCAAATAATCCCTATGGGTATGAGCAGAGCCCTGGAATTCCCAAGGAGACGATTCCTGTCTGCACGCTGGGGTTGGTTTCTCTGTGATGACATGGTGCGATCCATGCTGTATCTGCTTGTTAAAATAACACCTCTCTTTTATACAGCATCCAGATGTAATTTTGCATTAAAGCCACGCATCTCATATCGCAAGGTTGGAAAAGACCTTTGAGATCAAGTCCAACTGCACCTGTCCACTACTAACCATGTCCCCAAGGACCTCATCTACCCAGCTTTTAAACACCTCCAGGGATGGGGAGTCCACCACCTCCCTGGACAGCCTCTGCCAGGGCCTGAGAATCCTTTCAGTGAAGAAATTTTTTCTAATGTGAACCTGCCTGGTGCAACTTGAGGCCATTTCCTCTAATCCTGTCACCTGTCACTTGTATTTGCTTGCTATGTAGACAGGCACCAGCAATACTTTGTTGTTAAATGGCACTGAAAAGGGCCAACACTGAAGAATCACAGAATCACAAGGCTGGAAAAGACCCACAGGATTCATTGAGTCCAACCATTCCTATCAATCACTAAACCATGCCCCTCAGCACTTCCTCCACCCAAAGAGGACAAACCCTTCCTGAAACAATCATTTGAGATGCTCTTGTAAGCGCACGGTCCTTGCCCCCCTGTCTACGAGTCTTTCCAAAACAGATCGAAACTCAAGCTTTTCTTCCCCACACTAGCTGAGATCACATAGCACATTCAAAGGAGGTGGATGCTCCCAGGGCACATTGGCACAGCTAAAACTCATGGAATGGCGAAACCATCCGAAATGAGGGCTGGAGGATTCTTGTTTGGCACTCTTTTGCCAATAACAGAGCTGGAGGTGGTGGTTTGAAGAGCGATTTATAGTCCCTACAGAGTTTAGTGCTATAAAGGGATCATTACATGATCTAATCCAACCTCCCATCTATCATAAGTCGTTAAAAAGCACTTCGTTACTCGCGGGAATGGGAGCCAAAATGTCTCATCCAGAAAGGCCCTCTGTCTTGATTTAAAGACATGAAGAGACGGAGGACTTGCCACTTCCCCTGCCGGCTTGTTTCATCAGTTACTCACCCTCTCTCTTACAACATGCCTCCAGCTTCTACATTTAAAGATTTTCTGGCTTGATCTTCCAGACATTACTACTTGTTTTTGTTTCTTTGGGGCAGAACACACCCAGCAAGACCTGGTGCCCAGGAAAACACTCTGAAAGCCCAAACACCTCTTCGTCTTGCAAGCGAGTCATATAGATTCAAGATCAATCTGTACAAAACATGTCCTTGAGTCTTCTGAGCACCATCTGTCTATTTTTTTTTTTTTTTTTGCATCCCCTCCCACTGGCATCCCAGAGGAAAAGTGAACACTGGATGCAGATGCAATTATGCCAGCACAGACCTTGTTAACATCGAGCACCGAGATACAAAGGGGTTGGGGGTGACCTCTTGATCTCTTTCTGCCTTGGCTGTCTGGGGGTGGACAGTTGTGTTGTACCTTCAAACACCTTTTCCTTGTGCAAAAGTGAAGATCTGATGCTGAGACAGCCCAAATCGCCCCTGGGTAAGCCTCAGTTTGGGCTTACCTTGTAAGTTCTACGAGGCTTTATACAGAGCTTAAAATAGGTTGAAATTATCAAATATTTAGAAGGCAGCACTGAAATCTTGCTTCCCTGGATCTACAAAAGCAGGACAAAGCATTTTCAGCACCCGCTGGAGAAGAATCCAATGGGACTGGCTACTACGAACCAGGCAGACTCAGCCTCTGCAGTGCAAGAATAGACCATGACGGTGTCTTATGGGGAGAGGGAGGGGACACGATGGATGTATGGCTAAAAGGGAGCTGGGGACACTCAAAAAGCCGTAGGGCGGAGGAAGAGGATGGAAAAGCTCTTGGCAGGAGATCTCTGGGTGCGCAGGATTTCGGCAGCCAGTGTGGGCAGAGCGGTTGTAGGGAGAGGCGCGACTGGGCTCGCATTCCAGGTTATCAGCACAACTTGACCTCATTGTCACCTCAATACCCAGGCATCGTCCTTTTCCCTCCAGCAGGAAGTTTCCTATCAATTAGTGGCCTAACTCTCTCCCCAGTGGCCCATAAAACAATTAAAACAAGCCCCAAACTGGAACAACCTTTAACCCTCCTGTCCCGCTCCTCGTCTTTCAGATTAACAAATTAACTCTGCATCATTAATCCCTAAACTGCGTTGTTGAATGAGCAATTTGTGTACAATAACAAACGGAGCAGGTATTAAACATTTCTTAAGCTCACAGTACACAAGTTACTCATTAAAGAGGGAAGCGTGTTGAAACATTAAGCAGAAAGCAAGAACCATAAAACATCCTTTTCCAGTGTTTTTGAGCAGCCAACCAGGTTTTCATGCCTGTTTGACTGCACGTATAAGCATGACTCCCATTTTATAAGCAGATAATGGAACTGCCTTGCAGGACTGGTACCTCCAAGATGTGTTGGGCAGACAGTGTTTGGAATCTGCTGCGTCTGTTGGTGTTATTAGGGATGAATGTTTGGTCTGATGCTACAAGGCTGAGCCAATTCTTTGACAACAAGGGAAAGTTAAACCACTTTAGGAATTGTAGAATCATACAATGGTTTGAGTTGGAAGGAATCTTAAAGATCATCCAGTTCCAAACCCGCTGCATGGGCAGGGACACCTCCCACTGGATCAGGCTGCTCAAAGCCTCATCCAACCTGGCCTTGAACATCTACAGTGCCTCAGCATCCTCATAGTGAAAGATTTCTTCCTTATGTCTAGTCTAAATCTGCCCCTCTAAGTCAAATTAGGTTGACACAAGATGCATCACGGAAGGCCAAGGTGATCCATCATTGTTCTGGGATCAGTGATGGGCTTGCTATGAATCAGGGCAGCTCTTCAAAGCAAAAGGGATCCCTTACCTGATCAAGTAGCAACAGAAGAGCAAACTGAGGATGAAGACGAAGATAGCTGTGCCGAAAACCACAATGTATATGTTGAGAGGCAGGTTCTGGAACCCGATGTTCGGCATCCTGAAACTATAATGCTGGAAGTCTGAGCTCATGGGTAGGCTGTGGAGACAGGGAGAAAACACATGGATGTTAGGATCATAGAACTGTTTGGTTGGAAAAAGCCTTTGAGATCACAGAGTCCAACCATACCTGTCCACTACTAAACCATATTAAGCATCTCATCTACCTGTCTTTTAAACACCTCCAGGGATGGTGACTCAACCACCTTCCTGCCAGTGGATCCTTTGGGACGATGCCCTTCGATGGCCCCTCCACCCGCAGGTAGGTGGAGGAGAAGAAGAGGGCAGCCAGCAATGCTGCCTTCCCACTCCTTGGCCCCTGGGGTGAAAGCATCCTTGCCCAAAACTGAGCCCCAGCTCGGCAACCCTGAAAACAAAGCAGGGCTGGATTTTTTCTGCTCCCACCATGACCTTCTCTGGCTATTTTCCTCTCTTCCTTACACACATCATCCTTCAAGTTAAATGTTGCGATGGACAGCGGGGATCTGCATCCAAGCAGCCCCAGCTGCAGCCAACGCCCTCCAAGCCCCTCATTAATTAGACTAAAATATTGAAAGCAGACAGAAAGCCTTGCAGCAAGGCAGGTTTTCCTTCCCTCCCCCTGCTGTGGTTTCCAAGACTGATTCCTCATTCTGTAGAAAGTCCCCCCCTCCAAATCCACCGAGCATACACCGGCACGGGTCCAACACGCTCCCAGTGCATCCCAGGCAGGACAGAAAGGACAAGGACAAGAAATTATAGAGGCTGTAAAAGAGATCTGGGTTGGTTTTTTCCACATGGGATCCAGGTTGGGTGGTTTTAAGGCATTTTTGCAGGTTTCAGCTATATTCTTCGGTACAATCCCATGCTGCTTCCCCTCAGCAAAACCCCACAGCACTCGTGAGCGGTGGCTAAGAAGATACAACAACTTTGGCTGTCGACGTATCACGTCTCGGACGCATGACCAAAACCTCCCTCCCCTCAGAGAGACGCAACTGAAGCACAAGCAGCTGCCTGGGATAACGACTGCAGCCTAAGATCGCTCCCGTGACTTCAGTTCTATTGCACAGATGCCAAAATTTTAAAATAACCCTCATGGAGTGTTTTTTCAGGAGTCAGTAAACCAACCTGATGTCTCTGTATCACCATAACCCCCCTCACTGCCATAATGCCATTTAATACTCAAAAACCTTCACTGTGAAGCACGTATTTATTATTTCTTCTTATTATTCCTTTCCATTGCAATCATTCTCAGAGCCATTCACCCTTGAATGATCACAATCGTCTCTGGCCAAGCACAAAGTTCACCCACTCCCAGAAAAGGAAGTTAAAAAATACACCTTGTTTTCCTTTCTGCCCACGGGAGAGGGCTGGACGTGCAATTAAATTTCACAACAACCAGGGAAAGTACCTGAAGTCTGAACCTTGTTTCCCAAATAAAACTACCAAGGGATATCAAAACCCTCCCCTGGAGCAGGGAGTTTTCAGCGGCGCATTAATCGCACAGCTCCCAGCTTTTGCATGGGGTGAGAAGGCAGTGGGAAACCCAAACACACTGTGGAGCGATGCCCCAAAAGTCAAAGCATCCTCCGAATGTCCCGCTCCTTTTCCAAGTAGCATCCTCGCTCCTGCATCTCCAGTTCCCTGTGAAACCCATTTTTTTGCCAAACCCACTGGATTTTCCTCTACCCTTTCACCTTTTATGCATCATCTCTATGTTGCATGCTCCCCAGCTCTACACAGGGAGCAGACTCACCTTTCAGCCCAGCTCACTTGCCAGCACTAACCCCTCATCCACATCCTCCTCTCGCCAAAGGCAGCATCTCCGCTGGCACCCAACGCCCGCCCGAGAGCCTCCTCTCTCCGGCTGCTTTCGATTTCCTCAGCTCGATGGAAGTTTCCAGGCGAGTTTTTGGGAAAGTCTGGATTTGATTAAAGCCTCCAGAGACCAACACGCATGTTCAGAAACTCCCAATCAACACGGAAACGCTAGGAGAGCTTGGGGAGCAGCTCGTGGAGTCGGCACACCCCCCTGAGCACTGGTGGGGGTGGGATTTTATAGCACACAGCAACCACCCAGCAGCTTGCAAGCCTCCACCGACGTTTGCTCCACTCAGCTGAGCTGTTTTGCTTTGCAAATAAATTTTAAAAGTGCCAAAACCAGCCCCTAAACCTTTGTTCCCAGCTCAGCAGAGTTAATGCCCCAGCTCAGCATTGGTGCACACGGCTGGGTTTGGTTTTCATCTCCATGAAGTTTGCTAGGTCAAAGGGATTTTAGATGGTTCAGGGGCTCTGTCCTCAGTCACGCTCACGCGACAGAGGATGTTTCAGCTGAAGAAGTCTGTGCCTGCCCCTGCTCGCCCTTGAAGCGTGACAGAGGATGTTTCAGCTGCAGGAAAAAGCTCTGACTGCCCTTAGTTGCCCTTGGGCTCGTGCTGACAGTGCCTGGCTTTGACTAGGACATTGGCAAAGGTTGGCTAACTCCTCAACCACTCCAACCTGGTTATTCTATGATTCTATGAAATGTCCTCCACCTGGGAAAGCTTTGGATTATTTTTTTTCCAAGGAAGGAGAAGAGAGAACAAAACGAACCAGCATCAGACTATCTTTTTTCTTTTGAGCTCATTTAACTGGTTCTTCTTACTGGAGCCGGGGCTGTGGGCTTTGGTTCAGCTCTCCCACCAGGTGATGGGGACCAAGCACAAAAGCAGAGACGGCAAGTAAGGAAGACTCAGGCTGGATTTCGTGTGTTGAATATCATCAAGCAAGAAAAATTCCTTAAGGTCATGTCCAGCTGGAGCCATGCAGCTCTTCCACTGGTCCCCATGGCCACGGTTGCGGCTACAAACCATTACAGCCCCCAGCAAACAAATGATTGGCAGAAACACAGCTCCATCCCACCCACAGCATCCTACTCTCTTCTTCCAACAGTACCATTTCCCTAATATTTTGTCCTCAAAGGACATCACTGATGGAGTCGTGACCTATCTGCCAGCCATACCACCAGGGCTCAGTCTCACAGGGACTGTGCAAGTCGAGCAAGTTCCACACCAGATTCATCCAAACCCCGTGTGAAATAATGTTCTCCACATCCGAGCTACCTTGGTGCTCCCTCCCTCCTGCTGCAACAGCTGAGAAATATTATGGCAAAAACCATAGAGGTTAGAGGGAAAAAATAAGTTTGCCTGCACAGGATCCAGGAAACTGTTAACTTTAAAAGACTTCACTGAAATCTGATGATTTTAAGCAGCCAGGCATTGGGGTTGGTTTTTTTTTTTATGGGGAGTGGAGGGGGAGGAACTGTATTTTAATCTGCTTCAGATTTGTGAGAGCACAGCCAAAAGAAATAAAAAGAGCCATAAAGAAGGATGAAAAGTTTCAGATGCAGAACAAAAGCTTCCCTGTTGCTGTCTTACTGGGCGAAGCATTTCAGGGCAGGCAGATGCCTCTTTCTGGAGCACCCATCAGCCTCAGGACAGGGTACATGCGGTGCCTGGAGGAAAGTGGGTCAGTGCCACAGAAACCCTGCAGAGGGGAGGATTTCATAGAATCATAAAGATTGGAAATGACCTCAAAGATCATCCAGTCTAGCCACCAGCCCAACACCACTGTGCCTACTAAGCCATGTCCCGAAGTGCCACATGTACATGTTTATTGAACACCTTGAGGGATGGAGACTCCACCACTGCCCTGGGCTTCACCGCTCCAGTAAGGTGGAGCCTCTTCCAGTGCTTCACCGCTCTTGCAGTAAAGACATTTTTCCTAATATCCAACCTAAACCGCACCGGTGCAATTTGAGGCCATTTCCTCTTGTCAGATCATTTGGTACTTGGGAGAAGATTTTTCTCCAGGCAGGATGAGACCCTCTCTGAGGTTACTTGGTGGGCAGATGCTGTCTCACTTTTCACCTGAAAAATGAACCTGCTGTGACAGCAAGGACAAAGCAGTGGGGAATCCAAGCAGGCACTTGCCCGATGTCACGCTTCCTTGAGGTCTCTGCCTGCGACTGCGTCCATGGGGTCTGCGCATCCTCACAAAGCATGAAACCATGGGAAGAGGATCATGAAAACTAAGGGACAAGAAGGCTACCCAAGAGCGCTCAAGGACAGAAGAGAAAAGTTTGCTAAACCTAGAGAAAGAGTGGGAAGAAGAAGCTCTGAACCAGGGAAGTGCTATGGGAGTCACAGAATAGGACTATAGAACTGTTAATGTTGGAAAAGGCCTCTAAGATCATCCAGTTCAACTGTCCACCCAACCACCGTGCCTACTTAACCATATCATGAAGTCCCCTCCAGGGACGGGGACTCCACCACTTCCCTGGGCAGCCTCTTCCAACGCTTCACCATACCTTCAATAAAGAAATTTTTCCTAATATCCAATCTAAACCACCCCTGGCGCAACTTTAGGCCATTTCCTCTCTTCCTACCATTTGTTACTTGGGAGAAGAGACCAAACCCCACCTCGCCACAACCCTCTTTCAGGGAGCTGTAGAGAGCAATGAGGTCTCCCCTCAGCCTCCTCTTATCCAGACTAAACAACCCCAGGTCCCTCAGAGTCCCAAAGCCTGGCTGGAGGAAAATCCTACATGTGCACATAAAAATAAATAAATGTATATATGCACACACGTATTTCTTTGCAGTACATATAGAAATATTTTTATACTGCAATATACTGTATGAATAATGTATTGCAAACACCTTCCACAAAAGTAAAGGAGAGAGAATCTGATTTTCCCAGGCTGCAGTACACAGGGAACTGAAAGGTATTTATTTAGCAATACAAAAGCTTGCAAAATTAAAAAGGACTGTCCGTATCCTCGTGATGGGGCCATTTGTGGGGATGCAGAGAGAGTCGGCAACAGTGATGCTGCAAAAAAGAGTGACCTGAGCTCCACGTCTCCTCCCTCACTACACCCGCCAGTGAATCAGCAATGTGGGGCCAAGCACATCCCCGTTTCTTCAAGGACTACAAAACGAAGCTTTAATTAAAAGCCAGGTGATGGTTAATGGCCTGTCAGGAAGTGAAGTGTTACAGGTCAGCATTAACTTGCCGGCTTCGCAGCGCTTTGATTACACATTGGGCTGTTAAAGGCAAACCTCTAAATAGGCCACCTGGCCAAATTAATCCCTGTTATAATCATAGCAAGCACTTAATGCGCTTAATAAGCGGGGCCAACCTCTTACCCACAGCTTTCATCAGGAGATCTCAAAGGGATTCATAAGGTGGCAATTATCTTCTCCTTAGCAGAGAAACTGAGGCGGGAGGAAGGGAGTGAGACAGGAGAGACCCAGTCGCCAAAGCTGGGGACGCAGCTGCAGGTGATGCCACGAGCATCATTCATGGGCTGGAAGCTGCACCTTTTTTCTTTTCTACTGCTTTGCAGTGTGGATTTGAACTCTGAGACCCTTCTCTGGGTTTTACTTATCCAAGGGAGCTTCATTTATGTATTTCACTGTTATTTATTTATAATACCAGTGGATAAAGGAGCCACACAACTATGGTGCATCACACCTAAATTTAGCCCATGTGTTGAGAATTGGGGGTGGTTTCTGCCTCTGCTGTAGTAAATAGAAGTAAAATAATACAACTCTACATAAAATCCCATTTTCAAAGGCATTTACCTTATGTTTTGAGAGTAATAATTTCCTTCACAGGGATTCGAATCAAACTTAGTCTGGTTTGAACCTCCTGAACAATTAACTGTGAGTGCTGGATGGAGCTGCGTCCCTCCACATGCCATCAGCCAAGCTGGTTCAGCCAATCCATCTCCAGCTTTAGAAACGCCACAAACCCAGACACAAGCAGGTTCCTGTTGCCCAAGGAAAACCACGAGTCTCAAGGAAAAGAAAATGTGAAGCTGTGGCGAAAGTCCAAGTTGAAATATTTCATCGATGGGAAAGATTTCAAGTGGGCGCGTACGGCATCTCGAGTTTCAAAGGCGTGACGCAAGCCCACAAAGAAGATTTATACAGGTTCAACCCAAACGGTTATGAACTCGGTTGGGAGCTAAACTGTGAGCAGCTGACAAGACCTTTTTAAAATAGCCCAAGCTGTATTGTGAAGTGAGGTTTTCTTCCGTGCAATAAATCATAGAATGGTTTGGGTTGGAAGGGACCTTAAAGATCATGTAGTTCCAATCCCCTGCCATGGGCAGGGACACCTCCCACCAGACCAGGTTGCTCAAGGCTCGGTCCAACCTGGCCTTGAACACCTCCAGGGATGGGGCAGCCACAACTTCCCTGGGCAACCTGTGTCGGGGCCTCACCACTCTCATCAGGAAGAATTTCCTCCTAATGTCTAGTCTAAATCTTTCCCTCTCTAACTTAAAGCCATTCCCCTTTGTCCTGTCACTCAAGGCCATTGTAAAAAGGGCCACTTCAGCTTTCCTGGAGCCCCTTCAGGTTCTGGAACACTGCTCTAAAGTCTCCCTGGAGCCTTCTCTTCTCCAGTCTGAGCAACCCCAACTCTCTCAGTTTGTCCTCATAGCAGAGGAGCTCCAGCCCTTAGATCATCTCCATGGATTCCTCTGGACCCGTTCCAACAGTTCCATCTCCTTCTTATATTGGGGATTCCAGAACTGGACACAGGACTCCAGGCAGGGTCTCATGAAAGCGGAGCAGAGAGACAGACCTCCTGCCCTCACCCTGCTGGCCACGCTGCTTTTGATGTAGCCCAGGACATATCTGGCCTTCTGAGCTGTGAGCGCCCATCATAAGCTCATGAAAAGCTTGACATCAACCAGCGGCCCCAAGGACTTTTTCACAGAGCTGCTCTCAGCGTAAAGGTTATTGAATGACTATGAATAATGAGATATTTTAAATACATATATACATTTCTAGGAATTTAAAAAGCAGCAGCAAGAGATGCCCACTTTTAACTTGCAGGCAAACCCTTCCCCTTGTGAACCCCAAAAGGAAAGCAAAGCCCTGACCTCAAGCAGCTGGAGCTCCACTGCTTAGCCCCACCTCTGCAGCTGGTCCAGCACAGGGATACGCAGCGTGGCAGTGGGAAAACTGCAAGCAGCGCCAGAGCCAGCATCCGACACCAGCACTGAGAGGCTGAGATGCCCTGCAGCCTTCACCTTGGATGGAAACGTATCATTGCTCCGGCTGGGAGTGATGTCCTTTGCCATCCGAAAATGGGGAACAGTGGGATTGAGAGCAGGGAAAAGCCATCTCGACGTGCTGTGGTTTTAGTAGAGCTATGATGCTGGGACAGTGTCAGAACGCAGCCTGGCTGCATCCAGCACCGGCTCAGAGCGTCCAACTAGACCCATGTGCTGCATCGCAAAACCCTGGCAGTACGTGGAGGAGGAGCATGAATGATGGTGCAGGGCTCGGCAGCGTTATTGATTAGAGAAATTAATAAGCACGTGGCAGAGCACACGGGGAATGGAGAGCAACTGACAGCTCCTCTGCCCCCTGACACCGCGGAGCAGACTCCACAGAGAGATCTAGCAAAGTTTGCCCAGAGTGATGCTGCATTGCATCTGGGAAACAGAGGAAATTTCTGGGCATCAAACAGAACAAAACCTGTTTATCTTACTCATTTCAGCTGCGTGCAGGTCTCAGGGATGGCAGGGGACTTCTGTTGCGTGCCCGAAAAACCAAGGACTCAAACTGACCTCCAACCAAGAACCGCTTCAAAACTTTGATCCCTTCACCCTGAGAGTGAATCCTGAATCCGATGCCTTTTTTGAACTGGAATCAGGAAGTTTCCTGGCTGCATTCCCTGGCTGGCTGACACTAAGCGCAAAACCTTAACCCTCTCCACTGCCTTTGGGCAGGGGGACACAGACAGAGTGATGGGACAATGTGATGGGACAATGTGACAAAGCATTGGAAAAAACAAGAAAGGGTTTAGAACGAAAGAACTACTTGGCAGTACAACCTTTCAGCAAGCACTTTTGATTCTGGGCAGTTTAACAGACAAATGATCCCATGACCTTAATATCGAAGAGCACCTTTACACGTGAAAGTGTTTATGCTACTGTTGGCAGAGAAATGGGCAGAAAATAGGTCAGCTGCAGCTCCCATTGCTGAGTTTAAAGTCAAGTGCGCAACACCATCAGGAAAGCAAACTAGAGGTTTGCTCAGGGCTGACTCTGTAAGCTCCAGGAAAAAAAAAAAAAAAGGCAAAAATAAATAGAGAAAAAAACCTCAACAGTGCTTTTTTAATCCTGCCTGCAGGAGTGGGTAAGCGGCATTTGGAGGGGAGCCCTGCCTGGGCTCCCATCGGAGAAATGAGAAATTGAAATCACTTATCAGGGAAGTTTGAGGCGAAGTCGGCAGCTTCTTGCTCCGAAAGGCACACATAAGCTGCCGGAGTACAGCTCAGTTTGCTTCTCCACATAAAATAACACTTCAGGAATGTTTTCCCTTTGGCCCTAGGGATTTTTTTTCTACTTCCCCCCCCCCCCCCCCCTTTCCTGGCATTCGGCTCCATCCTGGAACCAACGTCATGACCCACTGAGCTCACTCTTCCTCCCGGAACCACGGTGGGAAAGGATGCGCAGCTGCCTCCTCCTGCCCCCAGCCCCGTTCCTGCTCATGGCTGTGGAAACAGAAGGCAGGGTCATGGTGATGGGACTACATCACCCCAGCACTGCTTCCCTCCCTGCCTGCTCCCACGGCACTCAGAGGAACAGCATCGCCCTGTGCCATGTAGCTCAGGTGCTAAAAAACCTAATAACAGGTATGTAATAAAAATCAGGAGTATTTTAGACACAGCAAAGCACTGGAAGTCAGGGCTGAAGTCAGGCACCATCATAGGGTGGTCAGCTTCACATCACAGCCCTTTACCCCTGGGAAATAATCTTCCCTTTGTTAGCAGTTGCTTAGAATCATAGAATTGTTAAGGTTGGAAAAGACCTCTAAGATCATCCAGTCCAGCTGTCAGCCCAACACCACCGTGCCTACTAAACCATGTCCTGAAGTGCCACGTCTACAGACTTTTTGAACCCCTGCAGGCATGGAGAGTCCACCACTGCCCTGGGCAGCCTCTTCCAGTGTTTGACAACCCTTCCCGTGAAGGCATTTTTCCCAACAGCCAATCTAAACCTCCCCTGGCAGAACGTGAGGCCATTTCCTCTCATCCTATCACTTGCTACTTGGAAGGAGCAACCAGCTTCTCCTCATTTGCAGCATTTTCCCCAATTAGCAGGGAAAGCGGATCAGAAACCCCTCAAGAAAAGCTCAGCCTATGCCATTGAAGGGCCAGACAAGAGGAGTTGATGTTAAACCTTCTGGGGAATTTGTACATTCCTGGGTGATGACACCAACAGCCAGGGGAAAGCAAGGGGGGCTCCCCAAAAAAAAAAATCACATCTGGAAGAAAAATCTCACTTTGATCAAGTCATCTCCAGGCTGAACAAAAGCAAATTGCTTTCTGCAGAGCAGAAGAGCCACCAGTCTTCTCTGCTCTTTTATACCAAGAAGCAGATGGACTAAATGACCTCCTGAACCCCTTTCCCCTCTGTTTCCTAGGATCTTTAATGGGGGGAAAAGAAAAACAAAACAAAAAAAAAACCCACTGCACCATCCAGGGATCAATAATCCCTACAAAATCCCCCTGGAGGTAGGCACCCTGTGCTGGGAGTCGCAGCTGCTAGCAGCCATCCTACAAAAGCACTCAGAGGAGCCAAGCACAATTTGGGATGCAGGAAGGCATAATGTTCTCGTTTACACTAAATAAGGTTGCTAGGTTATGGATTTTTTTTTTTCTGGGACATACTCTGAAAGGGGATCCAGATGGCTGTAAAGCCTCGCGGTGGAAAAGCAGCATGAGGCCAGAGAGGGAAGAATTCCTCTTTATGCTGCTGCTGTCTCCCCCCTGATCCGGGATTTCAATCCTCAGGAATGCTCTCCGCAGACGCTTTTAATTGCAGCAATTATATTTGCAGTAAAGATTAGGGAGAAGAAGTAGCTGGATGCAAAGGGGCAAAAAAGTTGGTACCTGAAAACCAGAAAAAGAATCACGAACGCAAATCCAAGGGAGGAACCGACCCCCAGAGCCCACGCAATTCTGCAAGCTTTGTATTTCAAGCTGCTGACAGCATTAAAAAGCCTCCAGGAAAAACCCAAACAAACCCAGAGCTCAGTTTGCTGAGAATTCACACTGATGCCACGTCACTGTCATTTACTGGTTTTTCTAATACAGAAAAGAGAGTCGCATAGTCATCCTGCCCCTCCTCTGGCCGAAATCTGGTGATTTTCCTCCTGACTCCAGGTGGGGTTTTGTGACAGCAGAGTCCTCTGTTCAGTTCTGGAATCCTCACCGTAAGAAGAAGACAGAACTGTTGGAACAGGTCCAGACAGAGCCACAAAGATGATCCGAGGGCTGGAGCACCTCTGCTCTGAGGACAGGCTGAGAGAGTTGGGGTTGTTGAGTCTGGAGAAGAGAAGGCTCCAGGGGGACCTTAGAGCAGCTTCCAGTACCTGAAGGGGCTACAAGAAAACTGGGGAGGGACTGTTCACAAAGGCTTGGAGTGATAGGACAAGGGGGACTGGCTGTAAGTTGAAGAGGGTAAGATTTAGACTAGACATTAGCAGGAAATGATCTTTAAGGTCCCTTCCAATCCAAACCATTGCATGATTCTATTAATTTCATCCTGCTGTCTAATCTAAATCTTCCCCCTTCCAATTTAAAGACATTTCCCCTCATCCTATCACTCCAGGCCATTGTAAAATGTCCCTCCCCGGCTTTTCTGGAGGCCCTCCAGGTACTGGAAGCTGCTCTAAGGTCTTCTCAGAGCCTTCTCTTCTCCAGGCTGAAGAATCCCAACTCTCTCAGTCTGGCCTCACAGCAGATGTGCTCCAGCCCTCAGATCATCTCTGTGGCTTCCTATGGATCTGTTCCAGCAGGAGATGATGGAGAGGCATGCATGAATTTTCTGCATTACGTACCTGCACCCAAGGACATTGCTTCTTACATGCATTTCTCATAAACTGAGCCCTAAATAAGTAAACCCACAAGATTTTGGGCGTGCTGCTGCTGCAAGACTGACTTAAAAAAGCCCAAACAACTTTCGAGTTACTTAAAGTTTGCATTTTCCTTGCAACCTGCTAAATATGTTCCAGTTCTTTCAAGGATACAGACGGCAAAGATTAACCCCAACACAACTTTCAGGCATGGAATAGTTCACTGTCGGACCTTTACAAATTCCCAGGCAGTGAATCGCCTACTAGAAGGCAAAATATACGAGAAGCATTAACGAGTCAGCTTAGCAACGAGCGGGCAGGCTGCCTTGAATGTCTCTTTAAAGGTCAAGGGAGCACACGATGCCTGGGAGCCCTCGCCTTCCGTTTTTACTATGAGTTAAAGATGCTTCCAGCAAGTCTGGTTATTAAATCGCCGCCTCACACCAGCCCATCCATGGCAGTGGGATTGGATGCGGATGATCTTTAATGTCTCTTCCAACCCAAACCATTCTATGATCTTTTAAAACCAGTGTTTCAAACCAAGACTTTCCCCTCCTCAAACAGCATTAACTCACTTTCAACTCATTCCTACACTTGCCTGCCTACCCTAAAATGGCATTGTTTAAAGGGAAAACCCACAGCAAGACTAAATGCAAAGACAGGTCCCACTGCTGCTTGGATTTTCATGTAGCGCTGCTGACAAGCATCATTGAAATTCAGTGGCATAAGCCAGTTTTCCTCTGCTCCACGGGGGCTGCCATGTTAAATCACATTAGGATTCACAGGACTAGGCTGCTAAAATACCACTGTGGCGGCTATTGGCACATTTCAATGAAACCACCGCGGCCTCATTAGTATAGTGGAAATTATGAGCTTGCCTTTGTATATATTTAAAAGCTTGCCTGTGAAAGTATATTGGTTTGGGGCCAGAAATTCCTGGCTTGCAGCTCCTACCACTCGGCAGTTCGGGATTGCCTCGCTTACGTAGGTCAAGCAGCCGTGTAGCCATCGACCCGGGAGAAAAGGTATTTAAAAAACACCCTGCAGGGAAAGGCGTAGGGTGATGCTGCAAAAAGAGGCAGAGTGAAGGAGTTTAAACTAAACCTTCCTCCATGTCAGCTCCATGCGTGGTTTTCCTTGTGAGTCAAGATCATGACCTAATGAAAGTGCAGGTTGTAATTAAGAGGATGCAGGAATGTGGGGTGTGGAGTTTCACCCTGCTCCCATGGCTCCTGAAAGCTAGGACGAGAGCTTCCCATCAATCCAAACCCACCGTTCCTCTCTGAGGATGAACCACAAAAGTCTGAATTATAAAATAGGTTGGGTTGGAAGGGACCTCAAAGCCTATTCAGTTCCAATCCCCCTGCCATGGGCAGGGACACCTCCCACTGGATCAGGCTGCTCAAATCCCCACCCAACCTGGCCTTGAACACCTTCAGGGACGGGGCAGCCACAACTTCTCTGGGCAACTTATGCCAGTGCCTCACCACCCTCATTGTGAAGAAGTTCCTCCTAATGTCAAATCTAAATCATAGAATAATGTCTAATCTAAATCCTCCCCCTTCCAACTTACAGCCATTCCTCCTCGTTCTATCACTCCAGGCCCTTGTAAAAAGTCCCTTCCTGGCCTTCTTGTAGCCCCTTCAGGTACTGTGAGGCTGCTCCAAGGTCCCTCTGGAGCCTTCTTTACTCCAGACTGAACAACCTCAACTCTTTCAGCTTGCCCTCACAGTAGAGGTGCTCCAGTCCTTGCATCATCTTGTGGCCTCCTCTGGATCCGTTCCAAAGGTTCCATCTCCTTCTTACACTTGGGATTCCAGAACTGGATACGGGACTCCAGGTGGAGCCTCATGAGAGTGCCACAGAAGAGGAGAATCCCCTCCCTTGCCCTGCTGCCCACGCTTCTTTTGTTCTGTAGCCGAGATCCTTTGCAATAAGGGCCAACCCCATGAAATAACACAGTTTTCAGGATCTGTTTATTAAAATGCATGATTTTTCAAGTCTCTATCAAGGAAAGCTTTCAAGTCAGCTCCCTACTTACCCGCACAGGTGCTGCAACGCAGCCAAGCCACGCAAACCCAATGTTATCTGCTGAATGGTGACCGTGGTTTGCTGCCAGGGACGCTGGAAAAAAAAGAAGAAAACCAACCCTTATATTGCACAAAAAGCCAGAGCAAGCAAGGGAGAGGATGAAGATAATGTTTTTAAACGCTTTGATTTACAAAGACTCCTATAAATTGGTTCAGCTCTTAGAAACAGCACAGAGATCCCTTTTTAAAAAACAGCAATGACATTACACGTCACAGAGGAAAAAGGAGGGGTTAGTGGGGGAAAGGCTCAGCTAATCCTTGCAATTTTATAAGCATCTGAGACACTAATCCGTTGATCTCATTGAAAAGGATTAGAATTACTCCTTTGCCAGTAAATTTAAGAAGTTTTTGACCAGACGTAAACAAAAGCGGAGAGCAGCTCATGGAGACGACTGCCACACAGTGAGTCCTCACTGAGAAATCAGCTGGTTTTGGAGTGGAAAAGGAGAATTTCCCTCGAGGGTTGGTTGGAGCGGTGTTGGCGTTTAAGGCAAGCCCAGCCAGCTCGCCCAGCTGCTGCTGAAAGGCAGCGTCCCATCCTGGGCGAGCATCCTGATGGGGCATCACAACCCTTTTTGGGTCTCCGTCTTATAGGAACGATGCCCCAGCTTAAAAGAAAATAAAATTCAACTACCCCGCCCCCCGACTTGTTCTGTACTGGCTAAGGAAAACCCTAATAGTAAGGGGGGGAAGAGTGAACTTTTAAGCAGCAAATTAGATCATTCACACAAAATCTTCTGCTTTGCAGGATCCTTCATCCACAAAGCTTTGCGGTAAGGACCCACATTATTAAGGTGGAAAAATAGAACACAGCACCTTCGTATAAACACTCCAGCACCTGCTTGCCATGAATAACACATAATAAAGAATAAATTATGTGATTTAGATGAAGCAGGCAACGTGCAACCTGGTTTTTGATACAAACCACAGTTGTCTTCCTAAGTTTTATGTTCTGACTCTTAGGAGAACCATTAATGGCATTAATGAAGTGAAAACAAAAACATTAATCAAAACCTACAGGAAGCTTCAGGCAAAAAGGATTCAGGCAATCCTTTTGGGAGGGAAAGCCACTTTTGTTAGAAAGCAAATTTTTGTTAATGCCTACTTCTTTTCTCTTTAATTCCACCCAAAAAAAGAAAGTGAAAGAGATTGAAGTTTTGGCCTGGGCGTAAGCCAGGACTATCTCATCAGGGCTGGTCTTAAAAATCCTCCTCTTGGAGCTGCTTGATGGGTCAGCAGCAGGATCCCTTTCCTCTAGCCCATTTTAATGGGGTACCAGTTATTTTTTTCCTTAGGCACAGAAAAATGTTCTCTTGGCTTTCGGAAAATGCTTGCCATCCCCATGGAGCCCAACTCCTAACTCCCTGCAACGCTCCTGCTCCCAGCTTTAGCATCCAAGGCTTCTCCAGACTGCAATAAGCCACCAGACGCTGGGCTGGCTTCCAGCCTGACCCCTCTGACCCAGCTGCAACACATCCCAGCCCTTGGCCGTCACCAGCCTGACCCGCTCCTCCTGCTGCATTAACGGTAGATGCAGGGTGGGATCCTTCAGCAGACGAGAGAGGGGACCACGACGCTACAGGACATGCGACAGGGGACGATGACAATGCTGCAGGACAGAGCGAGGGGGGATGATGACGACACTGCAGGATGTGCAGAGTGGGGAAGACACAAGAGGGAAGCCCTGAGTGCAGTTAGGAGCACACGACAACTCAACACCCGCCAGACAAAGCTGCAGCCGAGGGAATCATCAATTTTTCCCATTTTAACTTGCAAAGTGCCGTCCCCAAACAATGCTCAGTGCAACGTGGTTGTTTTTTTTTCTTGGTGGGGACGCAAAGCAAGAGCTGGGGGGGCTCAGTTGACAGACAGCCGATCTGCACAAGCGCCAGCAGATGGGCTCCAGACAGAAGAGATTTTCCCTATTTATTAAGCCACAAACCCACCGAACGCTACGTAGTTCAGCCCCGCTTTGGATGGCCACCACTCTCACAAAGTCTCCAAAATCTTTATCTATTATTTCAGATGCCAAGAGACTGAGATGTTGCAGATTAATCTGGCACTTCTGAGCTAAAAAGCAAAAGCAAAAACCAACCCCACAGCTGCATTTGTAACCCACGAGCCAGGAAATCACTCTGGGGAAAGCCCAGCCTGGCAATGGGTTTTGATCCAGAACAACAGAGAGACGAGGCTCTTTAAAGCACCACAAAGTATTTGCCTGCTGGAGACAAAGCTCTGTGTGGGGAGAAGTTTAATTTGATCCTTACGGAACACCAGCAATTTAACTACGTGCAGGCTGCAGGCACAAAGAGCCTGGTCAGCAACAGGCATGACACCTGGATGAATTTATTCAAGTTGGAAGCCATCAGATGGGAGACCGTGCTCCCTTCCACCTAATTTTGATGAGTGATTTGGCTTCACCCACCTTCTTACCTACTGGGCTGCTGCTCCTGGCTTCAAACGGTCCGATCAAAAACTCCTGCCTCAACGCTTGTGGATGGGAATCTGCACGTCCCTGGAGCTCTTGTAATTTCCCCTAAATACTCTTCCAAGGCAAGAAGCTGCAAAAACCACTGCTATCTGCAGGCAGGGAGAGCGATCACGTATGCGATGGCTGAAGTAAGGAAGGCAGTAGCTCCCTTGGCTCGGCACTTTCAGTTTCTCTCTTCCAAACGCGCTCTTGGCGTGATTTCCTCTAAGGCGCTTTTTGTGAGTTAAAAGCCGTATTAACGGCAAGATTAATCCTCCATGAGGATAAAAGAAATAAACCAGAGGAAGTTATTCCTGCTTGCGTCTCGCATTTGCAGCACTGGAGGAGAAAGAGCGAGTGGACGAAGGACTTCCCTGCCTGGGCTTCCCACAGCCCTGCCCTCGCTCCTCCTCCTGCTTCTTGGCATCTTGCCTGCTTTTTCCAAAGGCTGATCCAGTTTTAGCGTCAGCGTCGGAGCAACCCGAGACCTCACAGGCTTCAGCTACGCCAAGGCAGCTGCTTGTGGCTAATTTGGTCCGTGGGCTTTGGCACCTGGCTTCTGCCACCCATCTACACATTGGCGTTGGAGCTTTCTCTTTCTCTTAGAGCTGTAAGGTTGTCGGTCCTCCCCAAGCGCGTCTTCTCCTCTCCTGCCACTGCTCATTCCTACCTCAGAGGCTTCACCACCATTCTATCTTCACCACTGCTGCTATTTCTGGCATCCTTTCGAGGTGCCTTGGATGGCTGCTGTTTCTTCCCATCAACATCCCTCTGGCACCACAATCAGCTCATTAACAGGATGCGGGAGGCCTCGACACATGGCAGGATCTGCTTGGGATCCTTTTTTTCCACTTTGTTGGAAATTCAATGCACCAAACAGGTAGAAAAACAACACCGATAGCCTGTGTCATCATTCCCAGCAGAGAAAAGCATCCAAACGCAATGCAGCTCCATCCCCAGCAAGCGCTTGGGTACCACTGCATGCCAGGAGTAGGGGAAACTGGGTACCACTCTAGCCCACCATGCTCCGTAGAGAAGATGTTGAGGTTTTCCTGCTCCTTAGGTCAGGAATTCACCTCTGTCCATCGTTATTGTGGATATAGAATGGTTTGGGCTGGAAGGGACCTTAAAACCAATCCAGTTTCAACTCCCTGCCATGGGCAGGGACACCTCCCACTAGACCAGGCTGCTCAAATCCTCATCCAACTTAGCCCTGAACACCTCCAGGGAGGGGGCAGTCACGACTTCACTGGACAACCTAGGCCAGGGCCTCACCACTCTCATTGTGAAGAATTTCCTCCTAATGTCTAATCTAAATCTCCCCCCATCCAATTTAAAGCCATTCTCTTTCATACTATCACTTCATGCCCTTGTAAATAGTTGCTCCCTAGCTTTCCTGGAGTCCTTTTCAGCACTGGAAGCTGCTCTAAGGTCTCCCTCGAGCTTTCTCTTCTCCAGGCTGAAGAAGTTTGAATCCCTCAGCCTGTCCTTATAGCAGAGGTGCTCCAGCCCTCACATCATCTGTGGGTCCTCCTCTGGACCCATTCCAACAGTTCTATATTCATCTTATGTTGGGGATTCCAGAGCTGGACGCAGGACTCCAGGTGGAGTCTCAAGAGAGCACAGCAGAGGAGAAGCCCATCCCTCGCCCTGCTGAAGAAACCATGGGGGGTTTGCACCCTCACCTCGAAAGCATCACCCGTGTTTCTCAACCAAGGAAGTGGCAGCACCAGGATCAGGCGATGGCCAAGCAATCTTGCAGATAAGCACTGCATTGCATCATTGTTGATGTCATTTTAAAGCACTGTCAGTGAGTCAGGGTGGGGACGTGGGCAGGACAGCCACTCCTGACACTCTGAGCAGCTTCAGGGCAACAATGCTATGAAGGTGCACGTTGAAGGAAGTCTGCGTGAGGCAGACGTTATCTTATGTCAACAATGCTTGGTTTTACAATGAATGATTGCAGGAAACAAAACCAAAGAGAAACCCACTTCAGCAACACCAACTGCAGCTGAAACTGAGACGCCTGAAGACCAGGGGAAGCTTAAAACCCTCCAAAATCACTTTCCATGCTTTGACACTGGTGGTTCCAGGATGGCTGAAGACCACCAGAAGCCTCTACACCTCCTACCTTGGCCTGAGGGACAGAGTTGCCTGGAGTGTACCCAGAGTGAGAAAACAGGAGTTTGACCTGGTGGGAGAGGACCTTGTTTCACCCATGCAAAGTCCTGCAATGCCGTCACAGAAGCATTTCAGGTCACGGTGGTGGGAGCAGGAGGAGATGAGTGTGCCCAGCCATATCTCTCTCCATCTATTCGACATCCAGGTGGTGTTTCATGTCTACGAGCTAATCACTCACAATACATCATCTGCTATATAGCCAACGTGGAGGCAATAGCCAGGCTGTTGGCAGGGATGAGCCATGAGAGAACACATGGAAAGGTGATCCATAAACACAAGAGACCTCCCAGCAAAAGCCAGATGTTCTCATAACATCCCATACATCACTTAGTCCAGGAGATCAGTTGGAAACATCAGTACTTCTTGGGTAAAATCTCCAGGCAGCTCTGTTGCTTCCTCACCATGTAACCCTTAATCCCCTCTTCCCGATCACATAAGGATGCCCACCCCTACCTCTCCTCCAGGACACAGCCAGGACGACCATCTGATCAAGAATGGCAGTAGCAACCAGTGGTCATCATCTTATTTCCCATTTGGCATATATGGGGCTTCCTTATTTGAAGGTCAGGCAGATTCTGCAACATCCAGAGCATGTTGACCAAGGTGGCCTTTATGGCTGGTCTATCATAGGCATCTCAAATCACGTTTGGAAGAGAGTGGACTGGAGCCAGGGCTGCATAAGCAAGAGGTCCCACCACATCCTACCCACCTCCACATCTTGTCCCCGAAAACCTGAGACAAGCTTTGACCAAACGACAACATTAGTACCTCACTAAGTGTTCAAACCCAGCTAGAGAAGAGAAGGTTCTAGCTGGTGGGCCAGCCTTGGCATAAACATTTACCAGGCTGAGTAAGGACAAAACAAGCAAACCTGAGTCAAGTGTGAGGTCTGATGGAGCCTTGGGAGGTGGTGGAGGGAGTTTCCTTTAACAACAAGATGGGGTGACCTAGGAGGTCATCACCCCGCTCGCCTCCAGTGGCGCCACCACCCATTCCGGATCAGGACCTTCACCTGCAGGCATCAGCCCCACAACTTGGTAGCTGATCACACCATCCCTCCTGGCTGCTTTTGGCACACAGGGCTGGAAGGATTTCTTTTCCTTTTTTTTTAAATGCATTCTAAATACCTCTCTTAGAGTATTTTGGGTTCCTTCCACGTTGCCCCCAAGCATTTCTTCTATCAGGGGCCAGTTATCTGGGGCAAAGGCTTGTTCTTTTTCCAGGCTGGAGGCCAAATTGGTATTTAATCTTTGCTCCAGATGGCACAGCACTCCAGATGCATCAGCTGGAGCATCTCACCTGTATGAATAAAGTGATAGAGCAAACAAGCCCATTTGTTCAGGGGCTGTTGGATACGCTCGAGGCAGCTCTGTTTACACCTGTCATAAAGACGAAGCGTTTGTGTGAATTCAGGCTATGCTCTTGCTTATCAAACTGAACACCCATGGGAACTGAAACAACAACAGGAACCTAAAGAATAATAATCACATCAAACCTTGTGTTTTGCTTTCTCACAAGTCAAGCGTAAATGAGAAGCTTATTTCAGCCACTAAGGAAGCCAGGGCTGAACCTGGATCTGGGTTTTGTTCGCCTTCTGCCATCCTCGATCGCCCAAAAGTCACTGCCAGCAGTGGGTGGTGCCAACGAGGGTCCAATTTATCATAGAATCATAGAACAGGTTGAGTCGAAAGGGACCTTAAAGCGCATCCAGTTCCAACCCCACTGGCATGGGCACAGATACCTTCCACTGGACCAGGCTGCTTAAAGCCCCATCTAACCTGGCCTTCAATGCCTCCAGCAATGAGGCAGCCAAGACTTCTCTGGGCGACCTGGGACAATGTCTCACCACCGTTGTCATCAAGAATATCTTCCTAATGTTTAATATAAATCTTCCCCCTTCCAATCTAAAGTCATTCCCCCTCGTTCTATCACTCCAGGCCCTTGGAAAAAGTCCCTTCCCAGCTTTCCTGGAGCTCCTTCAGGTCTTAGGAGGCTGCTGTAAAGTCTCTGTGGAGTCTTCTCTTCTCCAAGCTGGACAACCCCAACTCTCTCAGCCTGTCCTCAGAGCAGAGGTGCTCCAGCCCTCAGATCACCTTTGTGGCCTCCTCTGGACCTGTTCCAACAGTTCCATGTTCTTATGTTGATGATTCCATACCTGGACACAGGACTCCAGGCGGGGTCTCACAAAAGCAGAGGAGAGAGGCAGAATCTCCTCTCTGACCCTGCTGGTCACGCTGCTTTTGATGCAGCCCAGGACGCGGTTGGTTTCTGGGATATGAGAAGATGTTGCCAGCTCATGTCGAGCTTCTCATCAACCAGCACCCCAAGTCCTTCTCCGCAAGGCTGGTCCCAATCACATCATCCCCCAGCCTGGACTGAAACCATGGATTGCCCTAATTCTGGTGTAGGACCTTGCACTTACATCTCCTCCTCCACACAAGGAAGAGGGGTGGTGAACCCAGATTTTAGTGCGTAGTGATGAGAGCTCACAGCTGTGCTCACCAGAGGAGTCATCAGGAGGCCATGAAAGTACAACTACGGGGATGCTCCAGTTACACCTCTGGCTGATTCGCCTGTGCTAGGTAGTGGCTGCATCCCTCCTGGCACAGCCTGCAGCCGGGATGCGTTCCCTGCAAACTACAGCCCACCAAATAACCCTGGGAAACAAAACAAGAAACGTGAGGAGTTGGTTCATCTCCCTGGGCACACAGAACACCACCTAAAATCAGCTGAGCCCTTGAAACAAAGGGACAGTGGGGTTTTTGTGCTTCGTTGAGAGCATCCTCCGGCTTCCAGAGCCTGTCCTGGTGGCAGCTGAGACAAAGAAAGCCAGGGGCTGTCGGCAGGAGCCAGCCAGGGTGAGGAGGCACCCACATCACCCTCCCCAGCAGCCGCGGAGCCGGGTTCGCGTGTTGCCGAACACGTTGTACACGGCAGCAAACCCGAGATCAAAGGAGAGGAGCGTGCCAGAGCAAGATGTCATCCAACCCTCCTGCCAAAGGTGTGCCAGGGACGGCGGAAACAACCCCCCCAGACACTGGCGCATCAGAAGGATGCGACCAGACCCGTGGAGATGCTCCACTCCGCACGCCCAAGCTAAACAAAAGACAGGTTAAACTCAACAAAAGCGCCCCAAAACCCCAAGAGATGCAGTTTTACCGGTGTGTTTTCCATCCTGTGGGACCCGTGTGTGTCCCTTGCCGGCGTGGGGGAAGTGGTGGATGCTGGAGGGCTCTGTACGTGTCCGTGCAGCTGGAACGTCAGCGCCGTACAACTCCAAAAAGGAGCCTTTCACGTTGCTGGGTGGGATTTTAAAGCCAAAGAAACCCACAACGTCCTGTTTTGGCCCCAGGAAAGCGACGGGACGTGCCTGATTCCAAGCTGTTGGCTACCGGGAATGGGGGTGATCGGGGGATACAGAGCAAAGCGCGGAACGTGCCTGGTTCCAAGCCTTGGGCTGCTGAGAACAGGGTGGACCAGAGACAGCGAGCTGAGTGTGGGGTGGGACCTCCAGGAGCTCCAGAGGGTCCAGGTGGGATGGGTGCTAAGTGGGGACACCGAGGCGTGTCCCCTGTCCTTTCGTGTGACACCCCTAGGTGATGTAGTCCCAGGCCTCTCTGCTCCCTTCTGCCCCACAAGTGCAGATGGGGGTCCCAAGCAGGGACATCGTGGCACCCCATAGGGCTAGTAACCACCCCAGAGGGCAGGGGTGTCACCCTGAGGTGGGCCTGCCTCACAGGGTCAGCGAGAGGGGCAGCCCCAATGCCCTATGGCAGCCTCTGCCCCATAGGGCAGTGCACAAGGAGGGTCCTTGCCCCATAGCTCAGTGCACAAGGAGGGTCCCTGCCCCACAGAGCGGTGCACAAGGAGGGTCCCTGCCCCACAGAGCGGTGCACAAGGAGGGTCCCTGCCCCACAGAGCGGTGCACAAGGAGGGTCCCTGCCCCACAGAGCGGTGCACAAGGAGGGTCCCTGCCCCACAGAGCGGTGCACAAGGAGGGTCCCTGCCCCACAGAGCGGTGCACAAGGAGGGTCCCTGCCCCACAGAGCGGTGCACAAGGAGGGTCCCTGCCCCACAGAGCGGTGCACAAGGAGGGTCCCTGCCCCGCAGAGCGGTGCACAAGGAGGGTCCCTGCCCCGCAGAGCGGTGCACAAGGAGGGTCCCTGCCCCGCAGAGCGGTGCACAAGGAGGGTCCCTGCCCCGCAGAGCGGTGCACAAGGAGGGTCCCTGCCCCGCAGAGCGGTGCACAAGGAGGGTCCCTGCCCCACAGAGCGATGCACAAGGAGGGTCCCTGCCCCACAGAGCGATGCACAAGGAGGGTCCCTGCCCCACAGAGCGATGCACAAGGAGGGTCCCTGCCCCACAGAGCGATGCACAAGGAGGGTCCCTGCCCCACAGAGTGGTGCACAAGGAGGGTCCCTGCCCCACAGAGCGATGCACAAGGAGGGTCCCTGCCCCACAGAGCGATGCACAAGGAGGGTCCCTGCCCCACAGAGTGGTGCACAAGGAGGGTCCCTGCCCCACAGAGTGGTGCACAAGGAGGGTCCCTGCCCCACAGAGTGGTGCACAAGGAGGGTCCCTGCCCCACAGAGCGATGCACAAGGAGGGTCCCTGCCCCACAGAGCGGTGCACAACACAGTCTCCCTGCCCCATAGAGCGGTGCACAACACAGTCTCCCTGCCCCATAGAGCGGTGCACAACACAGTCTCCCTGCCCCATAGAGCGGTGCACAACACAGTCTCCCTGCCCCATAGAGCGGTGCACAGCACAGTTTCCCTGCCCCACAGCTCGGTGCACAGAGAGGTCTCTCTCTGCCCCATAGAGTGGCGCACAGGGAAGGTCCCTGCCCCACAGCTCGGTGCACAGGCAGGTCTCTCCCTGCCCCATAGCTCGGTGCACAGGGAGGGTCCCTGCCCCACAGAGCGGTGCACAGGGAGGGTCCCTGCCCCACAGAGCGGTGCACAGGCAGGTCTCCCCCTGCCCCACAGCTCGGCGCACAGGCAGGTCTCTCCCTGCCCCACAGCTCGGTGCACAGGCAGGTCTCTCCCTGCCCCACAGCTCGGTGCACAGGCAGGTCTCTCCCTGCCCCACAGCTCGGTGCACAGGCAGGTCTCTCCCTGCCCCACAGCTCGGTGCACAGGCAGGTCTCCCCCTGCCCCACAGCTCGGCGCACAGGCAGGTCTCCCCCTGCCCCACAGCTCGGTGCACAGGCAGGTCTCTCCCTGCCCCACAGCACCGCCACAGCCCAGCTCTCCCGCCCCGCCCCTCTCCCCCCTCACCTCACTCACCGCTCGCGCCCCGGCTCGCGCCGCCCGCACTGCCCGGCGCCGGGCGGGGATCGCTGCGGGGGGCGGGGGGGGGGTGGAGGGAGGACCCGGATGAAGGAGGCCCCGCCCTCCCCCCCCCCCGCTGCGCGTGCGCCGCCCGCCCGGGGTGTGGGGGGGGGGGACAGGAGGGTGATGGGGGCATGAGGGGAGTGCGGGGACAGGGAGATGATGTGGGGAGAGGAGGTGACACTGGGGACAGGAGGTGACACTGGGGAAGGAATGTGGCTGTGGGGACAGGAGATGGCAGTGGAGACAGTGGCACTGAGGGCACAGGGATGATGTAGTGGAGACACGAGGTGACTGCAGGGACAGAGATGGTGTGAAGGCAGGAGGTGGCACTGGGGACAAGAGGAGGCAGTGGAGACAGTGGCACTGAGGGCACAGGGATGATGTAGTGGAGACACGAGGTGACTGCAGGGACAGAGATGGTGTGAAGGCAGGAGGTGGCACTGGGGACAAGAGGAGGCAGTGGAGACGGTGGTCACTGAGGGCACAGGGATGATGTAGTGGAGACATGAGGTGACTGGAGAGATGGAGAGATGGTGTTGGGGAGAGTACTGGGGATGGGATGTGGCAGTAGGGACATGAGGTGGCAGTGGGGACAGTGTGGCACTGAGGACATGGGGTGGTGTAGTGGTGACTTGAGGTGACTAGAGGCAGATTGAAGGCAGGAGATGGCACTGGGGCAGGAGGTGACACTGGGGCAGGAGGTGGCAATGGGGACAGGAGGCAGCAATGGGGACAGTGGCACTGAGGACACAGGGATGATGTAGTGGGGACATTACGTGACTCTGAAGATGGAGAGATGATGTTGGGGGCAGGAGATGGGATTGGGGACAGTCCTGGGGACACGGAGATGATGTAGTGGGGATATGAGGTGACTAAGGGGGCCAGGGAGATGGTGTGGGAACAGGAGGTGGCAGTGGGGACAGGAGATGGTATTGGGGACAGGGAGATGGTGTAGGGACAGGAGGTGACACTGGGGATGAGGAGGCAGTTGGGACAGTGGCACTGAGGACACAGGAGCGATGTGAGGATATGAGGTGGCATTGGGGACAGTAGCGTTGGGGACAAGGGCATGGTTTGGAGACATGAGGTGGCAGTGGGGACAGTGTGACACTGAGGACACAGGGATTATGTAGTGGGGACATGAGGTGACTGTAGGGACAGAGAAACACTGTGGGGACAGGGTGGCACTGGAGATAACGACTATGGAGACGGGAGGTGGCACTGAGAACGGGGCGATGGTGTTGGAACAGGAGCTGGAACTGGGAAGAGGAGGTAGCATTGGGGACAGTGTGGAGACATGTAGGCGCAGTTGGGATGGGAGGTGGCAGTGGGGACTGGGATGGGCATGGCGGTGGGGATAGGGTGATGGTGGTGACAAGGCTGTGACACCGTAATGGGGGGTGGTGGCAGCAGTGGGGTCAAGGGAAGATGGGAGGTGGCACTGGGGAGGTTCTGTCCTTCTCAGGTCATCTCCACCAGCATCCAACCCTGAAGAACCCGTCCCTGTCCCCATCCCTGTCCCCATGTCCTTGGACTTGATGTCACTTCCGAGAGAAATGACATCACCCTTTGGCACAGAGACATCCATGGCAGCTCTGCATCCCGGTGGGAATTGAGTCACCTCCGGTGTGACAGTGTCATGTGTGCTGCCCATCTGCACATCACCATCAGTTATCAGGCTTGGAATCACGTGGGCATCAGTGACTCAGGGCAGCCTTATCAAGCTCCTCGTGAGGCCGAGGTGTGTGGGCTCGGCTGGAGGATGTTACCAATGTGCGAGGAGAGCCTTATCTTCTTCTCCTTTCCCAGCCAGGCAAGGCCAGGTCCAGTGGTGGGAAAGGCAGGGCTGTAATTAACTGTGAGCCTGTAATGAGGAACACAGGAACAGAATCATCAAATGATTTGGGTTGGAAGGGACCTTAAAGCCCATCCAATTCCAAGCCCCTTCCATGGGCAGGGACACCTCCTACTAGATCAGGCTGCTCCAAGCACCATCCAACCTGGCCCTGAACACCTCCAGGGATGGGCAGCCACAGCTTCCCTGGGCAACCTGGGCCAGGGCCTCACCACCCTCATAGTGAAGAATTTAAAGCCCTTTCTCCTGTTACTCCAGGCCCTTGTAAAAAGTCCCTCTCCAGCTTTCCTGGATCCCCTTCAGGTACTGCAAGCTGCTCTAAGGTCTCTTCAGAGCCTTCTCTTCTCCAGGCTGAACAACCCCAACTATCTCAGCCTGTCCTCATAGCAGAGGTTCTCCAGCCCTTGCTTCATCTTTGTGGCCTCCTCTGTACCCATTCCAACAGTACCATCTCCTTCTTATGTTGAAGATTCCAGAACTAGACACTGGACTCCAGGCGGAGTCTCACCAGAGCAGAGCAGAGAGGTTGATTCCCCTCCCTTGCACTGCTGGCTAAGCTGCTTTTGATGCAGCCGAGGACCCGGTTGGTCTTCTGGGCTGCGAGCACACACTGCTGGCCCCTGTTGAGCTTCTCATCCACCAGCACCCCAAGTCCTTCCCTGCTGGGCTGCTGTCAATCATGTTGTCCCCCAACATGGTCTGAATCTGTGAATTGCACTAACTGAGGTGTAGGACCTTGCACTTGGCCTTGTTGAACCTCATAAGGTTCTCACAGCCTCACTTCTCGAGCTTGTCCAGGTGCCTCTGGATGACATCCCATCCGTCTGGTGTGACAACTACACCACTCAGCTCAGTGTCATCTGCAAATTCGCTGAGGGTGCACTCGATCTCACTGTCTATGCCGTGAATGAAAGTAACAAACAACACTGGTCCCCGTACAAACCTCTGAGGTACATCAGTTCTCATGGATCTCCATCTGGACATCAAGCCGTGTCCCCAAGCTCAAGCTGTCAGCATTGCCCAGTGATAATGTCTAGGTTGTTCATTTTCCCCTGGCACGTTTTGGCATGGTCTGGCGCAGAGCAAGGAAAATGAAGGTGGAACCATGTGGATGTAGACTCTGCTGTGCCGTCTCCAAGCACCTGAAGATGAGCCCCAACCATATTTACTTCCCAGCATGGATGTGAGCGGCGGTTACGTTCCATGTTCCTATTTGGACTGGCAGGATCCTGCTCCTCAGCTGGGTGCCACAGCATGTCAATGGAGAGGAAGAGCCTTGGGGTTTGAGTTGCCACCCAGAAGCAATACTTGCTCCGCTTGTTAAGCTGGATGTGATGCTCAAAGCAAGATTGCCTGGGGTGGGTGCAAGGACCAAGGAGATGGGTCATGAGGAGCTGGATCACGGGGAGGTGGGTCATCTGTGGGCAGAACACTGTGAAGGCAGCGTGGTTCCTTGACTCACAAAGTCATTCATGAGTCAAAGCTCCTGGGTAATTGTGCCCTGCTACAAGGGAGAGTCTGCCCTACTCCACCCCTCTGGGGCAAAACCAGAGTCCTGATGCTGTAGAAGGGGTGGAGAAGGAGTATGAGAAAGCAATCCTGCACCCCAAGCGTGCAGCGATGCCTGTGTTACTGGTTGAACAACACCACCACAGCAGGAGTGGAAGGAGGGAGGTTCCCCACATCCTGCTTCAAAGGCAGTGATGGGATAGGCACGCTCTGCACGTGTCTGATTTCCACCACCAAGTGTCCTTTGCTGGCCATGCTCTCTCTACACCACAGACCCTGAGTAAAAGAGGGAGAAGGGAAGGCAAGGAATGGGGAGATCAAACAGTCATGGGGGATGAAGAAGAATAAAAGCGGCAGAGTGAGGGAAATTGTTTCCAGCAAAAGAGCTGGAAGAGGACACTTAGTTTGAAAAGGTGTCCAGGACCTGGTAGCAACATGCCATGGATTCTGGGAACAGAGAAGGGGGTAGTCTGCAGGAGCCCATCTCTTCCTCTGCCCACCAGGTCTCTACTGCCAACACATGCCAAGGTGGCCAAAGCCCATTTTTGCTGGCAGAGTTGAGCCCAAATCTCATCTTCTGATGCTGGCAGATGGGCTGAGGCTGAGATTTCAGCAGCGTGGACCCCACCTGGCAGCGTGACTCACCAAAAAGCCTGAGGGAAACAGCCAGCGGGAGAAGGGAAGGTTAGACAAACCCTCCTATGATATCCACTAGCATCTTCTTGGTTGGACTCGATGATCCAATAGGTCTTTTCCAACCTGGTGATTCTATGATTCTTCTGCCCTGTGTCATCACTTGGGCAGTGACAAGTTGGGTACCAGCATTTGCTTCCAGAGGGCTCGAGAGCACCAAAAGTGCAGGTAGCTTATTAGGTTTTCCCAGCTCACTTCTCCATTGGGATCACATTGGATCCACCAAGCCCACAGAGCAGACCGTGGCTCTCCTTAGGCTGCTTGCGTGGATGCAGGTCTAACTCACCACAGAGAACCCAAAACTCTGCCACCACCCACAAGCAAGGCTGAAATGACACCGGAAAAGAGTTTGTTCCTGTCAGCCCAATCATGATCCAACCTAGGCAACCTCAGAGCTGCAGGAGATCCTGTTGGGCTGCAGGAGGTGGTGAGTCAGGGAGGGTCCCCAGCCACTGCCACAACTCCAGCCTTTACAGGGACACAGGTCCCACCCCTGGGCTCATCATCCCATTTGTCCTGGGATGACAACAGATCTGTTGTGTCATTTGTGGTCCAGCACCACCTGAACTCAGGACTGGGATAGGGGGAGACCTTTTCAGTTGGCTTGATTCAAGTGCCATGAGAAGAGCTTCCCTTCCTGAAGATGAGCTGCTCCTATGACATCCTCAAACCCATCTGCTTCCTCCCCAAAATCCGAATAAAGACTTTGAGATATTTCTACAGGCTGGATCAGCCCAGAGGAGCATCACATGGATTGAAGCAGTGTGCCCAGGTGGCCAAGAAGGCCAATGGCATCTTGGCTTGGAGTAGAAACAGTGTGACCAGCAGCTCCAGGGAGGTTCTTCTCCCTCTGTACTCAGCACCGATGAGACCGCACCTCGAATCCTGTGTTCAATTCTGGGCCCCTCACCACAAGAAGGATGTTGAGGCTCTGGAGCGAGTCCAGAGAAGAGCAACAAAGCTGGTGAAGGGGCTGGAGAACAGGCCTTATGAGGAGCGGCTGAGAGAGCTGGGGGTGTTTAGCCTGGAGAAGAGGAGGCTGAGGGGAGACCTCATTGCTCTCTACAACTACCTGAAAGGTGATTGTGGAGAAGAGGGAGCTGGGCTCTTCTCCCAAGTGACAGGGGACAGGACAAGAGAGAATGGCCTCCCGCCAGGGGAGGTTCAGGCTGGACATTAGGAAAAATTTTTCATGGAAAGGGTAATTGGGCCCTGGTAGAAGCTGCCCAGGGAAGTGGTTGATTCACCTTCCCTGGAGGTGTTTAAGGGATGGGTGGATGAGGTGCTGAGAGGCATGATTTAGTATTTGATAGGAATGGTTGGACTCGATGATCCTGGGGGTATTTTCCAACCTAGTGGTTCTGTGAAGAGCAAGAGATCCCTTTCCCAGGAGAAGGCGGCCTCTGCTCCATCTGCTTTATGGATTTTGCCAGTGAGGTCTATGCTTGTGGAGCTCAGAGAAGCTTTGCAATGGGGTGGAAGAAGGTGGAGGAGGTCCCTGCAAGCCCTCCTACACCTAAAGAGGGGGGATTATCGCAAAGCAAAAATATCTCAGGGAGGAATGAGAGGAGGAAGGAGGCATCTTCCACCTTCTCAACACAACAGACCCACCCTCCCTTATCACCCCATCTCTCTGCTGTAATGTCCAGGCATGCAGCTCTGCTGGATCTCATCTGCCTTTGCTCATTGAGTAGGAAAAACTGGATCTTCTTATGCATAAATAGGGGTGTTATTAGCAGGGAGAAAGTGAACAGCGTGGTTTCTTCCGCACCAACCCCAAATGAGCTGGTTTTGAGTGTCCTCATCCCGCAAACTTCACACAACCAGCCCGCAGGCAGGACACCGCTCTGCTCATCCAATCTGTCCCCTCTCACCAAGGGGACTTTCTTTGCCACATCCCCATGGAGGCAGCAGTGTCTCCCAAAGGAGAAATTGAGGCAAGGAGGATGGTGTGTCACAGGGAGAAGTTTGCTATGACTGGCGGCAGAGCCTGGGTGCAGGGCCAGCAGTGGCAGTCCCAACAGCCACCCCACCAGCCTGGCCACTATGCCAGGTGGTGTCCAGAGGCAGAAGGTCCCTGGCTAAGGGGCTGGGTTTTTTTTTTTTTCTGTCTTCCAGGGTATTTCTCCCTCCAGTGAAATGTCACAACTTGGTTTCACCTGCACCCTGAACTCCTTCATCCTTGTGTTTGTCACCTTCTTAGGCTAGATGTCATCATTCCTCGCAGAATTCACAAAGGAGTGGGGAACACTGTGCTCCATGCATCCTTGGAGTCTGGTGACAACCAGCAGAGCCATGCCGTGGGGGACTGGTCCGAATCCATGGAAAGTCCACACTCGTGCACCATCCAGCTGGCAGCATCTTCTGCCCAAACCTCACTGGTGAGTTTGAGCTTGAGCATTTTTCCCTCTCCAGCCCCAAGGACCGAAGCTCTGTGCTGATTCCACCAAGCAGCTCAAGGGTAACATTTATTGATATGGGCCAAGCTTTCTCTTCCTTGAATATGGATAATGGAAAGGGTGGTGGGATCAGAGGCAGTGCATCACCTGCCTTCATGCATTATCATAGAATCATAGAAGGGTTTGAGTTGGAAGGGACCTCGAAGCCCATCCAGTTCCACCCCCCTCCCCCATCATGGGTAGGGACACTTCCCACTGGATCAGATTGCTCCAAGTCCCATCCAACCTGGCTTTGAATACCTCCCGGAAAGGGGCAACCAGGGTTCTGAGGGTTGGCCAGAAGGGAAGGAGCACAGAACCTGATCTCCAAGTGCATTTGTTTCCCAAATACATCCCGTCAGCTGCCTCCAGCAAATCCCTGTGGGGCCCTGGCTCAGCAGTCTCAACACCAGGAGTCCCAGGCAGCTCCAGCATGTTCAGTCAAATCCCTCCATGCAAAGCGGGGATTCCCACAGCGAGAATAAAGCTCCACTCAGTGAAAACATCCAGCAAACCAACTCCCTATCTCATCACTCAGGCATCCAGAGGTCAGGGCCAGAGTTGAATTCAAAGATGTTGTGACTCCTCCCACGATACCTCGCTAGGCAGAGTCATAGAATCATAGAATCACGAGGTTGGAAGAAATCCACTGGGTCATGGAGTCCAACCATTCCTATCAGACAATAAACTATGCCCCTCAGTGCCTTCTTCTGCTGGCTGGGGGTGGACAAAGTCACAGCCAGGATTCATTTGTGTCCTCTCAGCACCCAGTGACCATCGCATCTCAGACCTCTCTGCAGAGACTTGAAACCGGGGAGGCAGGAAAGTGCCCTCAGATCCTGCTGCAGGAGGTGTTTGATAAAGGCCATCTGATCTCACCAGGATGCGGCTGCTGCCATGGCACAGCCTGGTGCTTGGACTGAAGGATGGGAACACGGATAAATCATATTCTGGGCAGCATCAAAAGAAACGCAGAAATGCAGCCAGCAGGTCAAGTGAGGGGATTCTTGCCCCCTGCTCTGCACTTGTGGCACCCCACCTGGAGTCCTGTGTCCAGCTCTGGAGTCTCCAACATGAGAAGGAAATGGAACTGTTTGAACAGGTCCAGCGGAAGCCACAGAGATGATCCGAGGGCTGGAGAACCTCTGCTCTGAGGACAAGCTGTGAGAGTTGGGGTTGTTCAGCCTAGGGAAGGGAAGGGAAGGGAAGGGAAGGGATTCTATGACACATGGCTATAGAGGTCAGAGCTACAGGCAGGGACTGATCCTACTGTGGGTGCCCAGCCCCTGGCAGTTTGGGGTGTCAAGCACAGCCTGTGTCTGGGCTCAGCATGATCAGTATCATAGAATCACAGAATTATTAGGTTGGAAAAGACCCTAGAGGTCATCAGGTCCAACCATCTCTGTCCATTACTAAACCATATCCCTAAGTTCTTCATCTAATCCTCTTTTAAACACCTCCAGGGACGGAGACTCCACTGCCTCTGCCAGTGCCTGAGAACCGTTTTGGTGAAGAAATTTTTCCTAATATCCAATCTGAACCTCCCCTGGTGCAACTTGAGGCCATTCCCTCTTGTCCTAGATTTGATGGAGAGCCAAGTGCCATGGACATTCCCCTAGCACTGAGGTCAGGAAATCTCAAGTGCCTTCTTCCCCAGCAGGGACCATGTACTGGTGGATGCAGGTAGTTTCCTGAGATGTGTGGAAGTGCTTGGGAATTCCTGTCAGGCAGCCAGACCCTCTGTCTCTCCATTAACACCATCAGGCTCTGCCTGCACCCTCCTGCTCTGGGAAAAAGGTGCTCATTGAGTCTGAGTGCCCTTGGCCAGTGCAGGATCCAGCACAGGCAGAAGGATGGACAGGCAGTGAAGAGCAGAGAGTGGGAAGCAGATGAAGAAGCAGGCTCAGGCAGATGAGAGAAGAGGGCAGGACTTCTCACTCTTGGTGAGGTATGGACCATGGAGGGATAAAGAAGGAGAAGACAAAGGAGGTATGTCTTTGGCAAGAAAAAAAAAGTCAATCTATAAATAGTAAATGAGAATGTTCCATAAACGGGAATCGAACCGGTTTGTCTGAGACAGCGTGTGCGTCGGCTGTGTGGTGACTAATCTGGGGAAAATGTGAGTCCTCACTGCGTCGTTGCTGTTGAGGCCACCATGGCCTTGTTCCATGGCCAGGGATCTGCCATATCCCTGCTGGAGATGGGACATTTCCCAACAGAGACCAAGCTGAGAGCTGCCACACTCAGTTGCCTGCAGGGACCAAACCAGAGCTGAGAGCTGAAGGAGAAGAACCAAATTCCTGCTTATCCGTTAGGAATGCATCAAGCACGTTGTCCCACACATAGAAGAAACAGAGAGAGTGAAACTGGACAGATCTTAGGTTGCAAACTCCACTTGTTAAACAAAATCCACCGAAACAGGACAAGATGGGCAAGGGACACACATGCAAGGTGGGGTAAGAGATCCTCCTGGCTCAGAACCACAGACCATCCCTGCTAGTATCCCTCCATTGGCCAGGACCAAGAGGAGCTGCTCAGGAGGAATGCAAGGCAAGGGCCAAGCCAGGGTAATGCTTTCCACATTATATCCTCTCAGTTTCCGGCAATTTGCTGCTTTGCGACTTCCTGAGCCAGAAGTTGTATCCATATTTTTCCGTTTAACGGCACTTGTTAGACTTGTGGAGCAGGAGTGATCACATGCGAGGCATTTCCTTGGGAAAAAGAGTTCAAAAGCAAGAGCGAGCACTGGAGCAGGCACTTTTCTGCAGCGGTGGTTCAGCCCCAGGGTTGCTTTAAATATACTTTAAATCTAATAGAGGCCATGCACACAGTGATGTAATCGCCCTCCTCCTCTTCTCTGCTGGGTGTCACGTGGAAGGCTGAGCAGGATTCAGCCATGGGGCCAGTGGGTTTCCACATGAGGCTGCAATCCGAAACATCTGGAGAACATCAGCCAGAAAGAGACAGGAATGCTGCAAACTAGGAATGGTTCCAGCCTCAGACAGTCACACACACACACATACACTCACACACACACTCTGTCTCACCCTGAAGCTCTGCCAGAGCTCCATCTGTGCTTCTGCAATAGGTGCATCCCACCCAAGAGTGTTTGGGGTTTGCAGATGGAACCCATCTCAGGCAGATTTTTGGGGCACGCTCAGTTGTGAGACTGTGTAGATGCTGGAGTTCACAGGTCCTGTGATCTACCACCCTCTCTGTCTCACCAGCATCCCCCTGAGGCTCAGAAGCTTCAGGTATTTTACAGCCTTCCAAGTAGCTTGGTTGGAAAGAGAAGGTCCTTCTCACCTTACCAGAAGTGTCCACTTCCCTCTAACACATTAATTTAACTTTCAGGTGCATGATGGGCCAAAATTCATAGAATCATAGAATCACCAGGTTGGAAAAGACCCACCAGATCATCGAGTCCAATGATTCCTATCAATCACTAAACCATGTCCCTCAGCACCTTGTCCACCTGACCCTTAAACACCTCCAGGGAAGGTGTCTGCCCCGGGGGTTTAGAAAGCAATTTGCATTTCGGAGAGATTTATTTTGGTGGAAATAGAGATCTTGCAGTCAAAGCAAGAGGAGAGGGCTGAGAGCATCTTTATTAAATAGCATTCCTTCCTCAAATCCATGATCAGCTAGGATTGATTCAAAATTAGGCAGGGAAAAGCCCTGGAGTGGTGTCTGCAAGGAGGGGGTCTTTTGGTAAAGCCAGGGATGACTTTGTGTGAGGGATGATTTCCCAGCAGACGAAAATTGGAGAAGATCCACACCTTCTGTGTGGAGGTGATGGGATGCTACCTGGCTTGTGGCACTGGAAACTTAGGATGCAAGTGGGCAGGAGTGTAGGATGTCCTCTGTCCCGTGGCAGGTCAATGAGAGATGAGGATGCTGCCATGTGTGAAGGACAGCAGCATCAGAGGTGAACTTGCCTGATGGACAACATCAGGGGTCTCTGGGCATGCCGGGCCACCAATGCAACACCCAGCAGAGGGGATGACTTCTGGAGTCCTCAGCACAGGAAGGACATGGATCTGTTGGAGTGAGTCCAGAGGAGGCCACAAAGATGATCAGAGGGCTGGAGCACCCATACAAGGACAGGCTGAGAGAGTTGGGGTTATTGAGCGTGGAGAAAAGAAGGCTCCGGGGAGACTTTAGAGCAGCCTTTCAATCCTTCAAAGGGGCCTGCAGGAAAGTTGGGGAGGGGCTCTTTGTTGGGGAGTGCAGGAACAGGACGAGAGGGAATGGTTTTCAGCTGAAAGAGGGGAGATTGAGAGGAGATCTTAGGAAGGGACTGTTCCCAAAGGCTTGTAGTGATAGGACGAGGGGGAACCGGTATAAACTGGAGAGGGGCAGATTTAGGCTTGACGTAAGGAAGAATTTCTTCACCATGAGAGTGGTGAGGGACTGGAAGAGGTTGCCCAGAGGAGCTGTGGAAGCCTTATCCCTAGAAGTGTTGAAGGACAGATTGGATGAAGCTTTGAGCAACCTGATCCACTGGGAGGTGTCCCTGCCCATGGCAGCACGCGGTGGAACTGATTGATCCTTAAGGTCCCTTCCAACCCAAACTATTCTATGATTCTATGTTTCTATGATTCTATGACCAGAGCTCTTCTGATCACTTAATTATTTTGGAACTGAGGACACTGACTTTGGGACCCAGCCCACTGTTTTGGTGACCCTCCTGCCACACATGAAGAGTGGGGCCCACGTAGAACGAAGTAGCAAACGTGTATGCAGAGCAAAACAGCATTTCTATTGTGAATTAAATAAACAAAAAAGAGAGGAAACAAAATTCCCTGGAGCTTCTGCAAGAAATAACATCCCCAGCCTCGTTCTCATGGCTACCAGTGGCCCCAAGTGGAAGGGGCCAATTAACTCACCTTTTCCATGTCTGAAAAAGTCTGGAAAAGTGGTCATCAAATGCCTGCTCTTGTTGCATGCTGATGAGGGGCAAATGCTGCTTCTCTGAAGCTGTATATAAGTCAAGAGTGAGGAAAGTCCCCACCTTTTGTACCAAATGCAGATTTGCCTCCTGCAAGTACAGGCAGAGCTGGAACTCCTGTTAGTATCACATGCTGCTAAAAACAGGGAGACGGCAAAACATTCCCATGGAGCAGGGAATGGTTTGGGTTGAATGGGACATTAAAGCCCATCTAGCTCCAACCCGCTGCCATGGGCAGGGACACCTCCCACTGGATTAGGTTGCTCCAAGGTCCATCCAATCTGGCCTTGAACATCTCCAGGGATGGGGCAGCCACGACTTCCCTAGGCAACCTGTGCCACAGCCTCACCACCCTCACAGTAAAGAATTTCTTCGTCATGTCTAACCTAAATCTCCTCTTTTTCAGCTGAAAATCTTTCTACTTCATCCTGTCCCTGCGCTTTGTGGTAAAGAGTCCCATCCCCAGCTTTCCTGTGGCCCCTTCAGGTACTGGAAGGCTGCTTTAAGGTCTCTCCACGGTCTTCTCGTCTCCAGGCTGAACAACCCCAACTCTCTCAGCCTGTTCCTTGAAATATTGTCCCTGTTTATAGGAAGATGCACTCCTTGCTCTGAGCACCTTCCAGCTTTGGCTGCTCTCTAAGCATCCAATTTGAGCTTCTGGGTCTGGCTTTACACCCTGATGGGATTTTGCAGATCCCAGCACCATCGTGACCTCCTTGCACCAAAGCAAGGTGACAATGGACAATGGACAATGATGCAAGTGCTCACCATCTCTGCTATCAGGACAGGCTGAGAGAGTTGGGGTTGTTCAGCCTGGAGAAGAGAAGGCTGTGGGGAGACCTCAGAGTAACCTTCCAGCCCCTGAAGGGGCTCCAGGAATGCTGGGGAGGAACTTTTGACAAGGATGTGTAGTGATGGAACGAGGGGGAATGGCTTCAGATTGGAAGGGGGAAGATGTAGATTAAACATTAGGAGGATGTTATGATGTCGTTGCCATCATGGAAACATGGTGGGATGACTCATATAACTGGAGTACAGATATGGTGGGGTACAAACTCTACAGGCGGGATAGGAAGGGAAGGAGAGGAGGTGGGGTAGCCCTCTTTGTAAGGGAGGTCTTGGACACCATTGAGATGGATTGTGGCAATGAGGAGATTGAGTGCCTGTGGGTTAAAATCAGAGGAGCCCATAAGAAGGTAGATTTTGTGATGGGAGTCTGTTACAGCCCACCCAGCCAAGGAGAAGCAGCTGATGAGCTCTTCTATAAACAGGGTTAATCTCTAGATCAGTGCCTCTCGTTCTTGTGGGAGACTTCAATCTTCCTGATATCTGCTGGAAGTACAATAGAGCAGAAAGGAAGCAGTCTAGGAAGTTCCTGGAGTGTGTGGAAGACAAATTCCTAGCACAGCTGGTGAACGAACCGACAAGGGAAGGTGCCCTCCTGGACATGCTGTTTGTGAACAGAGAAGGTCTTGGGGGGATGTGGCAGTAGGAGGACACCTAGGACTAAGCGATCATGAGATGATGGGGTTTTCTGTTCTAGGCAAAGTGAAGAGTGTGGTTAGCAGGACAGTAGCATTAAATTTCCAGAGGGCAGACTCTGAACTCTTCAGAAGGCTGGTTGGCAAAGTCTCATGGTGCTTAAGGGCAAGGGAGCCCATGAGGGCTGGGAGCTCTTCAGAAAGGAGATCCTAGCGGCTCAGGAGAAAGCCATCCCCATGTTCCGGAAAAAAAGCCGGCAGGGGGAAAAAACAGCTTGATTGAACAGGGAGATCTTGAGTGATATCAAGAAGAAGAGGAACGTTTATGGGCTCTGGAAGAGGGGACAGGCCTCTTGGGTGGACTACAGGAGGGAAGTGAGATTGTGTAGAGAAAAAATCACAAGGGCCAAGGCTCAACTAGAAATCAGATTGGCAAAGTCTGTGAAAGATAACCAAAAATCTTTCTATAAATATATAAATAATAAAAAGAGGACTAGGGAGACCATACAGTCCCTATTGGATGCAGAAGGAACAACAGTGACAGGGGATGAGGAAAAGGCTGAGGTACTTAATGCCTTCTTAGCCTCAGTCTTTAATTGTAAAGAAAGTTGTTCCCTTTCCGTACAAACTCAGGAGTTAGAGGAACAAAATGAGGCTCCCATGATCCAAGAGGAGGTGGTCAGAGCCCTGCTAGCCTGACTAGAAACCCACAAGTCTATGGAGCCGGACGGGATTCACCCGAGGGTATTGAAGGAGCTGGTGGATGTGCTGGCCAAACCCCTTTCCATCATCTTCCAACAGTCCTAGGAGACTGGGGAAGCTCCACTGGACTGGAGGCTGATGTTGTGCCCATCTACAAGAAGGGTCGCAGGGAAGATCCAGGGAACTACAGGCCTGTCAGTCTGACCTCAGTGCCAGGGAAAGTCATGGTGATCTTGAGTGCGATCATGAAGCACATGCAAGAGAAACGGGTGATCAGGCCCAGTCAACACGGGTTCACGAAAGGCAGGTCTTGCCAAACTAACCTGATCGCCTTCTATGACAAAGTGACTCGGCTGCTGGACAAGGGAAAGGCTGTGGATGCATCTTCCTGGACTTCAGTAAAGCCTTTGACACAGTTTCTCACAGCATTCTGCTATGGAAACTGTCACCTCTGGCCCGGACAGGCGCACACTCTCCTGGGTGGAAAACTGGTTGGATGGAGGGCCCAGAGATGGTGGGAAATGGAGTTAAATCCAACTGGAGGCCAGTTACAAGTGGGGTTCCCCAGGGCTCAGTGCTGGCTCCAGCCCTGTTCAATGTCTTTATCAACTACCTGGATGAAGGCATCGAGTGCTCCCTTAGCAAGTTTGCAGATGACACCAAGCTGAGTGGAAGTGTGGATCTGCTGGAGGGCAGGGAGGCTCCAAAGGGATCTGAACAGGCTGGACTCCTGGGCAGAGTCCAATGGCGTGAGGTTTAACACGGCCAAATGCCGGGTCCTGCACTTGGGGCACAACAACCCTGTGCAGCTACAGACTAGGAGAAGCCTGCCTAGAAAGCTGCCAGGAGGAGAAGGACCTGGGGGTGTTGGTTGACAGCGACTGAACATGAGCCAGCAGTGTGCCCAGGTGGCCAAGAAGGCCAATGGCATTTTGGCTTGGATCAGAAATGATGTGACAGCAGGTCCAGGGAGGTTATTCTCCCTCTGGACTCGGCACTGGTGAGACTGCACCTCAAATCCTTTGTTCAGCTCTCGGCCCCTCACCACAAGAAGGATGTTGAGGCTCTGGAGCGAGTCCAGAGAAGAGCAACAAAGCTGGTGAAGGGGCTGGAGAACAGGCCTTATGAGGAGCGGCTGAGAGAGCTGGGGGTGTTTAGCCTGGAGAAGAGGAGGCTGAGGGGAGACCTCATTGCTCTCTACAACTACCTGAAAGGAGGTTGTGGAGAGGAGGGAGCTGGGCTCTTCTCCCAAGTGACAGGGGACAGGACAAGAGGGAATGGCCTCAAGCTCCGCCAGGGGAGGTTCAGGCTGGACATTAGGAAAAAAGTTTTCACAGAAAGGGTTATTGGGCCCTGGCAGAAGCTGCCCAGGGAATGTTGTTGATTCACCTTCCCTGGAGGTGTTAAAGGGACGGGTGGATGAGGCGCTGAGTGACATGATTTAGTGTTTGGTAGGAATGGTTGGACTCAATGATCCGGTGGATCTTTTCCAACCTGGTTATTCTATGATTCTATGAAATTCTTCACAAAGAGGGTGGTGAGGCCCTGACATAGGTTGCCCAAAGAATTTGTGACTGCCCTCTCCCTGGAGTTCATCAAGACCAGGTTGGATGAGGCTTTGAGCAACCTGATCCAATGGGAGGTGTCCCTGCCTATGTCAAGGGGCTGGAGCTGGATGATCTTTAAGGTTCCTTCCAACCCAATCCATCCTATGATTCTATGATACTGTGAACTTCCCGTGCTACCTACAGACAAGAGCTCTGATGCTCCTGCAAAGCTTCCTTTTTTGGGGGGCTGGCATCATTGTCACATTGGGACATGGAAGTTTTGGAGACTGAGTGAAGGATGCCGGTGGGAAGCATCAGAGCTGGGTTTGCAACATGAGAGGTCTTGTTACTCTGTGCCATGGGAAATGATCCCAACTGATCTCCCCAGAGCCATCTGGCCCTGTAACACGAGAAGGTTAGCTCCTCACCGGGGATTAAAGCTGCTCAGGCAGCAGTAAATCAGTGTGCAATGACCAAGGAAAGAATGGCAGGGGGTGAGGAGAAAGAGGTGGGATCCTCTGCCAAAGTCTTAATTAAGGTCGTTATGTAAGGAAGGAGTCGATGAGAGTGTCAGCATACCTTACTCTGCACTGTCTGGGCCAAGAATATGCAAGAAGACCTAAGAAGCTGAATGCACCCCAAGATTACTCAACGCTTGCAGAAAAACACTGTTTGGGAACTCTCTGGCCAAGCTGTACCCCTGTGCCTCAGTTTCCCCAGGTGGATGAAGCCCTTGATGGGAGTTTCCTTGCTCTTGGGTGGGCCTGGGGCTTCCTAGACAGGGTGCTGGGGGGATGAAAATGGGATTTTCTCCACTCTACTATGAAATGGTCCTGCAAACACCTCTTTGGCAGGAGAAATCCTAGCCCAGAAGCACCTTCACAAAGTGACAGTCGAGCCAGGAAAGGGTTTCACCACTTCTCCCACTCCAACGTGCGAGTGGTTAGTCTTGTAGGGCAGGTGTGGCACCAGAACTCTCCCCATAAACCCTCTCTGCATTTGTCATCCAGATGAACAGGGAGACTGGAAGAACTGGTGCTCAGCAATTGAAGTAATTTCTGGGCATAGGGGAACCCAGCACGCCACGCGTCCATCCCTGTGGTGTCACTACCTGTCACCAGGCTAATAGGGGTGACAAGGCTTCAGCGGATCATCTCTTCCTGGGCGGTGCTGGGAGCAGCCCAGAGAAGCTGCCACTTTTGAGATGCTCAGTCCTGCCCTGGTGGTGTTTATTTCTGAGATTCATGACATCCCGAAAACAAACTAATCCTCTCTTAATAGGTGGGGAAACTGAGGCACGGCTCACTGGGGTGACCCATTCTCCCCAGAGACATCCAGCTTTGTTATGTTCTTTCTCAGGGCACTGAATGATGGTCTTTCACACTGACCTTGTAAACAAAGAGGGGAAAAGATCAGCATCTCCTATGGGAAAAGGCGAGACACCATCACATGGAGAGGAGAGTGCAGGAGGCCCTGGAAAACATTGCAGCTCCCCCAGAATTGAAGAAGTCAAGGTCAGGGCTTTGGCTTGAACTGGAGAGCAATATTACTTCTGTAGAGCAGGGCTGGGAGACCTGCAGTTCACAATGTTGTCTTGAGGCCTTGGGAGAGGCCAGCTTTGCTAGGTTGACCCAGAAAATTTAGGATGTGTCACCAGACTTTTGAGACTGGTGTTGGGCAGCTGTGTTGAGTAACCTCAGTCAGCATTTGGCAAAAGTCTATCTTGAACCTGGGTGTTGCAGCAGAGGCACCTTACAGAGCTCCAGAAGATGCTCTTCATCAACTGTCCCACCAGACCCGGGGAGAGCCAGGGGAGCTCATAACGCTCTTCCAGCCAATGGCTTTCCCATGGGGTAGCAAGATTTTCTAAGCTGAGCATTGCTGGGATTATTTATGATTGAAGGAGAATCCTGTCTCTATTCACATAGCTGATGCCCCATTTTGTGCACGAGTGAGGAGCGCTTGACCTGGACTATGCTTCATATGCCTCTTGTCTGGATGCTTTCCATATGAAACTAGGGTGCCTCACATCCAGCTGGCAAGCCGGCAGGGACCTTTGACTCAGCTGGAATTGGCTTCAGCTCTGAAACTTCAGCCTAGTCCCTTTTGAAAGCCTACTCATTTCTCTAGAAGGAATTTGCTGGAGAAACCTCAGGTCTCACTGTATCTTTTTATAACTCTGTTTGGGTGGAGAAAGCTGAGACACCTCGTGAAAATCCCTGCTGGAGAGAATAGGGGTCTGGACGCTCGGTGAGATGGTCTGTGTGAGGGTGGCAGGGGACCCTGAGCTGAGGTCCCCCTCTAAAGGCACCACAGGATGGGAGATCAGCAGTGGTTTTGCTGCCACCTGCCCCTTTTTTTTGGAGGGGGAAAACCTCTTCCTCAGGTCCCACAGCTCCCTCTGTCCCTCCTGTACCTGTGCCAAACTGGGGGCCACTGGTACTGCCACAAGGAGGGAGGAGGTGAGTGGGGAGCCAGGATTTGGGGGATCTATTTCCATCTCTGCCCTTGAAGCAGCATGGAGCCCTGGCCCCCTCTGGATGTTATGCAACAGCTTGGCATCCTAACACCAATGTCACAGTCTTGAATTAGCAGTGGGAAAGTGTATCAGGGATGCTGCGGGTGGATGCCACGCCACCAGGTCCCTCTTCCAGGGATTGGGTTATGGTTGAGGGAGAGGTATCACCATGCCCGTCTGGACCTGAGAGCACCTAACAGATGGGGCAGGTGGCCAATGCAACACATCCTCAATATGCGTGGAGTGACCTGGGGGGCTATAGGAGATATATTCATAGAATCATAGAATCATAGAATCATAGAATCACCAGGTTGGAAAAGACCCACCAGATCATCAAGTCCAACCATTCCTATCAAACACTAAACCATGTCCCTCAGAGCCTCGTCCACCCGTCTTTTAAACCCCTCCAGGGAAGGTGACTCAACCTCCTCTCTGGGCAGCCTCTGCCAGTGCCCAATGACCCTTGCAGTGAAAAATTTTTTCCTAATGTCCAGCCTAAACCTCCCCTGGCAGAGCTTGAGGCCATTCCCTCTTGTCCTGTCCCCTGTCACTTGGAAGAAGAGCCCAGCTCCCTCCTCTCCACAACCTCCCTTCAGGTAGTCGTAGAGAGCAATGAGGTCTCCCCTCAGCCTCCTCTTCTCCAGGCTAAACACCCCCAGCTCTCTCAGCTGCTCCTCATAAGGCCTGTTCTCCAGCCCCTTCCCCAGCTTCGTTGCTCTTCTCTGGACTCGCTCCAGAGCCTAAACATCCTTCTTGTGGTGAGGGGCCCAGAACTGAACACAGGACTCGAGGTGTGGTCTCACCAGTGCCGAGTCCAGAGGGAGAATAACCTCCCTGGACCTGCTGGTCACACCATTTCTGATCCAAGCCAAGATGCCTTCTTGGCCACCTGGGCCACTGCTGGCTCATGTTCAGTCACTGTCAACCAACACCCCCAGGTCCCTCTCCTCCAGGCAGCTTTCTAGACAGGCTTCTCCGAGTCTGTAGCCGCATAGGGTTGTTGTGCCCCAAGACCCGGCACTTGGTCTTGTTAAACCTCAAGCCATTGATCTCAGCCCAGTGGTCCAGCCTGTTCAGATCCCTTTGGAGCCTCTCTGCCCTCCAGCAGATCCACACTTCCAGCCAGCTTAGTATCATCTGCAAAAAATGCTGGTGTCTGAAGGAGTAGCCTTTGCTTGGGATGTGGAGGGAGCTCAGGGCTGGGAGTTTCAGGTTGTGATTTGGACTTGAGTGATGTGGGATGGGTGTTTTTGATGGCCTGGCCGCTGATGGGATCCCCCGTGCAGCTGGTTTCTAGAGCTGGATCTGGGTGCTTTCCAGCGGTTGGCCGGTGGCCTAGGACATTGCCATCCTCTAGTGGCTATAGCCAGAAACACAACATAGCTGATGGAGCTGAGATGTCTCTGGAGCTGCAAGCTCTGTGCAGGGCGTGTAGCTCTTCTTGGGGAAGGTGGGCACATGGGGTTGGGAGGACCACCATGGATGATCCCTCTTCTCCTTCCTCCATCGAGTGCAAGCATTGGGGGCAGCTTTTCTTGCCTAAAAACGTCTTGGTGTCCACCGCACTAGGGTTTGGAAACCTGTATTTGAAAATCTGCTTTGCTCAGAGGCTGATGCTTTGGCCTGGTCTGTGAGATTGTTGCGTTACCTGCTAAGTGTGAAGACAACAATGCAGCCCTGCTGGATTTTTCAGTGTATTTACACAATTATCATCTGTGGAGACTCTGGACAGAGACCCAAACCCAGGCTTTGCTGTGAGATGGTCCATGTAGAAGTCCTCATGTCCAGGCTGACATCTGTGGCTCATAGCAGGCTCCTCCATGGGCTACTCATCTTGGGTCTGGCTCTCCAAGCAGGGATGGATTTTGGGGCCAGCTACTACCTCCATTCATCCAGATGAATTCCTGTGCACTGTCACAGCGAGTTATGAACGTGAGATCCCTATCTTTGGAAAACTTTGTTGTAGGTTCTGGTCTAGGTGCCTCCCTCTCTTACTTCAGACCCATCGTCAAAGTGTTCTTGACTTGAACCTACTGCTCAGACCTACAACTCTGTGGAGGTTGTGTAGTGTTGGGGAGGACAGAAAAGACCCTTGTTTTCTCTTTCCCAGCAGGAGAGAGTGTGTTGGGAGCTGCTCCAGGGACAAGGAGATGCTCAGTGAGGGGTAGAGGGGCAGGGAAGAGGTCCCAGGCTGGAGGTCCAGGTTTATTGCAGAAGGGATTGTACCCTTGATGCTGTTTGAGCAGTGGGTGAGTTTTGCATCTGGCCAAGACACAGGGAGCTGGGAGATGGAGGAAGGAGACATGCAGAGGTAAAAGGAGTGACTTTGACATCCCTGTGTAGATACGTGTCATGCTTGAAGGGCCTCACGCTAGACCTTCAGGGATAGTGAAAGAAGACCCACTGCCCCTGTTGACCAGGTACCCTGAGAAACCAGTCAGAGGGCTGCATAGCCAGGGTCTGGCACTGGAAAGACCACATGTCTGAGTCCACTTCAGTTGCAGAAACAGATGATGGCCAAGCTGGGGACACCTCAGCCTTATGATCCAGGGACCATTGCAAAAATAAGCCCAGATTTGGGATTTTATTTTTTGGCAAAGCCAGGGTTTTACCATGTCTCCATCAGAGCACTGGGTCTTGCCACATTCTCATGCTTGAGGCTGGGCTGGAGGCACTGCTTTGTCGTGAGGGAGCATGTGGTAGGAAGGTTCACAATTTGAAGGAGAAGAACTGGTAGCTGTTGGGGTTCAGCTGTCAGAGCCACACCCTGCACAGGAAACCAGCAACTCGGTGCAGTGATAGGCAGGAGACTGGTGGAAACAAGGAGATGGAGAAGAGATTTCCACAGAAGGGAGCCTTAAAACAAATAAGGAGGGTTTGTTTTTTTTTTTATTTAAAAAGGACCCAGATTGGGGCTAGGAGCTGAGCCAAATCTCATCAAGCTCTGGTGAGGACATGACCATCACAGGGCCTGTGACGTGGCTGGCACAGGATATTTGCTTTGAATCCTGACAGCCCCATTTCCCCTGCCTTCCTTCCTCTCCCAGAAATGGTTCCTCGTCACTGCAGAATTTCCTGAAGCAACGGACACAGCTGTCCCGGCTACAACAGACCTCGGCTTGGATACCGGTTTAGAGGGATACGGGAATCAGGACCTGTCTCCCTGCAGGTGATGCTCATGCCCAAGGCTGGTGTAGCATCTTCTGGCTGTTGTTGCCTGTTGTTGCATGTGCCTTTTGGGATGCTCGCCCTACTTCTCTATCACTCCAAGACAACAAAGGTTTGAAATCTCACCCAGTTCTTGAATTTAGCATGAACACAGAATATAGCTTGAAAAAGTAATTGAAATCCCATCCCTTCACACCAGAAACTACCTTTTTTTTTTTTTTTTTGTAGATGGGGCTTTGAGCAGCCTGATCCAGTGGGAGGTGACCCTGCCCATGGCAGAGGGTTGGAGCTGGATGATCTTTAAGGTTGCTTCCAAGCCAAACCGTTCTATGATTCTCTAATTCTATATTATGTCATGCTTAGCAATAAAAGCTGATGGAAGAAGGAGGAAGCGGGGACATTCAATGTGATGCTGTTTGTGTTCCTACCTAACTATTCTACATAGCAGAGCCCTGCTTTCCTGGAGATGGCTGAACACTTCCCTGCTGATGGGAAGTAGTGAATGAATTCCTTGTTTTGCTCTCCTTATGTGATCAGCTTTTGCTTCACCTGTTAGCCTGTCTTCATCTCAACCCATGAGTTTTCTCATTTTTACTCTCTTGATTCTCTCCCCATCCGACTGAGAGGGGAGTGAGCAGCGAGGGGCTTAGTTGCCAGCTGGTGTTGAAACACAACAATAGCTTAGGAACAAAAGCAATAAAATCAATAGAGAAATTATTATAGAAACGAATTAAGCAAAATATGCCAGGGATACAGACTATGTTGGCTGTTGAGTGGAATCTCCAGTGCTTTTAGTTACTTGTGTGAGCGTGCACAAGGATATTGTGTGAATGAATCTTCATGCAAGAACAATGTCTGCTGCACAGATGAGGCTGAAAAGAAGGCAGACGGAAAAAAAAGCCCAAACGAGATACTTTAACAATCCAAGAATTCCTGAGTCAATGTCCCTGAGGTCTGAACGTGCTGGTCTGTCCGTCCTGCTGATCTCAAATGAGATGTAAATGTTCTTGGCCAAGGCAGAGATCATTCACAGCTTTTGCTGCCTCTGCAATTCCAATGGTTTGTGGTTTTGATGGAAATCTGCTACCCTCCAGCTGTCTGTCGCTGGATTACAGTCTCTGGCTGCATTTCTTCCTGGAGCACGGGCTCTGCCGTGAGTGAACCCAGAGCTCGGCGATGATGTTTCCATGTGTGTTCAATGCCTGAATCGACTGGAAGCCCTAGGTCAGCCTGCACCATTTGGGACTGCATCCTGGGGAGGCTTTTGGTGGTCTTCAAGTGGGTCATGAACCTGCTTTTCCCAGGGCAAGGAGATATGCTTTGTGCTGTTGGAGCAAGCTATCTGTGCAGAACTTTACTTGCACAGTGTTAAGGTGATTTTCCGGTACCATCCCCTTGCTAGATCCCAAAGCATCTCTCATAGGACTGGTTGGACTTGATGATCCAGTGGGTCCTTACCAACCTAGTGATTCTATGATTCTATGATTCATATTTCGGGAAGAGGTTTGTCTTCTGCTGAAGGTGCCGTCTTCCATGGTCTAAGCACTGAAAGGCCATAGAATCATGGAATCATAGAATGGTTTGAGTTGGAAGGGACTTTAAAGATCATCCAATTCCAACCCCCTGCCATGGGCAGGGACACCTCCCACTAGATCAGGCTGCCCAAGGCCCCATCTGGCCTGGCCTTGAACACCTCTGGGGAAGGGGCAGCCACAACTTCCCTGGGCACTCTGTTTCAGTTCTTCACCACCTTCACTGTGAAGAATTTCATAGAATCATAGAATAGGTTGGATTGGAAGGGACCTTAAAGATCATCTAGTTCCAACCCCCAAATTTCCTCCTTATGTCTAGTCTAAACCTTCCCCCTTCCAATTTAAAGCCATTTCCCCACCTCCTACCACTCCATATCTTTGTAAAAATTCCCTCTACTTCTTTCTTGTAGGCTCTCTTCAGGTACTGGAAGGTCATCATAAGGTTTCCTTGGAACCTTCTCTTCTCCAGGCTGAACAACCCCAACTCTCTCAGCCTGTCCTCGTATGGGAGGTGCTCCAGCCATGTACGATGTCACTGTGATTCTTCATACAGCTCAGAAAAAGCATCACCTCTGGGAAGACTGGTGCTCTAGGAGCTGCTCATGGTCTGGAGAAGACCAAAGGATCCTGTGGGTACTGTGGAAAACTCTGAAATGGATTAGTTTGCATATCCCTTCTCCCAGTGAGATGACAACCCATGACACCTCTACCGGGGCTGTGGTGCAGCTGTGAAGGGCAGCCTGAAGTGATTCTGATGCCTGTGGGGAAGGGGTTGAGAGGACGTCCTCTGACTGTGGCTCCATCCATCCATAATTCACTCAATTCACTCCATTCTGGTGCCCCAGGGCAGCTGGTGAGGTGCTGCCCATCTAAAGGGAGAGCTGGTATCTATCATTAGCGTGCTCCTTGTTTCCTATTATTACAAAACTTTACTTTAATTACAGATAACTCCTCCAGCCTCTACTTTTTCTGCAGGTTGGCTGGTTGCCTCCAGCTTGAAATGTGTTTGGAAAGTTTCAGCTAAAATAGGTCAGCATTTTGCAAGACTGAGATTAGGAGAAGGAAAAATGTGTCTCTATTGGGTGGGGAGGGAAGCTTCCAGCTGTTTTCTGTAGCTGTTTAATTCCTCATGCATCAGAGGAGTCCCTGAAACTTAGAACTGGAGAAGGTCTTTGCATTCACTGTTATCAGCAACACTTGACAAGGACTGGGTTGTGTTGTCAAGAAGATCTCGTCCTTGGCTGGCAGCAAACTCCCCTCTGTTGGCCACCTGCCCACTGCAACCTTTTCCTGGCAAAGCTGCTCCTTCCTGCAATCAGGGACAAGGCAGCTGCCCTGAAGCTCTTCACATCTTCCCGAAATTCCTTTTCAGTCACAGAGCAGTTTGTAATATGTGCATTCTATGGACCCAGTGCTCCCTCTGTCCCTAAGGTTCAATCCAGTAGAGAATCATAGGATGCTTTGGGCTAGAAGTGACCCCAAAGCCCAACCAGTTCCAGCCCCCTGCAACGAGCAGGCACACCTCCCACTGCACCAGGCTGCTCAATGCCTCATCCAGCCTGGCCTTGAACACCTCCAGGGATGGAGCATCTATCACCTCTCTGGGCAACCTGTGCCTCTGCCTCCCCATCCTCATCATCAAGAATATTCCTCTAATGTCTGATCTGAGGTGGTTGAGTCACCGTCCCTGGAGGTGTTTAAGGTTAGGGTAGATGAGGTGCTTAGGAGCATGATTTAGAGATTGGTGGGAATGATTGGACTCGACGATCCAGTGGGTCTCTTCCAACCTGGTCATGCTGTGATTCTGTGTGATTCTGTGAATCTTCCCCTTCTAATTTAAAAACATTCCCCCTCATCCTATCACTCCAGACTCCTGTAAAAAGTACCTCCTCAGCTTTCCTGGGGCCCCTTCAGGTACTGCAAGGCTGCTCTAAGTTCTCCCTTCAGCCTTCTCTTCTCCAGGCTCAACAACCCCAACTCTCAGTCTGTCCTCAGAGCAGAGGACACAGCATTCGCATCGTCTTTGTGGCCTCCTCTGGACCCGCTCCAACAGTTCCACATGTGTATGGAGAGCTGGCAAGGGAAAAGCTGGACTTGTTCCAGCCTCTTTGCAATCTGATGTGAGGTTTGGGGCTGTCCATGCTAATTCTCTACCAATGACCCCAGATGGGGCAAGTGCCTTCCTAGACCTCGGCTGGAAGGAACCAGATTCCTGTTGTTACGTTGCTCATAAAACTCTTAATTAAATTTGCTCCACTTTTTATTTCTGCAGATGTGAACCTTCCTTTTCTTTTTGCTGAACAGCTGTTTCTGGTGCTTTTGTGGCATAGAATCATAGAATCACCAGGTTGGAAAAGACCCACCGGATCATCAATCCAACCATTCCTATCAAACACTAAACCCTGTCCCTCAGCACCTCGTCCACCCAGCCCTTAAACACCTCCAGGGAAGGTGACTCAACCACCTCCCTGGGCAGCCTCTGCCGGAGCCCAATGACCCTTTCCGTGAAAATTTTTTTCCTAATATTCAGCCTAAACCTCCCCTGGCAGAGCTTGAGGCCTTTCCCTCTCCTCCTGTCCCCTGTCACTTGGGAGAAGAGCCCAGCTCCCTCCTCTCCACAACCTCCTTTCAGGGAGTTGCAGAGAGCAATGAGGTCTCCCTTCAGCCTCCTCTTCTCCAGGCTAAACACCCCCAGCTCTCTCAGCTGTTCCTCTTGTTCTCCAGCCCCCTCACCATCTTTCTTGCTTTTCTCTGGACTCACTCCAGAGCCTCAACATCCTTCTTGTGGTGAGGGGCCCAGAGCTGAACACAGGATTCGAGGAGCGGTCTCACCAGTCCCGAGTGTATGGAGGAGAGGGTGCAGAGGACATTGGAGCAGGTTGCCCGGAGAGGTAGTAGATGTCCCATCTCTGGAAACATTTTGGATTAGGTTGGATGGGGCTTTGAGCAACATGATCTGGTTGAAGATGTCCCTGATCATGGCAGGAGGGTTGGGCTAGATGATCTTCAAAGATCATTTCCAACCCAAACCATTCCATGATTCTATGATTCTATGAAGTCACCACACTCCACACTTTGCATGGCGCTGTGGGTTGCCCAGGGGTGCTGGAGGACAAGGGAGAGGCTGAGATGTGCTGTGGCCATCCCTCCTGCTCCTCTGCCACAGGATCTCTCGTGTGACACTTCTGGCTTGACCCAACACCCTCCAACACAAGAGGCTCATGCTCTGCAGCAGGGTGTGCAGGCAGCTGTGCAAATAACTGAGTTTCAGCTTCAGCTCACACTGAAAAATCAAAGGGAATTTTAGGGCTGAGTCAAACAAAGCAAATAAACAGAAGAACCCCCTCCACTGAAAGAGAGAGACTGGATTAAAAAAAATGGAAATCTGATCCAAAACAAAAGAGCTGTTTTGTTTTTGTTTCTAGCCCTAACTCTGTTTTGACTCGGTTCTGCTGGTGTGAATAAGCTGTGGCAGATGTTGACTTTTCTGAACACCCCCTCCACTTTTGTGTATTTTCATCTGGCTGGTGAAAATTTTCAAGTTCATGGGTTTTTCAGGCCACTTAAATTCACATTTTTTAGTGGAAAAGGCAGTCCAAGATAGACTTTGTTACATTAGGGTGCAATTTCTCATGCAGGGCACTGGTACAGACACAGGCTCATAGTGCTATCTTAGCTCTTGGTCTCCAGATGCTGCTCTGGAAGGATGTGAATGTCCCTTTGGTCGTATCAGCCAGCCCTTGCTGATGGTGACCTGAGCTTCTCCATAGCCTAGGTGACCCTAGTGGGTAGTTGCATCCCACCCAGAGCCTGCTGGGGCTGTTAGGCTTTGCTATTCATGTTCTTCATTCAACATATGTTGGCATCCCATGAGGTGACACACGTCACAGGGTCTGAGGAGCCACCTCCTCCTTCTCTACATGACCTTGATGAAAGAGGACTTGAGAGAAGGTTGAAATGTGGAGTTTTTCAATGACATTTCTGTGTTGCAGGGTAATAAATACACCTGGATATTCTTGAGTCTGGAGAAAAACATAGTTATTTAAGTTTTGCAGTGGATGTGAAGGAAGGAAGATTTGGCAACAAGAGTGGTCCTGGCTGTCCTTCACCATCTCTTCTCAGAGCACCTTGTGAGAGCCAAGTCATTAAGCTTCATAATATCTATATGCTGATGCAAAGCTGATTATTGCACCCTGGCTGCTGAGAGGGGACATCTGACCACACAGCTGTGACCCACACCACCGTGCCATATTTTGACAACCCTTGGAAATTGTAGTAGGATCTGAAGGAGGCTGGAGGTAAATGTTCTTTGGAAAGTACATGGTTAATGACATAGCTCTCACCAAAAATCCTGCAGAATCACTAATAGTGAAGAGGCGATGGGACCTTAGCTTCATTTGCCATGGAAGGCAGGACCTCCAGCAGTCCAGCAACTTAATTTTGCTCCCCCAGGATGGTCAGGGTCCAGAGCACATCATCTATAAGGAATGGCTGACGGTATTAAAGAGTAGCTACAAGGACAAGTGCCCACCCTATGGGCTCTCATCAGGGTGGGCCCAACTCTGAACTCTGCTGAGCCTTCTGTAGCTTTGAGTAATTTCAGATCCAGATGTGGATCTCCATCCCTTTCTCTCTTGGCTTCATCAATACAATATGGCAGGTTCGAACACTTTCCTTCCAGCCTCTGCTGTTGCTGGAGGGAAGGTGGATGCTGGTGGGACAGAGGAGACCTGCCCACCCATTGCCAAGGATTTATATGGGGATACAGAGATGATGGGAACAAGGGGCTCTGCAAGTACCCCTCATCAAGGAAGGAACCTGTGTGTCCTAAAGGAAATGCTGAGCTTTGAATCCTTCTCCCATGGAGGTAAAACACCCCAAACTGCTGGTGTGATGACTACTGTAAATGCAACAAGAATCATTTAAATCTGAAATAAAACAGCAAAACTGAGCCCAAACCCATCCTCACTCCCCCTAATGTTGTGTTTTAGGAGGATGCAAACTGGGACGTTTGCAGAATAGGGACAGGGAACGTATCCTGCTGAGATACACTCTTATACACCTGTAATTGTTTTTGAGAAGGAAGACAAGTCTGTCCAAATATTTCTGACCGGCTGAAGCCTGGAGGCAGTGGGTAGAGCCTAATGCAGGGAAGGGTTGTAGAGGTGTGGGGACATGCGCACGGCTTCCTGGTTATGTCTTGGCTTGTGACTAGACTAGGGTGGGGAATGAAAAAAGCAAGCAGGATGGAAGCTCCTGGGTAGCCCAGAAACTCCCTTTGGGGAAGAAAGAAGTGTCACACTCCCTAACACAAGACTGCATGGAGGGTGGTTGGATTTTAGCTCTGTAGGGCTTGTGTGGCAAGCAGGGCATGGTGGGGAAGGGGCTGATGTGAGCAAGGATCTCACTTGGATGTGGAGTTGGGAGGCTGGGACCTTGAGTGGACTTCGAGGTCCCCTGGGTTTTGTGCAGAGATTGAGTTTGAAAGGATTCACTACCCTCAGACCTGCTCTGTACATGACTTCTCCTTGTAGGAGTGCTGCGTTGCTATGAGCATGATTGCCCAGGGAGGTAGCGGAAGCCCCATCCCTGGAAACATTCAAGGTCAGGTTGGATGGAGCTTTGGGCAACTTCATCTGGTTGAAGATGCCCCTGTTCCTGCAGTGAGGTTGGACTGGATGAGCTTTAAGCGTCCCTTCCAGCCCAAACCATTCCATGATTCTGTGATTCTATGATGTGTCTTGCCTGGTTAGGGATGTGCTGCACTGATGTGAGCACATTTCATTCTGGACAGCAACATCTTCACAAGATGAGCCCTCATTACTCTCTAAAACTACCTAAAAGGAGGTTGTGGAGAGAAGGGTGCAGGCCTCTTCTCCCAAGTGACAGAGGACAGGACGAGGGGGAATGGCCTCAAGCTCCACCAGGGGAGGTTTAGGCTGAACATTAGGAAAAAAATTTTCACAGAAAGGGTCATTGAGCACTGGAACAGGCTGACCAGGGAGGGGGTTGACTCACCTTCCCTGGAGGTGTTTAAGGGACGGGTGGACAAAGGTGCTGAGGGACATGGTTTAGTGTTTGATAGGAATGGTTGGACTCGATGATCCGGTGGGTCTTTTCCAACCTGGTGATTCTATGATTCTATGATTCTACGAACATTGGGCTAAACTGATGCAATTCCTGGGCTGCCTGTGCTGGTGGTGAAGAGAGTCTTGCTCAAGCCTGTGCTCTGCCATCTTCATGACTTGCTGGCATGTTAATGTGCTGTTGAACCAAACTTCAGCCAAGCTCTGGGTCCTCCAGACTTTGGTGCATTAATGGTGTCCAAGGTCCTGCTCATCCAGGCAACAGAGCAGGGGTTGAAGCTGGGGTGAGTGACCAATGCAGCCTGCCCTGGCCTCGGTTCACCCCCAGCACAATGGAAACAGCGTGGGTTGTGCTTTCGGTCTGCAGGAGCCTGACTCCAGCTTGCTTTCGCCTTGCAGCTCGGGCAGAGCCTCGTCTGTGGTTCAGCCCTGCCTTGAGTCGTGCCCTTTCTCAAAACACGAGGAGCCGGTTGACCTTGACAACTCAGTGCTCTCTTATTTTCTTTGCAGAGACAGCCCTCAGGGTTTTCCCAGGCGAGATTAAAACCAGCCCCCCCTTGGATTAAAAAAATGGAGCAGCAGTCACATCTTTTTCCTGCTCCCTACCAATTCTTCCCAGTGCAGGCAGACCAGCTGGAGCCACTGGCACTAAAAGTCATCCAGAACCCTGCAGGCACTGCTTGACTCCCAGCCAGCCAGCCAAGAAACTTGAGCTGGGCTCAGGAGTTGTGGGAGAGAAGAAACTGCCAAATATTTGGAGGTTCAGGCTGGGATGACCAGGAGGTCTCTGGAGGAGGGTGTGCAGAGAGTCTTTGAAGCACTGCAGAGGGTGACCCAGCTACATGTAGCTGTGGGCCAACCTGATCTTCTTGCTCCTGCATTGTCAGCAGAAGCTTGTGTCTCAGTGGGTCTTCTAACCCCATCAAAAGAGAAAATCTCCCAAGGAAGCACCAGCTACAACCATATCCTGAACTTCTTCAGGTGAAATCTAGTGTCTCACCGTCATCAGTGTGTCCTTCTGAAAACGAGAGGTACTAGTGGGTGCAGTCCACTTTGGTTAGTTATATCCTGATGGGCAAATTCCTTTTGTATTTGCTGGCCAAGCTTCGTGCAGCATTCTCCTGTGGAGGTAAGATGTGCTAAGGTCCACACCACTGGTGTCTGAGTCTGGGAAGCAGGGTGAACCACCTCAGCTCAAAATGACCCCTTTGAAAAAGGGGAGGGAGACAGAAGAATGCTCGTGGCCACAATGAAGTGAGAAAGCCGAATAAGTAGGTCTTAGTGAGGTGGTGACTATCACCTGTGATGGTGGCTTTCACCTTGGATTTGCAACTCAAGCAAGAAGAGTAGAGGAGTCTACGGAGTCTCCTGTCAGCAGGAGATCAGTTCAGAGTCTATCTGCTATGGAAGCCCTAACTCAAAAGCAAAGATATAGCTGCTGGCCAGTGTGCAATCATCAGCAGGGTCAGCAGCAGTTCATGCAGCAAGGGACTCAGCTTCACCTTTTTGACTTCGTTTTTGCTTAGCTTCTTTCCAATAAATTCCCTTCTTTCCAGTGAGGTCCTAGGGCACCTGAGAGCTGAGTTCATTTTCCCTCAAGTGTGTGCTGCTTGCAGGCCAGCCCAGGGCTGGCAGGACCCCATGGCAGGAAAGGGTTAATACGCTGTAAGGCAGATGGACAGAACTTTCCTTTCCAATAGCTGTAGCCATCTCTTGGGATGGAAAGACATAAGATGGAGAAAGCAAAAAGGTTTCTGCAAGAAAGCTGGTATGGATCATGTTATCAGGGTGCTGCAAGCCAAATGGGTGCTGGTGGGTTACAGGAGTTACCTTGAAGAGCTCTGTGTGCACCATCTCCAGAATATCTTAATCCAGAGGATATCTCCATGTCTGTGCCGCTGAGTCTTGCTAGAGCCATTCAAGATGAAAGATGAACCCTCTTCCCAGCAGTCATTGCCTCTCCGTGGCTACCTCTTACTTGAGGAGGATGGAGAAGACATGTTGCTGCTTCTTAGCCTCTTCAGAGCCTAGCATTGTCCCCTAAGCTGCTGCTGAAGGTGGTTTATCACATCCAGCTGTGAGAGCTGGCTGGAGTGGGTTAAGAGTGGACATGCACCCTCTTTACCAGCATCTGTGAGATCTGGCAACATCCATGACATCAACTCACCTGGTCTCATGTCCCACCTGCAGTATCTGATGCCTACGCATCCCAGGTTGAAGGGAAAATAAGCCCATGTGAACACACCAGCCCTGAGCCCCAGAAGACTTTGACCGCTGGAGTCTGAGTCCTGCTTGGCTCCTTCCAACGCCTTGGAGCTGAACCTGGAGCAGAAAAGAGGGGAAGGATTGGTGGTAAGTAGCCTTCCAGCTCCTTGATTTCCAGGTCCAGGTTGTGGATGTTATCAGAAGAAAGAGGCAGCGGTTGGAGGGATAGCGAGGCTTCCCAGGAGGGGAGGGTTTGGCATCTTTCAGTTGTGTCTTCTCTGTGTTAAGAAGAAAAGAGGAGGATGCCAGGGTAGTCGGTTTCTCATCACCTTTTGGATATTGTTTATCTCTAGCTGGGGCAAAACAGAGATTTGGGGCTCTGAAGGGTAACAGCAAGCACCAAGACCGTGCCACAAATAAAGCTCTTCAAGTAATAGCCCCACAGGTCCACCTGCCCCATCTTCTTCAGCAGGGGCCACATAAAATCATAGAATCACCAGATTGGAAGAGACCCACCGGATCATTGAGTCCAACCACTCCCATCAATCACAAAACCATGTCCCTCAGCACCTCATCCACCCGTGCCTTAAACACCTCCAGGGAAGGTGAATGAACCACCTCCCTGGGCAGCCTCTGCCAGTGCCCAATGACCCTTTCTGTGAAAAAATTTTTCCTAATGTCCAGCCTAAACATCCCCTGGTGGAGCTTGAGGCCATTCCCTCTCGTTCTGTCCCCTGTCACTTGGGAGGCCAGCCGCCTCCTCTCCACAACCTCCCCTCAGGTAGTTGTAGAGAGCAATGAGGTCTCCCCTCAGCCTCCTCTTCTCCAGGCTAAACACCCCCAGCTCTCTCAGCTGTTCCTCATAAGGCCTGTTCTCCAGCCCCTTCCCCAGCTTTGTTGCTCTTCTCTGGACTCACTCCAGAGCCTCAACATCCTTCTTGTGGTGAGAGGCCAGGGCTTACAGCTACAGCCTGATCTGCAGAGCTGACACTTGCCAAAGGTAACCTCGATTGCTGAGGTCCCTGGTGCTGGTGTTTCTCTTAGCTTTGGCTGCTGGCAGACGCTCTACAACCCACAAGAAGCCAGCTTCGCCCAGGGCTTGTAAGGGCAGGCAGGGGATCTGAAAGGAGAGGGATTCCCCGTTTGGGTTACTGTTAGCTACAGCTTCAGGGAAGAGGTTGCTTGTTTGTGCGGCTGCCAGTCAGACGGGTGCAGTCTGCACGATAGTGGGAGATGCCTACAGGCTTCCTCAGATGGGCTGTTTATGTTCATGTGTTGGCAGACAAGACCTGGAGTACCATCTCCTCCACCAAAGTCCTCAAAAGCAGCCTTATTCCTCCTCTATATTCCATCCATTGTCCATGGAATGGTTGGACTCGATTATCCAGTGAGTTTTTTCTAATCTAGTGATTCTGTGATTCTGTGAAACCAGAGGCACCACATGCTCTGGGGGCTTCGGGCCAGGTCTGCATGTCTGGCAATGATTCCATGTGGGTTTGCAAGAATGAGGAGTAAGGTATTGCTCCATATAAGGGGAGCAGCCTACTTCTTGTGTCTTGAATAACTCTTGAATGATCTCTTCTTATCAGTGAAGGGCAAGGGAGGCTGGCAGAAGACAATCAGGCCAGAGCTGAGCTGGGACCAACGGTCACACAGGTTTTTTTTCTTGCAAAGTCTTTCACCAGGTTTCAAACAGGAGCCTTAAGATGTTTATCATAGCAGCACAGAATCATTTAAGTTGGAAAAGAACTTTAAGATCATTGAGTCCAACGGTAAACCAAACACTTCCAAGTCCACCATTGATCCATGTCCCTAAGACCTTCCTTCCTGAAGAATATCCAGCCTCCCTGTGCCCTTTGTCCTTCAGAGCTGCCTCCCAGGGGACTTTGTTGTCCAGTCTCCTAGACAGGGCAAAGTCTGCCCTCTGGAAGTCAAGGTGGTAGTTCTGCTGACCGCACTCCTTGCTTCTCCAAGGATCAAAACCTATCATTTTATGATCTTTGTTCCCAAGATCACCTCCAAACATCACAACACCCTCACCTTCTCTATTAATGAACAACAGTGGGGCACCTTCTTCAGTCATCTCCCTCACTTATGTCAGGAAATGTGGCACCTTAGGGGTCAAAAAAGAACTTAGGTTAGATGACAGGGAGCTGGGATTCATTCTACCCCTTCCCAATGTTTGTGTCCTTGCAATGTGAAATCACAACTCATCTTGATGCCACAAAGACCTTTGGGAGAGCTCGCGTTGCCACAGCATTTGCTTTGTGAATCAGTAAGAGAGTTTTGCTCACTGCAAGGTCTCAATTTCTGTCTCTGGTGGCCAAGGTCTTCTGAAGGACTGACCGGCCCCTTGGCAGTAACGCCACAACCCACGAACCTTCCTGAGGACATGGATGCTTCGTGTTGTTGCTTGCATGGGAACTGACCTTTCCTAAAGCTGAATTTAGAATCAGTTTTCAGTGTAAATGCATAAAAAGAAGACTGCCTTCCTTCCTTGGGTGGAGTTCTTTCCCTTCCAGCCACATGCCTTTGTTTGCTCGTGGGTATTAATGTTCAGAAGAGATAATATCCCAAAAGCCATTGGTTGGCGTCACAGCAGAATAGTTTCCCTGCTGGGCTGCAGTAAAAATAGGCACAAAACGTCAGAGTTTCTAAGTTCCTTAACTTCCAGCTGCATTACCCACTAATTAGATGATTTCTACACCTCAAAGGGTGATAAAAGATGGTGCAGACTTGTGAGCTGCAGAGGTCTTCTGGACTGGATATAGCGTTGCTTGCTTGAGGGTCTTGTATACTTCACTGAGCAGACACAGCACAAGCCCTGGAGGTGGAAAGGGGCGATGCTGAAGCAAACCGAGGGAAGCAGTCATGGTGCTGAGCTTAACAATATTCCAGAAGCGTTTGGACAACACACTCAGACACATGGTGTGAATGTTGGCTTGTCCTGTGCAGGGACAGGAGTTGGACCCAATGATCCTTGTGGGTTCCTTCCAACTCAGGTCATTCTGTGATTCTGTGAACCACCTCTAAAATGAGGTCAACATGAGAAATGAAGAAGGGTGTTTATAATATGTGGAAACAAGATATATGAGTGTTTTCTAGAATCATAGAACCGTTTGGGTTGAAAGGGACCTTTGGGCTGGAGGATCATTCCATTCCAACTCCCCTACCATGGGCAGGGACACCTCCTACTGGATCAAGTTGCTCAAAGCCTCATCCAACCGGGTCTTAAACACCTCCAGGGATGGGGCAGCCACGACTTCTCTGGGCAACCTGTGCCAGGGCCTCATCACATTCACAGGAAAACATTTCTTCCTACCTAGTATCTCATCCCAATCTCCCCTCTTTCAGCTGAAAACTGTCCCCCCAGGTCCTATCCCTGCACTCCCTGAAAAAGAGCCCCTGAGGTGAAGTGTTTCTGCTGGCCCTTTTGCCATTTTTGGTGTCTTAATGCCTCAACCACCTTTGCTGACACGTTCACCTTGTGCCACTGCATGAACGCCTGTAATTCCCCAAGAATGAGGCTCCACCCAGTTCCCCATGCAGAGGTGTCTTGTGCTATCAGACACAGCCTTGTTGTCAAGCCTCTGAGGTCACTAATATGCCTTAATGGGCATGATCAGCCTAAGCTGGGGCCTCCACTCCTACCCACGGGCCCTGGAGCTCTATTTAAGCTCAAACTGGGGCTTTCATTCTCTGTTTTGTGTGTTTTGGGGGATTAGAGGTTAGTAGTGTCGTGTTAGCTTCAAGTTAGCTGCGTGGAGAGTTGGTTTTCATGTATCTTGAATGCAACCCACCCTTGACTGAAGCATAAGAACCTGTAGCGTCTCCTGGTCCTTGTTTCCTGGCTGCAGATGTCTCTGTGCTTTCATCTCCGAGCGTGTGTGTGCAGGAACTAGAAATCAAGTGTGGGATTTGGCTCATGGACTGAGGTGCCTGTGGATGGAGGTATCACCGGGATGGGTTTGGATGTTCCAAGGAAGGTGCGTACTCAGTATTGGTGTGGCCACACCCGGAATCTTGTGTTCAGTTTTGGGCCCCTCACTCTAAGAAGGACATTGAGGAGCTGGAGTGTGTTTAGAGAAGTGGAACAGGGCTGGGGAAGGGGATGGTGAAGAAGTCTTACAAGGAGCTCTGCTGAGGGACCTGGGGTTGTTTATCCTGGAGAAGAGGAGGCTGAGGGGAGACCTTATCACTCTCTACGACTACCTGAAAGGAGGTTGTAGCCAGGTGGGTGCTGGTGTCTTCTCTGAGGTGATGGGTGATAAGACAAAGGGAAATGGTCTCAAGTTGTGCCAGGGCAGGTTTAGATTGGACAGTAGGAAAAAATTCTTCATGGAAAGGGCTCTCAGGTGCTGGCAGAGGCTGCCCAGGAAGGTGGCGGAGTCAAAATCCCTGGAAGTATTTAAAAGATGTGTAGATGTGGCTCTTGGGAGTACGGTTTAGAGGTGGGCTCAGCAGTTTTAGAGGTTTATGGTTAGACTCAATGACCTTAAGGGTCTTTTCCAACCTAAACAACTCTATGATCCATTCACTATTTTCTCCACTGTCTGTGATGGTCACTACAGTTGAAAGCCCCGATTCACATACAGCAGAGTCTGATTGAAGGGAGGGTGGGGAGATTTAGGGCAGCATGAATGTCCACCCTGGTCCACGGTGCCAGGAGAATGCCGGGCTCCCTCTGTCCCATGGATCTGCAGGCAGCAGCTGTGCTGGTGGTCTTTGAACTTGAGAATTGAAGGATGAGGATGCTCCTTGCAAACAGAGGGGGAGGTGGCTGTGCTCAAACCCGTCAGTGAACTGGACACCAGTTCGGAAACCTCAGCTGTGAGACTGGGCAGGGCAGCCCTCCCAGCTCTCAGACCTGTGGAGTGGTGGAAATCTGTGGCCATCCCTCAGCATCTCCTTTCTCCTCCCTTGTCGAACCTGTACCATCCAAAAAAAGCTGTAACAGCTCCTTCCCTCAGGTGCATGCCAGGCTGAGAGAGTTGGGGTTGTTCAGACCTTAGAACATCCTTCCAGCACCTGAGGGGGCTCCAGGAAAGCCGGGGGTGGGGTGGGTGGGGAGACACACTTTTTACAAGAGTGTGGAGTGATGGGACAAGGGGAACTGGCTTTAATTTGGAATGGGGAAGATTTAGATGAGATATTAGGAAGAAATTGTTCATGATGAGTGTGGGGAGGCACTGGAACAGGTTGTCCAGGGAAGCTGTGGCTGCCCCATCCCTGGAGGTGTTCAAGGCCAGGCTAGATGAGGTTTTGAGCAGCCTGGTCCAGTGGGAGGTGACCCTGCCCGTGGCAGAGGGGTTGGAACTGGATGGGCTGTAAGGTTCTTCCCAACCCAAACCATTCTATGATCTTGCATCGCCCTTCAGCACCCCTAGGCAGTGGGGATGGGCTCAGCTTGGACTTCTCCTAGGCTGAAAGAGGTCCATGCTGTTCTTCCAGTCTGGACTTCTAGAGGGAAAAAAAAACATTCCATTGTTCATGTGTGCAGCCTGTGAGGAGCGGGGAAGAGCGCTGCAGTGAGGATTTGTGAGGTCCAGGATCTGTAAAGGGCAGAATGCAAGCTCTCCTTGTGAAGCTGCATGTGACATTTGCTGCAGAAGGTAAAGTCTGCTGGGTCTCAGCCAGTGATCAGCTGTCTCTGTCCTGAAACATCAGGGCTGTGAGGTGCTGCAGCTGCCTCTGAGTCAGAGTGGCAGCAGATGCTGCTTGTGGAGATGTCAAAATATTTAATCCTTTGTTGGGAATTATTATCGCTGTTGTCATTGTGAAGGTGGAGATCAAAAGAGCACAATAAATGCGTCAAAAAACCCGGAGATGAAGGGGAGCTGCTAGCACAGGATAATTATCAAACAAAGATCTTTTCATCTTTGGAAATTCCCTGTACTGTAAAAAGAAAGTCATCGAGTGGAAGTCAGGGGCCATGGTATTTCTCATGGCAGTTCTGCTGCCTCCAGCAGATCCATGCTCATTTCCCTTGGGAAAGAAACTGGCTCTCTGCTCCTGTGGGCCATGAAAAAGCAATGTCAGGGATGCGACTTAAAAATCCCAGCAGGAGAATTTGTACTTTAGGGTTCCTAAAATACAATTGATCTTTTTCCCTTATTGATTCCCTTGGTGTTAAGTTTCCTTACTAGGCTGGAGGAGCCTGCAGGGCTCTCCTGGCTGGTGTTGGCTTTCTCCATGCTTGCTTGATCATGTCTCTCTGCTAAAGACGTGCCCATTTAATCCCCAAATTATCTTCTCTGGATGAGGTGTGCTGGCAGCACTTGTGCAGATGTTTTGTATTGGATTTGGAACAAGACTGTGCCGAGCAGTGCCCACACCTTCTTTAATTCCAGAACATCCTTCTGAACTGAGCAGACGCTGCAGAAAACACTTTTCTCAGGGATAGAAACTTGGATTTAACTGCTACCCCCATGGACAATCTCCTTTCCTGCACTGAAAGTGGGATAGAAAGCCAGCGGACGCTACACAGGCATCTTTCCTCTTCAGTTTTTACCCAACTCCTCTATTTTTAGGCAAATGGAAGAATTTGGTAGCTTAACTTTTTCTCTGCTGGCTGTGGGTTTCTTCTTAGCCATGGTGGAGAGGAACAATAAAATCAAGTGAGAGAGTTGGGGTTATTCAACCTGGAGAAGAGGAAGCTCTGGGGAGACATTATAGCAACTTCCAGGTCTTAAAGGTGACTACAGGAAAGCTGAGGAGGGGCTCTTTGTCAGGGAGTGCAGGGAGTGGAGGAGGGGGAGCGGTTTTAAGATGAAAGAGGGGAGATTGAGATGAGATCTTAGGAAGAAATGTTTTCCAGTGAGGGTGGGGAAGCCCTGGCACAGGTTGCCCAGAGAAGCAGTGCCTTCCCCATCCCTTGGTGTGTTCAGTGACAGGTTAGATAAGGCTTTGAGCAACCTGATCCAATGGGAGGTGTCCCTGCCCATGGCAGGGGGGTTGGAACTGAGTGATCTTTAAGGTTCCTCCCAACCCAAACCATTCTCTGGTTCATTAGAAAGCTCCCAGTAGATCTTGGTGCTGAGCGTTGGGTCTAGATCTGCCACTGAGTGTTGCGAGTAAGGGATCCCAGGAAGAAAATCTTACCATCCTCTGTGCTTCCCTGTTTTTACTATTAAAATAATTGTCCAGGGAATGTGGCCACCTTCCCTGGTACCCATGGCAGCGTTGTAGCATGGGGATGAAATGGGCTGTTTCCACGAGGTACTCTACATCAGTCAAAAACCTCATCTTGTAGGATAAACAGCCCCTATCTGCCTTGACAGGCCTGTTTGGGAGGGAACTGCACTTTAGGGAGGAAATGAGGCTCATGCCATGGTAGTAGAGATGGAAATGCTTTCCACGTGGAGATCTCTCTATTGACTGCCTGGGCCCTGGCAAGATCTGAGATCTGCATACGGCATCTGAGGTCTGCCCTGCACTGGAGATTCATTGCCTACCCTCATCTGTCTGTAAACTCTGCTTTAAACACAGATTGTTTGCTTCCTAGGCCAAAAACCAACACGGGGAAGTGGCGTGGATGTGATGGGAGATGCTCCTGCATCCCAAACGTGCAGGAGGGGCTTTCAGGGAAGACTGATCTTGGATAAGTGGTTATCCAAGCAGTTTGGGTAAACGGAAAAGGTGGCTCATAACCAACTGGTACAAGATCTGTGCTGGAGCAGCAGATCAGGTGAAGAACCTGCTGTGTGTGACTGGAGAGGCTCATCCAAAAGTTGGCACCTGGGCTTGCTTTGATGGCCTGACAATAGACACCTGGTAGCATTTGAGAGCTGGGGTTGTTTAGCCTGGTGAAGGGGAGGCTGAGGGGAGACCTTGTTGTTTCCTACAGCTACCTGAAAGGAGGTTGTGGAGAGGAGGGAGCTGGGCTCTTCTCCCAAGTGACAGGGGACAGGACGAGAGGGAATGGCCTCAAGCTCCACCAGGGAGGTTCAGGCTGGACATTAGGAAAAAATACTTCACAGAAATGGTCATTGGGCACTGGCAGAGGCTGCCCAGGGAGGTGGTTGAGTCACCGTCCCTGGAGGTGTTTGAGGGACAGGTGGATGAGGTGCTGAGGGACATGGTTTAGTGATTGATGGGAGTGGTTGGACTCGATGACACAGTGGGTCCTTTCCAACCTGGTGATTCTATGATTCTATATGCTGGACAAGGAGTGATTTTTGGAAACCCTTTTGGGGCTGTAATTCCCAGAAATGTCTGGGTGATTGTCCCAGAAGCTGAAGGAGGACCCCACTTGACCTGGAGGTGGATCTTACAGACAGGAAAGACCATGGGGAGTTCAAACCATTTGGGACCAAGAGCAGGGAAGATGGTTGAGATGCACCACAGGGATGTAGTTGGAGTGGGCTGTTAGGGAACGTGGTCCTGTGGGCAGAGCACCTTTGGGAGACCTGGGGTGTGGAGCAGGAAAGCAAAGGCTTAGCAAGTTGGGAACAGTAAGGAAGCAACATGTCTGGGAGGAAAGCCAGACAGAATTGAGCTAAGGCTGGTCAAAAAACCACCAGAAACTTGAGATACATAAGCTGCTTTGAGGCTGGGGATTTTGTCCCTTCAGGGTTCTGTTTTTAGAGGGTTTACCTTTGATATTTAATCTTTCATTTTCTGGTCTTTCAAACTTTGTGCCTGTGTTTGAGGTTATTTCCTACAAAACGCCAGCCGTCACCCCAAGCCACGTTCAACGTGTGCTCAGACAGTGATGCTCAAAAGCACAGTCAGGAGCTCAGGTTTAGGGGTAAGATGGGATGCAGAGCTGGGTGGGCAGGCAGCTCCTGACCTGGTGATGTTCCTGGTGGCAAAGGAGCAGCTTTGGCTCCAGTAGGCGATGTCAAGTTAGATAGGGAAGGTCCAGGTTTCACTAACAGAACCCCAATGAGGAGGTCTGCAAGAGAATGTCATGGCACAAGACCTTAGCAACGAGAGCTCCTCAGGAGAGCATAGCCCCTTGATTTGAAGGGAGGTGCCACCTGATGACTTTAAAAAGCCAGATCTTCTTGCCTCTCTCCTTTTCTCACTATATATGCCCACTTCTACGGGTCAGAGTGATGAGGATTCACCAGAGCCTGGTGGGCATCTAAAATATGACCCAACCAATGAGCAAAGCAATTACCTGGCTGCTTTCAGGGTTGTACCACCCTGGCCTTGCTCTGGGAACATGGCATGCTGTGTGAGGACGGGATCTGGAGCCCCTCGCAGCTGCCTGCTTGTGCACCTGGGTGCTTTCATCTCCCTGCTTTCCAGGGAAAGGGCTGCCAGGTGCTTTCCCATGGAGCTGGAGCTTTGTCGCTGCCTGTCCTGATGATAAGCCCTTTGGGATAGGTTCTTCAGTGGCTCTTCTGCTGTGTGGTTCACCCTGCACTGCTGGGAGTCCCCTGACACAAGGCAGCAACCAGTGCCTGCGCCCAGGCTGTAGGTCCCATTGAGGCATGCTGAAGGCCCCATGTGCTTGGGAGGATCCAGGAATTTGGTTTAGAAATTAGAAAAACAAGAAAAACTGTCCTGAGATACAAAGCAGTCAGCTTGCACAAGAGGGATGTTCAACACGATGAAACCTTTCCATGAAAGGGAAAGACTTTCTATGATAAGCCCTATCACATGCTCTTATACAACATCTCGCATCCCTGAGAGATGGGATCCGTAATGATGTGGATGAGAACTGGCTTGTCTTTGTGCTCAGTGCTGTGCCAGGACCTGAGTGGGTGCTGGGAAAAAGTAGGACCACAGAACTGGAAAGAAGCGGGGAGATATGAAGAGCCAAGGCTTTTCCCCTCTGCAGCTACATTGGCTCAGCTGCGCATGGTCTTGGCCATCGAGTTAATTTTTCTCCCACGATATCTTGTGCATGCAAGGAGGCATCAGTACCCCGGCAGGTGGATTAGGTGACCTTGGTCTCTGGAGGGAAGTTACAAGTGGGGTTCCCCAGGGCTCAGTGCTGGGTCCAGCCCTGTTCAATGTCTTGATCAATGACCTGGATGAAGGCATCGAGTGCACCCTTAGCAAGTTTGAGGATGACACTAAGCTGTGTGGAAGCGTGGATCTACTGGAGCGCAGGGAGGCTCTGCAAAGGGTTCTGAACAGGCTGGACCACTGGGCTGAGACCAATGGCGTGAGGTTTAACACGGCCAAATGCCGGGTCCTGCACTTGGGGCACAACAAGCCTGTGCAGCTACAGACTAGGAGAAACCTGGCTGGAAAGCTGCCTGGAGGAGAAAGACCTGGGGGTGTTGGTTGACAGCGACTGAACATGAGCCAGCAGTGGCCCAGGTGGCCAAGAAGGCCAATGGCATCTTGGCTTGTATCAGAAATGGCGTGACCAGCAGGTCCAGGGAGGTTCTTCTCCCTCTGGACTCGGCACTGCTGAGACCACACCTTGAGTCCTGTGTTCAGTTCTGGGCCCCTCGCCACAAGAAGGATGTTGAGGCTCTGGAGCGAGTCCAGAGAAGAGCAACAAAGCTGGTGAAGGGGCTGGAGAACAGGCCTTATGAGGAGCGGCTGAGAGAGCTGGGGGTGTTTAGCCTGGAGAAGAGGAGGCTGAGGGGAGACCTCATAGCTCTCTATAACTACCTGAAAGGAGGTTGTAGAGAGAAGGGTGCTGGCCTCCCAAGTGACAGGGGACAGGACGAGAGGGAATGGCCTCAAGCTCTGCCAGGGGAGTTTTAGACTGGACATTAGGAAAAAAATTTTCACAGAAAGGGTCATTGGGCACTGGCAGAGGCTGCCCAGGGAGGTGGTTGATTCACCTTCCCTGAGGGTGTTTAAGGGACGGGTGGACGAGATGCTAAGGAGCATGATTTAGTGTTTGATAGGAATAGTTGGACTTGATGATCCAGTGGGTCTTTTCCAAACTGGTGATTCTATGATTCTATGCTGAAGCCTATCAGTCTTCCTAGTGCTCGGTTGGGTAGTGACTTGCAGGCAGGACTGCTCATAAATGTCCTAAAAGCAACACGTGGGTTAATACTCCAGAGAACGTAAAAGAATGTGAAAGTTGGTTCATGGCAAGCTCCATTTCCCAGCAGCGAGTGGAAGTGACAGCACTCAGCACAATATCCTTTTCATGACAATAAAGGTCTGACTTTACATGATGAGACCAAGAACATTCATAGATGAAAACTATCCTTAAATCACCTCTCAAGGGCCTTGCTAGATGCAGGTGCCAGGGAAATACAGGATGTATTGTGTACGCTCAGCACACTTGGTCTCATCCCGAGGAAAGGGGTGTGCTTGGTCTGGAGTAAAGTCAACAGCCCTTTGCTCTGTCTGCCTGGGTCACCTTTTGCAGCTGCGAAGAGATGTAAAGGGTGAAGTGACGTGCAAGGGGCGACTGTGCCTAATCATAGAATCACCAGGTTGGAAGAGACCCACCGGATCATTGAGTCCAACCATTCCCATCAATCACTAACCCATGTCCCTCAGCACCTCGTCCACCCATCCCTTAAACCCCTCCAGGGAAGGTGACTCAACCCCCTCCCTGGGCAGCCTCTGCCAGTGCCCAATGACCCTTTCTGTGAAAAATGTGACCAAGGAGGCAGGAAGGAGAGCTTGAAAACCTTGAGCGTGTAGGGGTGGGTCTAAGGTGGGGTTCTCTTTGGTCCCTCACCCTTAACAGTGAAAGGAATCCCTGGCGAAGGAGATGCTAGAGTGCCAGGAGGACAAGCATTGGGAGATATGCAGAATCACAGAATGATCTGGCTTAGGAAGAAACTTAAAGCTCATCAAGTTCTAACCCCAGTGCCATGCGCAGGGATACCTTCCACTTGATCAGGTTGCTCAAAACCTCATCCAGCCTGGCCTTGATCACTCTGGGAATGGACATCCACAATATTTCTGGACAACCTGTACCGGTGCCTCACCAGAAGCCTGTGTTGCTTTTGGAGTAAATTAATGTCTCCTCTGAGAGGAACCTGAGTGTGATTCTGGGGATAGTTTGCACCAGAAACTCCCTCCTCTCATCCATTTTGGGCTGAAAAAAATGATGAAATTGGTCTAGACCTGGCCCTTTGCATCCTTTGCAGTTCTCCAGATCCCAGGTGGCACGCTTAGATTCTCTGCACAGCCATGTGGTCCTTTGCAAGACACAAGTGTGTTGCACGCACACCTTTCTGGGCTGGGACACCACAGGGATGTTACTCCAGGCACTGTGAATGAAGTGGAAACATAATGAATGCGTGTTATATCTCCTGGCCACAGGAGATGCAATGGGGATGTGCACAAGTGTGGTCTAGCTGTGAGGAGTGCTCTGCACTGCTGGGACCTGGGATCAATTCTCACTCTCTGGTGGGGTTGCCTTTATCAGAATAGTTAGGGGCAATAGGACGTGAAAAACTGGAGGAGAGAAGGAGACAAAAGGAAAGAAATAAGGTATGAAGGAGATAAGAGGATTTAAAGGAAAGCAGAGGAGGAACAACTCTCTCCACCCTTTTCTTTATCCCACAAATGAGAAGACATGGGGAGGAAGCAACACAGTGGAGAGAGGAGGTGATGCTAGTGCCCCTCTATTCCACTCTTGTGAAGCCTTACCTGGAGTATTGTGTCCAGTTCTGGAATCCTCAACATAAGAAGGAGATGGAAATGTTGGAACAGGCCCAGAGGAGGCCACAAAGATGATCTGAGGGCTGGAGCATCTCTGCTATGACGATGGGCTGAGAGTTTGGGTTGTTCAGCCTAGAAAGGAGAAGGGTCCATGGAGACTTTAGAGCAGCTTCCAGTACATGGAGGGACTCTAGGAAAGCTGGAGAGACACTTTTAACAAAGACATGTAGTGATATGATGAGGGGGAATGGCTGTAAATTGGAGGGGGACAGATTTAGACTAGACATTAGGAGAAAATTCTTCATGATGATGGTGGCGAGGCACTGGAACAGGCTGCCCCATCCCTGGAGGTGTTCAAGGCCAGGATGGATGGGGCTTTGATCAGCCTGGTCTGGTGGGAGGTGTCCCTCCCCATTGCAGGGGATTGGAACTGGATGATCTTTAAGGTCCCTTCCAACTGAAATTGTTCTATGATTCTAGTGGGTAACCTTGGAGAGACCCATGCAAAAAGGTGTGGGGATGGGAAAGGGGAGACTTAAAAGAGAAAAGCTGTGCCTTACGCTCCGTGAGGGGAAGGAAATCCCTTCCATTCAGGGAAGCACAAATATTGAGCCAGATGGAGGCCAGAACACAATCCGCTTGATTTCCCATCACCCACACTGGATCTAACATGGCTGGATTTTTTGGCAATGAGTTGCACCGTCTCTGCGAGTGGTGTGAAATAGTGTTTCCTTTTGTTTGCTTTAAGCCTGTGCCAGGTTATCTTGGGACCTTCCAGTTCCTGCAGAGTGGGAAAGCTGTCAGCTGCCCTCTGGCCCAATTCTGTACCATCTAGAAGCACAAATGCTTGATCTGAATTTGTCTCCAAGTGCAGGAAGTTGTTGCACTGTGGCTGACCAAAGGCTGGCCACCCTGACGCACCGAGCTGCCACAGGTCTGGCTTCTCACACCCTGCCTTGTAGGAGTTTGCTTTGATCTGCCTGGCTGGGAAAGTTCATTGTGCTGAAGCTCTGATGATAAGCTGGGTTCTTGCTCTTCTTTGAAGTGCCAAGGTGGTGGCAGAGATAGAGACAGCAGTGAGGCTGATCATCGGGGAAACCCACGTATCTGAGATACCTGCCAGATGCTGGTGGAGGCTGAGTTCAGTCTAACCCAAACCCTTCCACCAACTCTGCCCCTGGGTAAGCCTGGACTTGTTGCTGGCTGTCCCATCTTCAGGGACCTGAACAGGCTGGACTGCTGGGCTGAGACCAATGGCAGGAGGTTTAACAAGGCCAAATGCACTTGGGGCACAACAACCCTAAGCAGAGGTACAGACTAGGAGAAACCTGGCTGGAAAGCTGCCAGGAGGAGAAGGACCTGGGGGTGCTGGTTGACAGCGACTGAACATGAGCCAGCAGTGTGCCCAGGTAGCCAAGAAGGCCAATGGCATCTTGGCTTGGATCAGAAACGGCGTAACCAGCAGGTCCAGGGAGGTTCTTCTCCCTCTGTACTCGGCACTGGTGAGGCCGCACCTCGAGTCCTGTGTTCAGTTCTGGGCCCCTCACCACAAGAAGGATGTTGAGGCTCTGGAGCGAGTCCAGAGAAGGGCAACAAAGCTGGTGAAGGGACTGGAGAACAAATCTTATGAGGAGCGGCTGAGAGAGCTGGGGGTGTTCAGCCTGGAGAAGAGGAGGCTGAGGGGAGACCTTATTACTCTCTACAACTACCTGAAGGGAGGTTGTGGAGAGGAGGGAGCTGGCCTCTTCTCCCAAGTGACAGGGGACAGGACGAGAGGGAATGGCCTCAGGCTCCGCCAGGGATATTTAGGCTTGAGATTAGGAAAAAATTCTTCATGGAGAGGGTGGTTAGGCATTGGAACGGTCTGCCCAGGGAGGTAGTTGAGTCGCTGTCCCTGGAGGTGTTTAAGGTGAGGGTGGATGAGGTACTTAGGAGCATGATTTAGGGATTGGTGGGAATGGTTGGACTCGACGATCCGGTGGGTCTCTTCCAACCTGGTTATTCTGTGATTCTGTGATCTTCTTTTCATAGAATCATTAAGGTTGGAAAAAACCTCTAAGATCATCCAGTCCAAACATCAGCCCAACAGCACCATGCCTACTAAACCATGTCATGAAGTGCCATAGCTACATGCTTTTTGAACACCTCCAAAGATGGGGACTCCACTGCTTCCCTGGGCAGCCTGTTCCAATGCTCCACCACTCTTTCAGTAAAGATATTTTCCCTGATATCCAATCTAAACCTCCTCTGGTGCAACTTGAGGCCATGTGCTCTTGTCCTATCGCTTGTTACTTGGGAGAAGAGACCAGCACCCCCCTGGCCACAACCTCCTTTCAGGTAGTTGTACAGAGTGATAAGGTCTCCCCTCAGCCTCCTGTTCTCCAGGCTAAACAATCCCAGTTCCCTCATCTGCTCCCCATAATCCCTGTGCTCTAGACCCTTCTCTAGCTCTGTTGCCTTCCTGTGGACATGCTCCATCAACTTGATGCCCTTCTTGTCCTTCTCCTGATTATGGATATTAAAAGGCTAGCCTTGAGGAGCAAAGTTTCTGCTGAAATTACAGCCTGGTGATGAAGAGAAGCCAATATAAACACCTGGCAACCTCCCCTGGCCAAGTTTCATACCTAGAATGAATCAAAACATCTTCCTTCCTGCTCGGGCAGCCCCCAAGGAGCCACTTGTTCCTGCTTCACACACTTTCTTTTCTTTCCAGGAGTAAAGTTGCTTCCTCTGTAAAGTTCACACGATGAAACCTTTTATTTTAGACTGGGCCCCTCAACTGGTTCCGGCTGAAGGCTGGGAATGGGGAATGCCGGTCACTCTCCTGTACTGACTTCAGGCATGTTTAGCTTGGGAAGTCTGTGCATCTGTCGTTAACTAGGACTCCACATTAAAAAAAACATGGAATAAACTCAATAACAATTCAGGGTGAGGAGAAATGTTGACCCATCCATCCTGGTGGTGAGGTTTCTTTGGCTTTATGCAACCTGGGGTTTGGTCATTGTCCAAACAGCTGTGGACAGGTGGGAGTGACAAAGTCTTCTCTGTCTTGATAGGAATGGTTGGACTCGATGATCCGGTGGGTCTTTTCCAACCTGGTGATGATTCTATGATTCATTCTGATATCCTGTCTATGAGGTGCTGGCTGTTGCCCTGACATGCCTGGTTAGGTGGTCCTTGATTTTATTTTGCTTTGAAAGAACAAGTATTTGCAGGAGAGGATGTGAACTATGGTGAAGACAAGGAGGATAATGGTTTTAAATTAAGGGAGGGGAGATTGAATATAAGGAAGAAATTTTTACAATGAGGGTGGTGAGGCACTGGCACAGGTTGCCCAGAGAAGTGGTGGCTGCCCCATCCCTGGAGGTGTTCAAGGCCAGGTTGGATTGGGCTTTGAGCAGCCTGATCCAGTGGAAGGAGTCCCTGCTCATGGCAGGGGGTTGGAACTGGATGATCTTTAAGGTCCCTTCTAACTCAAAACATTCTATGATTCTATGATCCTTCAGCATTTACATCTTCACATCTTCAGGTGAAATCTGACACAAGGTTGCCAAGGGATGTGATAAAGGAGGACTTTTGTTTTCTACTTTTACAAAGTCTTTCTCCTGAATGACCTGATGATGTAAAATCTTACATTTGGAATTACCTTAACAGTCCTTTTAGTCTCCCCCCTGCCCAACTGGGAGGGAAACAGTGATTTCATAGCCAATCTCTTCTCAAATTGCTCTCCTGTCACCAACAACAGCAGAAAGCAGTGGGGAGCAATATATTTCCTTTGTCACCAGCAAATTTTGCTTCAGTTCAGAACAATGTATTCCTTGTCTTAGCTATTGACTCAAGTGATTAACTCACTGTCAATGATTTATGACTCCTCTTAAGCTGTTGCCAGGGTTATTGGGCTGACATCATCAAATTGCTCCACTTAAGAGCAGGCAGAGCCAGCAGACAAGCGATCCTGACTCTTTGCTACTGTTCCAGGCAGGATTTGCTGAAATATCAACGGTGTGAATGCAGAGGTTGAGTTTTCTCACCTACCTCTTTCTTTTCCTGGGTGATGGTCCAAGCTCAGGTGCTGGAGCATGAACTTGTGCTTCACAATCAAGAAGCTCCATCAGCGGTTTCCAGTGGAAGCAAAGGTAAAGATAAGAAGCCAGTAGCTACATGCTGCTAATTAAGATTAGATGCATCCAGCAGCTGACAACCTTCAGGCTATGAGCAAAATATGAAGCATCCCAAAGTCGGCTCCTCCTTGCACCCCTGAAAAGGGGCCTCTGTAGTTGCTCTGCGGAGCAGCTCTCGTTATTAGAGGCAGAGATGGACTCTCGTTAGCAGCTCTCGTTGTGCCCTGGGAAGGCTTTTTGCTCACAGCTTGTGGCAATGCTATTCCAACGTCCCCTTAAACACACTTTGATGGGATGACTGATAGACATGTGCTAGGTTAAATTTTTGTACGGTGCACTGTACCCCTTACAAGGAAATGCTCTGATGAGTCCTGGCATGAATTTTCCAGCTGCAGCTGTGGATGGGCAAGGAACTGGCACTGCTTTTCTTTTGTCGCCCTGAATCTTTCTGCTCCTCTGGGCCTTCTACCTCATCTGGGATTATAAAGCTATCTTGTAGGCAGGTCTCTGGTGGTTTGCCCTTCCTTTCTTTTGGTGTCTTCTGCAAAAATGCTTCTTCTGGAGCTTGAATACCCTCTGAAGCAAATCTCTGTGCCACTCTCACCGGTCTGAGTAGTTCTCCAGCCAAGAGCAAAGAGAAAGAGATGGGGGTCTCAGAAGGTCCCTGGAAGGATTAAGGCTGAGCAAGCTCTTGGAAATATCCATCTGTTCATTGTATCTCATTCCTCACTCTTCTGCCTTTCCTTCTCCTTTTCCTTTGGCATATTCTGTCCCCTCTGGTGTCCTGGTAGGAACAGGTCACGGTTGAGCTGGAAGCTCATCCATACCTGCCAAAACGTCTGTGGTGCCTGCAGCGGGTAGCTGCTGGAGTCATCTGCGTTTGCCACATGAATCCTCCTTCTGGTCCTTAAATCGACTGTGGCCAGGTCTGGCAGACCTGGACAGGCAGGGTCTGAGGCTGTCACTGCTCTGTGAGCTGCAGATCAAATGCTCATCCATCTGGGGTGCCAGCAGAGCGAAACAGCTCCCTGTTCGTAGCCTGTTTGCAGGGCTTGCAAAGAGGGAAAGCAAGCAGGAGGACATTGTTCTGCAAAGGGTATGCATCCTCCTTCCTTCCCCAGGTGACTCTCTCCTTGTTCAGGGTGGTTGCACAGCTTCTGCTGCGTTGTCTCTTTACCCATCTCCTCCCACTCTTCTCCTACCCAAACAGAAAAGTCTTCAAATACAGCTCAAAATGTAGCCTGTGCCTCCAGGTCTAAAGGAGGCAGAACAAACAGGTCCTGGAGTTGGCCATGGGTGGTGCCACCTCCTGAGGGGCTCAACTGGAGTCATGCTCTGATGGGATGATTCATTGACCAAAGCCATCTCTGCAGCCGTGGGCACACATCCCTCTCCCACCTCTGCAGCTCAGTCTTAAGGAGGGTTTACATTCCTCTGCCAGTGCACCCTCCTCCCCACAGCCCAACCTCGTGGCTTCATCGTGTTCCCTCTGACCCATGGTTTGTGCTGTATCCTGATTATCCCACAGCAGTGGCCTTGCTCTGAGCTGGCATCTCTGATCAGAGCAGCTCCTGTGCTTCCACATCAACCATTCCTCCTTTTCTGGAGGGTACGTCCTACCTGCTCCCTGCTCCTTAGTAGTCACAGGCTACAGGCAGGGCTGGATGCAAAAGCAAAATAGTAGGTGCATGCAGAGGCTCAGGGTGATGGATTCAAGGTCATGTTGAGTACAACTCTCTTCCACCACCTGTTTGCAAGGGCTTTGCTGTCCCACTTCCACTGGGAGCTGCTTGGCTGTGGTGGCACCATGAAGCTCTGAAGGGGGAAGATTTAGATTAGACATTAGGAAGATCTTTAAGGTCCCTTCCAACCCAAACTGTTCTATGATTCTACACTTATATGATTTTTTATTGTTTTTATCAATATTATTTTTCATTATTATTATTATTATTGCTTCTTTAAAGCTGTTTTAGTTTCCAACACACAAGTCTCCTTCTCTCATCACCCTTTTTCCTTTTCCTGGGGCGTGGTGGGATGGGGATTTGTCCTCAACTGCTCATACTTAGCTGCTAATCTGACATCCAGTCACTCTCCCACCACTCCCTGGCAACTTCATCCTCCATCCAGAGCATGGAGGACACATTTCCAGCGTGTCACTAACTTCCTACAAAACCATAGTCCTGTCACAACCTCAGTGCCTCAGTTTCTCCAGGTGTGTATTTGAGATTAAGCTGTTTCACCTCTATGTTCTTCAGCCCAACGTGAGCTGTCTCTTGCTATGTCATACACGCTGCCAGGCATGTCAGAGGACTTGGGTCTCCTGGGGACGAGTGGTGGCTATTGGATTATCACCACTGTGGCAGATGGTAGCTCCTCCTGTAATAGGCACGAGTGATGTTATTCAGCAAGTCAGCGCATTCGTTTACTCACCCTCCTGCTGCTAATTCCCATCTTTGCCAGCTCAGAAGGTATCTGGCACCCCCACATCTCCAAGAACCAGCAATGCAAATGCTGGGCTGATGAAACACCTTGGTTAAAAAGAGGCCATTGAGATTTCCGCTCCAGTTGAGATTGAAGACGCAGCGTGCAATGGTTAGAGTAACATCTTCACCAGAAACCAGGAAAAGGCTGCTGTGACACCCCTGCCCAGAATTTCTGCTCATCAGATCTGGATATGATCCCACTGAGGGATGCGAACATAAAGACAACAAGGGAGCATCAGCAAGGATGATGCCAGATGATCTTCCTGCACTTATTGATGCAGTGAGGACATTTGTTTGGTCTCAATACAAAGTCCAAAGGATGAAAAATTAACCAAGAACCTTGAAGTCTGTGTGAAGTTGGTTCACACGGATACTGGAGCTCAGTCCAGTTTAGCAGCCACAGGCTGTTGGAGGTGCCCGAGGATCTGCTGGCCTCCAGCTGTGATGGTCTCCCAGAGGACTTTGGACATGCACAGATGTTTGAGGTATCACAGAGCATCTTGTGTATCACCAGGAACCTTGTAGGGAGCCAGCTGACCCCTAAATCCTCAAGACAGCTCTGCCAGCCAGCTACTGGGCTAAATTCATCAGCTGCTTCTGGTGTCTTCTCATCTCTGAAAATGTACTTTGGGTCAAGTTGGAAGAAGCAGCAGCAGAGGGAGCTGGTCGGCTGGTAGATGGTTGAAAAATATTGCTGAAAAGGTGTTCTTGCTCCGCTGAGTAGAACTTCAGGGCTGAGCAGGACTTGGCCTAGAAACATTGGACCCTGCTGCTGTCACTGGGCTGGATTCTGCTTGGTAAGCAGGAAAATGACCTTCTGTCCTTGCAAATAAATCTGGGAGGTGGCAGTGGGATTGCAAAGCCCAGGACAGGAGCTGCCTGTATATCATGAGTCCATCATCACAGGCTGTACTTGGCCAATAAACCCCATCCTGCATTGGTCCCATGGAAGGGAAACCTTGGAGCTACGCTACCAGCATTAGGGCTAAATCTCCTCGGGATTCCATTAGAGGGAAGGAACATCAGACATGGGGGGTGATTTGATATCTGACTGGTTTAGCTTCGCAGGTCTGAGTGAAGTCACATTTTGGATCCCCCGGGGTGGGGTGTAACCCTGTAGGGAGGGCATTTTCTAGCAGCACTACTACAAATGTGCTGGGTTTCCCAGAAAGTGTCTCTGCTGAAGGAGAGCATTGCCCAAGCTCCTTTACATTTGGCTTTTTTTTCTACTTCATTTGCAAAAGCATTAAAGCTAAAGACGCCTCCTTCCTTTTTGCAAGCAAGATCTTTTCAAGATTATCTCTCTCCTTTCAGAAAGCAGATGTTGGCAGGAATCTTAATTTCATGTCATTGAAATTTGCTTTGATCTTTTTTTTAATCACTTAGTTTAAATTACAGACTTTAAGGATTGCTCCACCATTTAGGAAGATGTTTGTGGCTCAGGAAAACCAAAAAAGATCAGTCTCCTGATTCTTCTGTGATTATGAGTGAGCTCAGTACATTTTTAATACATCAGCCATTGATATTCTGTTCACTTTGATATCCTTTCAAAGAATAGCCATTCATAGAATGGAATCATAGACTAATGGAACAGTTTGGTTGGAAAAGATCTTTGAGATCATTGAGTCCAACTGTACCTGCCTACTGCTAAACCAGATCCCTGAGCACTTCATCTACCCATCTTTTATACACCTTCAGCGACGGTGACTCCACCACCTCCCTGGGCAGCCTCTGCCAGGGCCTGAGAACCCTTTCAGGGAAGAAATTTTTCCTGATACCCAATCTAAACCTGCCCTGGCGCAACTTGGGGCCGTTTCCTCTCGTCCTGTCACTTGTTACTTGGGAGAAGAGATCAACACTCACCTCGCTACAACCTCCTTCCAAGCAGTTGTAGACAGCGATAAGGTCCCCTCAGCCTCCCCTTCTTCAGGCAACACAACTGCAGTTCTATCAACCTCTCCTCATAAAATTTGTTCTCCAGTCCCTCTACCATCTTTGTTGCCCTTCCCTGGACACGCTCAGTCCAGGGACTTTAGGATTTTGGTCTCAACCTGTCCTTGCCTCACCTTTGCTTGCAGGAATTCTCTGTTGCAGTGAAATGAGGGCAACAACGCCCCCTCTCTTGGGAGGATTTGTCCAGGTCTGCTGGAGAAGCTCAGGGCTGGCTGGAGCTCCCCCTTAGGCGGTGAGGTCACATCCCTTGTCCCATGATGTACCCCAGCTGCCCCATCTCCCGGCAGAGAAGATCTGTGACTTGTCAAAGAGCTCCCTGGGATGGAATTTGCTTTGCTGTGAAGGCTTATGGAAATTACCCAGCTCCTGCCTGTGATTTCCTGCTCATCTTTCTCAATTTCTGCACTGCCAGAGAGGAATTTTCACTCTCTTAAACTCGACTCCCTTTTGGGGCTTTGAACAGAACAATGTCTTGTGAACCTCCTCCACCCAGATGGGTGTGATCTGCTGCTCTACTGCAGCTTTCTCCGCTGGAAGCTTTATCACTCGCTTCTCCCTCTCATCTCCTTATTCCCACCACGAGCACGTTAAGCCATGGCACAGGCAGAGGTCCATCAAAGGTTATAAGTCCTGTGGATGTTTACTTAAGTGTCTTATTTAGATGATGATGAGGCTTGAGTGCTTATCCTAACGCAGTCACAATTCAAAGTTACTGGCGTGCTCTTAACTAATAAACTTGCAATTGCAGACAGGATTGAAAGGTCTGTAATCACATAAAATTACTTTCTGATGGAGTGAAATGCATGAACCTGGGGCTGAGATTTGCTTCCATTCCCCCTTCTCCTTGTGTCTTCAGGCAGGAGCAGAAGGCTTCTGGGAAGCCAGAGGTTTTGCCTGATGGGAGCAGTGTGGAAGGGTGGGGGAGGCAGGAGCATCCACCCCTTGCTGGAGCGATGGCTCTTTTTGAAGTACTCAGCTTTCAAATTGGATTTGACGCTGATTATCACTGCATATTATTATTATGGGGCAGATGGGATTTATCTGAGGCACTGTGAAAGCTTCCCTGCTCTGGACTTCACCCAACTGGTCACTAAGCTTTTCTCAGAGGTGCCAAGTTCCTCTTTCCCTGGAAAGGAGGATGTCAGTATCCCTGGGAGAGGAGCACCACATGGTGAGGGGAGGAGTGGACTGGGAAACAGGGCTCCCTGCAACAAACCTGGTGGCCTCCTTCCCTTCATCCGTGTTGTCTGAAGCATCTATGATTCAATGAGGGGTAAGTGAGCTCCAAAGAGAGCTGGGACACCCTGAGCCCAGTCAGAGACGTCGTTTGTGGATAACACAAGACCTTGGCTTGAGAGTGGGTGAAGAGCTCTCCAGATAGGTGGGAAATATTGCAATGCTTCCAGCTGGAGAAATCCTGGGTGTTCTTTAAGAGAGAGTGAGGTAAGGGGCTTTGGATGCTGCAGAGAAATGACTCAGTCGGACAGAGGGGCTTAAAGGTGTGGGCTGAAGTCCCATGTTATCTGGTCTACATGCAGAAAACACCACCTCTCACTGCTGGGGCAGGAACATCTCCCTCCGTATCTTTCTTGGGGGGTGCAAAGCTCAGTCAGATGAGTCGACCGATGTGAGGCATCTTGGGAAGCACGTTGTCAGCACAGCACCGTGTGACACCGAGCCGTCCCTGAGGAGACTTCCAGGGCCAGAAGCACGGCAGGGCCATCTCCCTGGCTGTTACGCACGTGCAGAGCGGGAGGCATTCCCTGGACACTAGTGGGGCTGTCCTGATATCAACCCAGCTGACACTGGAGTGAGGGCCAGGATGTTCCTTCAGCCTGGCCGAGGTCAGCTTTCCAGGGGCAGGAAGAATAACGTCCCCAGAGACATCTGATGCACTGTGTGTGCAGTGACAGTGGCCGATGGATGGATGGCTTCATGCCTACATGGCTGAATCAATGCTTCTCTGTCTATAAAACACAGTCCTTAGGTGCAGCACATGCAACGTGGGCACAAGGAAGCAAGGCAAGATGCCCAGGAGTTATAATTCACATGCTTTCAACTCCAAACTTGACCTTAAGCTCCAAATTCTGCAAAATAAAAAGGTTAGATCCACATTTCTCTTGGTGAGGTTTGTCCTTAATTTAGACTTTAGTGTTTGTTCGCAATTATTCAATAATTTTCTTTTTCATACAGACAGGTTTTGGTTATCCTGCTGCATCTTGAGTGTCTTGCATCTCAGGCTGGCATCTGTGAGAATACAAGGCATAAACATTCCTCCAGTCCTTCCAGGAACCTCACATCTCAATTCACAGATAGGACAGGCACTGGCTACTAAATCATATAATAATAGAATGGTTTGCATTGGAAGGGACTTCAAAGCCCATTCAGTTCCAAACCTCCTGCCATGGGCAGGGACACCTCCCACTGGATCAGGCTGCTCAGAGCTCCATCCGACCTGGCCTTGAACCCCTCCGGGGTTGGGGCAGCCACCACTTCCCTGGGCAACCTGGGCCAGTGCCTCACCACCCTCACAGTGGAAAATTTCTTCCTAATATCTAATCTAATCTTTCCTCTTTCAGCTTAAACATTAATACTCATTAAGTAATATTTATCCTTATCCTTTTTCACTCTACTTCCTACCTTCATTTGTGCTGCTCTTTCTTCAGTAACTCAAGACAAAAGCATCTCATCAGAACTTTCCTGGACCTCCCTACCTTGCAGCTCACCTGGAGTAAGTTGATAACTATATATCAAAGCATCTGATATGCTTTAATAGCAGAAATCAAGATGCTCTTGTGGTTCATTTCTGGCTTGGGGGTGGAATGCACGGTCTGGAGCATGTGTACCAAGATCAGACTCAGAAGTGACTCAGCCAGAATTTCTCACTCTCGATGAGGACCATGACTATTGCAGTTTCCAAGCCAGGATGGCCACCTCATAGGTTCAGCTTATGGCTTGTACTTCAAGGCTGTAGAAGGCCATGGGTGGCTGAGGATAGTCCCTCTTTCACCTGTGCCTCACACCACTGAGTGGTGGCTGATGAGGTTACCTGCACCCAGAACCAAGGGATGTCTGACAGAGCCAGCACTGGGCTTCCTGTGGTGCTGGTCTCCCAAGGAGATGAATTTTGGTGGTACAAGAGTGCTTCCAATGTGTTATGTTTTCCTTCCAAGGCTGAGTGAGTTACAGCTGTTGGGACTGAAGATCTCCGCTCTGTGGGAAACTGCAACCGGGTCCGAGGATGAGATGATGAGGTGCCAGATTAAGGTCAGGGCTAACTGGGAGGGAGCATATCTTTCCCATCACAGCTTCTGGGATGCTTGGGGGAAGTGAAGAGGACACAGAAGCTATGGGATGACATGGTGCTCTGAGGGCAGAGGTCTTGGACAAGGGGAAAATCTCCAGCAGCTACACCTCCATCCACACTCTTGCCTCTGCCTCTCTTCCTCTTGCTGGAAAAAAAGTTTGGGCTGGAAAAAAAACCTCTTGAGTGCAAGAGGACTCTCTTAGCTCTGTGCCAAGCTGAGAGACTGGGCCAGGACAGGGGCTGCGTCATAGGGCCATCCGCTTGGGAACGTCGTCCTGTGTGGGAAGGTGTTTGGGTCTCAGAGGGGGCCTCCCTGAGTCTCTGAGCTAAATGACAGACCCCACACTTGCCTGGCCAGGACAAGAGGGAGTCCTCTCTCCAAGCTCTGAGCTACTTTAGCCCTTACAGCAGTTAAAGAGTAAATAATGAAATGAAATAAGAACAAACAAGCACAGAGATCAGAATTCAAGACTCCCCAGTGCTTCTGGCCTGACAGAGAGTCGCAACAAAACCTTTTCTCAGATGACTCTGAAAGGGAAACCCACACAAGCTGCTTTTGCTATTCAGCCCAAACACAGCGCTGCTTCTCATTCGAGCCCTCTGAATGTTTTCTTAGCTCTCGGGTACATTGGGCTGTGCCAAGAGCACAAACACTGAGGCCACGGGTTGTAGGTGGGCAGGAAACAACAGCGGTGGAGGAAAGCGTTTTCCAGAGCAGGGTAATCAGGGCATGTCCCAACCTTCTCATCCCTTTTTTATGCAATGGCAAATGGGGAGAAGCAGAAGAGAGGACATCCTGGCGTTTGCTTAGCTTCCTCCTGTAATTTCTATTAGTGCTTTGGCTCAGTTTGCAAGTCAAAGCTAAGCTGTTCATCCTCGTTCAACTCCAGCAAGAGCAGGGCCAGCACAGGAACCTTTCATCTGAGCCATCAGACGTGGATTGAGGGCTGAGCCAAAATGACTCCACAGCCCAACCACTGGTTTGGAAATCACCCGCCGCTACATGTGCTGTCTTTGCTAGGGAGCATGGCTGCTCTGGAGGAAAGCACGGAACTGGGATTTTCTCTTTGAGTTGCACAGAATCATAGAATGCTTTGTGTGGGAAGGGACTTCAAAAACCCATCCAGCTCCAACCTCCTGCCATGGGCAGGGACACCTCCCACTGGATCAGGTTGCTCAAGGCCCATCCAACCAGGCCTTGAACACTTCCAGGGATGGAACGGCCACAGCTTCCCTGGACAACCTGTGCCAGGGCCTCCCCACCCTCATTTGGAAGAATTTCTCCCTAATGTCTGATCTTAATCTTCCCCCTTCCATTTAAAGCCATTGCTCTTAGTCCTGTCACCCCGGGCCCTTGTAAAAATCCCCTCCCCAGCTTTCCTAGAGCCCTGTCACGTGCTAGAAGGCTGCTCCTGGTCTCCCAGCAGCCTTCCCTTTCCAGGCTCTAAGCTTGTGCTTGTATGGGAGGTTCTCTAGCCCTAGGATCATCTTTCTGGCCTCCTCTGGACCTCTTCCAACAGTTCCATCTCCTTCGTATGTTGAGGATTCCAGAATTGGACACAGGACTCCAGGTGGGGTCTCATGAGAGAGGAGCAGAGGGGGGACAATCCCCTCCTTCAGCCTGCTGGCATAGCTTATCTGTGCCTCATTTTCATCTCAATCTTATTGCCACCTCACTGGGGTGCTGCATAGTTCATCAACGGATCCAGTGGATGAAGTCCTAATATTGAGTCCTTTCCCTCCCGGTGATGCAGGTGATGCTCTGATCCAAATCCTGGTACAAAGCTGAGTGCCAGGGAGCTCAGTACATCCAGGAGACCTTGTGCAGTCTGCCCTTCCTTCAGTGCATCCAGCAAACACTCTCCCGGTTGCTTATCTGTGCCAGACTGCAACCAACAGTGAAATAAGCTCAGCAAACCATGAAGAACAAGAGTTAGATGTTAGCTGGAGTAGCTTGGATGCAGGACACAGAAGCCCGAAGTGGGTGGAAGGACTGCAAAGCTCACCAGCCTTATACCAATGTGATCCAAAATTGCAGGAGTTTTTTGGCTCATCTCCATGACCTGGGGAAGTTGTGCTGTCCAAGTCCCCCACAGGGACAAAGCTATGGGCTGGTGTCTCCTGCATCATCTGGGACCACAGCAGGAACAGGAAAGGGATTTTACACATTGCCTGCATTATATTTTTTTCTGCTCATAAGAAGATTTTGGCCCTTTTCCATGTTTCGCGGCAACCTTCAGGAAATCCTGGATGCACCTCCAGAAACCCTCCTTGAAAGCTTTTTAGCCCAAAGAATATCAGCAAAAGAAACAGCTTGTCCTTATGGCGAGGTCAAGGAGAAAGCATCAGGTTGTAATACATGCTTCTGCTCTTGCTTGTCCCTGAAGTCTCTGTGTTTTCCCTTCTGTTACAAAGCGGAGGTTACATCGCTCATTTAACCTTCATGAAAGCCTGTGGTGGTCTCAGAGATGTGTTTCCACACAGAAATCCTATCATCCAAAGCAGTGTTCCTCCCAGCTCTGTGGCTTTTGCTCTGTTCTCTACTACAAAGCAAGCTCCTCATAGCCCGCAGTCACCGCTTTAGGATCTTCCCTTCTCCATCACCTGGGCTCATCCCGAGGAAATCCCCTCAGAAAATCCCTCTTGAGTGCATTTCTATTTGATCTCCTGCCTTTGCCAGCCAGCACCACCTTACAGCACGAGGGCTAATTGGTGCTGGTGCTACTTATACGTGATTTTAAACACCTTCTTAGATAACAAAGCAAGGATTTGAATTTCTAGCCTGTGAGCATGGATCATGCTAGGAGCGCTGCCTATACCAGGAAATTCCTTGCATTGTCTTGGGCAATTTGTTACTCTGCGCCTCCTCGGATCTGACACAGATTTTGTTTGTTGCAGCTGCGGGAAAGCAGAGCTATCAGCGTTCCTTTCCTTCGTGGGCGAAGTGTGTTCTTTCAGAAAGGAAGCTGGCATTTTTCAGAAACTTGCTGAATTAGCATCCCAGATGCCAACGCACTCCTGGCCCAGAGCTAACGCAACACGAGCTTCTTATCGTTCAGTTGTTCTGTGCTCTGTTTGGGATGAACACACCTCTGGACCGGGAAGAATCATAGAATTACCAGGTTGGAAAAGACCTACCGGATCATCGAGTCCAACCATTCCTATCAAACACTAAACCATGTCCCTCAGCACCTCATCCACCCGTCCCTTAAACCCCTCCAGGGAAGGTGACTTAACCCCCTCTCTGGGCAGCCTCTGCCAGTGCCCAGTGACCCTTTCTGTGAAATTTTTTTTCCTGATGTCAAGCCTGAACCTCCCGTGGTGGAACTGGAGGCCATTCCCTCTTGTCCTGTCCCCTGTCACTTGGAAGAAGAGCCCAGCTCCCTTCTCTCCACAACCTCCTCTCAGGTAGTTATAGAGAGCAATGAGGTCTCCCCTCAGCCTCCTCTTCTCCAGGCTAAACACCCCCAGCTCTCTCAGCCGCTCCTCATAAGGCCTGTTCTCCAGCCCCTTCACCAGCTTCGTTGCCCTTCTCTGGACTCGCTCCAGAGCCTCAACATCCTTCTTGTGGTGAGGGGCCCAGCACTGAACACAGGACTCAAGGTGCAGTCTCACCAGTGCCGAGTACAGGGGGAGAATAACCTCCCTGGACCTGCTGGTTACGCCGTTTCTGATCCAAGCCAAGATGCCATTGGCCTTCTTGGCCACCTGGGCCACTGCTGGATCATGTTCAGTCTCTGTCAACCAACACCCCCAGGTCCTTCTCCTCCAGGGAGCTTTCTAGACAGACTTCTCCTAGTCTGTAGCTGCTTAGGGTTGTTGTGCCCCAAGTGCAGGACCCGGCATTTGGCCGTGTTAAACCTCAAGCCATTGGTCTCAGCCCAGCGGTCCAGCCTGTTCAGATCCCTAAGACATGCTTGGGGAATGATTCACTTGGCTAAATACAGGTTTCCAGTGCAGTTTTAGACATGGAGGGTCTCCTGCCTGGGGCATTTTCCCCTCTATCCACTGGTTCAGTGGCTGTATCTCCATCCTTGTAAAGCCTGTGCCACAACCCTGAGAGGACGTCCCAGATACCGCAGCAGCTCTCAGATAACACCTCACAGCTTCAAGGCCGGGTTGGATGGGGCTTTGAGCAGTCTGATCTAGTGGGAGGCGTCCCTGCCCATGGCAGGGGGTTGGAACTGGATGGGCTTTAAGTTCCCTTCTGATCCAAACCATTCTATGATTTATGTTGTGGCAACAACAGTACAGGCACTAATATCTGGAGGTTAATGCATTTGACTGCACACAGGTACTTTCTGTAGAGGTGGATTGCTCTCTAGGGCCCTTTGATTAAATCGATGTGAACCGTAACAAGCCCCTGGACACTTCTGGCTAACCCAGTTGCCTCAGTGTAGACGCTTCAGGCCTTTTGAGGTATGTCCTACCATGCCCAGGACATCTGCAGGGGCTGGCAGGTATGGTAGAGGATGCCCAGGACACTCGTGCATTTCCAGAGATATGTCACACCCAAGGATGTCCCCAGTGGTGCCTACATTTAGGTAGCTGAATCTTGCCTTTAGATTCCAGGCAGACACCTAATGCTGGTGGAGTTTTCATCTGAACTGAACCCCATTCCTGCTGACTCAAAGGGACATTGGCCCCTCCAAGCTCTCATTTCACAGGGCATGCTGACACATCAGCTAAAGGCTCTTTCCTCCCTGTCATGGTGTGGGTGACATATCAGTACTGTCATTGCCCTGTAGATGATCTTCCTGCTCATTTGCAAGCTGCAAATGGTAACCTGCGTTTTCCCAGGAGATGCCAATTCATGAAAGCTATTTTGGCTTGCTATGGTGCAACACTCGCCAGCAGAAGGGACATCAGGTAATGTCCTCCCTGAGGGATCCCAGAATTATAGGATCACTAGGTTGGAAAAGACCTTTGAGATCATCAAGCCCAACTCTATCTCTCTTCTACTAAATCGTATCCCTAAGCACCTCATCTACCTGTCCTTTAAATCCCTCCAGGGATGGGGACTCCACCGTCTCCCTGGGCAGCCTCTGCTGAGGCCTGAGAACCCTTTCTGTGAAGAAATTTTTCCTAATGTCCAATCTAAACCTGCCCTGGTGCAACTTGAGGCCATTCCCTCTAGTCTTATCACCTGTCACTTGGGAGAAGAGACCAACACCCACCTTTCTACAACTTTCTTTCAGGTAGTTGTAGAGAGTGATAAGGTTCCCCCTCAGCCTCCAGGCTCCACAACCCCAGGTCCCTCAACAGCTCCTTGTAAGACTTGTTCTCCAGCCCCTTTGCCAGCTTCGTTGCTCTTCTCTGGACACACACCAGGACCTCAGTGTCTTTCTTCTAATGAGGGGCCCAAAACTGAACACAGTACTCAAGTTGCGGCCCCATCAGTGCTGCTTACAAGGGCACAAACACTTCTCTGGTCAAACCCTGGCTGGGTTTGTGTATGATGTATTGTTGGAATTGGTGGCTGAAAACATCCCACAGCCTGTATAAGATGGAAACAACCCAAAGGAGAGATGCTGCTCTCTGGCCAAAGGCCTCTTTTCACCCACCAGGGGAACTTGGTGTTGGTTACATCTCTGTTAGTTTTGCTGGACCAGAATTGTGAGTTTGGACCTGCCCCAGTAGAGACGTGCTCCCACAAAAGGGTTTGGACAGTAGTGGAGGGGAAAGACAAGCACCACCGGTTGCCTTTGCAATGTCTGCTTGCAGAAAGGGTGGCAATAAATGCAAAATCAGTTAAAAGCTCTCTATGCCACAGGTGGGGGAAAGCTCGTTTCACTCCTGTTCCCCTTGGCAGCCAGAATAAACTTGGATGTTGTCAAGGATAATGAATGTAGCTAAGCAACACGTGATCCCAAATCAGCTTCATCGGCCCAGCCCTATAGGGAGGAAAAGACAAAAGGTATCTGAGCTGGGAAGATCAGCAGAAAACACCTGGAAAGGTGGTGGAGAACAGGAACAGCCTGTGCCCCTGCTGGGGGAGCGAGGGCAGAACTGAGGACTGGCTGTGATTGTGTGTCCTGAGTACAGCATCATGGAGAAGCTCAGGGTGGCCTCCATGCGGACCAGTCCCGGGAGAATCCCTGCTATGGGCAGCGCCCACCCCTGTCCTCCTTGCTGGCTCAAGCTCCGGCGTTGTCACCTCTGGCCCGTGAGCCTCCCATGAGCTTGAGCAGAGAGAGAGACAGACAGACAGTCTGCAAAAGCCAGAAGCACAACAACCTCAGTGCAAAGCTTGTTGATATCCAGAGGGGTTTCCTGATGAAGAATAACACAGAAATTGACTTCTCTTGCTTTTCTGTCTACCTGGCATAATTATGCCACCTCTCCCCACTGTTGTAAGCTGCCACTGGATGCTCATAGAATCATAGAATCATAGAATCACCAGGCTGGAAAAGACCCACTGGATCATCGAGTCCAACCATTCCTATCATACACTAAACCATGTCCCACAGCGCCCCGTCCACCTGTCCCTTAAACACCTCCAGGGAACTCAACCACCTCCCTGGGCGGCCTGTTCCAGTGCCCAATGACCCTTTCCGTGAAATATTTTTTCCTGATGCTCAGCCTGAACCTCCCGTGGTGGATCTTGAGGCCATTCCCTCTTGTCCTGTCCCTTGTCACTTGGGAGAAGTTACTCCTCTCCGCAACCTCCTTTCAGGTAGCTGTAGAGAGCAATGAGGTCTCCCCCCAGCCTCCTCTTCTCCAGGCTAAACACCCCCAGCTCTCTCAGCTGTTCCTCGTAAGGCCTGTTCTCCAGCCCCTTCCCCAGCTTTGTTGCTCTTCTCTGGACTCACACCAGAGCCTCAACATCCTTCTCGCAGTGAGTGGCACAGCTTGTCCACCAAGGAGAGCAGTGGTGGCTCATGCACATGTCTCCAAGCACCTCTGAGGAAAGCCAAGCACTTTCCTGCCCTCTCTTGCACTGTCAGTAGCTCTCCAAGCTCCTAAATTACTCCTTGAGATCTTGCTTTAGGCTGCCTCACTGCAACAGAGATGTAACCATGCCCACTGACTCCCTTCCATGCAGATTACGGAGGCAGCAAGAGGATAGTTCAAACCTCTCCATCCTCATCTTCCTCAGAGACACGTTCCCTGCCACTGAGTCCCTTTTCCATGTATTTCCTGCTCAGGTATGTCAATTCTTGAGTGAAGCTGTCTTCAGCATGGGTGACGTGCTAGCAACACTCACACAGGAATTAATAACAGAATGGAAACAGGATAATAGCTCTGTGCTGCACCATGGGTATGATGTCCACCATCCCAGAGGAGATTTTGCTGGGAAAGGTCCAGAGAAGGGCAGTGAGCTGGGCAGAGGCATGGAGGCATGTTCCTGCAAGGAACAGACAGGTAAATACTTCTTGGCTTTGAAGAGATAACTGTGGGAAGACACAAAAGTGGTCCAGAGAGTGTGAACAAGGACTAGCTAGTCTGCCTCATACAGCTCAGGAATTAGTGGTCATCAGATGAAGCTGTTAGGACAAATGGTTTAAATTTCAGGAAATCCCAGAGAACTTTCCTTCACCTGGCTTGCTTTGGTTGTGTTTCAATTACTTGTTAGCTATTCGCGTAAGGTAGATGGTCAACAGGCATCCCCTACAACACCCACCTGGTGTGGAAGTGCTCTTCCCAATGGCAAATGTGGCTTTAATGGTGCCTTCGAGGGTGGCTGGAGAGGATGCACACACTGCCATAGGTCACCCCTCCTCAGCTGTGTCCCCCAGCACGAGCTTGGAGTGGAGCTCAGAGTCTCTTCTCACCCTCTGAAATGACTCACGGCTGATGAGACTGCTGGTGAGGGAAGGATCAAGCTGGGTTTTGCAACAGGACTGGGTCCTGTGAGATGCAAGAAATCAGAGTTACTTGTCACCCCATGGGTTACTGACTTCCTTTTCACCTTCCAGTTTTGTTCTAGTTCTCCTTTGCCTGCTAGCACTGAATCACCACGTGTTTGTTTTTTTAGCATCACTGCAGGATATGTTGTTTAAAAACATTTACGCTTCTTTTCCCAGTTGACTTTGTACAGCTTTACTTTTGGTCCTAGCCCAGCAGTTCCAAAATTGCACCCCACTGAGCAACCTTCACAGCATCCTGGGGACAAACATGGATTGTGGGTGGAAGATTTTAAGCTTTTCTGTAGCTCCTTCAAGAACTGGGAGGCTGCTCCAAGGTCTCCCAAGAGCCTTCTCTTCCACAGGCTGAACAACCCCAACTCTCTCAGCCTTTTATGGGAGGTGCTCCAGATCATCTTCATGGCCTCCTCTAGACTTGCTCTAACAGATCCAAGTTCTTCCTGTGCTGAAGGAATCATAGGAAGTTCTGTCCCGTTCCTTCTTGTCCCTGAGTAGCTGCATTATGTCTTCCACCTCAGTAGTACAAATATAGATGGTTTAACCATAGATGGTTTAACCTATGTGGAGTTCTCTGGGAGAAGGGAAGAATAATGTTGGAAGATCAGAATATTCCATTTAAAAAAGCCCTGAAACAAACAGAAAGAAAGTTCACCCAAACAAACCTTGTATTTATCCCCTATTAATAACACTTGATCTCTGTCTGGTCTTTTTTGGATGCTGGTGCTGTGTGGGCTGACCAGGGTAGATATTCTGCTGGACCATGATCAGGAGGAAATCATAGAATCATAGAATCACTAGGTTGGAAAAGACCCACTGGATCATTGAGTCCAACCATTCCTATCAAACACTACAACATGTCCCTCAGCTCCTTGTCCACCCGTCCTTTAAACACCTCCAGGGAAGGTGACTCAACCACCTCCCTGGGCAGCTTGTTCCAGTGCCCAAAGACCCTTTCTGTGAAATGATGTGATGGTTGAGAGAACTTTGATTTCTATGGTTTTGTCCCCATTTTTAGCACAGGGTCAGTGAACACTTGCACAATGACCCTACACTGCTGCTGCAAATGGTTGGTTGGGGTGAGCAAGTTCTTCCACAATGGTTTCTTCGTGCGCCTGAGTTGAAGTCTCACCAAGGAAGAGTAATTAAGCAATGTTCATGAAGATGTGGAGTCTTTGTGAGAGGAGCGATGGCCACTAGAGGGTGGCCATGTCATAGCTGGCACTGGCCTTGGGGACACTGCCTTCCTTCCAGGGGCAACTCTCTTCTCTCATAAAGGTAAACTGACTCCTGGCTTTGGGTGTGCGACCTGCCCATACATTTCTGTATGGGTACAACATTTCTTATCTGAAGGAGATTTGGCAAGCTCTGATGGCTGATGGAGAGGGAACAAGTTTTCATGTCATGTGTCAGAGAATCCTAGAATCATCACCCTCCTCTCCACAACCTCCTTTCAGGTAGTTGCAGAGAGCAATGAGGTCTCCCCTCAGCCTCCTCTTCTCCAGGCTAAACAAGCCCAGGAAAAAGGAGTAGAGGTATTTGGATATCTGGGAAGGAAAAAGAGGAATGGTGTGAGAGTTGAGTAGTTGCCTGTGCAGGGCCATAAGAAATGTCACAGCTATTTGCCATGATTCTCCTGATCCTCTCAAGCTGGGGCTACCTATGCAATGTTTCCATTGGCTCAGAACTGCAAAGCCACTTTTCTGAGCTCCAGTGTTTGTCTGCTTGCATCATGACCTGACTTCACATCCAAGCCAATGCAAACACTGCTGTTTCATTGCTTGAAGGCCACAATACTGTCAGAGAACATAATGAATCCTCCCACATTTCATGTTATGGCAGGTACTGGAGGTAGGAGCTGTTCTGCTGCTCCTTTTGAATATATTGCATAACTTGATGGACACAGTTCCTCAGCTGGAAGTGGCCCTATGATAAGGCATGGTATGGACTATCCTGAAAAGGGACAAAACCAATTCTGTCTTCAGTGCCTGACCCTCTGCAGCTCACTGCAGGTCCCCCAGGCCATTCCACCAGCCGTGGCAGCTTTCCAGCATCCACTTCTCCTCCTCTGTCCTCCTGCTGTGGTGTATCTCGTGATAAAGCTGATTTAGTTGTTCATCCTCCCCCCTTTTGGCTCTGAACAGGAGCTCTCTGTTCTCTTCCAAGGAGACTTTGGCAAATGAGCACATTTGTTCTGTTCCCTTTAGCAGCCCCTTTCCTGCCCCAGAGCTGTCCCTGCTGTCCTCCCCACTTTGTCAGCTGATGCTCCCTTCTGCTTTGGCTCCTTTTTTTACTTACCCATTCACTGGCTTCTGGTCCTCCTCCTCACAGCCCAAACAAATTTTAATCTTTCCCATCTGAAACAACTCTCCCCTGGCTCTGATTTCCTCTCCAGCTCAATCTGACTGCCACTTCTGTGTACACACCGTGCCAAGACCTAGCTCATGTCTTCACTAAAACCTTCACTAATGTCTAACAAAACCTCATGGATTTTGGGTCAAGCCCAGCATAGTTAATTTGTTCCCTCTGTGTTGTCTTGGTGTCTTTTTTTTGAAGTGTGAGGACACCACTGTGCCTGCTGACACAGCGTATTTGTCCCCTTTTGCTTACACACGTGTTATCCCAGATCCAGAAGACTAAGTTGTGTCCTTTCTACCTCTCTGCACAGCTGCTCATCTCATCCATGGCCTTTGCTATCTGGTACCTTCATCACTACATGGATCTCTCTTGTCGACAACCCTTTTCCTGTACCAAACAGCTGGACCCTACTTCTGTTCAGCCCATGGTATCTGCAGTCACCTTGCTCTGTTTTCAGACACGCGCCGCTGGGCTCTCTCCTGCACTGCTCTTTCAAACACAGGTGCTGAGAATTTCTTTTCAACATCCTTATTTAAAACTTCTCCTTCAAAGCAGAAGGTTTGTGAAGAGCCAGCATTGTTCCTTTTTCCTTCTTTATACTCACTTTGGGTTTAGAGAATCATAGAATGGTTTGGGCTGGAAACAACCTCAAAACTCATCCAGTTCCAATTTCCTGTGATGGGCAGGGACACCTCCCACTGGATCAGGTTGCTCAAAGCCCCATCCAACCTGGCCTTGGATACCTCTAGGGATGGGGCAGCCACCACTTCTCTGGGCAACGTGGACCAGGGCCTCACCACACTCACAGGAGAACATTTCTTCCTAAGATCTCATCTAAATCTCCCCTCTTTTGGCTTAAAACCATTCCCCCTCATCCTATCCCTGTGCTCTTTGATCAAGATCCCCTCCTCAGCTTTTCTTCCAGTACTGGAAGCTGCTTTAAGGTCTTCCTGGAGCCTTCTCTTCTCCTGGCTGAACAAGCCCTACTCTTTCAGCCTGTCCTCATATGAGAGATGCTCCAGTCCTCAGATCATCTTTGTGGCCACCTCCAGACTTGTTCCTGTTGGTGTTTGCTAGCAATATCTGACCATATGTACTTGAGTCCTGCATTTATGGGGTTTTGAATGAACAGGAATTAGAATCATCTTGGAATTATGAAGTATCTCTAATTTAAGCATCTCTCCCTGGAGTTGTGATATCAACAGAAATTAATCTGGTTCCCTGGGGTGTCTCAGACAGGCAAAGCTGTGGGATGCCGCCTAGAAAGGACATGTAGATGCTGGGGAGACAGACGGATGTTTGCATGGCAGGCAGGCTGTTATTGCCAGCCAACACCAGCTGGTCTCAAACAGGATCTGCTCGTGATTTTGCAGTTCCGTTTGAGCCTCTTAAAGGCTTAGCTGCTTTCACAGGAAGGGCTGTCCCTGTTTTTACTCCCCTGAACACACTGCAGACCTGTGCTCCGACCAGCTCTTTAGGTGACAAAGAAGCAGGAAGAGAGGTGGAACAGTCTCACATCAGCTCTTCAAGTTTGTGATTTCTGTGATCGGGGGCAGAAAATACTCAACAAAATCCTAGAATCACCAGGTTGGAAAAGACCCATCAGATCACTGATTCCAACCATTCCTATCAGATACTAAACCATTCCTTACATCCTCTTACACTCCCCATCTTTGCAGGCTTTGAATTAGGATCACCACGCTCAGCAGCACTTCTCAGGCACCTCATGCCTTGGCTGTTGGAGGTTCCTTTTGTGCCAGTATTTGTGGAACAAGCTGGCCCTCTGGGGCTGGTTCTTACCTCTGCTGACTTTGCAAACATCAGGCAGACACAAATGTTTGCCCAGCAAAGCATGTGTGAGATCTGCTCTGCCCTGCTCTAAGCAGTGAAGACATTGCGTGCTCAGCAACGTGAGTGCGGGAAGTGGTTCTCCCTGCACCTGCTGAAAGGGAATAGGGAGAGGTTCACGACGGACACCGCTGCTCAGAGATCTCTGCACTTTCACGTCAGCCATCCTGCAAACTTTCATTCCGGGAAGTCACCCTGGAGAAACTCAGATCTCCTCTGCTGTTTTTCTCCCATCCAGCATCCCTGGAGTCTAATACAAAAATATTGTCATGTTACTCCCCTTTTAAAAGATGCATCCCTCCAAAACCATTTGCAAACACGAGTGCTAAGCCCACTCTCCTCAGTGAAGCAAGAAGGAACATGTTACTACTTAGAGATGCTTTGGCCTGATGGACATCCATATTCAAGTATTTGGCAGCCCCTTTGATTTGAGCCTATACTATATTATTTGGAGACCTTATTGCTCTCTACAACTACCTGAAAGGAGGTTGTGGAGAGGAGGGAGCTGGGCTCTTCTCCTAAGTGACAGGGGACAGGACGAGAGGGAATGGCCTCAAGCTCCAGTAGGGGAGATTCAGGCTTGACATCAGCAAAAAATATTTCATGAAAAAGGTCATTGGGCACTGGCAGAGGCTGCCCAGGGAGGTGGTTGAGTCACCCTCCCTGGAGGTGTTTAAAAGATGGGTGGAAGAGGTGCTGAGGGACATGGTTTAGTGTTTGATGGGAATGGTTGGACTCGATGATCCGGTGGGTCTTTTCCAACCTAGTGATTCTATGATCCTATGATACACACACCCTCATGGGAAGAGGCCTCAGCTGCTCATGGTCTCTTTTAGGGAACATCTGAAAGATGTTTCCCTGACCTCAAAAGGCAAATAGATGCAAAGTGAAGTTGGAAAAGATGCAGGAAAATGAGAAGCTCAAAGTTCTGTGCTGGCCTTCACATCACTAGGTAGACGAGGACTCATGAGGTTGGAAGGGTTTTGACAGAGGACTATAGATCAATGTGAAGCGTGGACAGAGAGAATAGGCTCACCATCTCTGTCTGTACAAGGATTACAGGACCTCAGATGAAACCAGAAATTACATGTCCAAAACAAACAAAAGGAGCTGGTTCTTCTTCCAGTGTATAATTAAACTGTGGAACTTCTTGCAGCAGGATGTTGTAGATGTTGAAAATTGGTGGGAGTTCATAAAGCAGCTGGATAAATTCATGGAAGAAAAATTCACTAGGGGTAATTAAATATGAAAATACTGTCTGTGGCAAAGGAAGCCACACATTGTTGGAAGCTGACTGGATATTTTGGGGATGTATCCCGAACTTTTTGCTTTTCTAGACACCTCTTCTCTAAATACCCACAATCAACCTTGGCCAAAGACAACTCACTGGGATGAACGGACCTTGATGGCCATTCGTATGGTCCCACATTTTTCTATCTGGATACTTGATGGTAGGTTAGGGCCTTATTACTTTGTAGGTCTCAGAACTTATAAGGATGCTGTGGGTATTTTTGTGGTAAGCTGTAGGAACGTCTCCTGTGTTCTGGTGAATATGATACTAAGATTAACTACTAGCCAGAGGTTTTGTGCAGGTAAAGGGTAAGTCACCTCCAGAGAGACTACATATAAATGGCTTAGAAACTCTGCCATCCCTTGTGCTTTTGATATTCTGTGCTCACCCTACTCTTCAAATCTTCCAATACCAAGCCAAAGAACTCCTTAAGCTGCATCTGCAGATCAGCTGTGGATCCTTTACAGTGAGCCTCTCTGGATTCAATGGCAACCAGCTGCTGTAGATAGATTTAATTGCTTCTAAATTGGAGTTTAGGCACCTGCATCAAGGCTGGTTGTGATGGACATCTAATTAGTTTCTTGATCCTAATCCACAAGAGTAATCTCAGCAAGGCTTAGACCAAGTGTTCTTATTTCTTTGTTGGCAGTTTAGAGCAAGTCATTGTTCTACAGCTGAGGAACGTAAGAGAAGACGATGTTGCCTTCTTCCCCAGATTTGTGTGGATCATCAGCACCAAGCAGACCACTCAGAACCTTTGGGACCTGTAGGCACTTACCTCTCCTTAAATCTGCTTAGCCTGAGTGCTGCAGTACTAGTAAAAGATAAATATGCACCTCCTTCCCAGTGCCCATACCTCTGTGTCCATGTCATCTCCTCTCTGTACAGTCAGGCAGAGATGCAATTATGGGAGCTGATCTATCTAAAAAAGAGGTAGATAACAACAACAACAGCAAGTGTGGTTGTTTTGGAAGCTGCACTGGTTGCAGCTGAGAGGACAACACAGTTGCAGTATGTGGTGATGGGTGGAGAAGATGAAGCAGGCAGCGATACCTTCAGCATGTTTTTCTGTGAAGACTTGGTTCTGTGAAGCCACAAACAAGACATGCTGGCGTTTGCATGATGCTTTTAGCAAGTGGGTTGGTTTGTATGCAGGCTGTTGTGATCTCTGGCTCCAGGTCCCTTTAACAGGATTTGTACTTCAGACAAGAAGAATGACAGCTTGAGGTAAGTGTTGATTTCTTTGTAAAACTGTCTTTCAGGGGGGAATGCAGGGAAATCAGCTGGGATAGAAATTGTGACCCTAAATTAAGGACGTGACTGGGTCACGAACTGTACTGTGCACTGTCTGTGGTCCATGCTAGCCCAGTTCAACTTGGTGACCTTTAAAGGCTGAGCACATTCCCTTCGGACATCAGTGGGTGACCTACTGAGGCAAAAAAAGAGGTGTCTGTGCCTGGGAAGCTCTAGGCTGTTGAGTCTCCCCATGTGGAGCCTGGCTGTCCTCCCATTTCCCACAGATCACAAGGGAAGAGGGAAGTCACGATGCCAGCACTCGCTGTTTTGACGGCTACAAGTCTCTGCTTTGCTGCAGCTGCAAATTAACATCAGCTTCCCCATCTGGCTTCCCTCTGCAAGGCCAAGTAGAACATTTTGTGCCAGAGGTAGCCTGGGACAAGCTGAAGTGTGCACCTGGCTGAAAGCTGCCCTGTTGAGAGCCAAAAGTGAGAGGTGACTTTGTCCACAGGGTAAGACACGAGGCTGGTTAGTTGCCCTTGTGACTGCTCTTGCAGATGTGCAGCTGGAGGGTCTGAAGTATGGAGGTGAGGGTACAAAGACAGGGTGAGATTTGGAGGGGAAGAGTAATTTTTCTCAGGCCTTGGTGTCCGCGCTCTGGGTGACATAATCCCACTGAAGGCACTGAGTCTCTGTGCTGCCTCTGAGTATCACGAGGGAAGCCACAACTGGGCAGCATTGAAGGTGGTGGCTCTTATATCTAGAGGCTAGTGCCAAGTACTCTACTGGGACACACCAGCTGCAGATCAGTGGAGATCTGTCATAGAATCACAGGGTCATTGAACGGTTTGGGTTGGAAGGGAACTTAAAGATCACCCAGTTCCAACTGCCCTGCCATACACCTTCCACTGGATCAGGCTGCTCAAAGTTTCATCCAATCTGACCTTGAACACCTCCTGGGGTGGGGCATCTACTGGCTCTCTGGACAATGTCCTCTCCTTTAAGCAGACAATCAAACGCTTTGATTCAGTAGTCACCTTTCCAAGAGATAAAAGGAAACATTTCTGCCTAAACCTCTGATATCTCTCTTCTATTGTTAAGACAAGAAACCCTGCAATTTCTACTCATTAACTTTGGATGCAGGGATAGTGTGCTCGCTGCTTGTTGCAAATATGCTGTCAATTAGCCTATTATGAGCTAAAGGACATTATTGTGTCTCAGATGCATGAAGTTCATAGGTTGCATTCAGAGCTGTCTAATAAGAGATGGAAATTTGGAAAACCTGCAGGCTGCAACAAAAAGTGTTGCATGTAACGTACTTTAAAGTTGAGATATCGGGAACCTTTGTAGGACAAGGGGTGACCCAGCATGCAGAACTGTGGGTTTATATGGGCCCAAGTGGGAGCGTCACCAGGCAGCATGAAATATTCTTAGACTGGAGGTTTTATCAGCTTTATCAGGAGATGGACACCATGAAGAGAGGACTTGAGAGTCCAGGATCCAGAAACGAGGTTGTGGAGAGGAGGGAGCTGGGCTCTTCTCCCAAGTGACAGGGGACAGGACGAGAGGGAATGGCCTCAAGCTCCACCAGGGGAGGTTTAGGCTGGACATGAGGAAAAAATTTTTCACAGAAAGGGTCATTGGGCACTGGCAGAGGCTGCTCAGGGAGGTGGTTGATTCACCTTCCCTGGAAGGGTTTAAGGCACGGGTGGACAAGGCTCTGAGGGTCATGGTTTAGTGTTTGATAGGAATGGTTGGACTCGATGATCCGGTGGGTCTCTTCCAACCTGGTGATTCTACGATTCTCTTCTCTTTAGCATGTTTAATGTATCCTCTGCCAAGTTGTCCTAAGGAGACATTTGAAGCTGGTTTAAATGCATTTAATTATAACAAGTTAAGTCATCCCTTGAGTTCACTGTGGTTTAGATGTGAACTTTGTGTTGCTTGGTCCATGCCCAGCCAGGACATCTTGGGCAGAAGTGCTACGTCGTGGCAGGCACTGCTTCATACTTATGTACAAAGACTTTCCATTGGGATTAATTTCATAGAATCATAGATTGGTTTGGGTTGAAAGGAACCTTAAAGATAGATCATCCAACACCAATCCCCCTGCCATGGGCAGGGACACCTCCCACTGGATCAGGTTGCTTAAAGCCCCATCCAAGCTGGCCTTGAACACCTCCAAGGATGGAGCAGCCCCAACTCCTATGGGCAACCTGTGACAGGGCTTCACTACCCTCTTCTTCCTGATCTCTGATCTAAATCTCCCCTCTTTCAGCTTAAAACATTCCCCCTTCTGTCCTATCCCTGTACTCCCTGATCAAGAGACCCTCTCCAGCTTTCCTGTAGCCCCTTTTAGTACTGAAAGGCTGCTATAAGGTCTCCACCGTGTCTTTTCTTCTCCAGGCTGAACAACCCCAACTCTGTCAGCCTGTCCTCATCTAAGAGGTGCTCCAGTTGTACTGATCACATCTGTGGCCCCTACTTTAGCCATAGAAATGTCAGGTATTGAATCTAAATATTGTCCAGGGTCAGAAGATGGGTTGAAGCTTGAGTCATTGCTGGGCCACCTTACTGTGATGTGTGTGGAGAAGGTTTTCCTTGCAGCATCCAAGCCAAGTGTCTCATGTGCCGCTGGTTGCTTGCTGTGACCTGAGTTTGTCCATAAATACAACTTGCCCACCCCTGGGATCGCTGCCTGTGCTGCTGAACCCAAACAGCAGCCAAAGGTCACAGTCTCAGTCCTCAAGTGTCTCAAAGAGGAAGTGCTGTACATGCTGAAACTGTCTCCATGACAGAAAACCAAGAAAAATCCTGCAGATGGTGGCTAAACAGTCTGACCTTAAGTAACATAGGCCTGCCAGCTTTAAGAGAAAGCTAAATGCCATATTTGGGGTTGGGAAGGCAACTGAGGGAAGGAACAGTTTTAGCTTGCAGAAGAGGTGAGGGGCAGATCCCCAGCTGCCTAGAAGAACAGATGTGTCTCCATTCCATATGGTGACAGGACAACTAATGGTGTGCGGGTCCCCTGCAGAGCATGTATGTGCCCCATGTGTGCATTGCCAGGACCTCTGGGAACACTGGCCTGGGGGTCGTTGGTCTCCCAGCAGTTGGATGTAGCTACCGAAGCCGTCCTGTGGGTAAAAATATGGTCCCTGGATTGAGACCAGGAGCACACTGAGCACGGTGACAACTGTGAGCTGCAGCTTATTATGGGCCCTGATAGAATAACCTGATCAGTGCTACAGACTAGGAGAAGTCTGTCTAGAAAGCTCCCTGGAGGAGAGGGACCTGGGGCTGTTGGTTGACAGTGACTGAACATGAGCCAGCAGTGGCCCAGGTGGCCAAGAAGGCCAATGGCATCTTGGCTTGGATCAGAAATGGCATGGCCAGCAGGTCCAGGGAGGTTCTTCTCCCTCTGGACTCGGCACTGGTGAGACCGCACCTCGAGTCCTGTGTTCAGTTCTGGGCCCCTCACCACAAGAAGGATGTTGAGGCTCTGGAGCGAGTCCAAGAGAAGGGCAACGAAGCTGGTGAAGGGGCTGGAGAACAGGCCTTAAGAGGAGCAGCTGAGAGAGCTGGGGGTCTTTATCCTGGAGAAGAGGAGGCTGAGAGGAGACCTCATTGCTCTCTCCAACTACCTGAAAGGAGGTTGTGGAGAGGAGGGAGCTGGGCTCTTCTCCCAAGTGACAGGGGACAGGACGAGAGGGAATGGCCTCAAGCTCCATCAGGGGAGGTTTAGGCTGGACATTAAGAAAAAAATTTTTCACAGAAAGGGTCATTGGGCACTGGCAGAGGCTGCCCAGGGAGGTGCTTGATTCACCTTCCCTGGAGGGGTTTAAGGCACAGGTGGACAAGGCTCTGAGGGTCATGGTTTAGTGTTTGATAGGAATGGTTGGATTCGATGATTCGGTGGGTCTTTTCCAACCTGATGATTCCATGATTCTATGATTTTGTGCCCAAAAGCACCAAGGGACTCAAATGAGGCTTGCAGGAAGCACAGCTCAGAGTAGACATGGCTAGTCTGTTCCAGGGAAATAATATAGACAGGAGCTTGTGGCATTTAGCCTTGACACCAGAAATTGCTTCCCAGAGAGGTGGCTTTGGCAGTATGGAGTAAGTTCAAATTAATTACATCATTTGTAGCTTGTTCAAGGGGCGTGAAGAATCTATTTGACCTTTTGTAATGAAAAAGTCCACAGCCTTGTTTCACAGGGTAACACGGGAAGGTCTAAGCCCTTGAGAAACTACTTATGCTCAACAAATGTGACTGGCCAGATGGATAGTTGACCTGCAAGGCCCTCTTTTTGAAAGAGAGATTGAAACCGGGTAATTAGATGTCCTGACGTGGCTTTATTTGGGGGTTTCCGTGTGTTTTCTTGCAATGGGAGCAGTAACAGTGGGAAGGGCATTTCCCAGCAGGTGATGGGAACAGTCCATGACTCCCTCTCCAGGGAGCAATCACAACCACCCTGTTGTTTTGGTTTAGAGGTGGATGAAGGCAGTATATGTGGACATAAATGTTCAGCTGGCCATGAGTGTCTTGGATAAAAAGAAAACCCACCAAGCCATGCTAAAAAGGTCTTGGAGATCTTGGTGGACAGCTAGTCGGACACTGGCTAGCAGTGTGCTCTTGCGGTGATGGGCCATAAATAACACTGTAATAGCGAGAGTGCAGGTGGAGAGAAGTGGTTATTTTCTTCTGCACAACACTGTGAGACAGATTGAGCTCCTGTGTCCCATTTTGGTCTCCCTGGTGAAAGATATTGTATTGGAGCAAGCCCAGGGAAAGCTGTTAAGATGCTCGTGGGTCAGGGTTTGTTCAGCCAGCAGAAAGGTAGGGCAAGATGGTAACTTCTTGCTGTTTAGAACTACCTCATGGGAGACTGTAGAGATGATAAATAAGACTTGTCTTGGAGATGGGCGGTGGAAAGACAACATGTAGAGGGTACAAGCTGCAACGTGGGAAATTTCAATTAGGTCCGAGGACGGAATTCTTCCCCATGAGGACGGTCAAACACTGGAGCAGGGCACCAAGAGGTGGGGGAGTTCATGTCCTTGGAGATATTGAAAACTCAGTTGGAGAAGGTCCCAAGCAACCAGAGTTACCTCTTAGAGCAGATGGTTGGACCAGAGACCTCTAGAAGCACCTCCCAACCCAAAACGTTCATTGACTCTAAGAGTATATGTGAGTATATGTGTTTACAGACAGTAAACATCATAGATACACATCCCAGAGGTGGTTACTGTGTGATCTGACGTACCTCCTGGAGTTATCTGTACCACCATCACTGTGCAGTGCTCCCTGATCTGTTAGCAAATGTGGAGTACAAAGGAGTGACTAACTACTGTAGTAACAGCTTCTCAAAACAAACAGTGATTTTCACTTCTTTTCACTTAATACTCCTTCACGGTTTTTCATTATTCTCTTGTTCTGACTAGCCTAAAGTGTGAAATGTTGTTGTGTCCCTCCTGGGCCCCTTTAATTGTGTCACCAGCCTATTCAAGCATAAGTTTTTATCTGGCACTGTGGCTAAGGGATTTGGAGGAGAGGGTGAGAGGGGAAGCGACTGCCATGTGTCTTGGCAATTCTGCCCCCTCCAGCAACAGTAGCAGGAGAAAAAAACCTGGCTCTCCTTGACTTGTGCTCCGCTCCTTTCTCTCATCTTCATTCACTTCATCCTCTCTCCTGAGGGAAGTCACCAACTCTTCAACCTATGGGAGAAGCTTGAGCCTGCTCTGGCTGCAAGGCATCATGCAATGCCCTCAGATGAATCCTCTGCATTTCAGCCTGCAAACTCAAAAAACTCCTCCCATAGGCACCAAAGGCTTTTCCAAGCCCATGAAAATCCTCGGCCACTCTCCACATTAGGGATGAGACTGCTGTTCCTTTGGTGCAGGAATCACACAGAATAACCAGGTTGGAAGAGACCCACCGGATCATAGAGTCCAACCATTCCCATCAATCCCTAAATCATGCCCCTAAGCACCTCATCCACCCTCACCTTAAACACCTCCAGGGATGGTGACTCAACCACCTCCCTGGGCAGACTATTCCAATGCCTAACCACCCTCTCCATGAAGAATTTTTTCCTTACCTCAAGCCTAAATCTCCCCTGGTGGAGCTTGAGGCCATTCCCTCTCGTCCTGTCCCCTGTCACTTGGGAGAAGAGCCCAGCTCCCTCCTCTCCACAACCTCCCTTCAGGTAGTTGTAGAGAGCAATGAGGTCTCCCCTCAGCCTCCTCTTCTCCAGGATAAACACCCCCAGCTCTCCCAGTCGCTCCTCATAAGATTTGTTCTCCAGTCCCTTCACCAGCTTTGTTGCCCTTCTCTGGACTCGCTCCAGAGCCTCAACATCCTTCTTGTGGTGAGGGGCCCAGAACTGAACACAGGACTCGAGGTGCGGTCTCACCAGTGCCGAGTACAGGGGGAGAAGAACCTCCCTGGACCTGCTGGTCACGCCGTTTCTGACACAAGCCAAGATGCCATTGGCCTTCTTGGCCACCTGGGCCACTGCTGGCTCATGTTCAGTCACTGTCAACCAACACCCCCAGGTCCTTCTCCTCCTGGCAGCTTTCCAGCCAGGCTTCTCCTAGTCTGTACCTCTGCTTAGGGTTGTTGTGCCCCAAGTGCAGGACCCGGCATTTGGCCTTGTTAAACCTCCTGCCGTTGGTCTCAGCCCAGCTGTCCAGCCTGTTCAGGTCCCTTTGGAGCCTCCTAACCCTCCAGCAAATCAACACTTCCACCCAGCTTGGTGTCATCTGCAAACTTGCTAAGGGAGCACTCGATGCCTTCATCCAAGACGTTGATAAAGACATTAAACAGGACTGGACCCAGGACTGAGCCCTGGGGAACCCCACTTGGAACTGGCCTCCAGCTGGATTTAACTCCGTTTCCCACCACCCTCTGGGCCCGGCCAGCCAACCAGTTTTTCACACAGGAGAGTGTGCGCCCGTCCAGGCCAGAGGTGACAGTTTCCGAAGCAGAATGCTGTGAGAAACTGTGTTAAAGGCTTTACTAAAGTCCAGGAAGATACATCCACAGCCTTTCCCTCATCCAAGAGTTTAGTCACTCGGTCATAGAAGGCGATCAGGTTAGTTTGGCAAGACCTGCCTTTCATGAACCTGCGTTGACTGGGCCTGATCACCCAGTTCTCTTGCATGTGCTTCTTGATAGCACTCAAGATCACCCGCTCCATGACTTTCCCTGGCACTGAGGTCAGACTGACAGGCCTGTAGTTCCCTGGATCCTCCCTGCACCCCTTCTTATAGATGGGCACAACATCAGCCTCCAGTCCAGTGGAGCTTCCCCAGTCTTCCAGGACTGTTGGAAGATGATGGAAAGGGGTTTGGCCAGCACATCCGCCAGCTCCTTCAATACTCTCGGGTGAATCCCATCTCGCCCCATAGACTTGTGGGTGTCTAGTCGGGCTAGCAAGGCTCTGACCACCTCCTCTTGGATCTTGGGCGCCTCATGTTGCTCCTCTACCTCCAGGGTTTGTACACAGAGGGAACAACTTACTTTACAATTAAAGACTGAGGCTAAGAAGGCATTAAGTACCTCAGCCTTTTCCTCATCTCCTGTCAGTGTTGTTCCTTCTGCATCCAGGAAGCTGAGCCCTTTCTTGCCTTGGGAATCTCTCGTTTCTGGAAAGCCCCCAGTACAAAGAAATGATAAATATAAGAAAAATGGCAAGCTGAGATTGCAGATTTCTCAGGATTGTCACTATTATTGCATCACTGACAATGTCATTAAAGACTTCTAACAGAGATTAACCTATCTTTCCCTTCTTTTGTCACAATGTCACCAATACCTGCAACGGTAAGAGTCTAGAGTGACGGGATTTCCATTCTGTACCTCAGGTCTACCAGTGCCAATAAATGGTTCAGGGGTGCTGCAGGAAGGATAGATTGTGTAGAGACCACCTTGAATGTGTTACTTCCCAAGATTCACACAGCTGATGGTGGTGGGTTACTGTACCCCAACCTGTGCTGCATTTGTACGTGTGAAATCATTGGCCAGAGTTGTAAATCCTTGGTCCTGAGATCAGGAAGAAGTAGACTTCTCTCATCTTAGAAACATAGCTTAGTGGGACATGGTTAGCAGATGACTTTGAAGAGGTCTGGGCTGTAAGAGTGTGAGTGTAGTCAACACTAGAAATTTCTTGGAAGTGTAGGTTTCTTTTATGTCCTCACTGGCTACAGAAATATATATTTTCATAACATTTTTGCTTCAGGATGTGCCAAATTTGAGTGCTTCCAGTCTCAAACGTGGACCCCAGGACCCAGCAGTGCAGACCGGACTTGCCGTGACTCTAGCCAGTTTTAAAGCTGGTATTTCAAGCTGAGCATTGAGGATTTTTCAGACTGTGGGGGCAGAGATTTCAAGGGGTAAAAGAAGGTGTCCAACCAGATTTAGGTCTACCCAGGCCATTCGTTTGGATGGTTCCTTGGACTGCTTGGCTGATGGGGCAGTGAAGCTTACAGAGGACAGTCCAACAGCCTGGAGATAATGTGAATTGGGATAACACCTGCAATGAGCTGCCCCAGAGCCTCAAACTGCTAAGTTTATCCCAGTAATTGACTAGGAGATATCAGAGAGACTTTTGTAAAAGCCTTGAGTTCATCAAGCCCTCTGTCTGGGTAACCTGGGATCCTGATTGCAAATCTGCAAGTCTGGCTCCCTGGAAATATGGAGAAGACAATTTTAAGGATTTCCTTACACCGCCACATGAACCAGCAGTCAGGTTGCCAACGGTGATTTGTTTTGTCTGGTGGAAACATCTCCATACCTGTGTCCATCAGAGGTTCACTGAATGCAACGTGTTTTCTGTGAAACGTTCAGTGTTCCATAAATCTGCACATTTTGATGGGGAAAAAATGCTTGTATGGAAAATTCTCAAGTAGCTTGCCTACGTCAGCCTGGTGTGAAGCACACATGTGAGTGGGGAAGTGTTGAGAAACACCACGGTGTCACACTGTCCATCCTGTCTCTTGGGTGTAACCTCATCCCAGACTTGAATAACCTGTTGCTCTTGGCTAAAGGCTTTGACTTTCTGCCCCTGCTTCCAGCTCCCCATCTCTACTGAGCTTGTTTCCAAGGATATCTGCCATGCAGATAACTTAACCTTGGTCTCCTAAGGAAACATAACTTCTGTGAACACACTTTGCATGTGTATGGAAGAGATGTCTGGCTTCATTCATGTCCTTCTCTACTTCAACTTCTGTTGAAATGTTTGACCTACTCCCACCAGACCTCATAGCAGAAGAGTCATGGATATAACGCTTCTGTAAATTTGCAGTAAACTTATACCAGAGTCTGACCACAAGGCACAAGTTCACATGGAGGCACTGGACATTATCAGCTTTGTTGCACATTGAATGCCTTGTTCTTGCTTCCTTTCTCCTTTTGTGCCTGCAGAGTGGATCTGAGTGGGCTAGGGAAGGTCTAGAGACTTCCTCCATATCTGGAAGAAAGAAATTGCAGTCTTGGGTCTCTTTTGTCTCCTGTGCGGGGTCTGTAGTAGGTCTCCCCAACTATCAGTCAGGCTGGGTCACTTCTCTTCCCCATCTGGATATTCCTCAGCAGAGCAAAGATCTGGTGACAGCTGCCAGGAAGCTGCCCTCCAGATCCCATGTTGGCCTCCAAAACCCTCTGAGGTTCTGCAGCTTTACAAAAGGAGGCGATGTTCATGTTTCATGTTAATGAAGCACTCCTGGCTTAGCCAGCTGGAAGCCTACACTGTGGAAACAACAAACATTCCTGCTTGAAAATTCATGCACTCCTCGAGGGATTGCAAGGAGGCACCAGGAGTAACCAGCTCACACATTTGAAAGCCATAAGTGAGTCCTTCCTCCTTTTTCCTGACAAGCGTGGCATTCAGCTGAAGTTTTAGGCTTAATTTGTCCTTTTGCATAAAGCACCAGACTAGAGGCTAGAAGGTTTATGGGATTCTAGTGTGTACATTGCATCATAAAACCTAGATTGCCCTTCTAATTGAGCAACTCCAAGAATGGGCTTTTGGAAGGAGGCCAAGGATCAGGACACTCCTGATGACAGGGTGTGAGCTGGCAATGTCCCTTGTCCCCACCTGTCCTCAGGTGGATAGAAGGTGTCAATGCAGAAATGACGTGTTCTCTGGCATCTGATGAAAACCTTTGAATTCTGGCATCCAGACCCTGCCCTGCTTGTAAAACAGCTACCGTTGCCACCAAAATTAAGACCCATATAATGCCTGCACCTGCAAGGGAGGTCTGGATCAAGCTCCAGGACTCACTTCCCTCAAAGATGCCAAAGTCATTTTAGGATGGAGTCCATAGAGTGGTTCCACTCTGCTGGTTTATGTGGGCTGAATGGTGACTCTGCTGCCAGCAGCGTCCCTAGAGTCCTGCAGGAAAGAAGGATTTTGTAATGAAGTAGCAAGCCCTGGTGCAGACAGCCAGGGATATCTTTGAAGAATATCCTGGTGCTGCCAAGCCAGCTCTGCACCTGCTTCTTTTTGCTGTTGGCAGCAAACTCCAGCCTCCTGGGACTACAAGCTTTCATTTGCCTCTTTGTTTTGCTTTGTAGCTCCATGTTCAATGCTGTTCTGGGCTGATTGGACTGTTCTCTGACCCTGCTCTTCTGGAGCCATGACACATCTGCTCCTTGTGCTCCTGATTTTGAATAGGAGTCCCCTCCCAAACACTAAAATATGCAGCTGCTGACAGTGCCAAAGACGCTTTCACAACCTCTTGCGTGACAGCAGTGGACGTGAGGAAAGGTGATGATGTCAAGCGTGGTTGCTGCAGCAACTTAACATCAGGGTGCGTGTGTCCTTTCCAAGAATGCAGTTGTGATGCAGACCTGACATGGAGTCGGAGCTGGAGCCCTTGGATGAGCTGAGCGAGACCCAGATGGTGCTGGGGTTGTTTGGAGACAGATACGGGTGTGTGTTCCATCCTGAACGACTCCCTCCAGTGCACGGCTGTGAACACAGGGAAAGGATTTCCAGAGAAGTGCTCAATGTGCTGGGTAGTGATGGGATTTCTACAACAGTCCAGCCTCGCCCTCAAGAATGAAACATGGGGATCAGCGCAGATCAGGAGGAGGTGAAATGTAAGAAAAAGCCACAAAGGAATTTGAGGGGAATGATGGGAATCCATGAAGAATGGTATAATTAAAGGTCTGATCCTGCTGATACATGCCACTTCTGGGAGTGGCCACCAACTAACCGAGGTGTCAGTGGCATTTGACCATCAAACATTCAGTTCCTTGCTGAGTTGATTTGACCAAGCAGGGAGACCCAGTGGTGGAGGGAAGGTGACAGGCTGCTCTTGCAGCCCTGATTCATGTCAAAAGCAGAATGGAGACCTCTATCTGATTAGAAAAGCTTTAATTGAAAAAAAAGTTAAAGGAGAAGCAGAGTTGCCCAGCAAGGTGTCACTGAGCTGGTTACTGAGGTTGCAGCAGCTCACCAGAGGATGGACCTGTCTTGGGACTAAGGGAGAAGATCCCAGTGGGATGGGCAAAGAGAGACCATGGAGTAGTAGAGACCAGTGCTCTCTTCTCCATGGAGGTTTGAACTTTCAGGTGTAGAAGATGGTGGGCACAGGGAAGCCAGTAAGTGCTGATCAATAGCATAATTAAACCATCCTCTGCAATCTCCTTGCCAGATCCCTGAGCAATAGATGTGCAGAAAGGTAGCTCATCACATTGCTGTGTCTGCCAGAGCTTGGAAGGGCCAGCTGGTGCGGCTTTTCTTCTTCTATGTGCTACTAACTGGGACTTGTGGGGACCCAGTTGCAGAGCTCAGTTGTTCATACAGGACAAAGTCTGGCTCGGTCTTGGCTCTGTGTTGGCTGAGGTGAGAGGGTGATCACTGCCCGTCTTTCTCAGGGAATGGTCTGGGGAGCCCAAGGGACTAACCTTTATGCTTTATGCTTTAACCTCACCCTCTTTTCCTCTGCAAAAAGTACCCTCGTTCCCTTCTGCTCTCTTCCCATATGCCAGACACAGGAGGTTGCCTTGATCACAAGACATGAAGCGGAAGGAAGACAGCAGCACTGTGGCCCTGCTATTAGCAGTGTTCGATGCTCATGGGATGATCCCTCTGTGCAGCAGATCCCTTTTCTGTCACATCACAGAATCACTAGATTGGAAAAGACCCATTGGATCATTGAGTCCAACCATTCCTATCAAAGAGATCATCTCAGCCTTGTTTCTCCTTACCTTCGCCCTTTCCCATGGCCACAAGGGTCTCCTCCCTCCACTGTAGCAGGCCCTTCTGAGAGCAGATTTATCTCTCTAATCTGGCAAGACACGCTCGGACTGTCCAGAGGCAAAGAGGACAGGGGTGGGAGGGAGAACGCTCTTCTAAAGCATGGAATTATTAATTTAACTCATCACATCTGCTAGACTTGGCCCTTAATCTGAAAAGGTACCAAAATGCTCTCTTGCACCACGCATTCTTGCACAACCCAAACCCATCACCAGGCTCCCTGCTGGATAGCAGCCCAGAGGTATTTGTTGTGATTCAGTAATGCTCTCTGATGTGTGGGGTTTATTAAAAAATAAGCATGTGTTTTGAATTACCTGTGTAGAGCGAAGAGAGGTTTCAGCACTTCATTGCTTCACGACTCGCAGCTCAATTCTGGAGAAAGGGTGTATATCGAACACGAGAGGTGCATCAAAACATTAGTCAACAGGCTTGTCAGGTAGTCTTGAGTTTTAAGTCACCCATTCCACTAGGATCCCAAAGGAAAACATCTAAAGAAATCCTCTACCTTCCAAGCACACAAAGGCAACGGGCTGGAAGGGCTTTTTCAGAATTCCTCTAGCCAGATATTGTTCTCTTTTTTAATGGCAAAAACATATTATGAAGGCAAGCGATCCCGTGTTTCTTGGTGAGCAAGGATAATTAGATCGCCGTAACTATATGCTGTGAAGTGCTCTTGCTGCTATAAATAAAGGTCAAACGCAAGGCACTTCCTGCTACTTTTGCTGACACGTGGCTGCCATTTAGTGATTCATAATCTCTACACATGGCTTGGCAAACCGACGGGGTTTTTTTTTTCAATAGGAGCTGTTTTCCACTTGTGCAAGCACAACAAAGGATTTAAAGGGACCTGCTTCGATCTACCTACACAACCAGCAAGTTTCAGCAGAAGGTAAGACAGACAAGTAGGACCGTGAACTGTAAGCTGAACTATGCAGAAGAGGGGGATGATCCTCCACTAGCTCTTAGGGGTCTTCAAGCTGAAAAAAGGTTAAAGCTATGCCTATTTTTATATTTGTCATAGAATCATCGAATGGCTTGAGTTAGAAGAGACCTCAAGGATCATCCAGTTCCAACCTCCCTTCCATAGATCAGGCTGCTCAAAGCCCCATCCAACCTGGCCTTGAACACCTCCAGGGGTGAAGCATCCATGACTCCCCTAGACAATCTGTTCCAGGGCCAAACCACCCTCACAGGAAAAAAATTCTTCATAATATCTAGTCTAAATCTCCCCTCTTTCACCTTAAAATCATTCTCCATGTCCTCTCCCTGCACTCCCTGGCAAAGAGGCCCTCCCCAGCTTTCCTGTAGGCCCCCTGTTAACTACTGGAAGGTTGCTACAAGGTCTCCATGAAGCCTTCTCTTCTCTAGGCTGAACAACCCCAACTCTCTCAGCCTATACTCATTTATATACCATTTTTCTTTGTATATCATACTGCCTTGTACAACTGCACAAACACTGATATGACTGAGCAGCAGAGGGGGAAAACGGATGCCGGGAGATAAGAAAACGTGACAGTGTTTGGAGAGGATTGTAGTGGGTTGTGGTCATCTGGTCCACAGGCTGGGCTTTAATTGTGAGATAGACTCTAATGAGATTAATTTCATTATCTCGACAGGAATAGGAAAATATTGTACATGGTTTAAGCACCTTTCCATGCTGGGTCTCTTCTGTGGTTTGTATGATGCCTTGGTAGCAGGAATATCGCGGCGGTCTTGAAGTATTGAGGCAATTACAAAAGGTGAAAAAGACTTTTCATGTTTGGGAAGACAACTGGGCTTTATGTGCTTGTTTCATCAAACAGGCATTCATAATACAAAATATTTGTTTAAGTTGTGTAGGATCATGGTTATTTAATTTGAGACAGCTTTTCTCTCTGTGCAAGATTCAAACATGAAACATTAGGATTTAGAGAGCTGCTAGTATTCCGATGTTTGGTCTAAATGCAGAGAAGAGAAATTACTTCTTTAATGCACTCTCTCCATTTCTTAGACCACATTAGAGAACTGCCTCATCTCTTATTTTGGTTTGTTTTAATAACCTGATAAGAAGTTTCCAGATGGAGCTGAACTGGGATGTATGATCCGGGGTGTGTATCTGTGAGCAAGTATTTCCATGAAGGATCATCTTTTACCTTTGATGGTTGGCCCATTTTGTTTCCATTCCATAACCTATTTTTTTTTTTTTTTAATTTTGGTCTGTGTGTGTTTTCATGGAAAGTTCAGGGAAATGGCTTGAATTCTGTCTTTTGAGTGAATTCATCATACAGTCACTTCAGTGTTTGCATTAGAGCCCAGTTTAGAGTTTCCACTGTGCTGGGCACCATTTAGATGTGCTGCAAGAGCCAGTCCGTGCATGAAGATGTAACAGCTGAAGGAAACAGGAGGGGAAAAGCTGGCTGGGCAAGGGAAACCTGGAGTGAGCACCCGAGCAGGAGACTCCAACCGTCCACAGAATCATAGAATCACCAGGTTGGAAGAGACCCATAGGATCATCAAGTCCAATCATTCCTATCAAACACCGGTGCAACCAACCAAACACATGGTCCAACCAACTGAATCATGCTGCTGATGTCATTTATTAAGGTTGATTCCTCATGAGGAAGAGACTCAGCACCACACGGGTACCAGCCACTGCGGGTACACACAGGAGTAGTGAATCACCGATGCTGTTGAGCTGAGTCACTTGCATGGACAGAGACTTTTTCACAGAAAATGTTTCGCGGTGAACAAAAAATCCCACCAATTCAATAAAACAACCCAGCTCCCTTTTCAGTATCCTTTGACCGATGAAAGGAGCATTTTGCTCAGTCACATATCATCTCCTTCTGAGGCTCCGGTCTGGGTGCAGAGCGACCTGTGGTTTCCAGCTGGCAGAACAAAGGCTGGGGATCGTGTTTGCAGGCTGTTTGTTCAGCGTCCCGGTAACAGGACGTTGGGCACCTGGAAACTTTGGCATGAAACATTTGTATTTCATCATCTTTTTTTTTTCGTTTCTTCTGAATCCTAAAGCAACTGAGAAAGAAAAAAAAGTTTTAATATTCTTTCTTCTTTTAAACAAAAAAACACAAATTGTGCAAGGGCAGGGGTGAGAGGGAGGAATTTTCCTGAGGAGAAATTATCACCTGCTTGCTTAAAAGCTGCTTGAATATTGGCACAGAGGAGATAAGTGAAAGCAGTCTGTGGCTCTAGATACTGAAGGAGCACATGAGTGAGGTCTGGAAAATCCTACGTGCTAGGGATGGCGTGGCAAGGGAACGGCTGTCCAGTGTCTCAGCCAGAACAAGAACTAAGGGCCAGCAAATTAAATCAGTGGGATATGAGACCAGAGCAAACCAATGGAGAAGGATCTTCATGCAATGGGTAGCTGACCTGTAAACTTCTTGCTGAAGGATATTGTGGATACAAGATGGTTCAAGAGATGAATGGGCAAATTCATGGATGAGAGATCTACTGGGATTTACTAAGTTTACAACCCCTTCAGGCTTAAGAGATGCCTCGAGCTGAATTAAAAGGAGACTAGGAGAACAGGCCACCCAGGGAAATGGTGGAGTTTTCTTCCCTGGAGAGGTTCTGAAAACATGCAGATGTGGCACATCATGACATGGTTTAGTAGGCACAGTGGTGTTGGGCTGATGGTTGGACTGGATGATCTTAGAGGTCTTTTCCAACCTTAATGATTCTATGACTTTTGGGAAGAAGTATCGTATGTGTTTGATTCACCCTTTTGTGCCTGCTCATGGCCACTGGTTTTGTCTCTTTTTTTCATCTTGATGACTTGGAATAGCAGGAAGCAAAATGATCCAGTGTGTGATTGGAGCTGGGAACGGCATCCTTTGTCATGTGCGGTGGGAATATGTTCTCTACAGGTCTTAATGTAGGTAACCTCAGGTTTTGAGATGCCCTGAATGCTACCAGAGAGAACCTCATGAGGATGCTCTCATTTATCTTCCATTTCCTTTTCCAAGTCCTTTCCCACTTTTAGCTGTCCTTTTCCCACCAAAGCAGCTTCCCAAGCTGGATAAACCCTGGGCTAGAGCAATGTGGCTGGTTTTATGCTCTTAATGTGTCTCTACAGCACTGGGCAGCCAGCCTAGCATTTTGACCAAGATTTTGATGGCTTGTTATTACCAATTCCCTCCTTGCATTTCTCTCCCAGCAGCACTGGGTATTTTTAGCAGTTTTATTAAAGTCTTGTTTTGCTTTTCTTTTGGGGATTAGAAAAAGGGACCTACTTCCACACATGGGATTTGGCTGCCAGAGCCCTGCTAGTGCCTGTCGCCAGCTGCATTGTGCTGCTACCTTTCTCCTTCCCCACCTCTGAGTCAGGCAAACACATTCCGTCCTTCTGCGATTATATCCTAGAGATCTGAATGTCACAGCAGGCTGCTTGGTTTAACACAGGAAACATTTGTGCCTGCTATTTAAGAGAAATAAGTCGCTCAGGCTTCCCTGGGAACCAGCCTGTCAGTCGAGCTTGCCTGACTCCCCTGCTATTAAAATAAAATGTGGAAGAGTAAATGGATATGTGGCAAGTTGTGGAAGGGTAAAAAGCTAGCTGGGTATATTTCATATCCAAAATAAGTGCTCTTATGTAAAGAAGGAGCTAAATTTGAGTGCTTTTTCAGATAAGTTAGATGGATCATTATTCTTTTTGGGTTACTTGTGCAGCACTGCATCTTCACGCGCAGAACTTGGAGGCTGTCTGTAAAAAACCTTGTGGCTCAGCAGTTGTCATATTATGTCTGCGTGCAGGTTATACATAATACTTGCTCCCTGGGCCCCTTGGCACTAGTTTCTTCTGCTGCTTGTGGCTGTACCGAGGCTGCGTTCTCTATGATACCTCTTAGCCTATTTCTTCAGAGCTTTTCTCTTCACCCTAGGAGAGCCTTGGCTTCTCGTTTTGTACAGGTTATAGCACGGCTTATCTTCAAGACCCGGGACTTTTAAAGACTGCAGGTTATCTGTGGGGCAAGCTATTTTTAGGAAAAGCAGTACCAGGATGGGTCATAGCACTTGGCAGCATCCACGTGCAGAACACAAAGGCAGCCTCTGTGCTGGACAGCTTGCAAACTGGGCATCGTCAGGAGCTGAGAGACAGGCACAGCCAGACAGTGGGGCACGACAAAATAACAAGGGTGTTTTGGTCAGCGAGGACGGCTGCAGCCTGTGAGCAGGCATCTGTGGGCGTCACAGCGCCTGGAGTGAAGGCAGCGGAGGAGAGGCTGCTGAGACTGGGATGGAATCAGTGGTGGGAACAGAAGGGCTCCGAGATGGAATCAGTGGTGGGAACAGGAGGGCTCTGAGTTGTTCACTAGCCTGTAAAGGAAACATCCAAGCCAGTGAGATATTGGCTGGAAGAGAGATCTATTGGCTGGAAGTACTGCTGTCACCTGGCCAGAGCTAGAGATCAAAAATGAGATTTGTAGGACTAGTTTGCACTTTTTCCACTGTTCTCAGTGCAATTGGCACTGCTTGCACTTTCCTCTATTACCTGCTGTGAGATAAGGCAGGAGCTGCTCTGCTGTCATCAAGACTCCTCCCAGATTTCCACATTCATCCTTGTTCCTTTGTACCTGCCAAAGCTTCATTTCCTGCGTTCTTTGTGTTCAGAATACTTTGAGTGATTGCAGTTTCATGCACCCTGTGCTGAATTGGCAGCAAAGTGGAGGAAAGGTCCACAACTGCTTTTATGAGAAGGCACACTTGGTGAGCTAGGACTTCCCTGGGACTTAAGGATATAATAGAAGTATACAGAGTAGTGAGAGACTTGCAGAGAAGTCAACTGTTCACTGTGTCTTCTAATATAAGAACATGGGGGCATCAAATGAAGATAGCGAGCTCTAAGCAAATGAAAAATGTGTTCTTGACTTGGTTCCTTAGTGGAACTCCTTACTGCAGGGCTGTCAATATTAGCAGGCAAGCCCGTGAAAACAAAATCCTGCTAACTACAGATATGTCTATCATCTAATGAAGTCCCTGAGCAGGAAATAACTGGGAGCTTAGAGGGGTGAGTCTTGTTCTTCCACTTGCAGAGGCAGCATGCTGGCCTAGGATGATCTTCATTCTCAGCTGGGACTGTTGTTCTGCTGTTCCATTTTTCTGGCTCTTTATTTTTTTCACCTTTTATTCAAAGGCAACTCCTTTGTGGTGTGGCTGGGTTACTGCTGTCCTTCCTGTTGTCTCCCAAAGATGACTTTCTCCAGGATACTTCGAGAGATGTAGCAAGATCAGGAAAAAATATTTCATGGAAAGCGTCACTGGGCACTGGCAGAGGCTGCCCAGGGAGGCGGTTGAGTCACCTTCCCTGGAGGGGTTTAAGGGATGAGTGGACGAGGAGCTGAGGGACCCGGTCTAGTGATTGATAGGAATGGTTGGACTCGATGATCCAGTGGGTCCTTTCCAACCTAGTGATTCTGTGGTTCTATGAAGATGCAAGAGAAAAGAGCGTGTAATAAAAGCATGAACTGCTGAGGCCAGGTTCACTAATAGCCTTGTTCACCTGATGACGGTGGGGACCGAAGGTCCAGGAAGAGTTTGTCTCCTGTGCACTTTCTCTCTTTGGTACGGACAGATGACCTTGGCTGTACCAACTCAGGTTGTTGCCACTATCCATCCCAGAGAGACTTGCAGCACTTGTGCAGCCCACGTAAGGCATAGCAGTTGTCCAAACTCCTTCCCAAATGAGCCAGATGTTGTGTACTCCAAGACACGGGGGGATATCCCAGTGCAGGACAGCACACAGAGGTGTGTCGGTGCGGAGATGAGTGTGTGTATGAAACAGTGACATCTTTTCACTTGCTTTCTGCCTGTGCTCCAGGGAAAGTATTTCCAATTTTCCTTATCCAAATGAAACCAAAGGGGTGCTTTAGCTACTAGAACTCACAGAAATGGAACCGTGAAGGATTTTTCAATTTAGCAGAGATGCTTGCAGTAAGAATAAGTATCTGGGACTCAAAGCTTGACAGATACAAGCCAGAAATAGTGACATGTTTCAAGCATTCAGGGTGCATGCTACAATTTATTAAGGATTGCAATGGATCTTCCACAGACAGAGGGTTTTTTTGTTGTTGTTGTTGAGATTGGATACTTTTTTCAGCAGCAATACCCTTCCAGGAATACATACAATAACGTGTTAAAGCCTGTAGCTCTCAGGATATTAGAAGAGATTGTTGTTTGAGCTGTATCATCATAGAATGGTTTGTGTCAGAAGAGACCTTAAAGTCCATCCAGTTCCAACCCCCCTGGATCAGGTTGCTCCAAGCCCCACCGAACCTGGCCTTGAATATGTCCAGGGATGGGGCAGGCGTGACTCCTCTGGGCAACTTGTGCCAGTGCCTCACCACCCTCAAAATAAAAAGATTTTCCCGAAAATCTCATCTAAATTTCCCCTTTTTCAACATAAAACCGTTCCCCCTCATCCAGCCCCTGCGCTCCCTGATAAAGAACAATTCCCAGCTTTCCTGGAGCCCCTTTCAGTACTGGAACCTGCTCTAAGGTCTCCCTGGAGCCTTCTCTCCTCTAGGCTGAACAACTCTACTTTCTCAGCCTGCCCCCATATTGGAGGTTCTCCAGCCCTCAGATCATCTCCATGGCCTCCTCTGGACTCGCTCCAACAGATCCCTGTCCTCCCCATGCTGAGGACTCCAGAACTGGACACAGTACTGGAATCACCCTGCAAATCACCTTCCTGGAAAGCAATAAGAAAGAAAACACCTGCAAGGGGAATTTCAGGAGTTCTCCGCCTTACCTGGGCTTGCTTTTTACTAACAAAACAGGTAAGCCAGATGGTTTCTTCTGCATCTGGATTGTTTATCGTGACACAGAAATATTTATGACAGATCTCCCTGTCACTTAGACAAATGATGACTGAATAGCAAACGTCATTATTACTCATTCACACTAACTACTGCAGCTACGCTGGAATGAGTAGAAGGTCACAAGACTTTTTTAGCAAAGGGCAGACTCTCAGAAGTGACTTTTGAAACCGCCTGTAACCTGAATATACTTTCAAATGGAGGCTGCAGGGCTTTCACATTCCCTTTGTAGTCTCAGTAAAACCTTTTATTGACTTATTGTCAGGGGACTGTGAAGAAAAGGGGAAAAACATTCACAAGAAGCGATGCCATTTGATCTTTGCCCTTCCTCGTTGTGTTTATGATCAGTAGTCTTGCTTCAGATAAAACTTCTAGTGGGATTCTGTGTTTATATATCCAAATGTTTTCCTCTCCTGCACCGGACGTGGTTTTGGTTTTTCTCCTGGGAATGTATGTTTTTGTTTGACTGTTCAAGTTTTCCTCAAGTGGGTGAATGAATCATGGAAAATCCGTATTACATACGGGTGGAAGGATAATAAAGCATTACATCTGAGGCCTCACAGTAAGTTTGCTTCATCTGCTTTGCAGGTAAAATGGATTAGCCTCTCTCTAATGTACAAACAGTGTAGTGGAAAAGTCAGCTGGGCTGTTTGGAGCTGCTGTAACATGATTATTTAGCACAGGCATCTCCAAACTGTATCTAGTGTCTTGGGGGAACACAGCGGCTCTATTGCTCTGCTTTACCCAGCCCAGAGCAGGAGCCAAAATCAGAGCCCAGCTGCCCTGACAAGAATGATTCATGGGTCAGAAAACTGGAGAAGCCCTGTTCTAAGCTACATATTTTGTGTTTGCTTTTAAGTTCCATCTTTACTTGACAAGGGTCCTGCTAAGAGTTGGTGTGCGAGCAGATCTTCCAGAGCTTAGAGCACATGCGCTCCTGATGCCAACTCTGGATCTAAGCAAGAGTGGGCAATCTGTAAAGCATAACACAACCTGTGGCTTGTCTCAAGTGGCTTCACATTGAAGAATTGCTGACTTCTAGTGGCTAACAGCCCTTTTACCAACATTGTTAAATCTGCGGATGAAAAAGACTGTGTGAGAACAGCATGAAGTACAGCCTTTTTATAGTGCATCAGGAATGTGGTGTTTTGGAGCATGGAGGAGTATGGAACACGACCTGTTTTTCGTCTCCACTCCTGCTCTCTTCTCCAGGCAACTCAATCATTATTTTCCTAAAAAAAACTTCATGCCAGGCTTGATCCTCATCTCGCCTGACAGTTCTAGGAATGGGGCATTATGTTGGTCAATAGGAATCTAGAGGGCAATTGCTTCATGGCTTTAAATCATTATTTTGCTTGGGGAAAAAAAACCCAAACCCGCATCATTCCATCCCCTTGACGAGATTTCCCAAACCCAAAAGTGCAACTTAATACCATGTCCATCCACCTTGCCACCCCCCTCATGCCCACCATAAGCTCTTCTGATTAGTTTGCTGGAATCCCTTCCTCATTTCAATGTGTGTGCGTTGAAGCATAGGAGACCTGATCTATTTCTGTCCATCCCTGGGAGACCCTGCTGTGCGGCAAAAATCCCCCAATGACCTTTCAGGTAATAATATCCTTTTCTTTCTTCATGACTTTTATGTCCCTGACTTGCAGCTCTTGGCAGTCTTCTCAGGTGTATTGCACAAAGGAGGGCTTTCTTCCTAGCTTGTGATTTACACTCTCTGGACTTCCATCATTCATTTTGCATTTCATTCATAAACCTGTGACTCATGTTTTTTTCCCAGGAAAGATGCCATATTTACCTTGAGGCCCAGCTGCTCACAGACCACAAGCTAAGAAAACAAATGTCAGAGGCACCAAAAGTGCTTATCTTAGGATTTCATCAGAGTTCTTTGGAATTGCTGTCTGACTATGGCACCAACATCAGACTTATCTGTCAATTCCTCTTTCTTAATGCATCAAGCACTGTATTAAACGTGTGCTTGCAATGCATTTTAGCTTTCTATTCCCACAGGTAATTGCATTTCTATGTATCTTCAAACCACCTTGTGAGCATGCCTAGGGCTTTTGAGCTGGCTAGGCTCTGTTGCCAAATTTAAACTGGAGAAAGACGGTAGAGCCCAGGGGACCCCAGCTACTCAGAGCTTTCAAGATTTACTTCAAATCCTCCAAATTGCAGCCAAGTGAGCTGAGAGCTAGAGCAGTCCTGGAGCATGGTTGTTTATTTGCTGTGGAGGAGATAGAAATGCCATTCAGTCAGAATTGGCTCACCAGCTTTTCCAGCTGCTGGATGACTAGCATCTCTTAAGGGTCAGCTTCTCTGTGGGAACAGGGAGCACCAGTCAGTTCTTCGCTCTGGCTCCTCTTTGACTACAAAAAAGGTTAGAGGCATCCCCAGGGGCAGGTATTGCTCTGTGAGATGCTGAGGAAATCCCAGCTTCCTCTCTGTCCCCTCCAGAAAGGTAGCTCCAAGCTGAACCATCAAACTGACCCTATTTCCTCATCATCTCAGCCTCTGTCCAGTCCAGTGAGAAAGACTGCTCTTTCCAGCCAACATAACCAACCTGATTGCCAATTCCTCTTTCCAGATATGGCTGGTTAAATCAGGGATACGGCTCATTTCCCTGAAGTCCTTTAATTCGCAAAGCTCTGCTTCCATCTGTAGGCTTGGCTGAGACCCTGTGCAGAGGTTGAATGTGAGGGCAGAGCTGCTGCACCTTCTCTGTTAGGTTTAGGCTGAACATTAGGAAAAGATTTTTCACAGAAAGGGTCATTGGGCACTGGCAGAGGCTGCCCAGGGTGGGGGTTGAGTCACCTTCCCTGGAGGGGTTTAAGGGACGGGTGGACGAGGAGCTGAGGGACATGGTTTAGTGTTTGATAGGAATGGTTGGACTCGATGATCCAGTGGGTCTCTTCCAACCTGGTTATTCTATGATTCTATGATATCACCACACCCAGCCTGGCCCAGGAGCACTGGTTGGCTCCTGCAGCGTGCTGGATAGGAACAACCATCCTTATGGCTTCGAAGGCTCAGAAACCACGTTTCAAACACTGTGTGTGCCTATGAGACGCCCATTGTCTTAGACTGGTTCTCAAAGTCTACTGTGGCTTCAGCATTTGGGTATTTCAAGATGCTCTGAGCGTATCAATTGCAGCAGTAACAGCAGCAACAAAGGGCTGTCATAAGAGCACAAGATCTGGAAGAAAATGGCCTGCAAACACGGTATATATGAAATGGAAAAGTCTGCACGGTTATTAATATCTGCTTGAACCTGGGAAACCCAAGTTCTTATTATTCTTGCTGTTTGCTCCAGATGTTTTGGCTGGTTAAGTGATCTCATCCCAGTCTGGCAGGGAGCTGAACGTGTCTTATAAAGCCTCAAAATGCTTGAAGGCAATTTGCAGACATGACAACGTTTATCCAAGGTGCAGCCTTTTCTCCAGACGTCCAAAAGCGATTTCAGCTGGTGTTTAATGGCAAGGCTGGGGGATGTCTGGATGTTTCAGATCCACTGGTCTGTATCCTTACCCCATTGTTATACATTGCAAACTCTTTGAAAGAGACTATAATTTAATGAAATGTGCAGTGTTCAGGGTGGCTGCTTGAAGACAAGACTTATACCCTTCGTCTGCATAAAAGGCAGCAAATTCAGCAGTGGGAAATACCTGTCCCCTCTGCTTTAGAGCTCTGAACACTGTCTCCTGCCTTGCAACATGTTTTCTTACCCTTGGTTGGAAAATGTTGGTGTGCAATAGTGAACAGTGAGTTAACATCAAGACAAGGTGACAGACCACAGTGCTTTGTCTAGAAATCTGCTTTTAGCTTATAAACAACATCATTGTGCTTGAGAACCTAAGCCAGATCTGGCTCCCTGTGATTTCTACCTCTTCCCAAAGATCAAAATGGTGATCAAAGACATCCATTTTTGTCAGTAGAAGATGTGAAAGCAAAAATGACAGAGAACCTCAGCAGCCTTTCAGAAAATGATGTGTGGAATTGCTTTAGACTTTGGCAGCTGACAGTGTATCAGCTCAAGAGGGAACTGTTTTCATAGAATCGTGGTGGGGGGAGTGGAATTGGATGGACCTTAAAGTCCCTTCTAATTCAAACCATTCTACGATTCTAAAGGAAAGATGTGGACAGACATTTTATCAAGGCCTCTTGTGACAGGACAAGGAGTAATGGTTTTAAACTAAGGGAGGGTAGATTTAGACTGGATATAAGGAAGAAATGTTTTACACTGAGGGTGATGAAACACTGTCCCAGGGAGGTGGTAGATGCCCCATCCCTAGAAACATTCCAGGTCGGGTTGGATGGGGCTCTGAGCAACTTGACCTGGTTGACTGAGTGGACTTTAAAGGTCCCTTCCAACCCAAACATGCCATGATTCTATGATTATGTGATTCTATAATTATGCAATTCTAGGATTCTGTGATTATATGGTTCTTTGATTCTGTGATTCTATACTTTTGGGATTCTAGGATTCTTTGATTCTGCAATTCCCTGCCTCTAGGATACTCTGATTCTATGTTTCTGTGACTCTACGATACTATGATCCCATAATTATATGATTCAAGGATTCTGTGATTCTTTGATTGTATAGTTCCATGATTCTGTGATTCTCGGATTCTGGGATTCTAGGATTCTTTGGACCTAGGATTCTCTGATTCTCTGAATATAGGATTCTCTGATTCTGGGATTCTAGGATTCTTTGGATCTTGAATTCTCTCATTCTCTGAATCTAGGATTCTCTGATTCTGGGCTTCCAGGATTCTTGGATTCAATGATTCTGCGAGTCTGTGATTCTCTGATTCTGGGATTCTAGGATTCTTTGGATATAGGATTCTAGGATTCTTTGGATCTAGAATTCTCTGATTCTCTGAATATAGGACTACCTGATTCTGAGATTCTAGGACTCTTTGATTCTCCAATTCTAGGATTCAATTATTCTGTGGGTCCGTGATTCTCTGCATCTAGGATTCTAGGACTCTCTCTTTCTCTGAATCTAGGATTCTCCGATTCTGGGATTCTGGGATTCTTTGGATCTACAATTCTCTCATTCTCTGAATCTAGGATTATCTGATTCTGGGATTCTAGGATTCTTGGATTCAATGATTCTGCGAGTCTGTGATTCTCTGATTCTGGGATTCTAGGATTCTTTGGATCTAGAATTCTCTGATTCTCTGAATACAGGACTACCTGATTCTGAGATTCTAGGACTCTTTGATTCTCCAATTCTAGGATTCAATTATTCTGTGGGTCTGTGATTCTCTGCATCTAGGATTCTCTCATTCTCTGAATCTAAGATGCTCTGACCCTGGGATTCTAGGATTCTTTGGATCTAGTATTCTCTGATTCTCTGAGTATAGGACTATCTGATTCTGAGATTCTAGGATTCTTTGATTCTCCAGTTGTAGGACTCAACGATTCTCTGACTCTAGGATTCGCTCATTCTGGGACTCGGTGACCGTGATTCCCGGTTCCCCCGTGCTGGGGCCGCGAGTCCCTCGCCCCGGGCAGGAGCCGCTCGGCCGCGGGGCGGGGGAGGAGGACGAGGAGGAGGAGGAGGATTAGAGGAGGAGGAGGAGGCGTGGGGATCCTTGAGGCGGAGCCGGGGCGGGCTGGAAAACAGGCTGCCGCTGGTTTGTGTGCTCGCAGTGCCAGCAGCGCCGGAGCCGCCAGCGCGGGGGGGCAGCGAGGAGCGCAGAGCCCGTCCCTCCGGCCACCGCAGAGAGAGGTACCGGAGGGGGCTCAGGGGGGGCTCAGGAGGGGCTAGGGGGGCTCAGAGGGGACCAGGGGACACGAGGGACCGGCCCGAGCCTGCCCCCGAGCCACAGCGTCAGCCTGGAGCAGGGGGTGAGCGCACAGCGGGGACCCGAGGGATGCGGCGGCTTTGGGGGTGAGGGTGTAAACCCCCATCGCCCTCATCCTCAGCCCCAGAGAAAACAAGGAGCAAGTGGAGTAGTTGTATTTCAGGGGATGAGGGTTTAAATTCCCCAGCGCCCTCAGCCCCAAAGAAAGAAAGGATCAAGTGGAGTAGCTGCATTTCAGGGGATGAGGGTTTAAATCCCCTGTCACCCTCAGCCCCAAAGAAAGCAAGGACTAAGTGGAATAGTTGCATTTCTGGTGCTGAGGGTATAAACCCCCCATTACCCTCCTCTCTCAGCCCCAAAGAAAGCCAAGATCAAGCAGAGCAGCTGCATTTTAGATGCTGAGGGTTTAAATCCCCTGTCACCCTCATCCCTCCGCCCCAGCGAAAGCAAGGATCAAGTAGAGTAGTTGCATTTCAGATGCTGAGGGTTTAAACTCCCCAGCACCCTCACTCCTCAGCCCCAAAGAAAGCCAGGACCAAGAGGAGCAGCTGCATTTCAGGTACTGAGTGTATAAACCCCCTATCACCCTCATCCCTCAGCCCCAACGAAAGCCAGGATCACGTGGAGCAGCTGCATTTTAGATGCTGAGGGTTTAAATACCCTGTCACCCTCATCCTTCAGCCCCAGTGAAAACAAGGATCAAGTAGAGTAGTTGCATTTTAGGGGATGACGGTATAAACCCCCTGTGACTCTCATCCCTCAGCCCCAACGAAAGCAAGGATCGAGTAGAGTAGTTCAGCATTTCAGATGCTGAGGGTTTAAACTCCCCAGCACCCTCACCCCTCAGCCCCAAAGAAAGCCAGGACCAAGAGGAGCAGCTGCATTTCAGGTACTGAGGGTATAAACCCCCTATCACCCTCATCCCTCAGCCCCAAAGAAAGAAAGGATCAAGTGGAGTAGCTGCATTTCAGGGGATGAGGATATAAATTCCCATGTGACCCTCAGCCTTCAGCCCCAATGGAAGCCAGGACCAAGTGGAGCAGCAGCATTTCAGATGCTGAGGGTTTAAATTGCCCAGCACCCTCAGGCCGCAGCCCTCAGCCCCAAAGAAAGCAAGGACCAAGTGGAGTAGTTGCATTTCAGGTGCTGAGGGTTTAAATCCCCCCAGTGACCCTTATCCTCAAGGAAAGCAAGGATCAAGTGGAGCAGCTGCATTTCAGGTGCTGAGGCTTTAAATTCCCGTGACTCTCATTCCCAAAGAAAGTAAGGATCAAATGGAGTTGTTGTATTTCAGGGGCTGAGGGTATAAATCCCCTGTCACCCTCAGCCCTCGGCCCCAAAGAAAGTCAGGACCAAGTGGAGCAGAGACATCTCGGGGGCTGAGTGTTTAAATCCCCCTGTGACCCTTATCCCTGAGCAAACCCAACAGAGAGCGGGAGGCTGCAGAGGGTTTTATCCCACCTTTGGTTTTAGGGAGAGGTGGGGAAGGACCCTCACCCCACTGATATATGCTGTGGATTTGGGGTAGAACACCAGGTTTTGGGGTTGTTTTTCCCCATCCCTGTGTTGATGTCAGTGTTATCGCCTGCTTATGATGCTGTCACGTTGGGTTTTGGGGTGGTTTAAGGTTTTCTCTCCCCTCTGTGTGTTTATGTCGGGGTTCTCGCCTGCGCGCGCTGTGTGTCCGTGTGCGTCTCTGTTTTCTCCCCCTCAACATTTCAGGCGATGACATGAAGAATAAAGGTTAAGTGGGAAAGTCACCATAACCTGACATGCGAGGTGGAATGTGAATTACAAGCTGTGAAGACTCTCGGTTCCTCTGCCTGCTGGTATTTCTTGTTTACACAAAGCTGTTACCGTAACTGAGGGCTTTGACACTTCGTAGCCACCTCCTGTTTTCAGGCAAATCCCTTGACTTCCATGGAATTGCTCCGGCTTTTAAATCGCTGGGGTGGATGAGGGATTAGTCCTGGACGCGCAGTAGCAAAATGCACAAAGCCAATTGTCAGTTACCCGAACCTGACCTGAAAACAAAGCTTTTTAGCAAGTTATACCCTCTGCCCTTGAAACGCAGCTGCTCCGCTTGGTCATTGCTTTCTGATCACCCTTAAAAATCCTTCGCGTGGTGTCTGGGCTTGCTGTCTCAAATCCAGCTGTAATTGCCCTGATATAGTAATGTAAACAGCAGCTTTATGTAAAAGTGAAACCATATGTATCGGCTAACGCGCGTCCACTCTGTGATCCTGCACAAATAGAGCCGAGCCCAGAGCTCTGTCCTCAGCTCACCCTGTTGATCCACTTTTCCCTTAGCCTGGATAACACAGTCCCGTTCCCAGAGTCACCAGACAGGTTTAGCAGAGGACAAGAAATCAGCCTTTCTGCACGTTGTGCAAGAATGCTTTATGTTTTCGGTCTTCTACAAATGTTGTTTTATTGAATTGGTGATAACATTCTGCTTCCCTAGGTCCTTTTCCCTTTCCAGATTGTTAGCCCAGCACTTACTAATCATTCATGGCACTGCTGTGGAACAGATGTACGGTGTTTTTCATCAGGAAGGTCTGTAGTTTCAGCTGGCTTTGCCTCAAAAAAAGACAGTGCTGCCTTTCCCTTGTAGTCTCGTCGTGGAGTGGGGAGCCAGACTAGGAAGCAGATTTGGATGATAACTGAGCCGGCAAACCCCCAGTGGTCTTAGGTCTGACTCAGTGCCTGAATCCAAAACAACGCATAGGTGTTCAAATGTTTACCTGGGCATCTTTGGCTTTAGAGGAGTATCTAGCTGGTATTTTGGGCAACCTGTATGTGGAAAGAGGTGTAGTTGTCTGGTTCTTTAAGTCTTGAAAACACCAGCTGATGTTGGGTGCTGTGGTTGCGTATCCTCAATCCTTTGGCGTGGCTGAGCAGAGCTGTACCCTTTCGTGCCACGCTTTCTTGAAATGGCAGAGCACGTGGCTGGAAAGCCACAAACACCGTGCATGTATCCTGGGAGCCCCTGTCCTCATCTCTGCTGTTGCTAAAAGCACTCCTGGAGAGCCCTCTCTGGTTTTCACTTGAAGGGTGTTCGCTCTCTTGTGTCTTTTCCGCGAAAATGTGTCTGAGTGCTGTCACAAGTTAACTGTGACGTGTCTGAAATACAGTCTTTTGCGGGCTTGGGGGAATCTCAGTAGATGTGGTGAGGATGGAGAGGTTGAGATAGAGTTTGGGAAGTGCTGTGAAATCATAGAATGGTTTGGGTTGGAAGGGGCCTTAAAGTTCATCCAGTTCTGACACCTCTGCAGTGGGCAGGGACACCTCCCACTGGACCAGGTTGTTCAAAGCCTCATCCAACCTGGCCTTGAACACCTCCAGGGATGGAGCATCCACGACTTCTCTGGGTGACCTGTGCCAGTGCCTCCCCACCCTCACAGGAGTAAGTTTCTTCCTAAGATCTCATCTAAATCTCCCCTCTTTCAGCTTAAAACCATTCCACCTCATCTTATCCCTGCGCTCCCTGACAAAGAGCCCCCTCCCCATCTTTCCTTAAGCCCCCTTTAAGTCCTGGAAGACTGCTATAAGGTGTCTCTGGAGCCTTCTCTTCTCCAGGCTGAACAAGCCCAACTCTCTCAGCCTGTCCTTGTATGAGAGGGGTTCTAGCCCTCAGATCGCTGGAATGTTCCTCACAAGGAGAAGGACGCCTATGGTTTATGGGCTCCCTACAGGACCCTTTGGTGTAAAAGGTGTGGTGGTGCTCTTTTGCTGATCTCCACCTTAGCCAAGTGGACTGATTTAGTATTTTCACATTCCTCCATCTGCAAAGGATAGTGGACTTCTGACCATTGCTGCCTTGGAATCTAGGAGGGATATTCCTGCCTGTAGTGGACTCCTGCTGGCTACTCAGGAGTGCAGCTGCCTGTCCTCTCAACCCCAGTTGTATCGCTTCGTGTTTCCTGTGACTGTCATCCCACAGAAAAGTAATCCCTTCTGACAAAATCCAAGATTCCTCAAGTCATTTCCTGCTGGCTCAAATGAGGTTCTCAGGAGAAAGATGATACCAACTTCTGAAGTATGTGGGTTTACTTATTTTGTATGGTTGAGTTATATAAAGAAAGAAGTAGAGATTATTTTCTCTGTGTCTGTATATTACAGTACAGCCTGTTGTATTTCATAAATCAAACTGCTGTCTCCTTTCTTTCAGTAACTGCAATTAACAGACCAGAAAATGGAAAAATGTAGAAATATCCTTTCTCATAGCCACAAACGTTAGTCCTCTCCAAGAGTTAATGAAGTCAAGTCTATGGAAATTAAATAACTGGGTTTTTTTAGCTCTGTTGGGGAGCTTATTTGTTGTGTCAGAGTGGTAAATATTAATTAATGAGGTATAAAGATTACCTCTTGGAAATGAAATGGGTGGAGGATGGATTTGAACTCTTCTTTCTCAACACAGCATCTAAACCATATGGCTTAAGGATCTGTCCTGCTCTGCGTGGCTGCAAAAATTGATGTGTAGCACAGCAGCAATGTGGGAGAGGGGCAATAACCCCCCACGGCTGCTAAGCAAGGTGCTCTCTCCGGGCTGGTGTGAGCTGGGCTTCAAACCCTCTTGCACACCAAATGTGCTGGCAGCTCTGTGACAAGAGGATGGGAGCATGACCATAAAAATCCAAATGCAACCAATTCCTTGTGTTACAGGGTCCTAAGAAGTGTACAGTTCAACAAATGACATCACAAAATGTTGTGGTGTTCCCCATCTGTGTATTCCTGTGGAAGGGACTTGGATGATGTGTCCCATTTTTCTCAGCTTTTGTTGATGTGTTGGTTTGCTGTGTCTCTGTATCCCATGCTACGCGTTGAGAGTACGTGGGTGTGTGCATGATAATACCACTTGAGTTCTTAGTAGTGAAAACTGGTTACAAGACTTTGGTTTTCTTTTTAAATCTAATGTTTCTGTGGTTTCTTTTTATTTTAAGAAAACATTCCAGAAATACTGTGGGTGGGAATGCTAACTCATTGGAAAATAAACTTCTCCAGTTAGCATGATGTGCATGGTGGCATCTCAAGAGCTCGTTGATGTGGTGCAGCCGTTTCACATGGTGTGTGACAATGCTCTGGAGAGTGGCTTTGTAAGAACCTGAGTTTGAGGTCCTGTGTTTGTGTCTGTGAACGTATTTTGGGCAGACTGTGGGGTTCAGATCCCCCTGTACCTTCTGAGAGTCCACTGGAACCTTTTTGAGGTACTTGATGCACGCGACTGTCTTTTCTTCAGTAGGATGTGGCCAGTTGGTGTTGCAGAGGTGTTGCTCTTCGGCTGTGCTGGGTGTGTGCTCTTCATGGAGTTTACGAAACTGTCCTTCACGTTGACTTGACCAGAGCACATCCATCACGTCACGTCACTACAGCGAGTTCTTTATTCATCGTATGGGTACCAGAGCCAGACCGCTTGGGTAGAAATGGGACTGCAGGCTGAAGGAACGCTGGAGATGGTAGAGGTTGGAATTGGATGATCTTTAAGGTCCTTTCCAACCCAGACTATTCTATGATTCAGCCAGCGGCCCTACACAGTCGATCCAGGCTGTGGATAATGCAGCTTGTGGGGGGTTTATACCAACCTTCTTGCAGGTGGAACTTGACAGCAGCGTGACCTTTGTTCTGGGAGATGCACTGTAGCTACTGGTGACCTTTTCCTCTGCAGACCTTTAAATGCAGTGGATTTGTCAAAAGCACTGCTTCTTCGGTGAATTTTAATCACATCCTTGGTTTTAAATGCATTTTTGTGGCCACTGGAGTTTTTGTTTTGTGACACCTTGGGGCCAGGGATGCAAGGTTGTAAGGATGCCTGGAGCTGCTCTGAAGGTAGCTCATCAGCAGGGATGTAATGCAAGAGGAGCCACAGAGCCCCTCCCAGCTCTTCATGCTGAAGTTTGATCCCTGAGCTGTTTCAGGGTGGTTCTCTGCAGCCAAGACATCCTTGAAGGTTTTCTGCAAGTCTTGGTAAAACAAGACGACTGTTGTTAGTGCTCTTGGATAACAAAATGTGAGGGCGGCTGGGAGCTTGCTGGTTCTGAAGGAAACAGATTGTGCAGCCCTTGCGTAGTGATTTACACAGAGCTGTGGCTGTCGCGCATTCCTTCTTCAGAGCCGTATTCCACATCATCCTCTGAGACCACAGTTATCTCATTTCTGGGAATAGGAGGATGGAGGGAGAGAGCTGGACCAGGCAGCTGTGGGGAGCCCCGAGAGCTGAACTGGTGTAAATAAGAATGATACCAGCTTGTGGTGTATCTTTGGTTTTGGTCACTTGCATTTCTTTTATCTAACAGGTCTTTAAAGGACTACAGAATCTTGGTGATGGCTTGAAAATTGCATTAAAATCCATTTTTTGTTGTACCTATTGAATTCAAAGGCAGGAACTACCTTTTAAGAAATAAGAAAATATTTGTTTTCCTGAATGACAAAGTCAAGAACTCAATGGAGGCAGATAATTTCTGACAAGTGAATAGTTATTTATGCCTTTCTTCATCATTTATTATTCTGCACAGTGCCAGAATTTTCCTGAGCATGTCGTCTAGATTTAGCTGAGTGGCATTTAACAGTGTAGGTTGCTGGCATGCTTGGAATGACTGAAATATTGGCCAGGATATGATGATGTTTGCACACTCTGAGATGAGGGAGGGGGCGGAAAGTGCTTTGGTTGGGACCATTTCTGTTGTGAAATACCTCCTTAAGCTACTTTCTAGCTAAAGTATCTGGAAAATATTTTCTGCTAAGCTAAGCAGGTAGTTCTGGCTTATCCCTGAGCTGGGAATTGCATTGGAAAGGAATAGTTACTTTTCCTTTTAGAGAGTTCTGCTCAGTTTAAGTCATTTTACAGGGCAGATGGGAAATGGAGAGATTGTACAGGTGTCATATTCAAGTACGCTCACCTAATAATTCTGCTGGGTGGACAGACATTTAATCTGAAATGGAGTCTAATGCTGTCCTGTCCCATGGGCATTCACGTTCCAGGATGTAGGTGTAACTGTCTGCTTTGATCTCCAGTCTTTTTCGAACATGATTTTCTCTTTTTGGAATCAGTCATAGTTGTGATCCCAGAGGACCCTGCCAGGAAGACGTGCATCATTAGCCTGTCTGGAAATCCTTTGGTTGAACTCCTAAAAAGCACGGACCCTTTCGGAAAGTCTGGGAAGCTGGAGGGAGCATCATTTTGCAAGACACAGACTTCAGCAGTGAAACTGTATTAGGATATTTTCACTGTGCTGTCCTACCTCTGGCTGCTTGCTTCCTCTCTTGCATAACCCTTCTCCACCCCTACCCGGGCATGGTCTTACCGGTGATTTATAGCAAGTTAAGGCACTTCTTCTAGTGAGAGGCTGTATGTCCGGGTGTGACTGTGGGTGAGAGATCTCGATCAGGCAGCCCACACACTTTGCAGCTGATTATTACGTATTTTTATAGGGTTATTTTTCAGTTGGATCCGATTCCTGCCCTACTGTTAGTAGTAGGGAGAGAGCAGGACTATCTTTCTGCCCCAAACCACCTCTGTCATCTCGCTGACTGCATGCTTCAAGGGACAGACATGATGGAGAACTTGGAGATTAACTGTATTTCCAAGAGTGAGCTGGGAGGATTTGCAGGGAGCATGCAAGGAAGCAAAAACTCCTGAACCCGCTTTGATGCTGAAGTTGGTAGCTCAAGCCCTAACCCTGAGATAATGATTAGTACTTTGGGGCTCGCAGTTTACACTCTGCTGTTTGGATGGTCTGATCTCACAGAACACTTATGTTAATTAATGTTGGCAGAAGCATGGTGCTTCCAGTAATGTAGTAGACTAAATTAAATGCCCTGTTTTTAGTCATGGGGAGCTCACACCGTTGATCCAGTTATACAATTGCATCTGGTGCCTCTATTTTGACTTTGAAGAGAACTTTACAAAGGGCTTTAGAGTCAAACACTGGGTCATTACCCATTTTGTCCCCCTTATTCCCTTGGGGTGGGAGCTAGGACTGTGAGTTGGGATCCAGGAATGTGGGGTGGGATCCCTGCCCAGTGGAGCATTAGGAGACGATCCCAAGTTTTGATGAGACTGCTGTATAGAGTCTGCTCTGCTCTCAAATAGCTGCCATGGGCAAGCCTGTAGGAAGCACCAAAGGTTGCAACTCTTGGGGATGACTGAGAAGTCAGCAGTAATGAGGTGTTTCTGCATGAACAGCTTATGCAGGTGGGAATTCTCATGCGGGGCTTGCAGCTGAGCAGGGGGACAGGCAGTGCTAGAGGGCATCTGTAATGCTGAGCAGACAATCCGTGAGCTTTTTTGTTGTTAGAAGCACAGACATTTTGCTCAGGGCTTCCCCAAAACATGAAAGGGATCCAAACCTGAAGATCTTACACATGAAAATATTCCAGGGAGGAAAAGAAGAAAGGCCTAAAGAGAAGAAGAAAGAGAGCTTCTCTGGCTGCTGAGAGGGACGTGAAGGAGGCAAACTGGGAGGAAAAGTGCGGATGGACTCCTGTTAACAACCGTTCCCGTGCTGAGGGATGTGAGAGGGATGGCCCCATTGGGGAGGCTGTGCTGGGAGGCTCCTGTTCACATGCCTCTTCTGTAGGACTGAGGTCCAGAGGAGGCTACAAAGATGATCAGAAGGCTGCAGAACCTCCCATATGAGGACAGGCTGAGAGAGTTGGGATTGTTCAGCCCTGAGAAGAGAAGGCTCCAAGGAGAACTTATAGTGGTCTTCCAGTACTTGAAGGGGGCTACAGGAAAGATGGGGAGGGACTATGTTTACAAAGACTTGGAGTGATAGGACTAGGGGCGAATGGCTGCAAACTGGAGAGGGAAAGATTTAGGCTAGACATAAGGAAGAAATTCCTCACGCTGGGGATGGTGAGGCCCTGGCCCAGGTTGCCCGGGAAGTCATGGCTGCCCCGTCCCTGGAGGTGTTCAAGGCCAGGTTGGATGGGGCTTTGAGCAGCCTGGTCCAGTGGGAGGTGTCCCTGCCCATGGCAGGGGGTTGGAACTGGCTGATCTTTAAGGTGCCTTCCAATTCAAACTGCTGTATGATTCTATGGTTGTGTTATCTCTGCATCACTTCTCCAGGGACGGAGGGCGAAGTTGCCCATTGGGAGTGGGCAACTGCTGCACAAAGAATCTTGCAGCAGTTCTCCAGTGTGTCATGGAGATGGTAAAGAAGTGTGTGTGCTGCTCTGTTCTGTTGTCATATTTCTGTTTTAAGCAAAGAACAGGAGAGCCAGAGGGAGCCTTCATAAATAATCTGACCTTCTGCCCCAGGACTGGATCAGATCAATCTAAACTTTCCCAGCAGATGTTTGTCCAACACAGTTGTTAAAAGCCTCCAGTGATGGACTTTCCTCATCCTCCCTGGGTAATCCTTTAAAGTCTTTCATTGTTCTTAGCATTACCAAGATTTTCCTAGCTTCTGGCTTGGATTTCTTGTCCTAGAGTTGAAAATTGCTGACCTCCTGCCCTTTTGTTACTGTACAGAGTGAGCTGTTCTGTCCTTTCTTTCAGCAGATTTTGGGAATGCCTGGGTCACGACTTTCTTGAGGTATAGGTCCCAAAACTTGTTCATCCGGCAGCTACCTTGAACTCAGCCGACAGATGTGGTTTTGTGACTCTCATTATTAGATTTTGGGGTATGACGGATGCATGTTTTTTGTTTTCTGGCAGCAGCGGAGATGAAATGTTTTGGCATGCAAGGTTTCATGATGGTTTTGTCTTTTTACCCACTATAAAATCAGGGCACACACTCATCTTAGAAGATGTCCCTGTGGGAGGGTTGGACCAGATGACCTGTAAAGGTCTCTTCCAACCCAAACCATTCTATGATTCTATGTTTTTTCTCAAGTGACATCTTTTCCACAGGGATGTGTTATGGATCTTCACCAGCTATTCCAGAACAGTGCTTCTCTGGTGTAAGGTGAAAGTCCTTGCTAGCTGCTCTCCTTAGGAGCTAGCTTGTTCTCCTGGTGGCTAGCTGGATTGCAACCTGGGTAATTGTGCTCTCCTCATCCTACCTCCCAGATGTGTGCAGGAGTCACCTTCCATTCTCTCTCCCTGCAGTGGTTACGCTCCCCGCATCTGATTTTGTGACTTGCTGTGAAGGATACAGCTATTCATGCATTTCCAGATAAAAATTTTTCTGGGCAGGTTATTGAGAGGAGAAGTGGCTCTCGAACATAAAACACTTCAGAAAATGCAACAGATAAGCACTAGAAACATCACTTTGTAAGGTAAACTGGGTAACTTGCTAGACAGCATTAAAGGAACAATTAGCCGTTTACTTGAGTGATTGCTGTTTGATGGTTGTAATTTTAGGAAAACGATTCCAAAGGGCTGTGACAGATTTCTGAGGGCTCCTTGTCCATCGGGGTGAAGTGAATTTGGGTCTTTATGCTTCCAGGTGGGCAGATGTCCACATTACTCAAAACACTGCAGTTTGCATTCATTGACCTCGGTGTACACCATAGTTGTATCAATTCAGGGAGTGCAGGGATAGAATGAGGGGTAATGGTAATAAGCTCAAAGAGAGGAGATTGAGATGAGATTTTAGGAATAAATGTTTTCCTGTGAGGGTGATGAGGCCCTGGCACAGGTTCCCCAGAGAGGTGGTGGATGACCCATCCCTGGAGGTGTTCAAGGCCAGGTTGGATGGGGCTTTGAGCAGCCTGATCCAGTGGGAGGTGTCCCTGCCCATGGTAGGGGTTGGAACTGGATGGTTTTTAAGGTCCATGCTGACCCAAACCATTTGATGATATTGTCAGCTTTGAGGGGGTTTGTTTTACAGGATAATCAGAAGAAGGTGGCAGTTTAATTTGTACTGTATCTGAGTGCTTTGCTTGATTTTTGGGGAAAAAAAGAAAAGAAAAGCCTCAGCCTTCTGTGTTATTGCAGGCATTTTCTCCAAATCTATTAGCACCTCTTACACTTTATGTTGTAGAAAGAGAAAGTGGGGTGTATGTATGGAAGGTATGTTCCTGCACAGAGAGCCTTTATCCTGAGACAGCTGAAGAAGGCTGATCTGGACAAGTCTGAAATGCCGCTTGGCATCAACTCATATTTATTGTGGTGGGAAGAGCAGGTAGGGAGGAACAACCTTGATTTTGTTTGAGCTGTCAGTATGTATTGTCTTAGAATTCCTCACACTTTCCTTGCAGAGCTTTTGTGGGATAACTTGTAAGATGCGAGTTTCCAGTTTCTCTTGTTCTGTTCCAAATAACATTGAAAGCTCCATTGTTTTCTTTCTTACTCTTTTTCTCCCTTCATTACAGATGCAGGGACCTTTGGTCATGTGGAAGGTATTTTATTGATAACTTTTGCGTCTGAAGTACTTGTTATCGTTGAACAGGTGTAGAGTGCTGTGGTCTCCTGGACAAAATCCCTTGTTCAGTGTTTCTTCATAATAATTTCTTAGAACTGAAGAGTAATTTAGGTTGCATAGGGCATCTGGAGCTCTCTCGTCTGACCTCCTGCTCCAAGCAGAGCCAGAATCAAAGACAGGTTTCTTGTGAACTTTTCTGATTAGGTTTCAGTCCTTTTCCAGTCAAGTGTGGCAGGTTGATGATTAGTGCTCTCATGTTGAGGAATATTTCCCTCTTGACTGATCAGAATTTCCCTTGCTGCAAGTTATGCCCGTTATTTCTTGTCCTTCTGTTCATGTTTGTTAAGAAGAGTCTAGCTCCATCTTCTCTGTAGTGGTTGAAGATACAAATCAGATTCTCCACTTAAGTTAAGCAGCCCCTGCTCCCTCATTTTCTTCTCTTACATCATGTATTCTAGTGACTGGACAATCTTAGTGGTGCTCCGCTGAACTCTGTGAAGTTTTTCGATGTCTTTCCAGGGAGTGCAGCTAAAGTAGATGCTCGAGATGCAGCCTCCTTAGTGCCAAGAGGAGAGGAGCCGTTTCCCTGAGCTTTTGGCAGTTGTCCTTCCCAGTACAACCCAGTATGCGTCTGGCTTTCGTCACTGCAGGGGCACACTGCTGTGTCCTGTTCATCTTATTGCCCACCAGGACCCTCTGATGTTTTTCTGCAGAACTTCTCCCTAGCCAGTTGGTCCCCAGTTTGTGCTTACAGAGGCTATTTTTTGTTTCAGGTGGAGGACTTCATGTTTGTATTTCTCAGTTTCACGAGGTTTCCTTCAGCCTGTTCCTCCAGCTGGCTGAGCAGTTCTGCCCTCCAGTGGATCAACCACTCAACCCAGCATGGTGTGGTCTCTAAACTTGTTGAGGGAGCTCTCCACCCCATCATGCAGGGTATTAATTAAGAAGTTGCACAGTATCAGCGTCACTACTAGCTGTTCGTTGAGGAACACCATTCGTACAGGGCTGCTGGTTAAGACTTCAGCCTGTTTGCTGCTACATTTTGAGCTCAATGATCCAGCCAAATTTTAATCACCTTGTGTTCCACCCATCCAACTTGTATCTCCCCATTTCTGGGGACAGATTAAGTGTCTCTAGGATGGTCACTCTTTAAAAGACTTACTAATGAGTGAGTTGCTTCAAAACAGCAAAAGAGGTGTGTTCAGACTGACCTGTGTGGGACTTTTCTATGAGGCCAGTGTGCTGGAAGAAGAGGGATGGTGGAGTGAAGGCACGTGGGATTAGAATTGTGGAATCATAGAATGTTTTGGCCTGGAAGGGACCTTAAAGATCAGCCAGTTCCAGCCCCCTTGCCGTGGGTAGGGACAACTCCCACTGGACCAGGCTGCTCAGTGCCCCATCCAGCCTGGCCTTGAGCAGCTCCAGGGATGGGGCAGCCAGGACTTCTCTGGGCAACCTGTGCAAGTGCCTCACCACCCTCACAGTCAAAAATTTCTTCCTAATATCTACAGAATCAAAATCATAGATTCTGTAGAATCTACAAAACTTCTGAAAAGAAGTTCCTAGTCTGTTTTTCTGTGTTGATATACCCATGGACTCTGGTTCTTCCCATCCACATTGATGGCTTGTTTTTAACAGAGATTAAGTCAGGGTGTTACAAGGTTATCTGTCGATTTTTCCAACTGGGTTTAGGAAGTAAGGGGTTTCCTTCAGGCTGTGGCCTGCCTGCTTGCCTGGGCTAGTTCTTACTAACGTGTCTGGCTTAAGTGGATCCAGCTTAAATCTCATACCTGGTGTTTTTTAATTCTACTTTTCTCCACGAGTCTTCTCTCCAGTCTGCATTTATAGAAGATGCATTAGCTGCACAGCCGTGAGCAGCTGAGGGCAAAACTTTGCAAGGTTAGCTTGCTTTACACAGGTCATCTCTGCAGGCTGAGGTTTGCCTTTGTGCAGCTGTGGGATGTTGTTGAACCTCACAGTTGTATCATGACCCTCTAAAATGCCAGCACCATTTCTGGAATCTTGCTGTATAGGCAGTTGCTCCTCATTTTTGCATTTGCACCCGTGACTTCTCTTTCTTAAGTGTTTCCTCTTGTTGATGTTGGACCAGTGCGTCAAGATCATTTGGAAATCTGAACCTGCACACCATAGTGCTTGAAAATCCCTCCCAGCTGAATCATGTGTTGAATTTGTGGCTATACATTCCAGTCCATCATCCAAACTGGCAATGAAAATAATGCATAGCTCCTTTGTTTTGATGGACCCGCTGGAATTTCCAGTGCCCTCCCTATTAGATAGCAAACCCTTGATAATTATGCTCTGGGAAATATGTTGTCAAGCAGCTGTTTTATGATGATTACATCTAATTCGTGTTTTCTTAGCTGGATCTTATGGGAATGTCATGGAACACTGTCAGAGCCAATAAAGATTGCATTTATGGATATCCTCATGACTTCTGTACAGTCATACATTTTTTACCTGCTGATACATAGATCCTTTATTGTTCCATAGATTTTTGGAGCTAGAAGGGACCTTAAAGGTGATGACATCTGCCCTGTCCACCCTGAAAGTTAAGATGTGCAGAAGCCAAGCCAGATTTACTAGGGCTTTCGTAATGGGACAGTTACCATATGACAGTTCCAGGAGATCAAGAGGAAACAAATGTGATATGTTTATGGGTTCCAAATAAAATTAAGCAATTACCTGAATCCAGTGTTCAGAGTGGCCTTTGAACAAATCCCAACCCGTTTTCTGCAAAGACTGGAAAATTAAAGACCATGTCTAATCTGTACCAGATATCAGCCAGCCGTTATCAGTGCCTACGTGCTGTTACTCAGATCTCGTTACTTTCTAAGTGGATAACAGGCACTACACTTCACAACTACATAAGTATATTAAGCTTAATCTGCTTTGGAGCAGGGAGGGGAAGATGCACTTGGTGACAAATGACACAAGAAGCTGACACAGTGGAGCAGTGGCGTAAATATGGTCTTGTGTCTCCATCACTTCAGTTCTAGGAACTTTCTGTGGCAGAGGCTCTGCATGGCTGTAGCATTTACGTGAATATTTGAGTCCCAGAGCAGACAGTTGCCTCACTTTCAGACTTTGACTGTGTTAGCAAGGCAATTTCATTTTCAAAAGCACAATTTTCCAGTGGTTAAATCCATTTCAGAAGTGTATTTTAATAAGAGAAGCAAGAGAAAAGATTAAAGATGGTCAAGCATTGGAACAGACTATCCGGGGAAATGGTGGAGTCTCTGTCCCTGGAGGTGTTCAAAAAACATATATGCGTGGCACTTTGGGACATGGTTTAGTGGGCACAGTGGTGTTGGTCTGACGGTTGATGATCTTGGAGGTCTTTTCCAACTTCAGTGATTCCATGATAATTTCATTCCTGAAGCTTCTTTCCAGCTCGTGAAGAAGATGTGAGTGAACAGGATCAGAAAGCTTGCGTGAGGCTTGGCGTGACCTGTTCTCTACCTGAAAGAGAGAAGCTATTTGCTTGTGGAAGTACTCTTGCTTTTGTTTTTTTCCTGAGCAGGTGCATGCATTTACCCATTTAAAAACTTTTGGAGTAGAATAACTCTTTGCAAAGGCATAGTGAAAACTAAGTCAGACTCTTGTAGAAGGCATATATTTATATTTCCCCAGCAGATAGCTTATGTATTGAAAGACGTGGATATGAGCACGTTTCGCTAGTTGTGACCACCTGTTATGTTCTCAGAAGAAGGTATTTGCAAGGGACGTTTCTGGTGTGTCTACCAAGGGGATCTTCTTTAGCTCAAGGGAGTTGGAGAGTGACTGTGTGTAACAGAATCATAGAATAGTAGGTGTGTCTGCCCCATCCCTGGAGGTGTTCAAGGCCAGGTTGGATGGGGCTTCGAGCCGCCTGATCCAGTGGGAGGTGTCCCTCCCTTTGGCAGGGAGGTTGGAACTGGATGGGCTTCAAGGTCCTTTCCAACACAAACCATTCTATGATTCTATTAAAAGAAAAGATTGCAGGGTAACTGCTTTGTTCCATTTCAGTGTAGACAAACTCCCAAACCACCACTTTATTTTGGATGAACTAGAGAATGGCTGGTGAATGCAGAGGAGTTTTTATAGTTATCCACACCTGATTTAGAGCCTGGACTGAAAACATGGTCAGCAGGGAAAATCCTGTTTTTTTTTTCCAAAGGGTGGTTCACTTCTCAGCATCTAAATTACTGAGACAGGCTGTGGAGACGGTCTCTGTGCTTGTTTTCCTGTGTAGAAAGCCCGCTCTCCTCGCTGAGGCACTGAGGGTGGTAGCTACAGGTTAAGCGTTCGCTTCTGTTGCTACGTGACTAGGTCAGGTTTCAATTTGAGCCAGCCAGAGAAATGAAGTAGAGTGCTGTGTTATAGACAGTCTCCTCCAAGTGTTAAACAAGGTGAAGGCTGCATGCTTTCTGTAGTACTATACACTAATAATACTTTTATCTCCCTTGCTAGTCTGCTGTGTATAGAAGTAAACTCCCATACTCAAGCCATCATCAACTTTGAGTCAAGTAGACTTTGACGTATTACTTATTAAATGGTGAAGAATGCTCTGTCATATATAGTTGATAAGGGATTACAGATATAAAAGTGGATGTTGAATTGTCAGTGGCTTTTCTTTCCCTTTAGCTTTAGCTGGAAAAAATAACGGCATAGGTTGTTTTACTCCTCCTGTGTAGGCAAGGTCTAGACATGCCCAGCACTTTCAGGATTGCTTTTCAAAACCAAGATAACCATTACTGTGGTTCTGTCTGCCTGCTGCCTGCTGCACATCAAACCCACACTCAGGAACTTCTGAATCAAAGGCAGAACACCTGCTTGGTTGTTCATGGAATCGTAGAATGGTTTGGGTTGGAAGGGACCTTAGAGATCATCCAGTTCCAAGCCCCCTGCCATGGGCAGGGACACCTCCCATTGATCAAGTTGCTCAAAGCTTCATCCAACCTGGCCTTGAACATCTCCAGGGATGAGATGACTTCTCTGGGCAACCTGTGCCAGTGCCTCACCACCCTCACAGGAAAAAATGTCTTTCTAATATCTAATCTAAGTCTTCCCTCTTTCAGCTTAAACCTGTTCCCTGGCATCCTATCCCTGCATTTCCTAATAAGACCCCCTCCCCAGCTTTCCTGTAGCTCCCCTTGAAGTACTGTCATTATTTTCTTTTTAAAACCAGAAACAGATGAATGCTGTATTTTTTGAGAAAAACAACACAGTGAGATTTGTGATGTTTTTAGCTCTTGGGGAGGATTCATCTTGCGGTAGTGTCTGAGGCTGCGAGCTGCCCTCGTAGAGAATTCCACAGTGCTCCCAGAGTTAATGTTCCATTTCAGTGTCACTCTGGGTCTTCATTGGGGTCTTTGAGCAATGGTTTAAGTTTCCTGATTAAGTCCCAGAACATCTCATGCCTGGAGTCAAGGCCTTGACTGTGACAGGCAGTCCTTTGGAGAGCCGTGCAAAGATCCTCGTGTCTCTCACAAACAGTGGCCTGTGTCTCAGAAAAGGACATTGTGAGCGAGGAGAACAAGTTTCACATCACATGTCCCCCAGTGAGTGCTGTCCTTTCGATAGGAAGACTTGTTGGAGAATGTTAATTGAGTCCCTTTTTAAATGGAGGAGGCTTTGCTTCCTTCCCAAGTTTTCAAAACAAATTTTCCAAATACAGAGCCTGTGTTTCATTCAAGTGTAAATCCTTTCTCTTTATCCTGGAAGTTATCCCAGAAAAAGGCTTATCCATTCACTGCAGGACAGACCCTTGTGCTTGTGGTGGCAAAAAAAAAGAAGTGGATCAAATTATCCAAACAGGAAGAGAATTAAGAAAAGACTTTGCTCAGTGAGCGGAGCTCTCACTTAAGTATTAATAGTCGTCCTATAAACTCGCTTTGTATCACTGTTGCTTTTGTAGCATCGCACAATCATTGAAGTGTCGGCTAAATTTAGAAATGACAATTTTTTCTTGCTAACGTGCCAGCCTATCCGTAAGCTGGATGGATTTTAGCAGGTAGTTATGGGAAGGGTGCAAACAGTGAGCTGAAATTTACTGGCTTGTTATCCCTCCCGACTCCCACATAGCTCAGTCCTAGTGGGTACCTATTTTTTTACATTGATTCTTTTTCATTTGAGGGTGTTAATCAAAATGCTTTTTTGGCACAGGTAGGTGCTAATGGTATTTTACTTATGGTGAAACTGGAGTTTTGAAAGGATAAAGCGTGATGTGCTGAATAAAATGAGCTCCCATCTAAACACATTGACATTGTCCTATATTTTTAGCAACTTATGGATAGGATTGTCATCCTTTTACCCCCATTCTTTTACTCATAGGATGACTGTGGAAGAACAGATAAATCACAAATGTCCCAGTTTCTGCTGTTTACTGCTTAACAAGTCTTTGTGCTCTGTGAAAAATCTCTTACATCTAAAATATGTCTTTTTTTTGTTTTCCCCAGCCTGTGCTATTTAATTTTTCTCTTTCTGAGTGATGTTTTATCTTCATTTTCTAAAGCTGTTTGAGATGCAGTTTTCTGAAGCAGAGGAACGCAAAGTTAACTTCCTTTATTTCAGTAAAATGCCTGGATTGTCACAGAGAAGAAATGTTTTTGGATTCGGGTGTGTCAGGAGGAATGAGAGGACCTTGCAGAAGTGGTAATCCATCATTAGGCTGCATCTATGGCTCTCCAGGTTGCAGTTGCAGGGCAGGGTACTTGGTAACCTCAAAGCACAAGACACTGGAGCAGGTTTGCTGTTGGAATCTCCAGCCAATATTTCATCCTTGGGCTTTGTTTTGAAGTTTGCAACAAGGTGGGAACAAAGACAAAGGTGTCACTGTTGTGTTTTCATCTCTTTCCTCTCCTACCCTTCTTTTCCTTGTCTTTCATGAGCAGCTTCTGCTCTCTGCTGTCTTTCAGTGTGCCCATCGCTCAGGAGGATGATCCCTCAGCAGGGGAAATTGCTTTGCTTCACAGCATGGATACATTCCTATATAAGGTCATTTTTTGTTGCAGTCGTTGGTTTCTTCTGGGTATCTCTAAGTCACCTGAATGCAGACAGTATTTAGTTAGGAGAAAGTCAGTGCTTTTGTATTGAAACATTTCATAAAATCAGAATGGTTTGGATTGGAAGGGAAATGAAAGCCCAGCCAGTTCCAGACTCCCTGCCATGGCCAGGGACACCTCCCACTGGACCAGGCTGCTCAAAGCCCCATCCAACCTGGCCTTGGACACCTCCAGGGGTGAGGCATCCACACCTTCTCTGGGCAGCCTGTGCCAGTGCCTCACTACCCTCACAGTAACAAATTTCTTCCTAACATCTCATCTAAATCTTCCCTCTTTTAGCTTAAAACCATTCCTTCTTGTCCTGTGCCTGCAATCCCCGATAAAGAGCCTCTTCCCAGCTTTTCTTTAGCCATTTCTTGCTGTCATATGCGACCCTCCACACCTCAAGCAGTGTGGAGCAACGCTGATCTTCAAGGGAAACCTCTAGTGGGTGAAAATCTCAGAAAGCCAGCCTGCTAGCCAAGACCTAGATGTCATGGAGATCTAGGGACACACTTCCTAACCTGAATTTCCCTGCTTTGGGCTCGTGTTGGATATATGAGCCTGTTTGGGCAGACAGTGGGATGGAAAAAGCTATGTGTATCTCAGCCAGCCCTGGCTATGTGTCTGCTGTCTTAAAGCAGGAACATTTGGTTTGCGTTTAATATTCCAGCAAAGCACAGACCCAGGAGGAGTCTCCTCATACAGGTCCACCTGGAGTGACACACTTTTTCCTGGAGTCACATCTAATCTGTTCCAGGCTGAAGTCAATCCAGTTATTGTGGGAGTAAATCCATGTTCGGTGTTTCTAATTTAGGTTCTTATCCTCGAGTATTACTGTTGCGTTTATTGATTTTCCCTGTGGCTTGAGCGGTAAAGATGTGGTAACTGCTCGAGGATGGCTTAAAATCAAAGATTTAGTGTGGGTGTTGCTTTCAAACAGAGAAGAAATGATTCTATTTAGAGAGCTGTGTTGCTATTTCAGGGCAGTTTGTTAGGTCTGGGTTCTAAGAAGGGGTGAGAAAAAATAATTGCTTTTGGGCCAGCATGTCTCATATGGTTTGTCCTGAAGTGATCCTCATGTACACATTGAGTTGAAATCAGTACTGAGCCTCTCTGCGTGCAGATTCATTCCCTCTCTCACCCTCCTATTACACAGGATGGGAGGAGAAGAAAAGACGCCCGTTGAAATTTTGCTCCCAAGCTTGCTGCAACGAATTTAAAACCCCAAACCACAGAGAATTCCCAAATGTAATATGGACAGCAGTGTTTATTTGACTGAGACCCCATTGTGTTCTGAGTTGTGCAAACACAGGCAAGTTTCCTATTTAATTAAGGCTGGGTTTATCAATCAAGTTTCCCAAACAATTGGAGAGAGGAGGAGGGTAATGAAGATAAGATCACATGATTATGCAAACGGGAGAGGGTACAGCTCTTTTTGGCAGTTGGAATACAAGTTCTGCAGGAAACTTATTTGCAGCATTGTTCTGATCCATTACGCCAGTGTTTTTAGTTTGTAACCTCTTTTTTATTTTTTTTCCTATATTTTCCTGCCTGTTTCTCCTTCCTTTTACAGTCCTGAAACAGCAAGTTTTGCTTTCCTGAGACCCTTAGAAGTGACAGATACTTCCCAATACTGAATGCGACGGAGGAGCTGGAATTAAGAGGAAGTCCAACCCAACCTGGTCATCAGATCAGGTTGCTCAGAGCCCCATCCAACTTGACCTTGAATGCTTCCAGGGATGAGGCATCTACCACCTCTCTGGGCAACCTGGGCCAGTGTTTCACCACCCTCAGCATAAAAAATTTCTTCCTAATATCCAGTTTAAACCTCTTCCCTTGTCCTATTGCTACAGGCCCTGCTAAGAAGTTTTTCCCCATCTTTCTTTTAAGCCCTCTTTCAGTATTAAAAGGCTGCATTAAGATCTCCTCAGAATCTTTTCTTCTCCAAGCTGAACAACCCTAACTTTCTCAGTCTGTCTTCATAAGGGAGGTGTTCCATGTCTTTGATCATTTTTGTGGCCTCCTCTGGACTTGCTCAAAGAGGTCCATGTCCCTCCTGTGCTGAGGGCTCTAGAGTTGCACACAGTATTCCAGGCATCATCATCTAGTCCTTAATTTTAGCCCCAAATTCTAAATGAAGATGCCGACTGGTGTTTTCCAGCAGGCTGTCAGAGGGGCCTTTGAAGAGTATTCAGGATAGCTTGCTCCCTTCCTGGTATTTCAGAGCTGGTGCGCCTGTTGTATCTTCATGTTGCCCTTTAGCCCGAGGAACGTGCCTGAGAATCAGCCGTAGGCCAGCCAATTATTATGAATTATTTTCTTTTCTCTTTCTTCAGATGAGAAGGGTTTAAAAAACACATAATGGTGCATTTTATCAGTGGATTTTAAATGACGTGATTCATCCTCTGTGTTCTTGGCATGACGTTCTTTGGTTTATTTCTTGGATATCCTTGTAGTTCTGTCAGTGCCAAGCACTGTATGGAAATGCCCCGTGGCAGACAACCTGCTCTGCCCATATGTTTGCTTTAAAAGAAAACAGCTCATAATAGGAAGTCTTTATGCCGCGTGCCAAGATGCTTGGGGCTTGTTAAATATATTTTACTTGTCAACAACCTCCCAATTTAAAAAGTAGCCTTGGTGTGAATCAGCTTTAAACGAGTTCATTTGACTCCAGGGATATTTGCAGGCATTAAAACAAGTTGGATCACAGTGGTAAAAATGTGCAGTGGTTTCCTGATCCAAAGCACCATCCAGTGACCTTTTTTTTTTTTTTTTTTGTTTTTGTTTTAATGTCCTCTAAATATTCCAGTGTACGGAGATTTTCCCAGTTAGCAGGGTTTTGGTGATTTTGAGAGAGGAGGCTTGCTGGGGCGTGTGTTTCTGGGAGCCACTCGGTGTGTTCCTGGAACGCTTGCTGCCATTGCTGCAAAATGAATGTCGGTGCACAGGGTTATGGGTGTAACAGGACAAAGCATCCTGACGTTTCTTTGCCTGGAGTCACTATTATTCAATGGGGCTCACTGGCTGCAGCAGTGGATTTCTCACTGGTAAATCACATGCGATGCCTGTGTTGCTCCTCAACAGGTTGATTTATGAAGTCGGAGCTGTGGTACTCATTTACGAAGTGAGCTCTGCTCTTGTTGTTGTTGAAGACTGTCAAACATTTCTGCTTCATTTTCTAGGCCACCAGGATCACAGAGTGAAGTTGTTGTTGGAGCCTGAGGTCTGCATAAGGTCTGATGGCCTCGGATCTAAGGTCTAGCAGGGTCTCGTTCTTAGCTGATGGAGTACTGAGAAGTGGCTCCGGGTGGTCATCCTTAAGTGACACGGAGAGGTGAAATGGCTTGCCCAAGGTCCCACAGACCATCCATGGTCACACTAGGAGTAGGAGTCCAGAGTTTGTTGTGTGCGTATCGAAGAAGTGCAGCTTTTAGTGCGGTTGAGGGAGAGGTTTCTCCCCTCCACTCTGCTCTCATGAGACCTCATCTGGAGTCTTGAGTTCAGTTCTGGAGTCCTCAGCATGGAAAGGACATGAATCTGTTAGAGTGAGTCCATAGATGGCCATGAAGACGATCTGAGGGCTGGAGCACCTCCCGTATGAGGACAGGCTGAGACACTTGGGGTTGTTCAGCCTGGAGAAGAGAAGGCCCTGAGGAGACCTAATAGTTGCCTTCCAGTATTTAAAGGGGGTCTAAATGAAAGCTGGGAAGGCGCTCTTCATCAGGGAGTGAAGGGACAGGACAAGGGGGAATGGTTTTAAGCTGAAAGAGGGGAGATTTAGATGAGGTGTTACGAAGAAATACTTGAGGGTGTTGAGGCCCTGGCACAGGTTGCTCAGGGAAGCGGTGGCTGCCTCATCCCTGGAGGTGTTCAAGGACAGGTTGGCTGAGGCCTTGAGGAACCTGATCTCGTGAGAGGTGTCCCTGCCTATAGCAGCGAGGTTGGAATAGGGTGACGTCTAAGGTCCCTTCCAACCTGTTCTATTACTCAGTGGTTCTGTGATCTCTGTCTCACCTGAGATGTACGGAGCTAATACTTCTGGAAGTGAGAGTGTAAATAACGATAAGGATTGCAGTGTTTTATTACAAGGATAAATTTTTTTACAAGATTAAAGGCAAGGCAGCCGTGCTAAGGTCATCTTCCCAGGCTGGAGGAGACCTAAGTTTGAAGAGGCAAAGATTAATGCTGCAATTTCCCTCTGTTTTTTTTGGGATGTGTCCAGAGGAAGAAGAGTGTGGAGTCAGCCTGAAGGTCTCTGTTGCCTTCATAAAAAGGATGGCAAGGAAGTTTTGGGCACAAGGCTGTAGGTTTGGCATATGGGTAAGCCAGGAGGCATCCTGTTCATGCTGCTGTCTAAGAGTAGGTGTGGTGTGTCATTTATGTGCTCCCTTCCTTCGTGTCTGATCCAGCTCTGCATTCACGGTGTGTCAGTCATCGTTGTGTCAGTCATCAGTGTGTCAGTCATCAGGGTGGATCAGTAATTTGTAAATGGGGCTTTTAGATGGTATGCAAGATCAACACTACTGAACTGCAGCCTTTTCAGTGCCTCAAGCCACGTTTAATGGCTTAGGCTTTTACACAGGCAAATTTTAGTGGATGGTAGCATTTGTCCTCAGTTCCAACTCATTTTTCTCTCTCAGCCACTGCTATAAATTCCAGTGGCTCTCTGGAAATTGAACCACTTAATTTCTGCTTCTGCCTGCAGAAAAGGAAGGCAGGGCATGGGTTGCTCGTCTGCAGCAGGAGTGCTGGCTTGCTTTTGTGAAAAGCTGCCTGGCTTCTTTGAGCCACCATGGTGAGAAAGATGAGCGTGGTCAGCTCTCTGCCAGCAGGGCAGAGGTGGGGCATACAGGATTAATGGGTTGTACTGATGGCGTGGGATGCAGTGGAGAGGGTGCTGTGGAGATGATGGAGATTCTTCACTCAAAACCTGCTTGGATCCAGGGTGAGCTACTTACTCAAGCTCACATGTCCCCATGCAGCATCTGCAAGGCTCCTGGCTGCCAAGAGCTGGCTATCAGACATGAAGAGGTGATGAGGAGCAAGAGGCCAAATTCACACTGATGGGAAGAACAGGGATTTTGGATCTATCTTGCTTGTTTCAAGCGCTGGAACGTGCTGCATTCAAAGAGACCATACTGGTGATGATCCTATGTGGAGCAGGAGGTTGGCGTAGAGCCTTCCGGGGTTCTGCCGTGAACCAGCTTCTGTGAGTTGTCGGAACAGGTTTCCTCTGCCAAGACCTGCTGCCTGCCCACACTTGGCAGCTCCCTGCAAAAGCAGGCAGTAGGACTGGTCTGGGACTGAGTGACTGCCCATATCCAGCTAGCAAACCTGTTTAGATTAAAATACTCAATTGGATAAAGCCTGAGCATGAGGATGATGATGAAATGCTGCTCTCCGGGTGGTTTCAGCCCAGCTGGAGATGGCTTTGCAGTGTTTGCAGGTGTAACCTTGATCTCACTGGTGCGTATGCTGTCAGTGGCACAGGTTTATGAGCTTGGGAAGGGCCCCGGTCTGTACGTAGATAGCTGTGGATCATTATCCTGCTCCTGCAGCTCTCCAGGTAGCTGAGTAAATGAGGTGTGTCTGCTTCCGACGCAAGAAAGGTCCCGTTGAGCTGCAGACGCAACCTTGCCGCGTTGGTATTTGCACAACTATTGTACAAAGGTGGTTTGTAACAGCAGGCTTGTTGTGCTCACATATCTGACTGACGTGGAGTGCTTAAGTTCAAGTAATGCTGCTGCTGCCTTCTTTTTGAAAGGGTGTCCCTGCTTAACCTGCGCTGGTGTAAATGCTGATTCTGAAAAGGATTGTGAGTGAGTTTGGTGTGCAACCTGCTGGAATAAAAAGGAGGAGGAGTATACGGAGAAGGAAAAAAAGATACCTGTCTTATAGTTTGACATGTTTACAGCCTGGAGAGCTTGAAAGAGCATCTTGAAATAACAGACAGTAAGGATTAATGTGCTTGCTTCCGAGAAGCACATTTCTGATGAAAGGAAAAAGGGGGAGCAGTTACAGAATGCCTGTTGTTTGTGCCAGGAGCCGTGGCGAACCTCAGTGAACAGAGCTGGGAGGCACTGGCGACAGGGACTGCTGGGACCAGCACAGGAATCTCCTTCCACTTCAGTTTTGTAGCTACTCAGAGATATGATCCGCTCTTTCCTGCTTTACACTCAGTGGACAGCCTGACTCTGAAGCCTGGAATGGTGTTAAAGGAGATAAAATTGCTCTAGCTGGAGTAATCCTTCCAAACTCTTCTCCGTCAGCTTAGAAAAAAAAGGTACATTAGAGGTGATGGTTGAAAATGTTGTTATTGCAATTACTTAGCTGAAGGTTATTCATTACAGCCATGCAGTTGCTCAGTACAAGTTGTTCTAGACAATGTAATGAGTTAATGGCTGAAACGCTGGAGTGTCTTAACATCTGCTAAATATGTTGTGTTTCTGTTGTTGTGAAGCTTTTGTGTATGGGCTCTGCTAATATTGCTCTCTGATAATGACTCTTCTGTATATGGTTGATGAAATAATCAGAGAATCATAGAATGGTTTGGATTGGGAGGGAACTTAAAGCCCATCCAGTTCCAAACGCCCTGCTATGGGCAGGGACACCTCCCACTGGATCAGGGGCTCAAAACCCCATACAACCTGGCCTTGAACACCTCCAGAGATGGGGCAGCCACAACTTCTCTGGGCAACCTGTGCCAGTGTCTCACCACCCTTACAGGAAAACATTTCTTCCAAAGAACCCATCTAAATCTCCCGTCTTTCAGCTTAAAACCATTCACCCATGTCCTATCCCTACACTCCGTGATAAAGAGCCCCTTCCCAGCTTTCCAGGAGGTCCCCTTTAAGTACTGGAAGGCTACTATGATGCCTCCTCAGAGCCTTCTCTTCTCCAGGCTGAACAAGCCCAACTCCCTCAGCCTGTCCTCTTATGGGAGGTGCTCCAGCCCTCAGGTCATCTTCATGGCTTCTTCTGGACTCACATCAACAGATCCACATAATAGAAGTTATTACATCCATTGAAAAAAAAAGGCTTTCAAAACCCAGTATCAAAAGGTTTGCTGATTTTTTTTACAGTTTTCTGAAGGCCAGGAAATGCCCTGTACTGGGTGGTCTGTGTGAATTTCCATTCCTTAGGCATCACTGAAAACCACCTCCATCTCTGGAACCCTGCCCTAATAAATGCATGTGCTCACAGCTGTAGAGTTCTGCATCACGGGAGATTCCTGAGATGCAGAGGCCAGGAAGATTTATCTTGAACATCTATCTTGGCCACCTCTGCCACATAGGTAGGAGGATCACAACCCTGTTTCATGGTGGGACTGGAATATAAACATCTATGAGAGACAGAATCCTGACTTAAAAGCTTCAACCAATATCCTCTCTGTCTCTAGGGAAAAGTGTTTCAGCAGCTGATTAGTTTCACTGTTAAAAATAGCCATCTTATTTCTGTTCTGAATTTTTGTAGCTTCTGCTCTTGGTTGCCCAACCTTGCTTTGTCTCTGCTTGGATTGAATTAATCCTCTGGTGTCAAGTAGTCTCTGTTTGTAAATGCTTTCAGACTGTGATGACAAACCTGCATTATAAACGCATGTGTCTGTAGGGCCCTGTCATGTGCTGATAGTATCTTGAATAGTTGCACTTTAAATAATAATAAAACCATAGAGTGTTTATTTCTTGTGCTTCTATTTATTCTTTCAACTTTTGTTGGTTTTATCTGAGTTCCTTTCAAACACACAATATTGTTATTTAGGCTTCTGATTAAGTGTTATTCTTAATTCCATTCCCATCAATTACAAAACTAGAGGGAAAAAAGTGATTCCAGTAAATTTGGGTTGGTTGATGCTTGAGCTCTTTGTCTGTGCGATCAGCAGGGAATTTGTTTGTGTTGGTGATACGTTTCTCACCCTCCAGACTGACTGATGAACTTGTTAATGTGAAGACTGTCAGTTCAACACTCTTCAGAAGGACTGCAAAATTCAGGCAAATGGTGTGGTTAGGAGGGAAACCCAGGTCCTCATGTAGGAGTCTCAGCAGAGCATGTGGAAGTGCAGCCACTGGCTGCCTCTTCTGGAGATGTTCTTGTCAACCTCATTTTGGTGGGGAGGCTCTGCAAAGGGACCTGAACAGGCTGGACTGCTGGGCTGAGACCAATGGCATGAGGTTTAACAAGGCCAAATGCCGGGTCCTGCACTTGGGGCACAACAACCCTAAGCAGAGGTACAAACTAGGAGAGACCTGGCTGGAAAGCTGCCAGGAGGAGAAGGACAGCGACTTGGTTGACAGCGACTGAACATGAGCCAGCAGGGGCCCAGGTGGCCAAGAAGGCCAATGGCATCTTGGCTTGTATCAGGAACGGCGTGACCAGCAGGTCCAGGGAGGTTATTCTCCCCCTGTACTCGGCACTGGTGAGACCGCACCTCGAGTCCTGTGTTCAGTTCTGGGCCCCTCACCACAAGAAGGATGTTGAGGCTCTGGAGCGAGTCCAGAGAAGGGCAACAAAGCTGGTGAAGGGGCTGGAGAACAGGCCTTATGAGGAGCGGCTGAGAGAGCTGGGGGTGTTTATCCTGGAGAAGAAGAGGCTGAGGGGAGACCTTATTACTCTCTACAACTACCTGAAGGGAGGTTGTGGAGAGGAGGGTGCTGGCCTCTTCTCCCAAGTGACAGGGGACAGGACGAGAGGGAATGGCCTCAAGCTCCGCCAGGGGAGATTTAGGTTTGAGATTAGGAAAAAATTCTTCACGGAGAGGGTGGTTAGGCATTGGAACAGTCTGCCAAGGGAGGTGGTTGAGTCACCTTCCCTGGAGGTGTTTAAGGTTAGGGTGGATGAGGTACTTAGGGGCATGATTTAGGGATTAGTGGGAATGGTTGGACTCGACGATCCAGTGGGTCTCTTCCAACCTGGTTATTTTGTGTGATTCTGTGATTTTAGCTCTCAGAAGCTATTTCTAGCTCAGTAAGTATGTCTGAGGTGATATCTTGAGAGAATCAGTGTAGAAGTCCCCCGTGTCTACAAGTGTGTTTCCCTGGAGCTTGCAGGCTGGACTTGTAGTGCTCTAGCCCCATGAATGCCCCTTAGTGGCTGGGATACATTTGGGCTCTTCTGTGGTGCATCATCTTCAGTTCAGGCTCATCCACGAGGAGTGAAGCCGTTCAGCTGCTTCAGTATCATTATCCAACATGAATGAAAGTGTGGGAAGCAGAGGTGTTGAGGTCACCCTAAAGCAAACTCCTGATCCTGGCTAAACTGCTAATGTAAGAGGACTCTGAAAGCTTAGGTTTTAAACTGGTCTCCCAGCTTCTTTTCAGCTTGCCCATCTTAAGATAGGTGTGCCGAACATCAGCAGGATGGATTAGTCCTTCTCCCCATCACCTGGAAGGCTGCAGGCAGCCGATGCAAGTTGGTCACCCAACTCGTGAAATAGGGTGAGACAAGTCCCACCTGGGCTGACCGTGATTCTGGTCTGTGGTGTGCTGGGAGCTCACAGCTGTGGCTCGTGGGTAGAAAACAGCCTGTGGTGTGATATGCGGTCTGAGAGGAAGAGGTGGTCGCTTTTTTAAAGGCTTTTCATCAGGGTTGCTTAAAAATAAACCTTTTTTTTTTTTTTTGACCCAGCCAAGCACCAGAGAAGCCCTTAGGCATGCACACCTTATTTTCAGTGTGCTGCCTTCCATAAGTCTTTGTGTCATCACAGCTAGGACAGGACCACCACGAGGGTATTTGGGTGAGCAGATTTCCTTGAGAAATGTTTTTGTTTATTTTGGTTTTGTATTTTTAAATTGTTGGAGCCTTGGTGACCTTTGTCTTCAGGCACCTAGAAGAATGGTCTGATCAGAGCATATTATTGTAATAAGGAGGGCAGTTGTGAACTGCCTTCATGCTTTGGCTTCTTCCTTGTGACCTGCAAGGCTTTACTGGCAAAATGGGTTAAAAAATAATGAAGTAAGTGTACTTCATTGCTGCTGGATTAAAGGAGGAGAAGGCCAGCGTGACACTTGCATCTATGCAGTTTCTACATTGTCATTGTCTATCGGGCCATAGTAACTTGAATAAGTAGAAGGCACTTTGTGTTAAAGGGTCTATATCCAGGATATGCCTTTATTAAAAGGATGAAATGCAACAATCTGTTCAAAATGATTTCTAAGTTAGTGCTAAGATAGGTCTGGTGTCAAGTTTTCCTGAAAGCTAATGAGATTCCTCTGTGTGGATGAAGAAAAGCCAGTTCTCTGGGAGCAGCCAGGGGTCTGGGTGTGTAACAAAGATCAGCAGAGATTAAGGGATAAGGAGCTTTTTGGATTGTAGGTTACAAATGCCAATGCCAGGAATGGAAACCCATTATTCCGAGTTGGCAGAAATATGCTCATCTTAGAAAATATAGTTTTTCAAAGATTTGTTTGCTGGGGAACAGCAGCTGGTCTCGGGATTTTATTTTAGGAGGGGATTGGTCTAAGGGATGTTTTTATAAGGTATTTTTTTGAAGGAAATGGATGATCGGGAGAAGGAATGAATGAAAGGTGCTTGCAGCTAGGGAAGCAAGGACAGAATGACGATAGAGACAGAGAAAATGGAGCAGGTCTGGAAGAAATGATTAAGATATCATGAGTGAGGCACGTAGATGCAGAAGAGGCGAGAGGGTCAAAGCTATATTCTTAAGACTGAAAGAAGATGTGCGCTTGCAGCCCAGGCGCTCAATGGGATCTTGGGCTGAAGGTTGAAAGGGGAATTTTGCCCCTCTACTCTGCTCTGGTGAGACTCCACCTGGAATGCTGTGTCCAGCTCTGGAGCCCGCGGCTCAGGAAGGACACAGAGGTGTTGGAGCAGCTCCAGAGGAGGCTACAAAAATTATCAAAGGCCTGGAGCACCTCCTCTATGAACAGAGGCTGAGAGAGTTGAGGTTGTTCAGCTTGGAGAAGAGAAGATTCTAGGGAGACCTTATTGCAGCCTTTCAGTACTTAAAAGGGGGCTTATAAGAGAGATGATGAGAAGATCTTTAGCAGGGCCTGTAACAATAGCACGAATAGATTTAAACTAAGAGAAGATAAGTTTAGACTAGATATTAGGAAGAATTTCTTTATGCTGAGGGTGGTGAAACACTGGCCCAGGTTGCCCAGAGGGGTGGTGGATGCCCCATCCCTGGAAACATTCAAGATTAGGTTGGATAGGGCTCCGAGCAACCTGATCTGGTTGAAGATATTCCTGCTCATTGCAAGGGAGGTGGTCTGCATGACCTTTATGGTCTCTTCCAACCCGAACCATTATATGATTCTGTGCGTATTTGGATTTTTTTTTTATGGTGGGTAATGAGTGCCTGCCAGCTGTCTCATGGGAAAGGTCTAAGCAAGGCAAGGCGTGGGGAGTTCAGCTTCTAGTGAAGCTATGATTTATTACTACCCTTGATTTTAGAAGGGCACAAAGTAAAATTACAGCCTCGGAGAGATTTGCAGTGTAACAGCTAACACACTGCTTACCCTGTGATTTGAAAAAGAAGAAAGAAGAAACAAACCTTTTTGTCAATCAAGAAAAAGGAAAAAAAAAAATGAAAAAGGAAAAAAAACCTATCTTTATGTCAGAGGGCCTGGTAATAATCACTGGCTCAAGCCCTGGCTGGTGGCTTGGCAAGTACTGAAGGCAGAGCATTGTACTTAATAGAGTGTGTTTTATGTGCTTGTCGTACTTATGAGCCTAACAGAGTGTATAATTGATACTGAAATGAAGTGTAGTGGGGATTCGTATGTTTATATCGTCTGCTTGTTTCACAATCGAGCGTGCATCCTGGTTGGAAAGCTGAAGCTCTTGCTAAAATTTTAATTGCCTTCCCCTGCTGATCATATGAGAAAGGTTGTTGGCTAATTAAGGATGGTTTCTAAATCAGGATTCTGTACACACAAAATACCGTGTTATTTTCTCATCTGTCTAAACAGGTCACTTAATGCAGTGTTAAAATGCTGATACTGGAGGGGAAAACGTATTCTTGAACCTTTCAAGTGAGGAATTCGCATGAGTTTGCCAAAGCCGGGATTAGGAAAGCTGTACTGAAAGAACTGAGCTAAACTGGTTCAGCTTCTGTGAGATTTAAATGGCAAAAATGTTGTTTCATAAAAGTAGTAGTAAAAATACATGCATCAAAGCGTTATGTGGAGATTGGATGAGAAATGGAGGGTGTTGTAGAGTGTCTATAGATTGTAATAAATCCTGAAGGCATTTATAGTAAGAGTTGTTTCAGTTGTAGATTTTTAATTGCTTACAAATGAGAAAGGAATAGCCAGATTAAGATATATTTCCTCTTGAAGAAGAGAACAGTGGGATCGTATGTGAAGGTCCTTAGCACTGAGGAGAATGTGAACAGGGAATGACCCTTCACTGTTTCTCATAACACGCTTTTGGGTGATGTCCTCAGTTTTCTTTGAGGTGCAGTTTTGAAACCCCAAAGGACATTGGTGTTTGCCTAAGGTTGATAAACTATGGAAATCCTCACAAGAAAATTATTGTGAAAGCCAGAAGTGTGGAGGGGTTTGTAAAGAAGCTGGCAAATGCAAGGGGTAGAAGTCCCCAGAGTCTGGACATTAGCTCTACTTATGATGCCTGTATTCGACTTTAGAAGCTGATGCTTCCAGAAGGTGGTCATTCCTCTTTGTGCCAACCCCAGACTCTCCAATACAACTTGCTTTGGCATTTCTTATATCACAGAATAACCAGGTTGGAAAAGACCCACCGGATCGTTGAGTCCAACCATTCCCACCAATCCCTAAATCATGCCCCTAAGTACCTCATCCACCCTCACTTTAAACACCTCCAGGGACCGTGAGTCAACCATTTAATAACTCTACTGCTTTGCACTTCATATCTCAGTGTTGTGTCTCCTTGAAGCTCTGAATACAGAGATCCCAGTGTTCAGGGCCCATTTAAAATATCTTAAAATAAACTAGAGAAATCTCACTTCTTATGTTGTTAAGATTAAAAGTCAATAAATTCCTTGAGAAGAGAGGTAAAGGACCAATGGTTGACAAGGCCCAATAAATGTAATGGCTTAACTCCACCTCAGGAGAAGATGGTGGAAAAAACATTTCTTTGGAGGAATCCCAGGTCCTTCCCATTGTCCTGAACTGGTAAATAGGGAAAAGTGACTTTTGGTTGGGTTTTTAACCAGAATGTTGTCTTCTTCTCTGTGGTGTGTTTTTTCTGTGAGTCTGAGGAGCGGTCTCATCACTCCTATCAGCCTCTGACTGGTGAGGAGTTAACCTACACAACATGGGGCACTTCCCAAGTACTCCCATACTCTTAATCCATTCAGAAAATCCACTCTCAAAGTGGATTAAGGGAAAAAAAAAACCCAACCATTCCTCTCCCAGGTGAGGAAATTCCACAGTAGAAAGGAGTCGACAACAAAGCCAAGTAGACACAAGTTCCCAGGAAAGGTGGGAAAGGGGCTCTTTAGCAGAGAGTGCAGGGAGAGGATGGGGGGGACAGTTTTAAGCTGAAAGAGGGGAGATTTAGATTAGTTTTTAGGAATGAATTCTTTACTGTGGGGGTGGTGGGGCACTGAAAGAGGTTGCCCAGAGAATTCATGGATGCGCCGTGCCTGTAGGTGCTCAAGGCCAGATGGATGGAGTGTTGAGCAACCTGGTCCAGTGGGAGGTGTCCCTGCCCAGGCAGGGGAATTAGAGTTGGATGATCTTTAAGGTCCTTCCAACCCAAACCATTCTGTGATTCTATGAAGTCCTAAGTTGTCTGCGGCTGGGACTTGACCCTTGTTGCTAGCTGGTTTAGGGAAGGAGCTTTGTGGCCTCTTCTTCCCTGCCTGCTCCAGATTTTTACTGTTTCTTGTGGAATCAGGGAAGGAATCATTCACTGCTAACTTCTTCAGAGTGTTGTATACTGCTTTTTTATCCGATTTGCTCACAAGTGAGTTGGGTGCCTGGTTTTGGCTGCTCACAGCTATTCCACTTGTCAAATGACCATGATTTATGACTCTTCCGCCATGAACTGGAAAGCATTGGATGCTTAACATGTTTGACTTCGGCTTGGAAATAACTTCCCAAACACCGGTGTCTGGCTCCCTGTGACAGACATCTGCTAGCTGAGAGCTGTTGGCCAGGAGATGAAAACTGTGAGATGATTGATGTAATTGCAGGTAGATGTTTTCAGCATGGCCACAGCCAGAGCTTGCTCAGTGTCACCTCTTCTGTTGCTCAGTGGCAGTTGGAACGAGCTGTATTGGCAGAAGCAGAGTTCCTTACGGGTACTTTACTAAACTTTCTTAAGGGTGAGCCCAGGTAGGATGAGTTGAGCTGAGGTTGTTCCTATTGCAGCTAACTAAACATGTTCACAATAGTTGTCTAGAGCTCTATTAGGACCACTTTACTTTTTATACCACTGCTTCAAGCACTGCTGACCGCAGTCTGGTATTATCTCTACTTCGGAGACCAGGAGATGTTTGGGCAACATACGTAAATGCCAGAGTGAAAAGGGCTCTCCAAGTGAAAGCACTCTTGCTTTGTACTTCAGTAGTACACATATATATACTGCAATAGTCCAGTAATGTTTTATGCACAAAGGTTTGACTCTTCTCCTGGTAATGTAAGAGAAAAACGGGAGTCTTTGACACTGGTCATGTGTCAGGTGAATTGAGGAAGAGGTCAGAAAGTGTAACTAGCAGCTTGGCAGCAGCTAGAGGCAGCAGGTAGAGGCTCCTCATTCAGTAAGCATTGGGTAGGGAGGATGGTAAGGCTAGGAATTACGTGTATGCTTTATCCATATGAGGATAGGCTGAGGGAGTTGGGGTTGCTCAGCCTAGAAAAGGGGAGGCTCTGAGGACACCTTCTAGCAACCTTCCAGTACTTAAAGGGCCGTACCAGGTGGCTAGGCAGGGACATTTTATCAGGGAGTGCAGGAATAGGACAAGGGGGAATGGTTTGAAGCTGAGAGGGGAGATTTAGATGAGATCTTAGGAAAAAATATTTTCCTGTGAGAGTGATGAGGCACTGGCACAGGCTGCCCAGAGAAGTCATGTATGCTCCCTCCTTGGAGGTGTTCAAGGGCAGGTTGGCTGAGGCTTTGAGGAACCTGATCCAGAGGAAGGTGTCCCTGGGACTTGAAACTGGATGGGCTTTAAGGTCCCTTCCAACCCAAGCCACTGGGCTCCATCTGATTCAAAAGCTGATAAATCCTGGGCTGTGTGTTTATCCTTCAGAAGTCAGAAGTGATGTCTTCTTGGGTCTGGGAGAGTATGGGTCTCTATACCTTGTTCCTTTGTGCTCTTGAGGGCAGACGTGAACCTACCTGGAACCAGATGACTCGATGTTCGTATATAAGGACATCCTACACTGGTGATTGCTGATTAAGGTTTAACCTTAACCATGGACTTACACTGTCTACCAAAAATAAGGTGATGGGACCTGAGAACTAAGGGTATTCACAGGTAAAAAGTGGCTGTTAGGAGTCTGTGAAGAAAAACAGGGTACTGCCTGGAGAAGCAGTTCAGTGCATTGGGTAGGTAGTGGAAGAATTAGAGTAGCCAGAAGACTGCATCGTGGGGCTGTGAATTTTTGATCAGGCCTGTGTTGGCTTTCATTGTTTTAAACGTTTTTCCGTCTGTACCATTTCTGTAATGATTGGTTAGGTGGCTGATCTCCATGCTTTGAGCTAAATCCTCCTTACTTAGTCCCATATATAATCTGAAGCTTTGTGGTTGCCACAGAGGCAAAATGAAGCTTTATTGCTGTGTTGTGGAGCTTGTTGGTACTGGGGCATGTAGTTTTCTTTTCTTATTTTCAAGTCTGTACCACAAAATTGCCACTTTTGGAGGTTATATAAAGAGATGGGAGTTTGAAAGTCCTTCGACTTCTCTGGAAGTAGTCTGCATAGTACATAAGGGTGGAGATGTCTGGAGTTTCCAGTACTGGTGCTTGAGGCCAAAATGTTGTTGCATCCCAATTTGACCTCAATTATCCTTCCTGTGTATTTCATTTTGAAGGCTGGGTCCAGTTCACAAGTCTTCTTTCTTCTCTGCTGGATATTTCATAGACTTTCTTAGGACTTGCAGAGAACAAATTTGAATTCCCTGAACACCCTTTTTTTTTACTTTTTTTCATAGGTTCCTTAGAAAGAGAGCTTGGACGGCATGCAAAGTTGTGAAATATCTGGAGACAGCACGGATGATCCTCTTAGTAGTGGCCTACGGAGACAGCGACAGCCTCGAATAGTAATTATCGGTGCTGGGCTTGCAGGCCTGTCAGCAGCAAAAGCGCTCTTGGAAAGCGGTTTCACGGATGTAACTATCCTTGAGGCGACTGACCGAATTGGAGGCCGCGTGCAAAGTGTGAGGCTTGGTAAGAGCAGCGTTTTGGGAGTAATATGTTGGGCTGGCTTGATTCTGTTGGCGAGGGGTTGCGTTCTCGTTGGGTTAATTTGGCCTTGGAAATGTGCTTTTCCAGTCAATGTGCACATGCCAGAGGTTATTTGAGGTGTGATGTTGTCAGGAACATAAATCCGTGGGTGGGTGGCTGTATGTGAGCTATCTCATGCATCTCTTCTGAGGGAGGGTAGCTCCAAAACAATGTTTCTATAGAATAAAGATCTTGGGGATTGTTTTCACTCGTAGAGGAAGAGCTCTGTGTAACGGGTCTGTGAGAAGCGTTCTGTGATTAAATAACTGTATTGAGACGGTTTTCACCAAGGTTTTCATCCTTGACTAGGAGCAGTCAGTAAATCTCCTGGCTAGAGGCTGTTTCTCAGTGACTTAATCACTTCCAAGAGGCAAACTCTAACCCATTCTATTCCACAAACAGCCCCATTCATTTCCTTAGAACTAATCTACTGTGCAGGGCACTACCCACTGTGAATCAGGCTGCTGGAGAAGCCTCTTCAGTGTATCCTTTCATCTTGATTTGCAGCTTCCTTACCTCTGGGGCTTCATTTCTCAGCATGTAATAAAGGTGCAGATACTGGATAGTTTAATCCCATGTCAATTGGAAGGGCTTATAAAATGTCTAAATGCAAAACTGCTGGCACGAACTTGACTCTTTGCAGCACAGGAGTCAATGAAATGTTCCCGGGTATCTAGGAGGGCATTGCTTGTCTCTTCTCTACGGGAGATTCCAATTAACTCATTCTGTTTCTGACCCCACTCTCTGTATTTATTAACTTTGGCCTCCTGCTGCCCTTTCTTTTATTTGTTAGGTGCTTACATCACTTACTATGCTTTACTTGATAAACTCATCACAGTAAATAAACAGCAATGTCCTATGAACTTTCCAAAGGGAAATGAATGAAAAGGTAGTTGGACAAATCTAATCTCCAGGTTTTGAATAGGGCACTTTGCATTCTGCTGAGACTTGGCATAGAGGTTAGAAAGGGAAGTGTGTCCTTTACACACAGTGCATTGAATTAAAAATATCCTGGATCGTGTCTATGAGAGGAGGGAAATGGTGAAGACCTGGGATCTTCAGGGAGCAATGTATAATTTTGTCGATGCAACTGTGAAAGAGTTTTTTTGTTGTATGGGTATTGAGACCGATTCTCTTGCTTCTGGACACCCTTACTGGTTTTGAAGGGAGTGCTCAATCATTCTGACTTTTTTCATCAAAGACTGATTTGGTTCACAAAATGGTTTTGATGTTTGCAAATTAGGCTTCCCTCTAAGGAAACTAAACCAGAAGCATTTAGAATCACAGAATCAGAGGACGGTTTGGTTTGTAAGGGACCTTAAAGCCCATCCAATTCCAAACCCCCTGCCAAGGCAGGCACACCTTCCACTCATTCAAGTTGCTCAAAGTCTCATCCAATCTATCTTTTACGGCAATTTAAATCTTCAGCAGAGCTGCAGTGGCAGCCTCTCAGGGTTATATCCCAGTATTTCCACTCTCACTGAGCCGTGATGTATCTTGCAGGGGACAGTATTCTCCCTTGGTCACATAGTGTGTTGCTGATAAGCACAGGGCAATAATTTTGATTTTCAGAGGTTTAGTTCATAAAGATGAAGATGAGGTGGGTTGGAGAGGGGCTTTTTATCAGGGAATGTAGTGATAGGATGAAGGGAAACAGTTTTAAGCAGAAAGAGGAGAGGTTTAAATTAGATATTCGGAGGAAATTTTTTCCTGTGTGAGGATGGGGAAGCACTGGCACAGGTTGCGCAGAGAAGGCATGGATGCTCCATCTCTGGAAATGTTCAAGGCCAGACTGGATGGGGTTTTGAGGAACCTGATCCAGTGGGAGGTGTCCTTGATCATGGCAGGGGTGATTGCAACTGGGTGATTCTTAAGGTTCTTTCCGACCCAACCCCCTTTATGGTAATGATGACAGTGAGTTTCTGTGTTTTACAGGCAAGAATGACTGACTATTTTTAATTTATTGGTGTTTGATTATATTCCACACAGCTACTGAAAACAGCTTGGAACACATCATAATTGTTACCGAGCACCAAGCAGGACTTGCTGGCATTTTTTTCTTTCAGAGATGAGGTCATCCATAAATAAGAGCTGGAGGATTGTTAGTGTAGGAGAGAGCAAGCTGCTGACATAAAGCAGCAGGCAGTATTCCTGCTGCTGATCTGGCATGTGATGACTCGCAGGAGGATTGCATTAACAAGGTGATTGCTACATGCAATATTTATGAGCTTTGTACCTTTGGCTGCCAACGTAGAGCAGTCATTTATGCCAGGCTGGGTGCTCTGGGGGTGTTTTAGAGTTTGTAGCACCTTAAATATTCCCTCATTTGTGACTTGATGCTGCACACTCTGCAGCACGTGCTTTGTTTTCGGTGCATGGAGAAATTTTGAGCTCTCGACTCCTGTAATGCGTATTTTGAAGGGCAATCAGCGTGCTCCTTAATGATGAGGTGGTTGTCTGCTTGAGAAAGGGGATACATGGAGCTTCCCTCAGAGGCAGCATGTCAGCTGGAGAGAAGCGTTCCTGGGAGCTTTTGCCCCTTGAACCTGACGGTGTTATAGCCAAGTGCTGCAGTGTCTTTCTGTCTGAGCATATATTTACATGTTAAACAGTACATGATGACTGGATGTGCGCTATTCTTCCTTCATCAAGCAGGATCCTATTAACTAACCCACTTAATCGGACATTTTCACACCACTGCAGAGCGAGCTGTGTGGTGTGGTGTTGGCTGGGATGCTGGGAGAAATACACCTTTGTCAGACTTTAAAGCAGTTACGTTTGGACTTCAGAGAATCTGTGAAAATGGGGGTGGAGGGCATGACCCAAGTGTATTTTTAGAACCTATTTTTCAGCTGCCAAACATCTTCTGATGCTGTCAGCCCAGCCGCGGCAGCGCTGCTTCAGGAGGAGTCCTGATGCAAACCCCATTAGTTATAAGGAAGTGAGAGAGTGGGGCTGACTAAATTCTTTGTGTTTTTGCGGGCAGAGAGTGCAGGTGTTGAAGATTAAATGAATTTGGTGTTTAATTTGACCATGCATCTTTTTAAAGAACCTGATTCTAATTTTCGGAGGCATAAATAATAAAATACAACTTATTTACTCTTTTGGGGAATGGAAATACATTTTTGTATTGCAGTTAAGCTGAGATATTTATAAAGCACAACCATTTTTAATCACAGGGTGAGGTTCAATATGCAGGCCCATGTTTCTATCCCAGGGCAATCCAATTTTTTCTCCGATTTCTTTGCTGTAGGTACTTTTCTCCCTGTGTCTGACTCTCCATCCCCTCCTCTCAAATACCGAGGATAATTGAAGTCTTTAGGTACTCTATTCTTTCCATACGACTTTAATTTTTATGTCAGTATACTTCTGTGTTCTTTATGCAATAGAATAGTGTAGCTTCTCAGCTTTTTTCCTTCCCACACCTCCTTCACTATACCTTGCTTGTGCTGCAGCACGAGCAGTGCATCCTTGCTCTCTGGTCATGCTCTTAAGTGCAGGTTTAGAGAAGATGATTTAAAAGGGATAAATAACAAGGACAGAGCAGCTGGGAACAACCACGGCAAGAACTAGGAACCTAGAAGATCATGAATTTCGCCTGAAGTATCAGAGGGATGTCACTGTTGTAATGTGTCTTTATTGGAAGCATCCCATCTTTCTAGCCTTATCTAAGCTTGTATCCCAAAGGACTGAAGAACTTTGGCATTGCCCTTGACTAACAGAGAAAGCTCACTTAAGTGCTGTTCAAACATGTCATAGAATTGTTTGGATTGTAAAGGATCATGAAGGTCATCTAATCGAACCCCCCTGCAGTAAGGAGGGACATCTTCATCTAGATCAGATTGCTCGGAGCCCCATCCAAACTGATCTTGAATATTTCCAGCTATGAGGCATCTATTTCTGGGCAACTTGTGCCAGTGTTTTACTACCCTCAGCATAAAGAATTTCTTCCTAAATGTGTCTTTGGGTGATTGTTCTGCTTTTGCACGTGTACATTTTATTAAAAAATGGGCTCTAATAGCTGGTCTGCTTGCTTTAGCCTGGGTTCCAATAACTAGTCTGCTTCATTTATTCTCCTGCAGGGCACGCCACTTTTGAACTGGGAGCTACGTGGATTCATGGTTCGCATGGAAACCCGGTCTATCATCTAGCAGAAGACAATGGTTTACTTGAAGAGACTACTGATGGTGAGAGAAGTGTTGGACGGATCAGTCTTTACTCCAAGAATGGGGTGGCTTATCATCTTACCAACAACGGGCAAAGGATCCCGAAAGATGTGGTTGAAGAATTCAGTGATTTATACAACGAGGTTGGTATTCCGCTGCTTTTTCAGGATTTGCTTGAAACCCTGGGAGCCATTGACAGTTAGAATGTTCCGGGCGCTGGGCAAAGGTAGAAACCAGTAATGTCTTTAATTTCTTTGCAACACTTAATTTGCTCTCATTTGTGTAAATATACTCCGTTTGTCCTTGATGTGAGATTAACTCACTGTTGTTAGGAAGAACAATCTTTCCACGTTTGTCATCAGTTTAATCACTTCTAGCAGCTATTGCTGGGGAGATCCAGTCATTTGCTCTAGGAAGTTGCTATTTAATTAAAAGGGTAAAGGAGGGATCAAATTACTAATCAAAGTAGAACGTAAAACCTTAGCAACAACTGGCTAAATACTGTAGTCCTGTGACATTTTATTGATGTTATAAATACCATAGTGTGCTGTGTAGTATGCCAAAGTCAGAAAATGTGAGCTCTCTTGCATCAGAAGGAAAGGAACGTCTTTTCTGCTAGATTCAGACCGGTGTGGACTTTAGGGTTATTTTATCTTGTTTTGCTCAGCGTTTAATGACTTCTTCTTCAGTTCAGTGTAACTGACAGAAGAGCCAAATAGAAAAACCAAAACCAAACAACTATAGGCACACAGAACCTAAAAATATAATTTAGAGGCATGCAAAATGGAAATGAAAATGCATGTTTACTCCCTTCTAAAAAGGGAATAACCCAGTGTTAGACAAAAAAGGTCAAATTTACTTTCATGTAAATTGGCACTGCTGCTGTCATCCTGGTGTTCCTTTCAGAGGGTAAATGGGGTTTCACACAGAATCACAGAATGACCAGGTTGGAAGAGACCCACTGGATTGTCGAGTCCAACCATTCCCACCAATCTATAAATTATGCTCCTAAGCACCTCATCTACCCTAACCTTAAACACCTCCAGGGACGGTGACTCAACCACCTCCCTGGGCAGACCGTTCCAATGCCTAACCACCCTCTCTGTGAAGAATTTCTTCCTAATCTCAAGTTTCTAACCGATTTGTGTGTTAAACATATGAAAGACTGTATTAATTCTGTCTACTTTCAGTAGGAAGATTTGGCCTTAGAGCAGACTGTTGTGAAAGAAGGAGGCTTGCCGTAATTAAAGTTAATAATGATTATTCCCCACATTTTTTTAATGTCACGTTAGAGGTACATTTAGAGGGGGCAGTGCGGAATGTCTGATCCTTCAGGTAATGTGATCCCTCAGTGGGATATATAAAAAAAATGGAGCAAAATGTTATTTCCATCAGGCTGTACCCATGCCTAAAACCTTCACATTTTTACCTGACAGCGGGTTTCACCAGTATTTGACTCTTGGCTAAACACGCACTAGATTCAGGTTACTGTTGCATATCTTATGTTTAAAAATAAGTCCATAAGCATTTAGAAAGCCACAAAGAGAAAAGTCCTTGTAGCCTGCAAAGAATAATCAAGAATGGGAATTTTTTTTTTGTTTGAATAGACTTCTGACACTATCCTAGGGCTCTGACCTGGTATCTGGGATGGGATGGCACAAATCATTTCAGTTTTAGGGACGGGTAGTAGGAATTTCAGAGCCCTCGCTTTGGAAGGAATTTAGCAACCCGTGGTGGAGAAATATAGGTGGAGATAATTCATCTGACATCTTTTCCATGTTTATGGGTTGAAAACAGAACCACAGCCAGCCAGGAAAAAAGGTAAGATGCTTGTGGAGCAAGATTAACAGTAACTAAGCCTCAAAAAGAGAGAGGGAGTAAGTGAAAACACTGCAGTGAGCAGCATTATTTATGTAAATGGAACACTGCCAAACTGCGTGCAGTGTTAGGTGATCATCCTATCTCCAACGTGATAGGAAAATCTCCAGCAAAGAGGGAATGTCAGAGGCAGGCAGACTCTGAAATGAGAACACAAAGATGAGAGCTACTTAGGTTTGAGATACAGCTGATAAGATGCAGGCTGTAATGAGGTGCTGGTGTTTTAGAAATGATTAATTCGGTAAATATGCCCTTTCTTTTAAAGCAAGAGAAAGGGGGCAGCCAGTGACATGAGAGAACAAAACATTAAAAGTTAATCTTCTTTACGCAACACGTAATTAGCTTATCGTTGCCACAGGGTATCTTTATCGCTTGGAGACAGAAAAGGCTTTCACATTCATGGATTGTAAAAATTTCTGCAGCTACTTTTTTGCAATTAAAGAATATGTAAGGGACAGCTTAAGCCAAGAAGAGGACGTCAGTCAGCATCTTGATTGGTGTTGCTGGGGAGGTGCTTCCTCTGTCTTCCTGCAAAGTGTGCTGGAATCTCTTGCAGAGGCGGCTCATGGTTTTGTTGTCCCAACCTCTTAGGGTGTCAGCTTGGATGTTCTGTAGTGATTTCAGACAGCTGGCTGTGATTTCTTCCCTGTGCTGCACAGCAAAAGCAGTAAGGCCAGCTGTGTGATCTGAAAACCTATAGTTAAACCAGGCTATATGAAATACAAATGGGTGGGGCAGTTGGGGCTTGTGCAGCAGGTGTGGGGATTTAGAGACCTTTTCCTCTGGCACAAAGTGCAGAGATGCGTCTGTTTACATGTGCTGAGTCTGCCTGGAGCATTTCTATTTTCTGTTTTGTTGAGTCCCCCACTCCCCAACAGTCAGGGTTTTGTGTTTTTTTCGTTTTCACTGTAGTCCATTGTATCTCTTTTTTTTTTTTTTTTTTTTTTAATCCTGGCTGGCCAATAGTCTCTTAACTGGTGATGAAATGAGTGCTAGGGAGGAACAGTAGGAACTTGGTCTTCAGTTTTCTATGTCTGTTTTTTGGAGGAGGAAGGTTTTTTGAGAGGTTTTTGTTAACATCTTGAAGATGTCCAGGATTAAGAGCCATTTTACATGTCACCAAATCCTGATGTTAGGGCTCCTTCTCTGCCTTGTATGAGCTCCCAGACCCTTCTCAGAGTCTTGGCAATCCCACCATCATGCTACCTCATTTGTCAGCCCCTTTAGAAGAAGCTGAGGTAACAAAGTACTGTGACACACGCTGTCCTGACTTTACAAAAAAAAAAAAATCCAAACAAACAGAAGACACATGATAGATGGAGAGCCTAATCAGGGACAGAGCACTGGCATTAACTGTGGAAAATGTGGTCCTGAATGAACGGGGCTAAATTTGTCATGGTTTCAAATGCCTGCCCTCCCCTGCTTCCCATGTGCTCACATGCTGCCCTTCTTGCACTGCAGCTGCTGCCATGGGCTCGAGCTTGTGCCTCCAGATCTGCTTCTCCATCTGTATCGCTCTAGCCCCAGTTATCTTGTCACCCGGACACCAAATTCTAGTGAATGCCAAGTGCAGAGGGTCTCCCTCGAGTGTTTCACTTGAGTGCGTGGAGTGACTGAAGCTGGAGCCTGGCAGTGTGCAGTCTCTCCTCTGCATGCTGAATTTTCCTAGGGTCAAAGGCAAGGCACCCCAGTATCTCCAGAGCTTTGCCTCGCTAGTTCATTTGGAAAGTCCTTATGATTTTCCAGGCACTTATCCAGTCTTTTTTTGGCAGGCTTCCTCTACGTCAATACAAGTTTTGCTTCTTTTTATTTGCAGTAGCCTGAATTTTTAATGGCTGTAGGGATGCCTTAAAGGAGTCTGTATTTGGTTAAGAGGAAGCCAAGCAGTAAGACTACTCAGCCTTTTATTTCTGCAGCAGAAAGTTCTCTTTGAGAAGCTGTCTTAACTGAGAGGCTGGTAACACTGCATTGAAGTCAGTGAAGATCTAGCACGAGCTTGCGACCACGGTGACCCAAATCTTCCTCTGTGAGAGCACTGGTAAACTGAGCAATGCCTGAAAGGGAAGGTGTCCAGTCCTTCAGAGAATCCACCTTGATGTTCAGCCATGTATTGCCAAGCAATGCACCATGAGAGGGGGCTTCAAGCCTGCTGTCAGCAGCAGAGCTATCCAGCCACTGTTGTTTTCAGACAATCCTTCTTAGCCCTGGTACTACTTGGGGCTGGCATTGCTCTGGGTCATGGACGGTACATTGGGTCAATCTCTGAAAGAAAGGGAGCACCAGTGTAGTGTCTGTGCCAGGTCTTCATAATCGCAGAATCATAGAATGGTTTGGGCTGGAAGAGACCTTAGGGCCCATCCAGTTCCACCCCATCTGCCATGGGCAAGAGCGTCTTCCACTGGATCACGTTGGTCAAAGCCCTATCCAACCTGGCCTTGATCTCCCCCAGGGATGGGGCAGCCACGACTTCTCTGAGCAATCTGTGCCAGCTCCTCACTACCTTCAAAGTAAATTTCTTCTTAAGATCTCATCTAAATTTCCGCTCTTTCAGCTTAAAACCATTCTCCCTCCTCCTATCCCTGTTCTTCCTTATAAACAGCTGCTCCCCATCTTTCCTGTAGCCCTCCTTTAAATACTGGAAGTCTGCTATAAGGTCTGCACAGAACCTTCTCTCCTCTAGGCTAAACAAGCCCAACTCTCACTGGTCCTCTTATGGGAGGTGCTCCAGCCTTCTGGCTGGAGGTTGCTTTGGCCTCGATCTGCTTATACCACACCTGCTTGACCCTCAAAGAAGAGTGACAGGAGTTTGTCCTTTGAGGATATTGTCCCTAGCTTCAGCATCTGTGTGTATAACTGCTGGGGAAATGTGGATAGGGACAACCCATCTCAGAGGGCTGTTCTGTCCTTGCTAAGTTCTTATATCCCTCTCCAAAGAGGTATTTGAGGTCAGCTCCTGGGTATTTGTGAAGAGTACGAAGGAGATGGAGAGCTTGACAAGTTAAATGTAGGTGAAAAACCACACTGCTTTACCTGCCCAAGACTTTCACAGGCCATCAGCCTGCCTGATTTGGAAAAAGTGCTTATTTTTACTTAGGTTTTTCATTAAGGATGTGGTTCCTAAAGACCTGCTTCCCAGGAACCCTCCCTTTAACAATCAGCTAATTAATGGCCTTGTTATTTGTCAGCTTTCTCCTGTTTGCTGCACAGCTCCTGGGGGAGAGATGCAGCCAAAGAATGACAAAGTTTTCCACCCTTCCCACCCTCTATTGGGCTTCTTGCCATCCCCAGTTAATCTCCAGTGCCTTGCCTTGCATTATCATCGAAAGCAGGACCAAACGGCCACCGAGAGTCACGGTTCCCTCCCTGCTCCTCTATTGCACTTACAGATGTCTGGCCCGGTAACAGCGTGGACCTATCTCCATCGAGGTTTTTTAACTGACCGGGGATTAAGTCACTGCAGTTTTTAAGCCAAGTGAGAAAAAGACAATGCTATGGATCGTCACCGGCGCTGACAGGAAGGAGCATGGATTGGGATGTGCTTTCCTGACCTCCTTCGATACTGAGAAGCTTCTTTTTTTAGATTTGCTCTTCCTAAGAGGCTCCCTCTTCCTGTGGTGCAGGAGCACGTATGTAGTAAACACGTGGACATCCCTGGTGGAACCCAGAGATTCCAGTTGTGGGGTGCCTCAAAGCTGCTCAGAAAGAAGACAGAAGCCAACATGAAGACATATTATGGTTATGGCCATTCAATTAACTTCTTTTAATTTCTGACCTTCAGCCCCATTTCCCCCCATGATTGTATATAAAGTTACAGAATTAGAGATGGAAATCTGCACAGAAGGAATTGTTGCTTGAGATGATCTCTGTCTTTTGCTTCTGCTGATGGTTCTTGCAGACAGGCTTCTAGGGCCAGTTATTCTGTGCAAACCCAGAGGAGATTCAAGAGTGAGAAATGACGAGGTCATTGTGCTGGGATGCAGGTTTGCAGGTGGTAGGAGCTGGGAGTCATAGAAACATAGAGTCACCAGGTTTGAAAAGACCTTTTGGATCATTAAGCCCAACCATTCCTATCTGCCCCTAAACCATGTCTCTGAGCACCTTGTGTACCCGTCTTTTAAATACCTCCACGGATAGTGATTCAACCACCTCCCTGGGCAGCCTGTTCCAGTGCCTGATGACCCTTTCTGTGAAAAATTTCTTTCTGATGTCTAGTCTGAACCTCCCCTGATGCAGCTTGAGGCCATTTCCCAGGTCAAAGCAGCCTGTCCTTTTTATTTTATACCTCTTGCTTGTCTCAGGTCAGTAATAACAGAAAAAGGAAAATGAGTCTGGGCTGTACATGGATGGTGTAGCTCCCCTTGCTGATGGGCACAGTGTGCTCAGTTTGGATGCATGGATATTTTGTAGGGTTAACAAGAAAACCAGTAGAATCTTTGAGGTGTTTCTTGATGCTACTTTTCACCAGGCTCTTTGAAACAAAGCCCACTTGAACACTCTCAGGAACCCTTCTGTCATCACATCATGATGAAATGATTGAAGGAGAAAGTGTTTTCAAATCTCACACGTGTCTGTTCCCCGTGACTTCAGCGGTGGACGCACTGGCATGATGATACTTTTTTATTATTATTACTAGTTTCCCACCTGCAGAAGCAAAGCCCAAGTAACTCTGACTTAAGATTGTTTAATTCTGCTCCCACTTCATTCGAAACCTGCCTTAAATAAGGACTTCCAGTGAATCTTTTCCATAGAATCATTAAGATCAGAAAAGACCTCTCACCACAGGAGGGATGTTGTGGCTCTGGAGCGAGTCCAGAGAAGGGTAACAAAGCTGGTGAAGGGGCGGGAGAACAAATCTTATGAGGAGCGGCTGAGAGAGCTGGGGTTGTTCAGCCTGGAGAAGAAGAGGCTGAGGGGAGACCTTATTACTCTCTACAACTACCTGAAGGAGGTTGTGGAGAGGAGGGAGCTGGCCTCTTCTGCCAAGTGACAGGGGACAGGACGAGAGGGAATGGCCTCAAGCTCCGCCAGGGGAGATTCAGGCATGAGATTAGGAAAAAATTCTTCACGGAGAGGGTGGTTAGGCATTGGAACGGTCTGCCAAGGGAGGCGGTTGAGTCACCGTCCCTGGAGGTATTTAAGGTTAGGGTAGACGAGGTGCTTAGGAGCATGATTTAGGGATTGGTGGGAATGGTTGGACTCGACAATCCAGTGGGTCTCTTCCAACCTGGTTATTCTGTGATTCTGTGACCTTTTAGGTCATTAAGTGCACCCATCAGCCCAATACGACCATGCCTACTAAGCCATGTCCCAAAGTGCCACAGCTATGTGTTTTCTGAACACCTCCAGGAATGGTGACTCCACCGCTTCCCTGGGTAGCTTCTTCCAATGTTTCATCACTCCTTCAGTAAAGAAATGTTTCCTGATATCCAGTCTAAACCTCCCCTGGTGCATCTTGAGGTCATTTCCTCTCATCCTATCCCTTGTTACTTGGGAGAAGAGAACCTGTATAAGTTCTCACGCAGGGTGTGTTTGCTGCATGTGTACATTGAAGAATACATTTTGAGCATTTTTTTTTGTGATTCATTGCTATGACCTTATGTCTCTTCATGTAGGACCTGCTTCTTGCTACAACAGCATTGCCTTCAGTTCATCAAATATTTCAGCACCCCCAAGAAAGAAAAGTAAGGAAATAACAGGGATAATGGGAAGAAATAGTAGATTCTGATGGTGATTATCCTTACTTACTTTCTGATTGATGGGATGACATAAATAGGAAAGACTTAACTTGATGCTTACGGGGCAGAGCACTGGGTGCTTCTGCTCTTTTCACCGTTGGGCAATGAAGAATACAATGGTTAATAAAAACATACCCATGGCTCACTTATCCTTTTGGCCAAGTGGTAGCTGGGTTTTAATGCAGCTTTGCTTGTCTTGTGAATGTGTTATCCGCTTACAGTGTGCAATCGGCTTATGAAAGCTGAGCTGCATTGTGCTGACGCAGGGTCTGTGCAGCTTGTACTTGCTGGAAGTGGTTTGGGCCTCAGAAATCAGTGGACTTGAGAATTGTGCAATGTCAAAACTGCCAAGGGGCTTTTGGCAGCGAGGAATAGAGAAGACACGATTTCCTTTCCTTTGCTGGAAGCCATCATGCCATGTAGAGCATTGATCTCCGCTTTTCTGGTCTGGAAGTCTTGGAAAGGCAGTGGCCTGGTTGGGTCTACATTTCTCTTTTGTATTCAGCAGTTCCATACGTTTTTCTTGTGATTACTTCTCTCTTTTTGTATTTTGTTTTCCATGTCCTACTCACCCCTTTCGTGTCTGTATCCACTCTCCTTCCTCCATTCAGCCACAGTCCTGCTTTCTCATACTCCAACCACTGCCATGCATTTTTCCCTTACTCTATCCCCTTCCTCACCATCTCTCTGTTTTACCCCTTCGAATTCAGTTTACTCCTAAAACCCGAGAGAAAATTACAGTTCTGGGGAGCATCAGGATGGGAAAAACCTAAAATATGGTAAATTAGCATGTCAGCTGCAAATGAGAAAAGCTGTAGGAGCTTTTCAAGGACAGGCTTCCACAGTTCTGCCAGCTTCCTACCAAGCATTTCCTTTTGCGTTGAACTCCTCAGTGTGTCTGAATAACCTGCCTCCAAAGAAGGTTCATGAAGTTGTGATCATACCATCTCTGACAGGAAAAAGTCACCAAGCAGAGATCTTGCCTCTCTGCTTGTAAGAGTTATGTGTACCCCTGTGGCATGATGTAAATAAGAAGGTGACTCATTCTGGACAAACAAGTCTTAAATGGGATGAGTTGTGCTTCTGGGAGGCATCTTTTAAAAGCTTTCCTGTGTTAAAAGATTCCTCAGAGTTTTTCCATGGAAATGAAGGGCCATGACTCAACTGCAGGTTCTTCTGGCAATATTACAGACTGAAGAACTGATTGCTCCAGAGAGCCACAAGGAGATGGTCAGGGTGGATGGTTGTTTCCTTGTTTTTAAATAGCTTATAGGGTGGGAAAACTAGAGTAAAAAAAAAAATCAGGAAGAGCGCCTTCAAAGAAGAACAGTTCGTTAGAAGGGGATTTTTACTGTGGGTCCTTCTCAGCATGGCCTTGGCTGGGGGCTAGTAGGGCTGTCAGTGTAATCCATGGATCTGTCTCATGCTCAACAAGTAAAATGTGTGTGCGTATAAAATTCCTTTCCTAAGCCTGTGGTTATTGCCCCCTGTTTTCCAGGGGGCAACAGAAAACTCAATATGATCCTGAATTCCTAACCCTGGTGGATTCCTGGGGAGGTTTAGACTGGATATTAGGAAAAATTCTTTACCAATAGAGTGGTGAAGAGTAGGCACAGGCTGCCCAGGGAAGTGGTGGAGTCACCATCCATGGAGGTGTTCAAAAAACACATGGACATGGCGCTTCAGAATCATGGTTTAGTAGGCACGGTGACATTGGGCTGATGGTTAAATCAGATGATCTTATAGGTCTTTTCCAGCCCCAATGATTCTATGATTATTGCTAACTGATTAAATAATGGAGAGGGTGGAAGGGCTGGTTCCAGGTTATAGTAGAGTCCTGCAGCCTGAGAAAGGTTTTAGATAGAGATTCTGCTCCTGGGATTGCACCTGAGGTGGTGGACTTAGAGAAAAGCTGATGCTTTCTTGTAAGAGGTGAGGAAGCACGTGGGTCCTGCTGCTTGAGCTCACCCTTAGTAGACTTTGACAGCGTCTAGAGCTTAGTCAGGCTGTGGCACTGCCAGAAATTACACATAATGAACTCAAGCCTGCTCTGTTCTGATGCTTTGCGGTCTTCCCTGGAGGTGTTTAAGGGATGGGTGGACGAGGTGCTGAGGGATGTGGTTTAGTGTTTGATAGGAATGGTTGGACTCGATGATCCAGTGGGTCTTTTCCAACCTGGTGATTCTATGATTCTGTGCTTGCTTGGCTTACTGATCCAGCTGCAGTATCTAAACAGCTGGTTGAACAACTGGCTTTACCTACTGAAAATGGCAGGACTTGCCTCAGTTTGTTTTCTGCAAGTGATAGAAGGGCCATGCTCAAATAAAAATAATAGTAAGTGAATATTAATGGTAACTAACTGTTGTAAGTCACTTATCTTTGCCTGGAGGGAAGTCTTTCTGCCTTCAAACCAACATAGCTTTGGGTGCAACTTGACAAGGTGTTGGAGCAGAGTGCAGAATAAACTGCCAGAGCTGATCTGTCAGGAGAAAGTGACCTGAATGTCCTGGGTTTGGATGGAGGGAAAAGCATCCTTGCTGGGGTTGGATTCTGCTGTGAATCGCATCGTCCATCTTTGTCTCTGGCAGGTCTATAACCTGACTCAGGAGTTCTTCCAACGAGGTAAACCAGTCAACGCTGAGAGCCAGAATAGTGTGGGTGTCTTCACACGGGACGTTGTGCGCAAACGTGTCAAGGCTGATCCGGATGACACAGAGGCCGTCAAGAGGCTGAAACTAGCCATGATCCAGCAGTACCTCAAGGTGTGTGTGCACATCATTGTTTGTTTGTTTTAATTAATACAAATCTTGAACCTCAGAGACCCAGCTAAGCCTTGCCCATCACTGGGGGATTGCTTTCTGTCCTCTCTTGCGGCTGGGGCAGTTTGTGTTTTTATTGACAACTTTTCCTTGTGAGGCATATCCAAAGGCAGTGGGCTGCAAGAAATAATACCTTTACTCTTTTCTTATTCTTCTTACCTTAAACTTCCAACTTTATAATTAGAAGGGGCTTTCCTAGGTCCTGTTGAATTTTCTGCTGTGATTTAATATTTTCTTACCACCTGAAGCTACTCTATTGCCAGGTTCTTTTAGCAATGTCTTGTCTTGTCCCTTACACCTGAGACCCCATGCTCATGCCTGAACATCTTTTACCCCATTCTGCCTCTGTCCCAACCTCAGAGACCAGAAAAAATGTAACTTTGAAACTATTAATTTGCTGAAGAAATCCCTTGAAAGCATTTTGAAGGTATAGCAATAAAATCAAAGGTAGATTTTATAAACCCATGTCCTAATCATCCTTCCTCGTGGCTTCCCTAGTTCTTTCTATCTCCCTGAAGATTAAATGAGATCTCTGTGGTATGAAGACTTAATGCTGCATGAAGTACTCCACAAGTAAAGCATAGCAGTCATTCCTATTTCAATTATAATGACTTAAAGGCTTATGAAATGAGGCAGGGGAGGCAAGCAAGACTCTGTGTTGCAGGTGGGTGTGTGGTATTTGCTATTTACAGGTGGGAGACTGAAACAGAGAGAAGTAGAGCCTCACAGGGTATCTCTGATAAAGCTGAGAACACAGACGTCGTGGGTGCTGTCCTGGCTTCTCTGTGTCCTAACTCAAGAGCTTGTATCACAGGCTGTCTCCACAGCTGCCATGGAAAGACGAGTTATTTATTGTTTTAACCATGTAAAGTCTCGCAAATCCCTTCTCATGTGTAAATACCTGAGAGCAACAAAGCCTGCAATGCTTAAGACTATCAGATCAGAGTGGTTGGTGCTGGAGTGGGGCTTAGCCAGTATCTCAGGCAAAGTATAGTCTTGGTAGTTGCCTTTTTTCCTCCCTGGTGTTTTTCCTTAACGACTGAAAGAATCAAACAGCCATCACTGTTTTTTTATTTTCATAATCCTGTTGGAGCATCCAAGCAGAATGAACAGCCTACGTGTGACCCGGGGTGCAGGGTTTGTGTTGTGGGCCAGCAGAACCGTGCTGGGGTGAGTGCTGGAGAGTGCTTGCTCAGTCATTGGATGGGGTGGAACCTCAGGCAGGCTTAGAGGATAAGCCTTCCTCAAGGCTGAGCTGCTGGTGACTTGGACCGGCACTTGTGGTTGCTCAATCTTCACTGCAGGCACTGGGCAGTGACCAGGAAAGGACAACGATCCATGTTTCAGTACAGTCACACGAGCAGCCTGTGAACTATTCAGTACAACTCTCACTTCTTTGCATGACATCTTAGCCCAGCATAGGGATTCCTGTTCTGCACCAGGATGCTCCACAGGGAGAAGGTCTGGGCTTGCTAGGCTTTCAGACGTGGTCATTAAAGTGGCCTTGAAAACTGGCCAAAGGGTGAGGCAAGGAATTGTAATGTTCCCTTGGTCTAAAATACTTAAAGAATTAAAGCATGCAAATCATTGCGACCGATGATTTGAATCGTTGTGATTTGCAGTTTGAAGGTTTTAACATCACTGTGTCCCAGGTACCAGTATTATCATTAGAAACTTATCACAGGACAGGCCAAACATCCTGCCTTTGTTCCAGGGGTCGCTGGAAGATATGACTGTGCTTAATAACGCCTGCAAACATTAACCAGCAGGTCCCAAATCTAAAGCTTTGATAATCACTTCAAGTGAATCAAAGGCAAGTGTCTCACATCTTGGCATTTCTTTTTTCTGTCTCCTTCAGTTCCTTCTGTGTTGGGTCCTCTCACCTCCTGCAGATTGTTAGCTTGCTGATCGCTGACTGTTTGACAACATGTTGAAAGCTGCAGACAGCAGAAAGAGCTGCCAGAAGTTTTTCATGGCTCCTCATGGGAGCATTTATTAACATTGGAAAGAGCATCTGCTTAACATAGCTCCAGCTTGTGTTGTAGGAGCACCAATCAGCCAGTCCCTGGCCAGTAAAGTGGGGTTTAAATGACAGAAAGCAGGCAGAGCTGTAACCCGGAATCATGCAGAAGCAGGGACACCGTCTCTGAATGCTGGCTGATGTAACCATGGTCGATGCAACCAAAGCTGATGCAGCTTGTTACCATGACAAAATGGTTTTTCTGATTGGAAGGAAGGCTAAGGATTGATTTTGTCAGATCCTATGCCCAAACGCTTTTTTGCATGCAAAAATAATGTCATTTAAGATTGAGATTCGGGACACACCAGCTTGTGCAGCTTCTCTATGTCCTTGTGGTGTTGTGTTGTGGCAAAATCAGTTGCTCTGTGGCAATGTTGCTTTTGTGTTGCTTTCCCTTAGGTAGAGAGTTGTGAGAGCAGCTCCCACAGCATGGATGAAGTCTCACTCAGTGAATTTGGGGAATGGACCGAAATCCCTGGGGCTCATCACATCATTCCTTGTGGTTTCATTAAAATTGTGGAGATTTTGGCCCGCTCCATTCCCGAGTCTGTCATTCAGCTCCGCAAGCCAGTCAAGTGCATCCACTGGAACCAATCAGTCAGCAAGGAGATTGAGAGAGTGGCTGACCACAACAGTGACCTCCCTGAGGAGGACAGGGGCTCTGATGTCTTCGTAGAGTGCGAGGACTGTGAGTTCATCCCAGCTGACCATGTCATTGTGACTGTGTCTCTGGGAGTCTTGAAGAAACGCCATGAGAGCCTGTTTCATCCCCGCTTGCCTGAGGAGAAGGTGATGGCCATTGAGAAACTAGGAATCAATACGACTGACAAGATTTTCCTGGAGTTCGAAGAGCCTTTCTGGAGCTCTGAATGCAACAGCATCCAGTTTGTCTGGGAAGATGAGGCAGAGAGTGAGAGCTTGACTTATCCCGAAGAGCTGTGGTACAAGAAGATCTGCAGCTTTGATGTACTCTACCCGCCAGAGAGGTATGGCCATGTCCTGAGTGGCTGGATCTGCGGAGAAGAGGCTTTGATTATGGAGAAGTGTGATGATGAAACTGTGGCAGAAACCTGCACCGAAATGCTACGTAAATTTACAGGTCAGCCATGCTCTGGTTCCTTTGATGACCAGAAAAGAGAGGGAGAGCAGGGCTGGGGTGTTGAATAACCACTGGGAAGGAAATACACTAAAGTAATTTTTAGTTCTTTGGCCCTTTGAATGGGCTGTGCGTGTGCTTCCAGCGCACCTCCTGCTTGGGTGTGCCTGAAAGCTATTTATACAGAGGGGCTGATAACCAGCTCAGGAAGTGATGGGCAGAAATGCTTCAGGATTCCACATCCTCTGCATTGTTTAGACACAAATAACTCTTTAGCAGCTGGAACTGTCAGACTCAGGGCTCCTGAGGGCTGAGCTCAAAAGAGCATAGCTCTTTTGGAGTGGAGTTGAACTTATTTAGATCAGCTGAGATGTGGCAGTTGAACCACATCCTGAACTTCCTTTCAGTGTGAGTCTAAGTGGAAATCTCACTGGCCTGGATTTCCAAGTATCCATTGATATTGAGAGCTTCCATTTTCTGAGTGTTTCACCTTAGCCTTCCTGGACTTCACAGATTTCATGTGTGCTGAGCACACGTCTCATTAAAGGCAGCAAGACATCTTATGTGTGTTATGTTGAGAAAATCCAACGTGAAATGACTAAAAGTAGCAATACTTGAACATGCTGGAACTTATTGCGTCTGTAATCTCTTCTCTAGAGCTTGCACAACTTCCTAAGGAAAGGGCTTTTTGTATCTGGAGAGTTCTTTGAGATCCTCTGATGGAGGACACTGTACAAGTGCAAGCATAAGGAAGAAATAGTGACTGACTTATTGGCAGTCCTGAAATAAGGATTTTGGATTTATACATAATTATAAGCAAGTATAAAGGCAGCATCCTCCAAGATCAGGTGTATTTCATGCTATCGTAGAAATGGGTCCCATGAGCAAGCTATTTGTCTGTTAGCTTGTGTTAGCTGGTCTTAACACCCAGTAGGGTTCCAGCTTTATCTCTTGTCCATGGACTTTCTATTAACTGAGGAAATTTGCCTTCACAAGTGTAGCTTTCCCCTGTGCTTACGGACTATTTGCCACCAATGGCATGGAGATCTAGAGAAGGGATTCTGGAAGCTAAGGACTACCTGTGGAGCTGGCAACTGCCAAAAGAGGTTTTAATTTTACTACACCCTCCAGAAATCGAAGGGTAGACACTGGATTCAGAAACCCCAATGCAGAGCTCAAAACTGAATCCTTGTTTCAGCTTGTTTGATGTTGCATTTATGTTGGCTGATGAACCTCCCTTGCAACCTGCAGAGAAGTAGAGCAAATCCGTGAATGCTGGACTCTGGGCAGCTTCTGCCTCCCAAGCTGTTTACTTTCAGTGGTGCTGGGTATCCCTACATTATGTCACAGTGTCAGTACATGCACGCCTTCTTTCCTTCTGGCCTCAGCAAGCCAACTGTGCCCCACGCAGGCAAAGCAGGAGGCTCTTCTCCTCTTTAAGGCCAAGTTTTTCCAGTGCTGACGTCTCCCTGAGTGTATAACAACTTTTCTTGCAGCTTCTCTTGCTTTTTTTTTTTTTTTATTTTATTTTCTACAGCACCTCAGATCATCAGTGGGAATTTAGCTCTTCAGGGCTTTCTTAATTAGGCAGATGGGAGTATTCTCTTCCACCTCAGCCTCCCTCACTGTTGTTGTTGTTTGCATGTGTTGGACATTCCTCTCTTTCTCCCAGGATGGAAATACGTTGGCACTGGGTGGTTGGTATGTGTTGCAGTTGCTGTTCCAGCTGATACTGCACCTGGTCACCATCCATCAGCCTCTTCAGCGCTGTAAGCTCTGTCTCAGCCTCTTGCTAATCCTGGGTTCGCTAAGCCTGGAGAATTTCAGATGGAGTTTACCAGGGCCTTGCCCTGCAGTCAACATTTTGTGCATAAGCAGCGAGGTCGCCTCTCGGCAGCTCAAAACTGCAAGAAAACCTGCCGCAGAGTCAGAGAATGCTTTAGGTTGAAAGGGACCTTGAACATCATCCAGTTCCAACCCCCCTGCCATGGGTAGGGACACCTTCCACTGGATCAGGCTGCTCAAAGCCCCATCCAACCTGGCCTTGAACACCTCCAGGGAGAGGGCATCCATGACTTCTCTGGGCAGCCTGTTCCAGTGCCGCACTAACCCTCAGTGGTGTCCACATTGATCAACATGACCTGTTCTACTTTCTGCCCCAAAAGCTTGTTAGTTTGTAGAAAACCTTTTTGCAGATCTTTAAAGATGGCCCTCACTAAGGCGGCTGGGTTTATCCTGTTACACTTGCTCCCCTGTTTTCCCTCGCAGGTGCACAGAAGTACATTCTCAAGGCCAATCTGGACCAAGTGCTTGGCAAGCTGAAATAACATAACCATGCACCTACTGTCTTCTCCATTAATCTGTTTCATTTGGACTGTGAGGGTTGGTTAGACCGTCTAGGGGCAGTCGGGACTGGGCAAAGCAGCCTTCTGTCTGTTATCTAACTGTAATTGTTGTTTCTGAAAATGACTGGTCTCCTCTGGTCTGATTAGCACCACTGAATCCAGCCTTTAATGTGTTTCCCAGCTGTATGTAAGTTGGCTAACTGACTTGAGAAACGGTTCTCCCTAGGATCCTAAGCTCAGTTGAAAGAGAACCTCTTCTGTAAGAGGTTCATACCTTCCACCCCTCATTTGGAGCTCTGTGACATCTTCTGAAGAAGCTTTTCTCTATTGAGCATAGAGAGTACCTTACATTCAGTGATGAAAGTAGGAGGTATGAGGCTTTTAATGTTCACTTTGCCTTTTGTAGTGTTCATGTTGTAGGTTATAGGTTATTTCTTATTCTTCTTTTAAAGACTTAATGCACTAGGCAGGTGGGTTTTCACCTTCAGCTGTGTTTTCCCAGTCCATTGCTCATGGCTTTCCTTTGACTTCAGAGAGTGTTGCACCAGTCCTGTGTTAAATCCATTCTTGTAGACTTGGTGTTATTTCACACTGAGAGGACATGATATGCCTCTGTGACTTTAAATTCCACACGCAGGTTAGTGTTGCGGGTTATCTGGCTTTGCCGTGAAAAGCTCTGTGGATTGTTCTAACCTAAGAACCCTTGACAATTACTGCTTTTCACAACTGGATGGCTGAAAAGCAGCATCCTCTAAATCTGATTAAATGAGATGCCTTTGAACAATTAAAAGTCTTGCTCTGGTTTCTTCGTTGGCTGAGCTCCAAGTGTTAGAAGCCAGAAGGCAGTGGTTGCAGGCTCGCTGCCTCCTGGAAGACTCGGGGATTTGTCAAGCTACAGTGAGGGATGCCCTAAGTTGTCCTTCCCTTCCTCCAGCTTTTTCTCCAGAGGGAAACGTGTCTCTTCTAGGTTCTGTGTTGTAACTGCCTGCCCCATGTGGATGTCTGGGATGCTCTAATGTCTCTCTGATCGCTGTGGTAGTACCGCAGGTCTCTGTTGGCCTTGATGGGATCTTAGATACCCTGCTCTCGGGTAGGCAACTACATTTGGGTGTCTTATTTTATACTTCTGAGCTAATTTTATGATAATCCCGTGTCTCATAATCAGCCCCAGAGCCAATAAATCTATGTAGTCACACCTCCCAGTAGCTGAATAAAGATGGAATTGTTTGAAGCACGTGGAGTTAACTTCCGTAACTTCACATGTGGGAAACTGACCTAAAGATATATGCCCTACTTTTTTAGTGAAAGCTAAAGACCTTTTTTTAGCCATTTTATGCCTCTTTGGATAGTGAAAACTTAGAATTTGTATGAACTGTTACCTTTATTTGTAGGCAAAAGCACATTTTTACCCATCTATTAAGGAGCAGATGAAGAAAGTCCAATTATGTTCCTTGAAGGAGTGTGGCACTCCCTGCGTTTGTGGTTTCTGTCGTGCAAGCAATAGTTCAGGATCAGAGCTTGCATTACATTTCCCTGTCTGCCCTTCAATCAAGTCCCTTCTCTCTTTGTGCAGCAAAAATGAAAGTCTTTTGATTTTTTTCCTTAGAAACAGCTCCTCACATGAAAAAAGACATAATTGAAGAAGCACAACAGTTGCACAGTGGACAATTGGATCATGCTTACATGATCTGATGTGCTGGATAACCATAAGGAGCTCATGAGAGCTGGTACATCTGCACCACACAGCAAGGTGCTGGGGAAGGAGACTGGCTTTGGTGCTGGTAGCTGTGCAGCTGCATTTTAATGTACCGAGGCTCTTTAACCCTGCTCCATGCTAGCAGCTGTCTTGGGCATCTCTGCATGAAGCTTTGCCATCTGCCCAAGGCCACAGGCTTCAGGTTGCTGTGCTACAGTTTCCCTTGCGATGACGTTGCTAGGGAAGCATAATTCCCCAGTGGGAAGGCTGCTGTTTACCTGCTTGTCTACACAGTACAAGGTCTTCCACAGGAAACACTAGAGAGAGGCAAAGCTGCTGTTTTTACCAGTCTGAATTTTTTTAAGTGTTTGTGAAGTCATCAGCAATTGTATTAGTCCAGCAAAATTTAATACAGCAGTTGATTAGTCTTTTTACCTCTCAGACCATAGAATCATTAAGGTTGGAAAAGACCTCTAGGATCAAATCTAACCATCAGCCTAACCCCGGCATGGCCACTTAGCCATGTCCTGAAATGCCACAGCTACATGTTTATTAAATGCCTCCAGGGATGGAGACTCTACCATTTTCAGGTGCTTCCAATGCTTCACCACTCCTTCAGTTGAGAATTTTTTCCTAATATCCAGTCTAAACCTCCCCTGGCGCAACTTGAGACCATCTCCTCTTCTCCTATCTCTTTTTATTTGGGAGAAGAGACCAACACCCACCTCACTACAACCTCCTCTCTCGGGAAGTTGTAGAGAGCAAGGACTTTGCTCAGCCTCCTTGTTTCCAGACACTAAACAGCCGCAGTTCTCTCAGCTGCTTCTCGTAAGGCTTGTTCTCCAGATAGTTCACCAGCTTTATTGCCTTTCTCTGGACACCCTCCAGCCCCTCAATGTCCTTCTTGGAGTGAGGGGCCCAATACCGAACACAGTATTTGAGGTGATGGAGGATGCTTTGGTCCTGTTTGGCATTGTATTGTCTAACAGTTTTCATGGTGTGTTGTCTTGGGCTTTCCCACAGACCATAAAAATAAAACGTGATAACTTACTTCCTTGACACATCTGAGAGCTCCCTGTTCTCAGTCTCCCTTGGGCTTTTCACTTCCATCCCAGGCGTTCCTGCTTTGAAGATTCTCGGAGGAGCATGTTTTAGAGGCTTTGTTATGCTGAATTGTTTATTACTCCTGAAACAACATTCAGTTGTAGGATGTATTTTGTTTGTAAGGTCTGTTTATTTCCTAGTCTGTGCCATATTTTGAACTGGGGGTTACTGGTTAGAAAGTGTTTCAGCCTTGTCTTTTATGTTCTGGATGATAGATGATGCTCCTAAAAGCAGTAGCTGAACCAGTGATGTAACTTGATCGTGATTTTAAGGAATTTAAGCCACCATTAAATGATTTTTTCAGTAGAACTACATAATGTAGTGCCTAACTAGTCTTTACAGTTGGATGTCTCCCTCTCTAAGCTGTGATGAAGAAAGTGGGGGAATTTGGATCATTTTCATAGCGGGGTGAGCATGCTGACATATTACAGAGTCAAGGGTTTGAAGCAAAAGCACAGGAACTGTGCAAGATGCAGATTTATCTTAAATACCCTTACTTATTGTGCTGACAGCCTCTTAAAATCAGTTAGGTTGGAAAAGGACTTTAAGATCATCAAATGCAACTGTTAACACCGCCAAGCCCACTGCTAAACTGTGTCCCTGAGCATCACATCTGTACATCTTTTAAGTGCCTCCAGGGATGGTGACTCCGCCACTTCCCTGGGCAGCCTCTTCCAGTGTTTGACAGCCCTTTCAACAAAAAAGACTTAGACTCATCCCAAACACGTAAACTTTGCCTGGATACGTGAGGTTCCCTGAAGGGTGAGTTTCAGTTCTCCTGCAGCGGCAGTTTCTCTTCATTACAGTTCCCCACATCCCGTGTCCCCATTCCACTCCTGCCAAGCCAGATACGATCACGGATGCCGACAAAATCTTGGTCAATGACACAGAGATGGTCCCAGACGAGTCTAACCGGAGGGTCTCCAAAGTATGACCCTCCCTATTTCAGTCCTTTCTGAGGCTCTTCTGCCACCAGCTCAGGGGCTGCCATGGCTACAGTCCTGGATCCCACGTGCTCCTGTACTCTTTGGGATGGGGACAGTGGCTACTGGTAGTCCTATTTTTGGTGCACTCAAGTGCCCCTTGCCTCTAGGTCCTACATTCTCTTAGGGGTGGAAATCTTAACAGTAATACATAAATCCTTCTTTCAGCTTCAAAACCCCTTCTTTCCATGTCATGTACATCCCACAAATTGGTTTTATGTTGGATTTATTTATTTGGTTACCAGGTAGCAGTGGGAGCGAATAATGTGGGTTTTGAGAGCTTTCTGACAGGTTTTTCCTATGCCCTTGCATAATGAGGATTTGCCTTCTAAAATCTTTATCTCCATTCCTATTTAGAGACATACCTCTCTTACAAGACTACCTAAACAACCAATTTAGACTGTGCATCCAGTTAAATACACAAAATTAGGTGAAATCAATCGCATGCTTGATCACCACCAGGCTCCCTATAGCAAATCTGACTGTGAGTTGCTTTGTATTTTCAACCAGACCATGTCCAGGGTTCCCTGAAGCTCTCCAGTCTTTTAGGAATGTAAATGTTTTAATGTCCTTTTCCTAAATGGAAGATAAAAAGGGATGCTATTTCTCTTATGTAGATGCTTATAACTCAGTAAAGGAAAGAGATCTGGTTTAGAGTCTTTTCCCTGTAGTCTACAAGGTCTTCTAAGATGTATTTTCAATAAATCAGACTTAATATGTGCCACCCCGCAACTTGCACGGCCATTACCCTGTTTTTTCATGGCCACGGTCTTACTTTTTGTCTTCTGCTTTCCACCCAGGGAATCCAAACATTCCGAAACCTCGCCGGATCCTGCGGTCCTCCTGGGGCAGCAATCCCCACTTCCGTGGATCCTACTCTTACACCCAAGTTGGGTCTAGCGGGGCTGATGTAGAGAAACTTGCTAAACCACTGCCTTATGCTGAAAGCTCCAAAACTGCTGTAAGTATGGTCCAAATCGGTTCTGTGGTGATAAGGCTACCAAGGCTGGGTAGTGGGTTTCCTATGAGGGAGGTTGAAAGAGACAATCTCTGGTTGGGCCACCAGTAATGTTTTCCAGTTTGTTGTATGTACCCCTCTGGAAAATAATGTATGTAGGATTTTGCCTCTTTAATCATAAAATCGTAGAATTATTTAGGTTGGAAAAAGACCTCTAAGATCATCAAGTCCAAATGTCAGCCCAACACCACCATGCCTACTAAACCATGTCCCCAAGTACCACACGTAAATGTTTTCTGAACACTGCTAGAGATGGGGACGCCACTATTTCCCTAGGCAGCCTGTTCCGGTGTTTCACCATTCTTTCAGTAAAGAAACTTTTCCTAATGTTAAACCTCTTCTGGTGCAACTCGAGGCCATTTCCTCTCATCCTATCACTTGTTACCTGGGAGAAGAGACCAACACTCAGCTCACTACAATTTCCTCTCGGGGAGCTGTAGAGAGCAGGAAGGTCTCCCCTCAGCCTCCTTGTTTCCAGACTAAACAGCCTCAGCTTACAGAATCACAGATCTTGATCTAGTGGGAGGTGTCCCTGCCCATTGGAACTGGATGGACCTTAAGGTCCCTTCCAACCCAACCTATTCTGTGATTAAACCAAAATATACAACCTTCAAGCAGCTGCCCAGTCCATCTCCTCCCCCCCAGAGCCTGACCTCACCGTGTGATTTTATTCAGCACAGGAATCTATTAAAAAAGATAGAAGGAGCTTTGGAAATCTTTCTCTGTAGTTCCTGGGGAAGAGAGGTACCTGAAATTCCTGCCTCAGAACTGAGTTGGCAGCAATTTTAGCGAGCACCTACCTATTGATATAAGAGACAAGATGCTGTGTCTCATCCTGTGGGTTTTGAGATGTGAGTGTTTTTCCTACTGAAATTGCAGTGCAGAATATTAAATCCATAATGCCTAAAAAGGCTGAAGTGTAAATTAGGGGTGCAAAAAGAGGAGTTGGCAGAGAAGTAAGGTGCTCAGTGACTTGTGCAGATTCGTTTGAGGTTGTTGGAGCTAATATCTGGATCCACGATGGTGCCTCAGCTCTGCAGACAGCTCCACACAGATGTAGCAGTGAGGAAGAGCTTGTATCAGAAATGGTGTGGGCAGGGAAGTGATATTCCCCCTGTACTCAGCACTGGTGAGGCTGCACCTCAAATACTGTGCAGTTTTGGGGCTCTCGTTATAACAAAGACATTGAGGTCCTGGAACGTGTCCAGAGAAGAGCGATGAAACTGGTGAAGGGGCTGGAAAACAAGTAATTCAAGCTGAGGGAAATGGGGTTGTTTAGCCTTGAGAAGAGGAGGCTGAGGGGAGACCTCATTGCTCTCTACAACTACCTGAAAGAAGGTTGCAGGGAGGTGGGTGTTTATCTCTTCTCCCAGTCGATAGGTCATAGGACAAGAGGGAATGGTGTCAAGCTGCATCAGGGGAAGTTTAGATTGGACATTAAGAAAAATTTCTTCACTGAAAGGGTTCTCGAGCACCGGCAGAGGTTGCCCAGAGAGGTGATTGAGTCACCATCCCTGGAGGTGTTTAAAAGTCGTGTAGACGAGGTGCTCAGGGACATGGTTTAGGAGTAGATGAGTATGGTTGGAGTCGATCTCTAAGCTCTCTGATTCTATGATTTTCCAGCTCTCTGATTCTATGACCTTGGTGTTCACATGCTGTGCCTGTGCACCACACTGGGATTTTGAGAACCAGCACTCTTAAAAGCACTGGTGCTGGCTCATGGAGATGTGGGAGGGCGCATCTTGTCTCCTTTTAGCCTTGTGTCTGCTTTCCAGTAAGATCTGCTGAGCTTTTCTGCTTTTCTTGTCCTCTCCAGCCGATGCAGGTGATGTTTTCAGGGGAGGCCACTCATAGGAAGTATTATTCCACTACCCACGGTGCTGTGCTTTCTGGGCAGAGAGAGGCCGCTCACCTCATTGAGATGTACCAGGACCTCCTGCAGTGCCGGAGCTGAAAGGCCACGTGTTCGCAAACACCACCAACTCGCAAATCCTTGCGCAGGTGTGTGGAGGGGGTTCTTTTTTAATTTCAGTGCACAGTAGATCAGGCTTTATCTTTTTCTCTTAAAAAAATAAAGCCCTAACTATTTAAAAAGTTAGTCATCGATAGCTTTGTTTCTGTGTGCTGTACTGTTAACAGGGAAGGGTGCTCCTTTTGTCTGGTAAACTGTTTCTTTGTCATTTTAATTCTAACTTCACTTTTGGTGCCTGTCATTTTTTTTTTCTTTTCTGTATTGTAAGTGCCTTCTATACTAAAATAAATGTTGTAATAAAAAGACTGGCTGCTTTCGTTCTTCCTGGATACGTCACTCAGTAACTTGCAACTCTTATTCAGTGTTATAAAAATAGGGTTTTTCTTCCTTCCTACAAAATTTGGAGTGAGGAGTTTGAGATAGATTTGAATACTCAATGTACCAGTTGCTCTTAATTTTTTGTTCAGAAAATTTCACCTTAGAGACGTGGTCATTTGCTTTGCCCAGATTAGCACAGAAATCACACTTAACTCCATATTTAACTCCTTGTGTCACGTGTCTGCAGCCTGTGTAGGCCTTTTGTGCTTCGGGAAGTCTGCCTATAATTTTGTGGGAGAGTTTGCCTTCCCTCTGGGTTCACTCAGCCTGTCTGTGGGAAGTTATCAAAGGAATTGCAGCACTGCAAAGTGAAGAGAGAAACAGCCTCAATGAAAGCAGTATTGGAGACTGTGCCTGCATTTGGTCCAGGGCAATATCCTGGTTTTGAGGGGAGCATCCCAGTCATTCCCACTTTTCAAAGGCTGATTTGGTTCACAATATGGTTTTGATGTTTGCAGATTAGGCTTCTCTCTAAGGTGGCTAAACCAGAAGGATTTAGAATCATAGAATCCGAGAAAAGGGAACTTAAAGACCCCTGTTCCAACCCCCCTGGCCATGGGCAGGGACACCTTCCACCAGATCAGGTTGCTCAAAGCCCCATCCAGCCTGGCCTTGAACACCTCCAGGGATGGGGCAGCTGCAGCTTCTCTGGGCAACCTGGGCCAGGACCTCACCACCCTCACAGGACAACATTTCTTCCTGATATCTAATCTAAATCTTCCTTCTTTCAGCTGAAAACTGTTCTCCCTCGTCCTATCCCTGCACTGCCTGATAAAGAGCCCCTCCTCAGCTTTCTTGTAGCCCCCTTTAAGTACTGGAAGGCTGCTAGAGGGTCTTCCTGGAGCCTTCTCTTTAGGCTGAACAACCTCATCTTTCTCAGCCTGTCCTTGATTGGGAGGTTCCCCAGCCCTCAGATCATCTTAATTTCTCCAGCAACTGCTGAGGGTACGGTGCAGCCTGTAAAGGGAACATCTAAGTCTAACCTATCCCCTGTCCTTCAGAAATTCTTAAACCACATTGTGGAAGGAACGTTCTTACTTGTGAACCCCCACACTGTAAATATAATGTAAAACTCCCCCACTACCTTGGTAATGCAGGTACAGCTAAAATATCATCTATGGCTGTAATTGGGGCAAACAATCCACGTGGAAAACAGCAGGAAAACTTACGTAGGAGTGTGGGCATGAAGGAGAATGGCAAGAAGCAACATTTTTGCTCTGCCTCTGTCCTGAAACTCCATCTTTTGTTGGACAGCAATACCCAAGTGACATTTTCATCTCCACACCCCAGAAAAGTAGGTCCAAAGGTCTGAATGGTGCCATTGATTTAAGTTAAGAGTTTTCCCAAGAAAGTCAAGGCCATACCCGCTAGTAAGGAATTTTGAAGGAATGTTAAAGATTGAGTCAGATGTTACATTTGGATTAAAAATTTATTTTCCATGAAGCCTACATGGAGTACCAGACATGGGCTTCAACTGAAAGTTCTTAAATGCAATTACCCAAGATTTATGCTCAGTCCTTATACCAGCTGGGCAGCCCTGGCTTGTCTGAAGAGTTGCAACCTCAGAATGCAGCTTGGAAAGCTTGATTTTCCCTACGGGGATGCTCTATCTCACACTGAAATGATTTTGACTCTGTGTGAGAGGATGTGACACCTCTGATACACAGTGAGTATCCCCATGTCCTTTCCTTTATGTTCGGATTGGGCCCAGTTGTGTATAAATGTTCTTGGTTTATCAACAAGATTCGTTCTTACACTAAACTATTTCTGCAACAAAGTAAAAGGCAGTTTTAGGGGACTGCCAGACTAGCCAGGGTTTGATTGACTAGAATCATAGAATCACCAGTTTGGAAAAGACCCACCGGATCATCAAGTCCTTCCTTCCTTTGCTTGAGTGGAAGTAGTTTCTCCTCCATGTTTTGGGCATTGTTGCTGAACCAGAAGGCTAAACACCAGTGCCAAGGATCAGGAATACCTAGCAAGGTTCATTTATGAGCCTGCCAGCTCCTTCAGTGATCTGGAGAGCACACATCTTCACTTGATGAGCGCCTCTGGCAGTGACACCTCTTGCAACGAGTAGAACAGCTTGAAAATTCACTCAAATGTGCTTGAAAGAATAAAATTGACAAAGAAGGGGAATTTAAGAAGAAAAAGCTCTGAAGATTAACTTGAGGTGAATGAATGAATAAAGATAATGCAACAAGCCTGTCCTTTGGGAAGGCATCCAAGCTAAAAATTGCCTTTGAGTGAAGAGACAGACTGGTTCTCAGCGGAGTCCTAAGATAATCACCTATAGCAGCCCATATGGAAATAATCAGTTCTGATTACAGTGTGTCAGAAATACACTGCTGAATCTCTAAGAACTGAGGTTTTCCTGTTCCAACAATGTAACCTAGACGAAATAAGTCTGGTGAGTGCAGAGCTAACGGGGCTGTGGTGAGTGAGAAACCATCTGTGTGCCCGATTGAAGGTGCCCCTCAGTTTAGTGAGAAAATTCTCCATTGACTCTTGTAGGCTTCCTGAAAAGAAACTTGTTTGTCTTTAAAATAGGTTCTAGTTTTCATCACTGCAGCATATGTGTGTTTGAGTGCATGGTTTGTTTTCCTTGAAGAGCTCTCTGATTATGTAGGCAAATGTTTGCTAGGGCGTATGTTTCTTCAACAAACCGTAAGACCAATAGCAGCCACACCGACTACCAGTATGTCCTGAGGAGGAGCTGGATGCAGTCAGGAAATTTGCAGTCTTCATAGATCATCAGGGTTTGGGATCCCCTGAACTGTATAGTTTTAAAGAGAAGGCTTTGAATAACTTCTTCTGGCTCTAAGCCTTTACTCGGTTTAGTGGCGCTTGGTGCTGCTGCAGCACGTGTGGAATGTGGAATCACAGAATGGTTTGGGTTGGAAGGAACCTTAAAGATCATTCAGTTCCAACCCCGCTGCCATGGGCAGGGACACCTCCCACTGGACCAGGCTGCTCAAAGCCCCATCCAACTTGACCTTGAACACCTCCAGGGATGGGGCACCCACAGCTTTCCTGGGCAACCTGTGCTAGGGCCTCCCCACCCTCACAGGAAACCATTTTTTCCTAAGATCTCATCTAAATCTTCCCTCTTTCAGCTTAAAACCTCTACCCCTCATTGTATCCCTGCAATCCCCGATAGAGAGCCTTTCCCCAGCTTTCCTGTAGGCTCCCTTGAAGTACTGGAAGGCTGCTATAAGGTCTCCGTGAAGCCTTCCTTCTCATAAACATCTGTCCTTGCTGCAGGGGCAGGTGTTTAATCCGAGTCATGTTTGGTTCGGCTCTTCCCCTGACTTAACAGCTTCCACGAGGACTCATAAACGAATTCTCCCTTTGTAAATGAGTCCATTTGTTGCCTTATGTTTTAATTGCATGTCGTTCGGTTTAATGTGAGCACTCTCCCCCAGCCTGAGCAGCCCCTGAATTGTGCAGGTGTGTGTCAGCAGGCACAGATGCCAGTGACCGGCAAGGTTTTCTTTTGACTTTGTGAAAGGTGCCTTCTGAAACAAAAAAAAAAAAACCCATTTTTTTTCCTTAGAGAGATAAATTCTATTCTTTTTTAAGGTCAATGTAGACATCAGCACAGTTTTAAAATGTTTAAACAGCGTCTTCCCAAAAATTAAGAAGTTTTCAGGGTGAAGAAGGTGAATGTTTGGCTGTTCCTTTGTCTCTCCGCATTTCATTTATCCATCTGGCTGGCAGCTGGCCAAGGGTTCATGCAAGGAGTGAAGCAAATAATGTGCCTGTTTTGGCATCCGCTACCCTGTGAGAAGCATCCGTGCTGTCTCGGTGCTTTTCTACGAAGCACCTGGGGTGGGAGTCATGTTGCTTAACTGAAGCTCTTTAGAAATGGGATGTCTGGTTGAGAAATTAGTTACAGAGGGTCCTTCTAGAGACAACAAAGAGAGGGGAAGGGGCAGAGAGAGGGGAAAAAAAACCCTCTCCAGAGGATGAGTCAGTGCATCCCAAGACAGCTTTCTGGAGAGGAGTCACTGTCTCTGAATGGCTCTCTCCAACCTCAGCGAAGTTGTGCTGAATCTCTGCTGTTGTGTGGAGGTGGGATTCCTTCCTGGCTGATGGAAAGTTGGGAAGGATTGTAGTACCTTGTCTTTATGATGTTTTTTCCTCATTTTAACTCAGAAGCAAACTGCTTTTCGTGATGTTACTGAGTTGTGAGTGTATTGTGCAGTGAGAGGAGAAACAAGCATGCTTGAGATGAAGAGAACTTTGCATTGAAGAGAACAAAAGATGGAAAATCTGTCCAGCTTTAGTTTTTTTGGCTTTTGCCAGAGCTGAACCTCAAGGAGCCAGAGTGGATTTCCCAGCAGTGAAGTGGAAGCAGAGGAGAAAACCAAATCCTTTGGGCACAGGAGGCTGTGACCCAGGTAAAGCCAAAAGGTTGCTTTCTTCTGTAGTTTCTTTATCATGGGATAGCTAAGAAAAGCTGCTATGCTGGTAATCATGGTTTTGAAGCTCCATTTTCTCCTGGTGCCTGGTTTTGCTAACAGGGACCTATGGTAGTGCTCACTCAATCGATAAACCTCAAGACATGCAGAATTGAATGTCTCAGCACCCTGATAAAAGTTCTTCTCTCCATGGCTTGTTTCTCTGTGTGGCATTCAGCCTTGGATCACATTGTACATCCCATGAGCAAGGGATGTTGTCCTGCTCTTATCCCCTGGCTCCACAGACCTGCCTTTACTCCAGGAGGTTGAGCATTTCTCTGCAAACCTCAGCAAGTTCCTCCTGCCAGCACAAGATGCCGTGGTGGTGTTATCTGTTCCACAACCCAGCAGGATGCAAAGAGCTGGACGTGCAAACAGGCAGCTCCTGACAAAGAGGGTGATGCAGGCAGCAGTTTTGGAGCCTTCAGGTGATGAGGACAGGAGGTCCTGCTGCAAGCTAGGACACGATTCCCCTCTTTGTTGAGGTTTTTGAGCTGCCTGAGAACTAGAAACCTGCACATAGTCAGGTCAGTGAAGTAGGAGAGGTGAGGGGCAGCACTGAAGGCTGGACTGGAGCTTTGTGCCTCCTGGCCTGGCAGTGATTTTCACACTCCCTTTCTATGGGAGCTTGAAGTTAATGTCTCCCTTCCCCACGAGAAAAAGCTTGAAATGCAGTCAACCCTTCACTCCTCTACCTCTGTCACCAGCAATCCAGCCTTGAAATCTAGGCTCATGTTGCTCTCGGAAGCACTAAATTTAGCAAGTGTTTACTAAGAGGTACTTAAAATTAGCAGCCTCCACTGCAGCAAAGGCCACCCTGAGCATGTGATTAGGAGAGGTGGCCCTGGCACCACCATGGGGCTCTGCAACCCCTCATCCACCTCTCCCTTCTTCAAAACCTGAGGTGTCTTCTCTCCTTCCGTGTTCACCACATGCTCATTGGACAAAGGCTGATAGAAAACAGACATTGGATGCTGTGATGGTAAGAGGCACCCAATCATCCAGCAGTAATTATAAGAGCTCCTTCTGGACAGTTGGGTTGAGAAAGTGATGGGTGAGGCAGGCAGGGTGTTGCTAGAGGTGAGTTTGGGAGTTGGTGCCACAGGGGAATGTTCACATCTGCCTCCAGCTGCCCATTTCCTGGCTGATCCTTGAACTCTATAGCAAGAAATGCTTCAAAAAGAAGGATATTTAAAAGCTGGAGTGCTTAAAGCTTCTCTTGCACGAAGAGAGTGGTGGTATTATGGGTCAGGTCCTGGCTTTTGGCTCACATCCCTCCTTGCACAAATTGCTACTGTTTTGCAGTGAGCAGAGATCCTCTTTAGTGTCACTGTGAGGTTAAACCTCAGTTGGTGGCCCTAAGTAGACACTCCGGTTGTCCATGTTGTCATATACAGAGGGAACCATCTGGACTCTACCTGCATCTGCTTGTTTAAGGCTCCTGGTATGACTTTCTGGCACAGGATTGTGGACGTTTGCAGTGGTTACTCCTTTCTCCCACTGCCCTGCAGGAACGGTCCAGGACCCACGCTAGTATCTGAACTCTACTAGTGGGCACAAGCCAGGCTGGACCAGGAGATGCTAATTATAAATTATATATCATTATAAATGATGGTTTGGTGCCCAGGAAACTTTCCTGGTGCTGATTTGTTTACAGTAGCAAACACAGACCTCAAGCAGAAAAGGAGACTGTGATCTCAGAGACAACGAGGACAGGGAAGTTGGGAGAGAGGACAGGAAGGAATGGCAGCAGCTTGGGATGTAGGGGTACAGGTTCCTCTCTGACTGACCACACTATGTCTCTTGTGCATATTCCTTTGATTTTGGTGCTGCTCAGAGCCTGCTGCAGCCTTCATTTCTTTTGCAGCCTAAGCATCCTCTCTTCCAGAGGCTTTTTCATAGAATGACAGAATCATGGATTGGTTTAGGTCATAAAGGACCCTAAATCATCCAGTTCCATCCCCACTGCCATGGGCAGGGACACCTTCCACTGGATCAGGTTGCTTAAAGCCTCAGCCTTGAACATCTCCAGGGATGGGGCATCTACAGCTTCTCCGGGCAACCTGTGCCAGTGCCTCACCACTCCCACAGGAAAACATTTGTTCCTAATATCTAATCTAAATGTCCCCTCTTGCAGCTTAAACCCATTCCCTGTCATCCTATCCCTGCACTCCCTGATAAAGAGCCCCTCCCCAGCTTTCCTGAAGGTCCCCTTGTAGTACTGGAAGGAAGCACTACATGGAGATGCAGGAAGTTTCGTGCTTGGATATACGAAGATGAGAAAAAGAAGAAAACCAAAGTGGTAAGAATGGCAGCTCTCTTCTAGGTTCCCCCGGGACTGGTGCACCAAAGCTGAGCACAGTAATACCCACAGGCTTTGTTTGCCTCATCTGCAGCGTTTAACATCCCTGAGCACTTCAAATCAGCTTTTCCAGCTCCTTGGAACCTGTGGATCAAAGCAGAGAGGCTCCAGGTGTCCAAACCAGGCCTAGCAGTCACCTTAGAGTTATGACTGCCTGAAAGATGGAGACACTCAGCAAAACGAGAGTGCTTGCAATGACTGGATGCTGAAACTGAAGATGGTTAAGTGATGAAAAAAGCAGATCCCATCTCTGCACCTGGTGGGGCTGGCTATTTTCTCCTTCTGTTGCCATCCCCAGGGCAAGACCACTGGCTTCCCCATGGTACAGGGTTCTTGTGCAAACAGAACACAAACTGAGGAAAGCTGATTTTATGCTGCCATCTTGTGGCATCAGAATCTTGTCTAGAAACAGTAAAAATTGTATGCTGTAAGTATATGCAAACACACAGAGAGGTATGGGATTGAAGAGTTTAATAATCCGAAGGGTCCTGAGGCTGGAGCGTGTCTCCACACGCTGAGGGAGCTGTGTCTGTTTAGCCTGGAGAAGAAAAGACTAAGAGGGGACCTTGTCAATGCTTATCAGTGTCTAAGTGGTGGGGGTCAAGAGGATGGGGCCAGATTTCTTTCAGTGATGCCCAGTGACAGGACAAGGGGCAATGGACACAAACTGCAACACTGGAAATTACCCCTGAGCACAAGGAAAATGCTTCTTTCCTGTGAGGGTGATGGAGCACTGGAACAGGCTGCCCAAGGAGGCTGTGGAATCGCCTTCTCTGGAGATATTCAAAACCCACCTGGATGAACTGCTATGCAACCTGCTTGAGGTAAACCTGCTTCAGCAGAGGGGTTGGACTGGATGATCTCCAGAGGTCCCATCCACCACTAATCATTCTGTGATTTCCATGAGTTGCATGAAAAACTGAGAACTTCCAGGATCTCCCTCTCTCTTCCCCTACTGTAGTAGCTTTCTGGCCTACAAGGAAAGTTGGTCGCACGTGGTCATGGGCTGGTGAACATGTGGACTGGCCTCTGTTCTCGTGGTTGAGTACTGGTAACATTTCATTAGAGGGACTGGCTACAAGGCATGAGCAACTGACTTTAAACTGACCCAAGCAAAGGACTCGAATCCTAGCAATACCAACTTAGAAGTGTTCAAGGTCAGGTTGGATGACGTTTTGAACAATCTGTTCTCAATAGTAGAGCTAGAACAGGCAAGGGAGTTGGAATGGGATGATCTTCAAGGTCCTTTCCAGTGCAAACCATTCTATGATTCTATGAATTTTGTCCAATGCAAAAAAAAAGATCCTTCCAGAAGCATTGGGAGAGATTTCCTAACCCCTGTTAGCCTGGTAGGTTCCCAGCACGGTGGATTTACTTTGATTGTCTGTAAGATAAGTGAGACAAGTATGAGAGCAGCAATGAAATGAGCAATTATATTTAGAGGAGAAAGAATAGAATTGGTTTTCTCATGGGCAGTGTGGCCCTGGCCATCCTGGCTGCCAGAGGGAAATTTGGAGACATTTGGCAAATGAAGATTTAATAATGGAAAGTCATCAGCACAGGGAGTGCTTCAGGGGCTGGAGAACTTGATGTAGAAGGGGTGAGATTAAAACCAATAAATTAACAGAGCTAAATATGTCGTGTTTGGCTTGGCAGTGAGTGAGGGCCGAGTTGAGGGGATGCCAGGGACGTAGGAGGATTTGGCAGAGGATAAGGCGAGGATTTGTGGCCATCATGGGTGGTGTGGTGGGTGCAGGAGATGACAGCAGAGCAAGGAGAGGGGGCACACAACCATCCTGCTAATGGAAATGTAGATGTGCCAGTGTCTGCAGCCGTGCTGTACTAAGACTCACCAGATGAGGGCCTTAAATCTCCAGGAAACTTTGGTTCAGGGATATCAGTGCAAAACTTCTTCCCTGCCCTGGCTCACTTCAGTGAAACCACAGCTGGAACCCCTAAATGTACCTGCTAACAGGTAAGCATGCTGGTGCTCTCTCCCTGACCCCTGGGGATGTTCAGACCATCTTGAAAACAGCTGGATTTTCTTTTGATCACAAATATACCCAGAAATCATTGCTTATTCCTGATCATGCTACTGTTTCCCAGGTGAAAGGGTTGATTTTTTTACCTGCTTTTGTGATGACAACCACTGTGCTCCTGCATGGAGAAGATCCAGGAGCCCTGGTCCAGACCCACACTTTTCCACTATCTGATCTGGACCATACCTGCCTGCTCTTTCCTAACCCGAGCAAATATGAACCTCCAGTGGTCACAGAGGGACATCTGGTAGTTGAGCCAGTGACCTTGCGCTGCCTTGCGCATGTTTCTGGACACTGCAGTGCTCAAGGGGGAGGCAGCTGAACCTCATAGCTGCCACCTACGATCATATACGGGTATTTCAGCCTCATGGCAGAGTTGTGGCTGCACTGGATCTTGTTTGGATTTGCAGTCAGATAAAGGACCTTGAGCAGGACTTCATTTTGCACTGTTTTGCATCTGTTTGTGGAGTTTAACCACTCATGGCTTAGCAGGAGAATCCCTTTTGTCCCGAGATCTCTGCTCCTGGATTGCTTTCTGCTCTCAGTAAAGTTTCTGGTAAGGGGCCATGGTCCAGGGGTTGGTTCTTAGCTCAGCAATGAGTTTATGTTGGCCTGGAGAAGACAAGGCTGAGGGGAGACCTCATTGCTCTCTACAACTACCTGAAAGGAGGTTGTGGAGAGGAGGGAGCTGGGCTCTTCTCCCAAGTGACAGGGGACAGGACGAGGGGGAATGGCCTGAAGCTCTGCCAGGGGATGTTCAGGCTTGACATCAGGAAAAAATATTTCACAGAACGGGTCATTTGGCAGTGGAACAGGCTGCCCAGGGAGGCAGTTGAGTCACTTTCCCTGGAGGGGTTTAAAAGATGGGTGGGTGAGGTGCTGAGGGGCATTGTTTAGTGGTTGATGGGAATGCTTGGACTGGTCTTTTCCAACATTGTGATTCTGTGATTCCGTGTTCCTGAGATAGTCCGTGGACCCTTGGATTGCTCTGCAAGCAGAGCCAGAGTCTGAACTGGACCTACTGGTGTAAGGATAGAGACCCTTTGGGGATGTCTGTTCTGGGGTGGCCATCCCAGAGGCTGATTTTGGCTTGTCAGTGCAAGTACCTGCTACACACTTCATTCCCTGGCACCATCCCTTCTGAAGGCCCTCCTCTCTCCAAGGAGACATTATAGTGACCTTCTAGTACCTGAAGGGCCTACAGGAAAGCTGGGGAGAGACTTTTTACAAAGGCTTGTAGTGACAGGACTAGAAGCAATGGGTAGAAACAGAGGTGGGGCAGAGTTAGACTAGACATAAGGAGGAATTTCTTCACCATGAGGGTGGTGAGGCACTGGAACAGGTTGCCCAGGGAAGCTGTGACTGCTCCATCCCTTGAAGTGTTCAAGGCCAGGTTGGATGGGGCTTTGAGAACCCTGCTCCACTGGGAGGTGTCTCTGCCCATGGCAGGGGGGTTGGAATTGGATGATCTTTAGGGTCTCTTTCAACCCAAACTATTCTATGATTCTATGAATGCAGAGCAGGAAAGGGGTTTAGCCTACATGAGTTGTACTCTGGTCCTGTCTTTCAGAAATGTCCCATCACGTATCTGGATGTGACATGTCAATGCCATTGTCATGTACTGGGCACATATGCACGCATGTTGACCTCTTTGTATTTGGGCTGGTTCCATATCATCCTCCTCTTCCATTACACATCAGGTCTCAGTTGGATCCTGATACCTTCCTTCTTTGCCCAGGTTTAGGGACAACCTACTGGAAAGACTCAGCTCTGTTTTGTTTTAGAAAGCAAGCTACCACTGCACCCCTTTTTTGTCTCATTTCCTCTGAAAACTTCAACAGCTCCTTTGCTGAGGGTGTGTTTGTCCATTATCTTTGTTATGGGCGGTCTCTGGGTCTCATCCATACACAAGCAGGAACATTTTATGCACTGTCTTCCCTGTCCCAAGCACAAGGATCCCTTTTGGATCTTAAAAATAGCCCTGCAACAAACAGGCTATGGTTTATTCCTTTAATTTCTGTTGCTCTTCTGATTAAAACACCCATTTAATTTCCACGTAGCAGCCTTCTGATGGGGCTGCTGGGAAGAGCCAGGTGATCTTTCACGACCACTTCATGATGCTGAGCCCACGCAAATCTTTCTGCTATGACTTTTAAACAGCAAGAAACTTTGCCATCCCCAAAGAATAGGAATATCAAGCTGCCTGCTGACACAATTGGCTCTAAATGGGCCAGGCTTTCAGCACAATCAGGATGCAGGAATGACAGCTTTTTCCAGTAATACCTTTTCAGACAGGGATTAATTTTAGGCGGGTCGTTTCTTCTGCCTGAGTCATGTCTGGAAGCGATGCAGTCTGTGCATTGTTTGTGGCCTTCTTAGCAAGGAATGGCTCTTCTGGTCAAACCCACTTCTGTCATGCACCTCATAGGACCATATTTTCATCTGGAAAAGCTGTATTTGAAATACTACACAAAGCCCGAACTCATGAAAAGAAGTGCTAAGGCATCCTCGCTTTCAGATAATTTGTCCTTTCAAATGATCTGCACACAAATGAGAGGCAGCAGGGTATGGAAAAAGCCGGGACAGGTCAGAGGCGGGATAAAAAGCCCGTTAAACTGTCTGGCCGTGTATGCAGTTGTTACTGCAGCTGAGTCACAGTTCTCTCTTCTTGAACTGAAAACACTTGGTAAATATAGGCATAAATATATATATTTTTAAAAATGATATATGAATTCATATATTCATATTTATTTATGTATAAAATTGCAATGACTCTCACTCCCAGAGATCTCCTAAGCAGAGGCTGCCCATGCAATGGACTTTTTAAAGTGTCTACATGACCTTGAACTCATCAGAGTACTTCTGAACTCATTTTGCAGCAAAGCTCACTCTAGTCTTTCACTCTCCACCCTCCTTCCTATTCCCTTCAGACTCTGCATCCATGTCATGTGCTTGCTATGCAGTCACGTCACTGCAGACACGCCTGTTGCTCCAGGACAAATATTTCCACTGGGAAATGCAAGAGTGGGAGAGAAGGAGCTTTGCTGAGCTAAGTGAGGCTCACTGTCACTCAACCTTCTGTGGACAGCTGAGACACATTCTTCTTGACCTACAGTGACCCACCTCAACTGATCCTGGTCTGGGGTGGGTTCCCATCTGCTGGAGGATTTAGGTCAGGTTGGATGTGGCCAATTCACTGACCAGCCCTTCCTGGGGACACAGAAAGGAGTTCCTCTGTGGTTAAGAAGAATGAGAGAGCAAATAAGAAAATCTAGGGAGAAGGAGGAGAGGATATGGTTTTGGAAGAAAGATCTCCAAGAGACAGATGTTCTGAAGACAGCCCCAAGCATGTTAACTGCCGGATGTAAATAACACTAGGAAGAAACACCATTTTTCATCATCCTGAAAGTGTTTGGTATAATAGCAGATGTTTTTGTGCTGCATTTCAGTGAGAAATTTTCAACATCTTCCTTTGACCTGAAGGTAAATGGCCACACCTTCTGAAAACTTTCCTTCTGTGACATGTTCCTGACCCAGTGGAGGATGCTGAGCTGCCCTTCCACTTAACAAGAACAGCCCCTGGAGGCAGTTGTTTCTCAAAAAATGGGGTGGTGGGAGGTACCCAAAACTGCCTTGTGAGTTTGGTGAAAATTTGTGGTTTTACATCTTCCTGTTGCATCCCAATGTATCTTGTCAGCTACAGAGCCTCCAGTCAACTGAAAGGGAACTGGACCAGAATCTTCCTGCAAATGCTGTGAAGGGTTGTATGCCGTGGGCACGGCTGTGTGGATGTGACGCCTTCATTGTCTTCAGTCCCTTATTCCTTTTCTATTAGGGTCCCGGCAGTAGAACTGACCTGAGTATCAGGCAGATCTCCTAGGAGTAGGTGATGTCTTGTAGTGACTGAGAGCAAATATCTATTAGGCTTTTGTCTCCTGGGCTGAGACTAAGGCAAAGCCTAACTTGAAATACATAGGAATATTTATCTGGGTATGAAAATATCAAGTCTACAGGTGTGGCAGTCACAAGGAAGAGAGAACCCCATCTTTTTGATCTCCCTCTGAAACTTTATTAGCTGAAGCACCATCCCATGCTAATGTTTCAGAGATCATGGAAGCATAGAATGGTTTGAGTTGGAAGAGACCTTAAAGATCATTCAGTTCAAACTCCCCTGTCATGGGCAAGGACACTTTCCAATGGATCACGTTGCTCAAACCCTCATCCAGCCTGGCCTTGAACACCTCCAGGGATGGGGCAGCCACGACTTCTCTGGGCAACTTGTGCCAGACATTTCTTCCTAATCTCTAATTTAAATCTCCCTTTTCCCCCTGTGCTATCTGTGCACTCCCTGGGAAAGAGACCCACTCCAGCTTTCCTGTGGCCCTTCCAGTCTTATTTTTGGGGTAAAATGTGGATGGAGCAGGCATGTCAGGTACCTGCCCTGTTTTCCTGTCTGCAGACTCATAGACAAACCCAGCCATAAACCACAAATAACCACAGCTTGTTTCAGGAAGCCTCTCCCAGGGGTCCAGATTGTCTGGGCAGGCATTTTTAAGCAATTTAAGCAGGTCTTGATAAACAAAGGCAAAGAAGCAATGACTGGGATATAGGGAAGGTTAAGTTTACATTCTTAATGTGTGCTTTAATGTGTGTTTTGGGGGATTACAGATCATCCATCCTTACATGTGTCCTGAGGAAATGCATTTTAAATTACATTTAAAAGCAGGGTAATGAAGTTTCAAGGAGATAGCTCATGTCAGGATATCATGGAACCAGCAGCCTGTGGAGAAGAAAGGCCTCAGAAAGGGATGGCAACTCAATAACTGTGTCAGGAAGACAGTGGATGATGGAGACTTGGTAGACACTGAGCATTCAGATGCCCAGAAGGTGTTTAACAAGGTCAGACTAAAGAGCCTTCTGAGAGAGCTAAGGGGTCATAGGATAAGCTGGAAACTGTAGTCGTGGCTCTACAGCTGTCCTAGGAGAAAGCAAAGAGGATTAAATGATCAATTCTGGCAGGTCACAGCTTGGTGCGTACTCCCAGGTGTGCTGTGCTGGTTAATGTGCCGATACATGGCTTGGAAATAGAGGCAGATGAAGCTGCTGATAACACAGAACTAAATTAGGTGGTCAAAAGCAAGTAAGGACTTCAGAGACACCTAAACAAGCTGAGGGATTTAGCATCACCACAGCAGATGAAATAAAGCACTGATAAAATGCAAACTAATGCAGAAGAAAGGAGAAATTAAACAAATCTTGAGCTGGATAGGATTCTTAGATAACCTGTGCCTGGTTGAGAGTGACACCTCTATGCCAGGACACAGTTCAATACAAACCTCTTTTCACTCTATAATGACAGTCAAGAAAGCAAACAGAACAGTATGTTTTATAAAGAGTGGGATGCTGATTAATACTGATAGCACCTTTGCATAAAAATCAATGTGTAATCCTCAAAAACATATTGGCAAAGTCACTCAGATAGTGGTAACTGGGATCCGGGATGCAGAGACAGAGAGTCACTGGGAGAGACTAAGAAACATTTGCAATATTTGCAACACAAATAAGGGGGTATTTTGAAAAATAATGTGAAATAATGTAGACTGTTTAATGCCACAGGATGCAGAAGACCACAGACATGCTGGGATTTGCTGTCCTGCATATTCAAAATCAGAACAACTCCTAGGAATAGGTTATCGGGCCAGCTCTCCTTCCAGAGGAGGCTAAAGGTACACGGAGGATGGTGGTGAGCCTGCCTTGTTTTGCCACAGTAACCATTAATGCAGCATCTCAGTGGGGCTTGGCAGGGCAGGACCTGCTCCCACTGTCGCAAGAGATGGGCTTTTAGAATCATAGAATGTTTTGGGTTGGAAAGGACCTAAAGGTAATTCTGTTCCAACTGCTGTGCCATAAGCAGGGACACCTTCCATTGGAACAGGTTGCTGAAAGCCCCATCCAACATGGCCTTGAACACCTCCAGGGATGGGGCAGCTACAGCTTCTCTGGGCAACCTGGGCCAGTGCTTCAACACCCTCATCATCAAGAATTTCTTCGTAATGTCTAATCTCAATCTTCCCCTTTCCAATTTAAAGCCATTCTTCCTTGTCCTGTCACTCCAGGCCCTTGTAAAAGTCCCTCCCCAGCTTTCCTGGAGCCCCTTCAGATACTGGAAGGCTGCTCTAAGATCTCTGCAGAGCCTTCTCTTCTCCAGACTGGACAACATCAACTCTCTCAGCCTGTCCTCAGAGCAGAGGTGCCCTAGTTCTCTGGTCATCTCTGTGGCCCTATTACACATTTTATCATACATGCATTCTTCTCAGTGCCTCTCATCTAAAAATACCAGATGGACATGAATGGTGGCAAAACCTTTGGAGCCCTGTGTCTCCCTGGTACAGGCTGTTTGCCTCTGAGAGCTACACAGCCATAAAAGCGCAGCTGCACAAATGCAATTTTTAGATGCTTGGTCATAATTACTGGCCTTTTCCCGGAAAGTCAAAACCGCTGGTAGCAACATCCATATGAAAATCCGACAGCTACTTTGTGTGTTTTGCATCATTCATGGATGGGAAAAGATACACTTTGCTGTCTCTTTTTCTCTGATGTAGGCATTTACTGGTGGATCTGCTTTACATGTTGTCCCTTTGTATATAATTATTTGATTTTCATCACTGCTGAGTTTGGGTGAGGAGTGACTCGGTGATTGTTACGGGTTGATTCCTGAGATACGCCATGAACTCAACCCACTGGGATGTCTCTGGCTTAAGGCATGATGGTGTTGGGTTGATAGTTAGACTTTATGATCTTGGAGGTCTTTTCTGACCTTAATGATTTGATAATCTGATGTGCTTTTGTGATGTCCATGGCACATTAGGTCTTCAGCAGGTCCTTGAGTGCCTTGCCTATCCAGTAGAGACACAAGAGAGTTTTCCAGATCCTGGAACTGCTGTGCCCTCTGGCACATCCCACCTCTGTGCCTGGGCAAGAATAGAAATGTTCTGTCACTCTCACTCTTGAGCTGGAGAAAAACATAGTTAGAGATGACAGGGAGCAAGGACTGGAGAATGCATCACCAAGGGTGATGCCCATGTTCTGAAAGACCCTGATTAGGCAGGTGGGAAGCACTAGTCCCAGTATGATCACCCAGGGGGTCACACAAGCATCTTGAGATTTGAGCGTTGTGTCCACACTTGCTCACCTTAGTTTTCCATGGGTTGCTTGGGATATGGTGCAGGAGACCATAAATCTTGCAAAGTTTAATGAATTCCAGGTTATCTGTGTAAGTGTGGTGGAGGAACGGTGGCCTGAAGTAGATGGCCTTGCTATGGTAGAGAGTTAAATTGCATGCTGGGGAAGGGGATTTAGGAGTGGGGAGGTTTTCCCAATCCCTGAATAAATGAAGGGTATTCTGAACATGATCAAGATTTTGAAAGGAGGTGGAAGACAGGAGAAGGAGAGGTGCTGATGTGGTTCATAACACTCCTAGTTCAAAAGAGATCTGAGCCAGCCACAATGAAGAGGTGTAAAGCATTAGGAGACATCAGCCATAGGATCAGTGGAATATTTACTGGCAGCCCTGCTGGCAGATCAGAACAACAGTTAAGACTTGTATTTATCTCCTTTGGATTTGATTTTACCACCCTAGATCAAGGTGATTTGCAGTTAAGTGCTGCATTTCGGGCCTTTATTGAACTACAACTGTTTTGGATCAGCCCAACAGCCTTTAAGTAATTGCAACAATTTTCTTCCCCTTAGCTCAGAGTCATTAAGAAGGACGATAAAAAGAAGGAAAAGGCCATGAAAAATGAAGTTGTGTACCTCAGCAATGAGAGGGATCAGTTACATGAGTTGCCGGTGATCAGGAACAAGGAAGATAGAGATGCAATGCCGCACATGAGCCAATTTCTGCCTTTATATGGCTGATAAGATATCTCTGCTTGCTTTGCTTGGGATCAACGCTTTCCAAAGATAAAAGAATAGGGAGAAGTGTGCCCTTGCAGCCGAGAAAGCCAACCGTATTCTGGTCTGTATCAAAAGAAGTGTGACCAGCATGGGCATTCTGCCCCTCTACTCTGCTTTTATGAGACCCGACCTGGAGTCCTGCATTCAGTTCTGGAGTCCTCAGCACAGGAAGGTCAGGGATCTGTTAGAGCAGGTCCAGAGAAGGCCACAAAGATGATCTGAGGGCTGGAGCACCTCCTGTACGAGGACAGGATGAGAAAGTTGAGCTTGTTCAGCCAGGAAAAGAGAAGACTCAAGGGAGACCTTATAGTGGCCTTCCAGCACCTGAAGGGTCTATAGGAAAGCTGGGGAGGGGGTCTGTGTCAGGGAGTGCAGGGATAGGATGAGGGGGAATTGCTTTAAGGTGAAAGAGGGGAGATTGAGATGAGATCTTGGGAAGAAATGTTCTCCTGTGAGAGTGATGAGGCCCTAGTACAGGTTGCCCAGAGACATCGTAGCTGCCCCATCCCTGGAGGTGTTCAAGGCCAGGCTGGATGGGGCTTTGAGCAGCCTGACCCAGTGGGAGGTGTCCCTTCCCATGGCAGGGAGGTTGGAACTGGATGACCTTTAATCTTGCCCCCAACCCAAACCATAATATGAATTTCTGATTCTATGAAAATGGAGGTGCAGTTCCCCATGTGAGCCAGCTTCTGCCTTTATATGGCAGAGCAGGTATCTCTGCTTGCTTTACCTGAAAGCAACACTTTCCAAAGAGAAAAGAATGGGGAGAAGTTATGGAGAACAAAAAGGATAAGAAAAAGCATTCTGAATAGCTGTGTACCTACAGAGAGAATATGAAAGCGCTTTTATCATAAGCTTCAATTACAATAAATAAGATCATTTTACATATTCACTGGGGAGGTTTGATGAAGATATATTAGCATAAATCGATTCAGTCTCTCCATGTCTAGATTCTTTTGAGCACACCCCATTTATGTTCCACTTTTAATGACAAATTTTACTTTCAGTCTTCAGCTCTGTTTATCTGCCTCATGGTATTTACACGCCTCTTGTTTTGGAGTGAGTTGAGAAAACAACTGAACAAGACCAGTGTTTTTGGTTAACTTTCTCCATTATCTGTGTAAATGTTGTTTGTGTCCCTGAATGACTCCTAAATCCTGCTGAGCTCGGAAACACAAGCTCTGGGAGATGTTGGTGTCCTGGAGAAATGTGTCACAACCAACTCCTGGTGTGCATTGCTGACCCTTCTTCTCTCTCCTGGTACCCGACTTTGATGTGACTCGGACACCAAGTACTGGGGCGTCAGGGTGGGAAACTCTTTCCCTTTGACATACGTAATGTGTCTTTTTTGTCACTGGTCCTTCTGATGACAGGACAAATGTAATGAAGAGCTATAACCAGCTAGAACAAAGCTGGGTGATGAAAACTTAGGTCATTGCTGATTTATGAGCAATGTCGGGGTGCAGGGTGTGCCGACCTTAAGAGCACATCTGAAATGAAACAACAGGGACCGTGTTTTCTCCTTGATATAAACAAATCAAAACCAAGAGGGAAGAGGAATATTTTTACTTTTTTATCTTGTTTTTAATATTCTGGACAGAAGCCCATGTTTCTCAATGAAGTGCCTTTGAAACACGTGCCCAGCCAACTCTGAAGCTGTTAAAGGGGTGTACATATGGCTGCTATTCGGCCTGACAGGAGCTGTTTCTTCTAAGGCTATTCAGAGCCTACAATCACACCCTTCTGTTGCTTCTGTCCAGGACAAAAATGACCACTGCAAAGCTCTGCACTCTGTATGTTATGGAAAAAAGGGTGGCATTTCTCATTGGATCCTCAGAGAAATTTAGCCCAACACAAACTGTAGCCTAGAAAAAAGGCATCTCCTAAAGGGGAGAGCTGGAAGCCTTACACATATGTGCTCCGTTTTCCACAAAGCTGTAGGCTTGAAAAGTCAATGAGGCTGGAGATCTCTATTTCAGCCCTTTACAACATTGATGGTTGGACTTGATGATCTTAGAGGTCTTTCCCAACCTTTACAATTCTATGATTGGGCCAACCTTAAGGCTTCTCATAGTCTTGTTCAGTTTAGTTTCAAGTATCTCTGAGGATGGAGGTTGGGTAGCCTTTCACGACCCCTGATCCGGGTCTGCACTGTGCTCAGAGGAAATATTTTTTCCTTTGTATCTAATGGGAATTTCCATTGTTGAATGTTGAGCCTGTTGCATCCAAGGGGAGCTTGGCTCTATCTTCTCAGCCAATTCATTAAAGCAGTGCAACAAAATGCTTACCCAAAAACCTTCTTTTGCCTAGGCTGGATGAACCCAACTCCTTTAGCTTCTTCTTGCATGTCTGTTCCAAACTCCCGATAACTGCTGAGTCCTACTCTGGGCTTGCTTGTCCAGCTTCTTTGCATGCCAGCCCAGCCTTCCAGGGAATTGTCAACCCTCTCCAAACTGATGGATCCCAAGGGCATTGCCTAGAAATCTGCTGATGCATCAAGATCGATGCCCAGAAGTCTCCCCTGGGCAGGGAAGCAGAATAGTTGTTTAACTCTTCTTTTCTTTTCTTTGATTAATTATTTATGGCCTATGCAAATGAAAGGTAGTTTCTTTTCCTTTTTGCTTCACCACCCTCCCTGCCCTTTTCTTTGCAACTAGTGATGGTATTCTGGCTGCTCTGTTTGATGAAAGAGTCTCAAAGCGAGAGGCTCACCCAGCTCCTCTTTCAGCCTCTCTCATAGTGAGCTGCAGAGCAGGAAGCCTTTTCCTCCTTTGTCCTGCACTCAGCAGAGAGATTCCAATTTAATCTGAAGATATTTCTTAATCCTTTTTCAATTATTTCAGTACCTTGACTCTCCATTACATATTGCCTATTTTTCACAGAATCACAGAATCACAGAATAACCAGGTTGGAAGAGACCCACCGGATCGTCGAGTCCAACTATTCCCACCAATCCCTAAATCATGCTCCTAAGCACCTCATCCACCCTCACCTTAAACACCTCCAGGGACGGTGACTCAACCACCTCCCTGGGCAGACTGTTCCAATGCCTAACCACCCTCTCTGTGAAGAATTTTTTCCTTTTTAAGATATATTACATATTTGTAACCCAGTGCAATTATGATTTTTTTAAAAAATAATTTACCTAGGTTATTAATTATTATTATTGTATTTACCTGGATTATTTCCTCAGCACAGGAAAGACAGGGACCTGTTGGAGTAGGTCCAGAGGAAGGTCAAAAAATGATCAAAGGCCTGGAACATCTCCCCTGTGAAGACAGATTGAGAGAGTTGGGGTTGTTCAGCTTGGAGAAGAGAAGACTCCGAGGAGACCTTGTTATGGCCTTTCAATACTTAAAGGAGGCTTATGAGAAAGGTGGGAAAAAACTCTTTAGCAGGGCCTGTAGCAATAAGACAAGGGTTAATGGTTTTAAAGTAAAAGAGGAAAAGTTAAGACTGGCTATTAGGAAGAGATTTTTTATGCTGACAGTAGTGAAACACTGGTCTAAGTTGCCCTGAGAGGTGCCCTGTCCCTGGAAACATTCAAGGTCAGGTTGAATGGGGCTCTGAGCAACCTGATCTGGTTGAAGATGACCCTGATTATTGCAGGGGAATGAACTGGATGACCTTCACGGTCCCTTACAACCCAAACCATTCTATGATTTCATGATTCTATGACTGTTAATGGGAATAAGCTATTTCATGCCGGCTCCGAGTTGTATCTTTTAACTGCCCATGACTTTTTTTTTTTTTCTGTGCTGCTAACAGTTTTTCTAGGAATACATTGACCCAAGCACCATTTTCTTGTTTAAAATAAATACATGACCCTTTTTCTTCTCAGTTGGCTGTCACTTTGACACTTGCTATTAGTCAGTCCATTGTTCCAATGGAAAAAAGTATTTGATTTAGTGAAGCTGGCAAGTGATGCACAGTGTACAGAGTATCCATACACTAACAGCCTTTACAAATTCCTCTTATGTGATACCATCCGCTTCTCTTCCTCTTCTCTCCCCATACAGCCAATATTGCTTTCTTTTATGAAGGTTTCATGGTGTTTACAGTCTTCTGGTTAATACTCAGCAGTGTATTCTGAAAAACTTCCCATCTCTGTAAGCTCTCATGGGACAGTGTAAAAGGTCATAGAATAGAATCATTAACATTAGAAAAGACCTCTAAGATAATCAAGTCCAAATGTCAGCCTAACACCACTGTGCCTATGAAACCATGTCCCGAAGTGCCGTATCTACCCAGTTTTTGAATGCCTCCAGGAATGGTGACTCCACCACTTCCCTGGGCAGCCTCTGCTTCACCAATCTTGCCGTAAAGACATTTTTCCCAGTACCCCATCTAAATCTCCACTGGTGCAGCTTGAGGCCATTTCCTCTCACCCTGTCACTTGTTACCTGAGAGAAGAGACCAACATCCACCTCACTACAACCTTCTCTCATGGGGTGAGAGCGATGCGGCCTCCCCTCAGCCACCTCCACTCCAGGCTAAACAACCTCAGTTCTCTTATGCTCCTTATAAGACTTGTTCTCCAGCCCGTTCCCCAGCTCCATTCCCCTTCTCTGGGTGCACTCCAGCCCCTCAATGTCTTTCTTTTAGTGAGGAGCCCAAAACTTTACATGGGATTCAAGGTGCAGCCTCATGAGTGCCGAGTAAGGGGCCACCATCCCTTCCCTACTCCTGCTGATCACAGCATTTTTGATACAAGCCAGGATTCTGTTGGCCTTCTTGGTCTTCTGGTCTAATAACTAATAATTAGGCTGAACATCAGGAAAAAAATTTCATGGAAAAGGTCATTGGGCACTGGAACAGGCTGCCCAGGGAGGGAGTTTAGTCATCTTCCCTGGAGGTGTTTAAGGGACGGGTGGATGAGGTGCTGAGGAACATGGTTTAGTGTTTGATAGGAATGGTTGGAGTCAAAGATCCTGTGGGTCTTTTCTAACCTAGTGATTCTATGATTCTATAATAAAGGCCTTCTGGTTTAATATGTTCTTTAATAATTTAAATTTATTTTGATTTAATAAATATATTTAATAAATTCGTTTGGTGGAATAAACAGAGAAGAAGCAAAAAAAACCCAAAATAACTGAACAGTCATTTCTCACAGTGGAGACAGGCTATTAGAAATTTCCGTAATGTAGTGCTGGGTCCCATAATAGTAATTGTATTCCAAAAAGATCTGGGAAAAGATGTAAACAGGTTGTTGACAGTTTGCTGACAATCCTTCATTATTCAGGGTAGTAAAAGCTAATGCTAGATGTGAATATTTGTGGAAGAGATGTCATGGTATTGGATTAGCAGGTGGCAAATTTAACACTGATGAATGCAAAATAATGTAGATGAGGAAAAAACTATGCATAAGTGATCATGCCCTCAAAAGTTGTCATTAGCATTCAGGAAAGCGATGCTGAATCTTTGTGAATAGCTGAAATGAGAACCACAGCTCTGTGCTCAGTGGGGGTCAAAAAGGCCAATAAAATGTTAGGGATTACTACGAAAAGAATTTAGGATAAAGAAAAACATCATTATGCTGTGTGCGAGGTGCTGTTATGCACTTAATGATCTCCCTGGTGGAACTACAGCTGAAATAGTCAGGTTAACTTCGGCCACACGCTCTCAAAAAGGATATAATTGACCTAGAAAAGACCAAGGGAAGGAAAGTGTAAGGAGGTCTGGAAAAACTTTATATTCATTATATTTATATATATATGTATAATGTATTTATATGTATTTTTATATATATTTATATTCATTTATATTTATTTATAAATATGATAAGGCTCCTCACTGGAAAAGAGATGTTGAGGATGGACACAGGGGTCTAAAGGATTAGTTACATCCATCTACAGGTGGGGAACAGTTAATTATCTCATGTCTGAACTGGGCAACCTATCTACAAGAAGTTATTGCCATGGGGTAACCTGGAGGTGGAAAGTGGATGTGGGATAAAAAGTGAGTAAGAGAAATTCAGTGATCTGGAACCTATTGATGGCCAATTCTTTACGTGCCCTGTGTCAAAATCCAACTCCATGGCTTAAAGAGAAGACAGTTGGGGAGACAGAGATCTCTCAGGCCATCAGTCAGCTTTCATTCTCTGCTAATAGATCCCTCCAAAATAAAAACCTAAATGATAAGAGTTAAAAATAACTTGCCTGGCCAATTTCCACCAGCTAAAAACAGCTGCAGGGGCCCTTTGATAGAAACATGGGATGCAAAGAAAATGGATGCAAAAAATACTGTAATAAATAAACAAATGACTCAGGGAGTGGAGCAGAGAGGAGAGGAGACATTTCCATCCAGCTTCCTTTGGGTCAGTGACTGATGCCTCAACGCAGCGTATTTTCTCCATTCAACAAAAAGGGTACAGTCTTTGGGAAATATTTTAAGATCAGCAGGACTTGCCAAGTCAGGCAGAAAAACATTTATTTCAAGAGCATGCAGAGTATTTTGATAATTTAGCCTGACCTCCTCTATAAGCAGGGCAGGAAAGTAAATTTTTTACTTTGAGCCCATTACATCTTCCTGAGCCAGAGTGTGTGTTATAAAATAAATCTGTCTTTTCTTCTCTCCCAGTTTTCACATTTTAGGAACTTCTCACACTTTTAAGTAAATTTGATGGAGTTGTTTATTACTCCCTTTGCTCACTTTGTTTTTAATCTTAATTTGCCTAACCTCAGTTTCCTACTAGTGGATTTAATAATCCTTTGCCTGCTCAGTGAAAGTGTCCTGCTTACCCACAGCCCAGCCAGTCACTGCTGGAGTTGTGGTCTCCAGACAGAGGGGCTTTGTTGAAGCATGCAGGAGGGGAGATTTAAATGAGATCTTAGGAAGAAATTTTTCCCTATTAGGGTGATGAGACACTGTCCCAAGTTGCCCAGAGAAGTTGTGGCTGCCCCATCCCTGGAGGTGTTCCAGGCCAGGTTGGATGGGGCTTTGAGCAACTTGATCCAGTGGGAGGTGTCCCTGCCCTTGGCGAGGGGGTTGGAACTGGATGAGCTTTAAGGTTCTTTCCAACCCAAATCATTCTATGATCCTATGCATGACCCTTGCACTGTGCCAAAGCAAGGATGATCATTTAGAGGCTAAAAGAAAAAAGTGGAGACTGGAAAGAAAAGCTAAACTATACCAACTTGTAAGGGCAGTGATTATTCCTTTATTATTACCAACAAGCAGGGCAATGATTATTCCTTTTTGCAGGCAGTCTGTTAGCACAGTCGTTCATCTTTGCTCATTTTGTAAAGCTGGGGATGGGGTTCATACCTACAGTACAAACAGCAGAAGACAATCAAGTCACAAAACACGAGAAAACACTTTTCTGTTTCCTCAAGGGTATAATATATGGAACAGTGTAGAATATGGAATGCTATAGATCATAGTAACCTCCAAGGGCTTAAATTACCCCACCACCCATAGCTGGCTCCTCCGTCCTATTTAAAATGCTACCTAAGACAAATATTTGCTTGAACTCCAGTGACGGAGAAAATACGTAGTTTCTGGGAAATTGATTTCAGCAATAGAATGTTAAAAATTTCATTATTTTATTCTGCGTCACCTGCATGATGATTCAGTAGCTGCACTTAACCTGCTGACTTTTGGGTGGTAGCTTCTCATTCAGGAGTACATAGGACACAGCCTGGATATGAAGTTAGCCACAAACATAACAGTTGTGTTGCCAAGAGAGTGAAAGAAACACTTGAAGGATAAAAAAATATATGTATTTGTACATTTGTGTACCTCTCTATATTTATGTAGACATATCTATTTATACATATATATGAATATATTCCTATATAAAACTGTATTTATACACCCCCATACATTAAAGTTTTGAGAAGTGGCACTAAAACTTCCATGTCTAGAACAGGTTAGAAATGAAAGCACCACAGTAATCAAAGTTAAATTGGATTTCCTCCGTGAATCATCGCTTGAAGTCTATAGTGGTAAACATGCATAAAACAATGGCAATTTACTAACAGATTAACATTAATGCTGTCAAGGTAGAAAACCTTTTAAGTCGATAAAACTATCTGTTGTGATAAAACCAGGGTTACCCAAGGGCATTCCTTTTCCCCAATGCTTTGTTGAGAGATTCCAGTCTGTGTCAAGGCAGCTTGTAAATAACAAGTGGTATTTAGGATAACTCAATGTTGCTGTAGGTTTGCATATGCAAAGCAGTGTGTGCTGGGCTTCAGACGGTTTTTTTTTGGGTCTTATCTTGTGTTCCTGCCAGTTTTCTGTATTTGGAACACCTCCTGTGAAACTCTGGAAATGAAAACTCTCCATTTCGCAAGGAGAAAGGCTCTTGCAATGCTGTTCTGACTGTGCCACCTGAAGCCTCCTGGCCTTGACTGGGCTGGGCTTTGGGACCTGCTCTTTTTCCTGCCACAGCAGAATTCAAATTTCTGATCTACGTGTTGTTCCATCTGTCTTTATAGCAACAGTATATCTGCTAGGAGTTAGCAGTGGGTTTGAACAGGCAGTGCTGTGTCTCTGTGCTGCTACTTAATTATGGTCAGATTTCCATGACACTTCAGAATCAACTGTAGCCTTTAGGGAATTTATTTTTCCATCCAGAAGGTAGCAGCTGTGGAGGAAGGAATAGTGAATTATTCATCACAGGAGCTGGATTGGCCCTTGATTATTTTTTTTTTTTTGTGAAAAATTCAGATGTTTTTCTTTAAGGTCTAAGCAAGATTTTTGGCATTGATCAGCTGGACCCGTCCTGGGTAATAACTCTGACTTGCTTCAATCTTTTTGAAGGTAAAGGAGAAAAAGTGCATGAAGTCCAGCAGTTTCCAAGCTGTGTGAAACGTCTTGGTGGAGGCTGTGTTGTGAAAATGAAATTGGAGAGCTGGGCATAATAAATGGTAGATAACATTTCCAGAAAAAGCATAAAAATTATTTTTGATGTCTGGACCCCACCCACCAAACCCCAAGACATCTATTATCCAACAACATTGCACACAGGAAACCTTTAAAGTTAGTTAAGTTTTTTTCCTGCCCTCATGAGACTTCAAGATAGGTTTTTCTCTCTGTCTTGTCCTTCCCAGCCTCTTGGCAGGACTCTCGTCTCCCAGGATGCTGTAAGGACTGGGTGGTGTGGCCCATGCTGCAAGTCAAGCTTTGATGACGATACATTAAATCACAGTAAATATCCTGTGTCCTCTTTCCTCTGGGTAAAAAGGAGGGATCAGACCTTCACTGCTCTTTACCCAAGATTTATATATTCTCCTACCTTACAGATCAGGTCCTTCTGTTGTTTTCCTGTGTCAGTTTTGCAGAAAAGGTTTTACATCCTATTTCCAGGCCATGTACAGATGTGTTGGATAGTCTAGAATGGCTCAAACAGCATGAAACCTCTATACTCAAGCAACAGTTGGCTTATATCTCCATAATTTTGGCTTATATCTCCATAGTTTTGGCTTATATCTCCATAGCTTTGGCTTATATCTCCATAATGGAGTTTAAACATGGATTTGGACACCTTACTGAGACAGAGATATCTTAATCCATGAGTTGAATCCCACTAAAGGTACCTAAGAAAAACAAACCTCCTTGTCAGTGGCCTTAATGTCAGTCTGCATGATCTGTGCCTCCATAGAAGGGTATTTAGGGGTCTGAATGTGGAAATCAAATTGAAACCTTGACACAAGGTGGATGAAGGTTCTTGGGAAATCTCTTGGCAGTTCCAAGTGAAGGGGACACACAAATGGCTGCATGAGTTTGGAGCCTCGGTCCTTCTAGTTGAGTCCCCACTCTCTCTTGATAGAAACTTTGTGAGTAATAGAAGAAAAGAAAAAGCCTACAATGAAATATCCCTTGAAATATTTTCCCAGCTGACAGTAATTGTTGCCTGAGGGACTTCTCAGCTCAGAGATTATATAAATGACTCCAAAACCCCTTGATGCACTTTTCTGTCATGAAGGCACCTAATTGCTGTTCTAACCCCTATAGACTTTTGGCAGATTAAATATCTCATGGTGATGAGTTACATCAGTTATGTATGCACCATGTGAAGAATTACCTTGCTTTGTTCATTTTGATAATTGGATTTGATGTCATTTAGTTCTTGTAATATGAGAAACAGTGAACAATCACCCAGTATTTGCCTCCTCCCTGACACTCCTTATTTTATAGACCTCCATAGTTTTTCCTTGAAATTCTCTGTTTTCCAGGTAAGTGCCCTTTGATTTAATTGTTCTTTGGATGGCAAATATCCCATATCTTTGGTAGGAAACTATCCCATACTATTGGTCATCTTTGTCAGCTTTTTCTGAACTTTTCTAAGCCCATTCCGTCCTTTCTGAACTGGACTATTCAGAAAAAAAGACAGCCGTCAAATTACTGTAAATTTTGAGTAAAACTACATCATAGTTTTACTCCGAGGTGCAGTTTTCACCTGTCCTGCTATCAAATAGTGATCCAATCTTTTCATATGACACCCCTTTTAGATTTTCCCTTTGCTTTTCCCTTACCAGTCTCAGATACTGAATCATAGAATAGTTCAGGTTGGAAGGAACCTTTAAAAGTCATCTAATCCAACTCCCTTGCAATAAGTAGGGACATCTTCAATTGGATCAGGTTGCTCAGAGTCCCATTCAACCTGGCCTGGAACACCTCCAGGGATGGAGCTTCTATTACCTCTCTGAGAAACCTGCACCAGTGTTTCACTGCCCTCATTGTAAAAAATTCCATCCTTAAATCTAGTCTGAATCTCTCCTCTTCTAGTTTAAAACTGTTACCTCTTGCCCCATCGCTACAGGCCCTTCTAAAAAGCTTGTCCTCGTCTTTCTTGTAGGTCCCCTTTAAGTATTGAAAGGCTACAATAATGTCTCCCTGGAGCCCTTAGCAAACACTGAGTCTCAAATGCTGACAAGTCCATCATGGGGTTGAGTGCAACTGAAATACTATGTGATGGTTTATCTCAAATCTGAATAAAAATGAAAGTAAGGAAATAAAAAATAGTATTAAACTTAGTTGGATAGCTTTCACCTGGCTTTTAGGGGTGCACCTTATCTTGCTGGCAATCAAAAGCACAAACTCATAACTGATTGTGACCAGCAGCATGAAGGTGCTTTGTAAATTATGTATCCGCTGGTTACCCAGCAGAGCAGAAAAACTCCTTTTCTGCAGCTGAAGCTTGTCTACAAAGGCTGTGCCATGGAGAAACAGTACCAAGGCCTTGGGTGAAGCAATGCAACCAAAATACTCCCATGATCAAGATGCCCTGGCAGTCTTTCCTCTCAAAGTGAATCTGCTCCTCTGCCTGGGCAATACCAACCAGCATGTCAAAAGCATAAGGAGTAAGGCTTTTGGTGGGCAGGAGGAATAGATTTGGTATGCATGAGATGAAGCAGAGAAGGAGACATTCGGACCCTATCTCAGGCCACACAATGTTTTCAATAAATTAAACTTGGGGCAAGGAAAGATGCCAGAAGCAACATACGCAGCCTTGTGGCTCATTCAGTTCTTGTAGCAATGACATGGGTCTTTCTTATGATACCTTTAGGCAAGTCAACACCGAAACACCTAATGTTTTCCTTCTGGCACCCAAGGAGGGCAGCAGCCTGGCTTGACAGTCAAACAGAAGGGAAAGAATCACAGAATCATAGAATTACCGGGTTGGAAAAGACCCACTGGATCATCGAGTCCCACCATTCCTATCAATCACTAACCCATGCCCCTCAGCACCTCGTCCACCCATCCCTTAAACACCTCCAGGGAAGGTGACTCAACCACCTCCCTGGGCAGCCTGTTCCAGTGCCCAATGACCCTTTCCGTGAATATTTTTTTCCTAATGTTCAGCCTAAACCTCCCCTGGTGGAGCCTGAGGCTGTTACCTCTTGTCCTGTCCCCTGTCACTTGGGAGAAGAGCCCAGCTCCCTCCTCTCCACAACCTCCCTTCAGGTAGTTATAGAGAGCAATGAGGTCTCCCCTCAGCCTCCTCTTCTCCAGGCTAAACACCCCCAGCTCTCTCAGCCGCTCCTCATAAGGCCTGTTCTCCAGCCCCTTCCCCAGCTTCGTTGCTCTTCTCTGGACTCGCTCCAGAGCCTCAACATCCTTCTTGTGGCAAGAGGCCCAGAACTGAACACAGGATTCAAGGAGCGATCTCAACAGTGCCGAGTAGAAGTCTCTTTACAAAGTGTGTGCATTAGCCAAGAGCATTCTTCGCTGCAGGTTTGCCAGGGGACACAACATCCATCCCCCTTCCCAGCATCAGCCTGTCCCAGCCACACATGGGCGTTAGTAAAACACAAGCAAAGTCATGACCGAGTTTTCCTGGAACCGGTGGTTGAGTCCTTCTCATGATAACTAGCCAATGGCCATGGCTGCCCAGTATCTAGAGGTGCCACTAGGTTACATTTTGCTAAATGGAGAACCTGGAGTAGGATGGGAGCATAAAAAATAAAATTTCCATTTCACTACAGGTAGTGGTTTTGTGAGTGATACTGGAATTTTAACTTTAGAATGAAAATGAACATTTCCAGAGCAATTTCTAATAAGTTGAAATTTCAGTTTTCATTAAAAAATCCTATTCTGATGGAACTTCTTTCATCAGATCTTGTTCCTGACCATCAACTATGCAATAACCTTCCCTTCTCCTGCCCTCCTCCACTCCCATAGGTCATGGCTGCACTCAGATTCCTCCTGCTCCAGGGAGCATCTTGGAGAACAGAATCATGGAATCATTAAGGTTGGGAAAGATCTCTAAGACCATCAAGTCCAACCATCAGAAGACATGGCTGATAAGACCCCTTCATCCCTGCATGGCACAAAGCTGAAAGTCCTCTTCTGACTTGTTTTTATCATAAATTTTTGCACATGTGAATGATTATCCTTATGAAATCACAACAAAATCTTTGAGGAAAAAAACAAAGGTGGATAATTCACAGTTTTTTTCTTGCTCCCTCCCTCATCCCTTACAACCCCTCTTTTAAAAATCAGACACAACAATAATTTACAGCAACTTTTTAGACAGGTTTGTGCATGTATTTGGTACAAACAACAAAAATATGTGCATTCTGTTTCATAGAGCTTACATCAGTCTGACAGAACTTGAATCACAAAACAGAAATACTCCGGCTAATAAATACATCTGGGGATGAAAAATAAAAATCTATACATTAAAAATTCCAATGTCTGCTAAAGAAAATGTACACTTATATACACGCTGTAAACAATAGTAACGCAACCCAACTACAGTCCAGCTCAGGCTGACAGGGACCTTCCTTCCCCCTTTAAATAGGACCAATGAGAGTCATAAAAGCTGCTGCTCACCATCCTGCGCACTCGGTTTGTTGAAGCAGCAATGTCTGACAACAATGCAATAGTGACACGAAGCCAGCATGATGAGGTGAAAGCTGCTGGATAACCAAGGGATGAGGTGCTTTAGGAAATAGCCTACTTGGCAGCTTTGGAGAAATGGGACCATGCCCTCAACTGGTCACACCTGTCCAGAGAAGTTAGTGGGATTAGACCAAATTTACCTCCTGAAAGTCTGAGCCCATTTTCCCAAACTTGGGAGAGCTTGGAGATGAAGAGAATCAAAGAGAAATGCAAAGTTTTAGGCACTCAGCTTGTATTTCATACAACATGGTCCTTCCTCCCCTGCCAACAAAAGCAGCTTGATCTACTCTAAATGAAACTCGACGTATAAAGCCTCAGAGTCCAGGGCATTGCCTCTCTTCTTATGGGAGCTGCTCAATGAAATGGAGACCCTGGCTCAGGTGAGAAACCAGTATTTTGCCTGAAAGCAGCACAGCAAAGCCCAAGACTTTCCTACAGCACCTTCTAGGGTATCTCTCAGGGCCTGATCCAATGCAGGCAGAGCTACAATGGAGGAAGGGAAATGAGCTAGAGTGAGGGCATTTCTCTGTGTGTATCCAGATATGTGCTTCAGCAGACTGTATCCTCATTTTCTTTTCCATAGGTCTGTAAAGAACTGGGAGGGACAGGCAGTAAAACCCTAGACTAATCTTTCTTTCCCTTCTGGATGCTTTTGAGGGGCTGGAGGCTGTAAAATTTCAAAACTGGAAAAAAAGAAACAAGTATGTTTAAAAGATGAGGAGGAAATGTAAGCAATGTCTGCTTATTCATGAGAATGAGCTGCTTGCCAGCAATTGCTGAAAGCCCCTTCAAAGTCTTCATTTATAGGAGAATGTTTGCCACTTTGGAGATGACACTTATATGGATAAATGCAGTGAAGTGTGTATGTGTATCTGTATGGTCATGGAAGCTCATGTTACCATGTGCCGTGGGTCTCTGGCTGTGGGGAGACACCAGGTAGATCCTCTCCTGAGCTTCAGAGAGCATTGAACGGCCTGTGTCCATCTTCCCCCTTGACCAGGCTTTCACTTCTGAGAACAGGTGTATCATAGCCCATCCTAAACTGTGCCCTCAAATTGCTGACATTATGCCCTTGGATGTGCACGATCTGCAAAGCTCTGTCTCCAGGACAGGGGTGAAAACCATAGAACTTAGTGCATTTACTCCCACTGACAGCAGCATACGTGCACATGCATCCTGAGAAGTGAGTGGAGTGTGGGAGTAGTAGTTTTGACCTTGACTTTCTGGGCATTCTGCTCTTCAGTGACTGCCCTCTCCCTGGTGCTTTCTTTGCTACATCCCCAGTGCCAGCAGTGTGGAACCCCAACCATCCAGGAAACCAGTGGCAGCTGCAGTCCACTGCAAAACAACATTTTGTGTCACCTCATCATCACTGTAGGGTCTTGCTTCTCTTCAGGGTCAAAGAAACGGGAGAATAAAACCTGGTGCATTTCCCCACAGAGTTTCCATCCAGAATTCCCATGGGGAATTGAACCTTTGCTTTGGTAGTGTTGAACGTCTCAAGCAGGCAGCCTCTGGCTGATTTTGCAGATTTTATCGGCAAATGCCACTTGTGAACATACAGGCAGCAGTGAGTCTGGGTTCAATGTAAATGCAATGCTGCCCATGTGCCTTGGTAGGGTTTGAAAATATTCAGCCAAAATCTGCAGGTCTTTGTGCAGTAATTTGCTCAGTTCAGTCTCTTGCATTGAGTAAAAGGCAGAAAGGTGTTAAAGGTGTTGAGACAGGGCTAGCTCCAGAGATCGTGTCTCAGTATGCACTGTTCAAAAAAGTAAGAAATAAAGGAAGGCCAACTTTTCCTCTGTTTAGATTTCCTTGAAGGAAAGGTGACAGTCTCATTCCCGCACCTAGGAGCCTTTACTCTCCTTAGACAGCCACTCTTAAAAGGATTAGCTAGATGTGCTGAAAGACTCCTAGTGGGCCCAGGGGATGGTGCTGGTGTGGATGAGTTTCCACTCAGGACATGTCAGGTATCATGTCTCAACCCTTTGACTTCATGTTGCTGTTCTTTAGTCACGTGGCTTAAGGTGCTGCACCTCAGATCCAGACTTATGTATCCATTGTGGATGTGTCTCCTGCCTCTGCCCACCGCTTGATCTAATGATATCTCTTTGTGCTGCCTTGCTTGTCTGAAATTTGATAAAACCAGTGCCTGAAATACAGGGCCAAGCAGAGTTTGAGTGACCATTCTTCAGAGCTGCAAAGCACTGTCTGTGTGAGCCTGGCTGAGGTGGGCCTGTCATAGAATCATAGAATCACTAGGTTGGAAAGGACCCACTGGATTATCAAGTCCAACCATTCCCATCTGTTACAAAACCATGTCCTTCAGCACCAATTCCACCCATCTTCTAAACACCTCCAGGGAAGGTGACTCAACCACCTCCCTGGGCAGCCTGTTCCAGTGCCCAATAACCCTTTCTGTGAAATATTTTTTCCTGATGTCAAGCCTGAACCTCCCCTGGCGGAGCTTGAGGCCATTCCCTCTTGTCCTGTCCCCTGTCACATGGGAGAAGAGGCCAGCTCCCTCCTCTCCACAACCTCCTTTCAGGCAGTTGTAGAGAGCAATAAGGTCCTCCCTCAGCCTCCTCTTCTCAAGGCTAAACAATCCCAGTTCTCTCAGCCGCTCCTTGTAAGACTTGTTCTCCAGCCCCCTCACCAGCTTCGTTGCTCTTCTCTGGACATGCCCCAGAGCCTCAACGTCCTTCTTGTGGTGAGGGGCTCCATCCTCCCAAGAGGAGACCATGGTGCCCTCCTGAAGCGACCTCACATTATGGGGCTGTGAGAGGGCCAAACCCCTCCTTATCGACATTGCTTTACTGTGCTAGTAGTGGAACCAAGGACAATTATTGATAGCTACCAAAGGCTTTGACGTATCAGGCATATGGGAATCCACTTGGGAAAAGAGTCATGAGAATGACCCTGGCTGGAGAGAAGATCACAGAATCATAGAATCACCACATTAGAAAAGACCCACTGGATCATCGAGTCCAACCATTCAAAGGTGCGTCAACACGAGGGAGCTCCAAGTGTGTGTCAGCTCCATTTCAGCTTCGATTCCTTGGGTGGTAGAAACAGGCCCCAAACTCAACCACTTCACCTTTCCTGAGCCACAGAACAGGTTTACTATGGACCTGAGGGAAGCCCCTATGATGCGCCTTTATTCTGTGGTTTTTGAAAGATGCTACAAATAAGAGCAAGAAGGGGAGGGAGAAAGGCCAGAGACAGCCAACAATTAAAGGAGTTGCTTTCCCTTTGTATCACAGAGGGATGTGCTTTAGAGTATGGTGGGTTTAAGGTGTTTCATTGGAAAGTGAAATATGGAATGCATCAAAAGCTGGACTTTGAGAAGAGTGACCCGCACATCCACTGATATCAGTGTACACTGCTGGACTCTGGCATGAAACCAGTTTACGTGAAAGGGGTAAAGCTGTGGTCACTGCAGACATGAAGGCTGAGAGGCAGGATCCTCCCACCCTGCTTGGGAACATCACAGTCTGCTCATCCTCCAAAGCAAAGGCCTCAGCAAAGGTCTAGCCCCGTGGACCTACAAGTTCCCAACCCAATATCTAATGGATCAACTACTGTTTGGCTTCATCCTTTCTGAGTGCCGCTTCTGGATGGAAATATGATCATATGTGCTAAGGCAGGGTTGGGATCTTTCAGGGTTTGATCTTTCCATTAGATTTTGTGGTGCTGTTTTTAAGGCAAAGGAGACGTCCTGGTTTCCCTTAATTGCACATCTTGTTCCAAAGTACAAAGATAACCATCCACTGGAGGAAACAGCTCTTGTCTTAAGGCCATATCCACCCCACAAGTTCCGCTCCTGTTGCGGCTCATTAAAATGGGATATGTCATTGGCTCTAATCTGAGGAACCCATAATCCCAGAGAAGGGGCTGACCTCCATGTGGAGGATGCTTGTGTAACCTTTGGGCAACTGCATTTTATACCTGATTGCTACTTCCAGTCTACCTGACTGACCCGCAGATGATAACCCTTTACATTTCTGCTAGATACCTCTAAAGAAACCATCAACAGCTGTCCCTGTGGCTTCAAATATCTGTTTCTCGCAGTCCACAGCAGTCTTTTAAGTCATAGGTTTGATAGTCGATGGTTTCTGTGAAGTCATGAGGGATTCCAATAGAGACAGACTCCACCTCTGTTTTGTAGGTGGCTGTCACCCCCCCTTTGCTGGAGCCACCTCGGATTTTGTTCGAAAGGCTGTTCATTTTCTCCTTTAGATGGGTGGATGCTGGTTTCTGGAAAGGAGTGAGCATTTTCCAGCCCTTGAAGCTGAGCGTTCGCCTCTTACTGGCTCTCTCCTGCATGGAGGAGTTAAATATGAATGAGCTGTTCAGGGTGTTAATCCGGGGCCTCAGATCCGTCTCAGAGTCTTGCACCGAGCTGTTCACAGAGGCCCCTCGCCAGTGGTGGTCATAGACACGCCAGATGGGCCGTCTTCTCCGGTGGCATTGGCACTTCAGCAGCCTTATGAAAGCTCGCTTGAACTCTTTGCTGGAGCAAGGGTAGATGATTGGGTTCACGCAGCTGTTGAAGTATCCCAGCCAAAAGATCACCTTGAAGACCATTTCAGAGGGCTTCAGAGATGGGAAGAAAGAACCTTGGAAAAGATTAAAAGAAATATGGTTAGAGGAAAAGGAAGGGTATGGCAGCACAGGGTAGCAAGGGTGGTGGTCGGCCCAGTCTGGAAGAGGTAAGACCTGCAGAAAAAGCTGAAGGTGTGATTCTGCTATTGGGTCCTTGCCCAGCAATACCGTTTCCACCAGAGTGAAGATCCAGCCTCTGCAGGATTGCAAGGCATCAACCCTAAAGTGATAATGACAGATAATACTACGTGTTTGACAGGAGCTTCCTAGCCCCCACTGCAAAAAGTCTCCTAGCAATGGACCAAGAACCCTCAAACAGAGCTGTGAGCCATCAAGGCAAGCCCATAGAGCTTGGAGGGAGCCTGTTAATTGTTGCAGCAGCCACATGAGAACGAGAGGGGGAAAGGGTGGAGGATTTTTCTCACAAATCTCTCCAGACTACCATATATTTAACCCCTCTGAGTCCAGCACATGCTATGTTTTGAAGGGGATCCACTCCAGAGGGTAGACTCAAATTCCTGCTGCAGGACACAACAGACCTATGGCCAAGCCTGTCTCCACACTGTGGTTTCAGCCATCCTGCTCTGAATTGATGCAAAAGAATTACACCCAAGAGGTATCTTCCATATTCTGGTTGCTTTATGAGATTCTGTAGAAAGGACTGAGGACATAATTTTGGACAGGATCAGTGGTCCCCAAACCTCCCTGCTCAAGGCAGACAGGCTGCATCCCAATCATAATCAGACAGAGAAAATGGCTGCTTCGCTGGTTTACATGGATCATTTCTTGGGGCCTGTCTCTTCCTACCTGTTCCACTGCACAGTTCACCATTGCAATGTAAAAGGATGGATACGACCTTGTCACCCTTCCACCTCCTACACTTGCATATATTGAGTCATCAGTGTCACACTCTCTGTTCAGTGATGCTAAAGTGGACACTTAAAGTGGGGTCAGATAACAGAGAATCGTATTATAGAATCATAGAATTCTTTGAGTTGGGAGGGACCTTAAAGTTCATCCATTTCCAACCCTCCTGCCATGGGCAGGGACACCTCCACTGCATCAGGTTGCTCAAATCCCCATCCAACCTGGTCTTGAACATCTCCAGGGATGGGGCAGCCACAGCTTCTCTGGACAACCAGGGCCAGTGCCTCTCCACTCTCACAGTACCAGCTACTTGAAAAAGCACTTTTATCCACACCAACACCTATTTGTGCTTCCATGCTGGAGGTCCATGGTGGTTTTCTTGGTGATAAAGCTTGGGATTTTTTTTTTTGCTGCCAGAAGGTGTCAGTGTTGCTCCCACATGGCCCCATCACTTAACATTCCCCACTCAGCTCTGAAATAACTTTCTGACTCAGCCTTAATTTCTTTTAATTTTAGCTCTGGATGACAAATCATGCTGCCATGTGACTGAGCGTTAATTTGTATTTTAGTAAACAACATTAGCTCTGGATATCATTATTATTTTCCCTTTGCCCGAAAGCCTGGTGTCAAAACAGCAAAACAGGTGCCAGGAGCCAGAAATTCAGGACTGACACTACATAAAGCCTCCCTAGGCTGTTTGCTGGACAAAAATCATCATCCAGGAAACTCAGAGCAGTAGTTCCATCAAAGCTTTCTTACATCTGTCCCTAAGAAGTGTAGAAACTGCAGCCAGACTCAGCATTAGGTATGTGGGCTACTCCACCATGGTAATGTGGGAGAAGAAAGAGAGATCTCAGCATTTTCTGACAGTTAGGCAGGGAAAGAACAGATGCAGCTGTTCAGCTTAAGTATCCACTCTCAGCCGACCCAAGCTGTGGGGTTGGAGCACATACTGACTGTCAATGTGTGCTGAAGAAAGCATTGAATAAGGACAGTAAGCAGGGATGATGCCTTTATGCTGGAAAGACGTGGGGCCTTCAAGGAAATTAATGGCATTTACAGTTAATGAGCAGCCGCTAGTGTTGTAGCCTGTGGTTCTAAACAGAGCAATAACACTGGGGTTAGGGTTTGTAGAAGCAATGATCCCATCTTGGTTGCTTTTGATTAAAGGGGTTTATTCTTTCCAGTACAGTGGAGAGCTCTATAGGTTAGTGATAGGCTCCTTGAATCACTATATCCAATTCTAACCACAGCAGAAACACTACGCTGTGTGTTTAGCCAGGAGCTTTTAAATGCACCAGTGGTGCTGGGGGCAATCCCACTTTGCACTGCATGTAGCATCTCCTCTATTCTCCATCCAACCATGGCTCTGAGCCTCCCCGCTTTCTTGCTTTGTCCCCAGTCCACCTCACTGGACCTACAGGCACCATTCAGTGTTTTGGGCAATGTGGACCAGCAAAGACTTTGCAAGCCTGGCATCAATTCCTCTCCTCAACCTCAGGTCCTGACAACAGGGAATGAGTCTGTTTTCCTGCCCAGACTCCCCCACATAGAATCATAGAATCACCAGACTGGAAAAGACCTCTTGGATAATTGAGTCCCACCATTCCTACATGTCATTAAACCATGTCCCTGAGCACCTCGTGTACCCGTCTTTTAAATACCTCCAGGGGTGGTTACTTAACCACCTCCCTGTATAGCCTGTTCCAGTGCCCAATGACCCTTTCTGTGAAATATTTTTTCCTGATATACAGTCTGAACCTCCCCTGGTGGAGCCTGAGGCCATTCCCTCTTGTCCTGTCCCCTGTCACTTGGGAGAAGAGCCCAGCTCCCTCCTCTCCACAAGCTCCTTTCAGGTAGTTGGAGAGAGCAATGAGGTCTCCCCTCAGCCTCCTCTTCTCCAGGCTGAACACCCCCAGCTCTCTCAGCCGCTCCTCATAAGATTTGTTCTCCAGCCCCTTCACCAGCTTTGTTGCTCTTCTCTGGACTTGCTCCAGAGCCTCAACATCCTTCTTGTGGTGAGGGGCCCAGAACTGAACACAGGACTCGAGGTGCGGTCTCACCAGTGCCGAGTACAGAGGGAGAATAACCTCCCTGGACCTGCTGGCCACGCCGTTTCTGATCCAAGCCAAGATGCCATTGGCCTTCTTGGCCACCTGGGTCCCTTGTGGCTCATGGTCAGTCGCTGTCAACCAACACCCCCAGGTCCTTCTCCTCCTGGCAGCTTTCCAGCCAGGCTTCTCCTAGTCTGTAGCTGCTCAGGGTTGTTGTGCCCCAAGGGCAGGACCCGGCATTTGGCCTTGTTAAACCTCATGCAGTTGGTCTCAGCCCAGCAGTCCAGCCTGTTCAGATCCCTTTGGAGCCTCCCGACCTTCCAGCAGATCCACACTTCCACCCAGCTTGGTGTCATCTGCAAACTTGCTAAGGGAGCACTCGATGCCTTCATCCAGGTCATTGATAAAGACATTGAACAGGGCTGGACCCAGCACTGAGCCCTGGGGAACCCCACTTGTCACTGGCCTCCAGATGGATTTAACTCCATTTCCCACCACTCTCTGGGCCCGGCCATCCAGCCAGTTTTCCACCCAGGAGAGTGTGTGCCTGGCCAGGCCAGAGGTGACAGTTTCCGTAGCAGAATGCTGTGAGAAACTGTGTCAAAGGCTTTACTGAAGTCCAGGAATACCACATCCGCAGCCTTTCCCTCATCCAGTAAGCAGGACACCTTGTCATGGATGGTGACCAGGCTAGTTTCACTTTCTATCCTGTGTGTGGACCAGCCTCTATGCAGAACCCTGTGCTCTCTACAAGGAGATCGGTGGCTTTCAAACCTAAGACACTGTGTTGTTCCAGCTTGACCCTGCCATAGCACATTTGGGGTCAAGACAGGTGAAGAACTTAATTAAGCATGTAATCCTGCAATCTTGCTCATTCTGTTGCTGGGGAGAGGTTTGATTCCTCAGTTTCCCCACTGAAGAAATGGACTAATTACCACAAACTTTTCACATTGCTGCTGTGAACCCTGTTTGCAGCGTGCACTGGGTTCTCAGAAGAGCTGCAGCTTTCTGTAGCATTTTTTAACTTTCAGAAAGAGGAAAAGAAAACAAAATGCTATGGTAACAAAGCAAATAAAAGAAGGGTCTCTTTAGAACTGTGACTCGCAATTACTGCTTGAGCCAGGCTACTTAAGAGATCGGTGGTTGCTTAAAATGCCTGCTGGCTGTTAAAACCATAACTTATATCTGGTGTTTAGTGGTTCATTGCACAATGTATTTGCTGCACTACATGCTTTGTCTCTTACATCCAGATGAAAAATATGAATGGAAAAGGAAAATAAGCTATGAATTCTCTGAATTTCAACTTTAGCTGTTTTTCACTCACTAGAGCCTTGTGTTCATCTGGAGACAAGGGGCTCATTACCATCCTCATTACCATGCAAACGAGCGTGCCCCTTGGAAGAGCTGTGAACTGAGTGCATCCATAGTTTCCTCATTTGATCACACTGGGATGAACAGAACTATGCAGGGAGTCCCCAGAACATGTCCTTGGCTGGTAAATTTTTACATGCTGCAGCATCAGACTCTCTTGATAGGCACTGGGAGGCTGTGCTTAAGGAAGAGCTGCGGAGTCTTGTGTAGGGAACGAGTAAAGAATGGAAGAAATTAGCTCTTGCTTTCATACACACAAATATGCAACAAGATTTTTAAGAAAGGAAGGGATTTAGGACTGAGCTTTGTACCATTTACTATGCAGGAGCATAGATGTTGTTAGGATGCATGGAAGTTGGTATGGACTAATGGACACTTGAAGAGGTCAGGAACACAACTGGATGCATCCAAGGCCCAGAAATAGAGAATGGGATTAAAATATCAGTTATGGCAACAAAGAGTGATGCACCAGTACCTTAGCTGATGTCTCAGTGTAAGATCTGGTGACAAAAGCATCAAAGCTAGAACAGGGCAATATCAAAACACACCAGAGATACCAAATGTTATAGGACTTGTGGCACAGTACAAATTCGTGAAACTTGGCCCTGTTTCTAGGAGGAGCCATTCCTACCCACTCAAAATTGTCCTCTGGACATCTTTCTTGAGCATCCAGCTCTACCCTTCACTGCAAAGCTTGGTGTACTTTCCAAAGGAGAAGGTGTCGACACCCACCTTGGGGACATCCACCCACAAGGTGGTTTCAGTGTGGTCAGCAGTGATGATGTATGCAGTATGTGTGTTGAGATCTAGCAACCACTGTCATACTGGAGCATCTGGGACCCCAGAGACATCACAGAAAGAATACAGCGGAGGTTTGGCTTGTCCTGACTCTGCTGGAATGGGATTGCTGCTTTTGGGGACACTGCTCCCAGCAGAGAAGTCTCTATCTAACCTAACCAAAGCCACACGTTAAACAGAGACAGCCTGGGGGTTAGGGACACATCTCTGAGGTGCCCCTTCTCTATCCTGACTGCCTCTCCAGTGATGCTCGCATTCCCGTTGAATGGAGGATCCTGATTGTATCTCAGTTTAAGATGCTCCCAGGTAAGGTGGAATGCAGAGTCTCATCCTTTAAGTTTCCCACTGCCTCTTTGAGAAGAATCTATGTTGGCTTATGGAGATTCTGCTGAGGACTTTGTTCTCTCCTAAGAAATATTATGATAATGCTACTAGGGGGATTGAAAGTCCTTGTGGAGCTTTATACCTTTCAGTATTTTATAAAAGGCCATTCCACATCTTGCAGAATCTGAATATGAGTGATAGAGTTGGGTCTAAGCAAGAACTGCAAGTCCCACTGTAACCTTAGATAATTACTTTTAGGATCATGAAGAAATTAAGAAAGCTGCAGGTGAGCTCAGGGAAAGCTGTCCCCACCATGCAAAGTGACTGGATTCAGTCTAAAAATGATCTGAAGACTGAACTTCATGTTTCTGGTGGTGCAGAAGTTGAACCAGTAAGGTATGTGCTATGAAGTGAAAGCAAAAGAGTAATTTATGTGTTCTTACAGCAAATGTATGTGTGGGACATGCATATGAGTTTGTATGCTATGTATGAGACTATGCATACTTTTTCCTAGGTCGTATCTGAGGAAAAATCAGCCAGATACAATTCCCTGACACTATGGGCATGCTCGCCAACGTTGTGACACCCTGTGTTGGGTGTCTACTCGATTTAGTCTCCCTTTCACATACCCAAACACATATCTCATTTTTTTTAGCTTGTTTGAGTGATCTCATGATCTTTCCCTGTCTCCACTTCTCCACCCTGCCCTCCCCATGACTAACTTGAAGGTGATACCACAGGGTTGTTTAGAGAGTTGCTGGTCCCAGTGTTCAGCGCTCAAAAAAATAAAGCAAAACAAGAAAAAAAGACAAATGCACAAATGAAAATGGACCCAGGCCAATCTAAATTCTGGCCCCAGCTCCCAGTATGCAGCCAGAATCCGTGAGCAGTCTTGCTTTCTGCTGCATTTGGCAGAGGCATCTTTGTTTTAAAAGGTCTCTGTTTTACAGCATGTCCTGAATAGTCCATGGCACAAAAAATTGCTGCAGACGTGATAGCAGGTGGCTAAAACGAAGTGCCAAAGTCATGCCCCAATGCTGTCCCATCACAAGTAGGAAATGTGAGGACTAGCAGGATTGTTGACACTAACAAGGGGCCTTGCTGTTGCTTAGTGTGGGTTTTTCATCATAGAATCATCATAGACTGCTTTGGGTTGGAAAGGACCTTAAAGACCATCCAGTTACAATCCCCTCCTGCCATGGGCAGAGACACCTCCCACTCAACCAGGCTACTCAAAGCCCCATCCAACCTGGCCTTGAACACCTTCAGGGATGAGGCATCCACAGCTTCTCCGGGCAACCTGTGTTAGTGCCTCACCACCCTAATTGTGAAGAATTTCTTCCTAACATCTACTCTAAATCTTCCTTGTTCCAATTTAAAACCATTTCAGTGGAGAACGGTCCTGGACAAAAATAGCTGATGGAGAGTTGGTCCTTGCGTCAGTGGAATGCCATGGAGAAGGTAAATAAGGAGCTATTATTCACTGCCTTTTCCACTACAAGTGGCATTGCAGGATATGGAGACTAGCAGGTGGTAGGTTAAAAGCAAAGAAAAGGAGACGGTTCATCTCACAGCATTTTGCTCAGCTGTAGATGTACCTGCAGCAGGAGGCTGTGGATGCTAAAAAATGATTGCCCAAAATTGTGGAAAAGAAAAAAATCTACCAACGTGCAAACTACTCTGTTCTTGAGTTAGGAAGACCCAGAAATCCATATATAGGACTAGGTCTGTGGTGGGGACAAGTGTTCCATCACCCAAGCTTCTCCTGAATGTGGTCTTGAAGGTCAGAAGGGGTTTGAGGACTCCCTCAGGATGCCTCAGAGTAGCAAGTCAAGGGAGTTGCAGTTGGTATAAGAAAAACCCTGATATAGGAACTACTTTAGCTGCCAAGGCTCACTGTGAGCTCTCCTGGCCAAAGAAAGTCAGTCTCTCCTTTTTCTTTCTGGCCCTCACAAACTAGATTAATTAAATCTAGTCCAAAGCAATCATGAGCTGCCACTTTCTGGCCATTACTCAGCTTGCATTCCTCCTTGCCAGCTCCTTTCTGGCCCACCCCTCGATGGACAACCTCCCTGATGCAGGTGCCAAGCTATGGAAGAACAGGCTGGATATTAGCAAGGAATTCTGCTTATGTTTGGCCTGAGATTCTCTGCTTCTGCCCGGTCTTTCCCAGTCTTCTCCATTTGATATTGACCACTTCTACTGGGCATCTGTTGGTGCATCAGAGCCCCTAGAGGGTTAACACCTCCTTGCAGCTGATGGTGTGTCTGGGAGTGATGGAGTAGTTCACTGCCTTCCTCGGACTGCTTGGCATAGGAAGAAGGACAGCATGTTCACACTGACTCCGGCATTTTCCCTGGAGGACGATGGCACTGGGATATCAACTGGAATTCCTCAGGCCCATGAGCCTTCCAGCTGACCCCATAAACAATGTCGTAGATAAGTGACAGCTTCCGTCACACCAATGGAAGCCCTGACGAGCTGTCTGCATGCCTCTCTGCATGCAGGCATGCCTGCTTGCTCCAATTTCTTGCATCCTGATTCATCCAAGAAGAAAAGCAGGGAGAGGCCACCCCTCCCCTGCCCATTACTGACCTTCTTGGTGGTGTTGTCCCAACCTGATGGCTGGAGATGCTCTCCTGGAGAGCCTCTAGCCATGCCAAAGCCCACAGTGGGGTGTGCATAACTTACATGTGAGTTCCCCACGGGAAGGGAGGGCAGCACGAGGTGTGGTAGAGCTCAGGGAAGCATGGCTGGGGATGCTGGAGAGGTTTCAAAGACAGGAGTGACCAGCCTAGGGGATTCAAGGTCTCTGAAGAACACCAACACTTCCAAGCAGGATTTCAAATTTGAGGACTGAGTGCAGTCTGCCTGTCAGCAAGAGAAGAATAAGGAAACAGAACCTTGTTCTGACAATTTACTGGTCTAATCTGTGTGCCCAAACCTATCTCCTAACCTCTAGGTTGTATGGGAGTGATGTCTCCATAGCTTTCCTCTACGTTGCAGCACATCAGTATCACTTAGGCTGAAATTGTCCTCTATTTGCCTCAAAACCCATGTTGGAGGTTTTTTCAAAGCAATCATGTGAATCTGGACCACTGATGGGAATCACTACCATGAGAATATTTCCAAGACATCAAATTTCCTTGAAACTGTTCTTATCTGCTGTGAGTCATCTAACTGAATTCAGGTACCTGCCCAGGTCCCTAGGCTCCTCTTGGAGTCAATGGTTTAGTTGGTAGACTCTGAGGAGAGAAGGGAGTGACCCATATGTCCTAAAGCATGAGCTTGTACTGGGCAAGTGGATCACACTAGTTCTCAGATAAGGATCCAGACTCCTGGCTCACAGGCATCCACATTACAGGTGTCCAAGTTTATTCCTGATAGATAACATCCTCAATGTTGTTGGCATCTGATGGTCTCCTCCTATCTTTGGAGGAGATGCCAAACCTTCCCATGCATCAGTTTCTCTCCTGTGCACGACAGGACTTGCATCGTTGGAAGAATTTCATCAGTGAGATTCCCACAGAGGTGAAGGTTGCCACAGTGAAGTGCCAAACAAATGCATCTACACTGTTACATTAAAGAAAGCTTAAAAGTAATTTCAAGTCTTGGATTGTGCACAGTGCTAATTTGCTTACCATGGTCTGGTTAGAGCACTACAGATAAATTTGGTTCAGGGAACAGCTCACTCCAGAGACCGTTCCCAAAGGCCATATGTAGTCCTCTAACATTGCCCCAACAGGTTTTGCACCCTTAATTATCTCCATATGCCCTCATGCCACATCTGTCTCAGACTGCGGACCCACTTGAGTGGGCTGCCACAAAAACATTCCCTGCTCTTCCAGAGATTCACAACTCCCACAGGAGAGTAAGTATGTTGTTGGACCACTGGAACACTGCCTATAGCCCTTACTCTGAGGGCTTGTGACCATAAACTGGCTATTTTTTTCTATAATCTTCCTCTTTTTTTTTTTTTTTTGAAATAACAGTGTAACTGATACCTAGCAGTCAGATTAGTTCCTGAGCAGGTAGTAGCTAAACTTGTGATTTGCTGGATCATAGAATAATAGGATGGTTTGGGTTGGAAGGGACCATAAAGATCATCCAGTTCCAACCCCCACACCATGAGCAGAGACACCTCCCACTGGACCATGTTGCTGAAAGCCCCACCCAACCTGGCCTTAAACACTTCCAGAGAGGGGCGTCAACAACTTCCCTGGGCAACCTGGGCCAGCACCTCACCACCCTCATTGTGAAGAATTTCTTCCTAATATCTAATCTAAATCTTCCCCCTTCCAATTTAAAGCCATCCCCACTCATCCCAGCCCTACATGCCCTTGTATAAAAGTCCCTCCCCAGCTTTCCAGGATGCCCTCCAGGTACTGGAAGGTGCTCTAAGGTTGTGCTTCTCATCACGAGTGCTTTGCTTGCTCTGTGATGAACATCATGGCTGATTCAGTGTCAACAGGGGCTGTGCAGAGGGTAGCCAAAAGCTTGCTGGTAGACATTGTCCTCTCCATGCCCTCAAACCAAACTGTGCATTAACTCACCTCAACGTTACTCTGCCCACAAGTAGCTTTTTTAGCTACTCATTTTGTCCCCTGATAAGAGGGGCTGGACTGAAGATCCAGGGCCAAAGACAATGGTGAACATGGCAGGGTCAGCAGGAAGGTGAGCTTTGAAAATGAGTCAGAAGGTTAAAAAGAAGACAGAAACTTAAGATTTTTTTCACCTGGCTTCTAGTAAAGAATTTCTTACAGGTAATATTTCTGCAGTGTTTCTTATCCTTGAGGAAGATGTACATGTATCTATTCCTTAATGATTCAAAGTTAATACCCTGACTCCAGCCTCAAGGGGACTTTCAGCCAAATCTTAAAACCTTGAGACTCAGCAAAAGGACATAAATAAAATAAGGGGGAAAAAAGTCTGGAATATTGGCCAATCTGGCAAATCCAAAGGGAGACATCAGGGAGGTCCTCATTTGCCAGATACAAATGAAGGAAAAAGAGTATCTTCTGAGAGAAGGAAGAAGTCAGAAGAACTGAGTTGCATGTCAAGAGCTCTTGTCTTGCTGCCTGAGCAGGAAGAAGATGGGAAATTGCTTGCTGATGTTAGACTGAGCAGAGCAGAGACTACAGTGAGATTCTTTCCTGGATGGTTGAACAGAGGAAACACGCTTGGAGTGATCTCTGAAAAGAAAATTTCCATCTGGCTCAGGATCTGAATGAACACAATGGACGTGTGGGGTTGCTAGGTTCCCTCCAGGGAAATGCAAAAATCTGTGTGTCATTCAGAGGAGCCCTCCTGTGGCTCTCCATTCTGCGAATGCCGGAGTGCCCTGAGCTTGAAGGTCTTGCTTCATCTGCACCTGGGAGTCTCTTCTTGTGGATAATGCAGTCAGTATGACCAGTCCTTGGGGAAGGGAAGCAATTATGGACCAGATGACCAGGTGCCACCTGCAGCAAGAGTAAGCCCTATGCAGAATGTCTCAAGGGCAAAAATCCAACCATAGTCATAGGCTGCAAATAACAACCAAAGATACAACTTATTCAAGCCTTGTGAATCAAACAGTATGATGGCAAACTGCATAGGTTCTTAGCCATGGATAAGGAGAAGAAATGGCCTCAAGTTGCAGCAGAGGATGTTTAGATTGGATATTAGAAAAAATCTCTTTACCGAAGGAGTGGTGGGACACTGGAAGAGGCTGCCCAGAGAAGTGGTTGAGTCTCCTTCTCTTGAGGGGTTAAAAAAACATGTACATATGGCACTTTGTGACATGGTTTGTAGGCACTGTGATGTTGGGCTGATGGTTGGATTCAATTTTAGAAGTCTTTTCCAACATTAACGATTCTATGAAGTTTGTCTTTAACTGATGGCTTACATAATGCCCTCTTCACAGAAGGAGACAATGTCCTTAGCTTGCTGATGGTTCCGTTGTTCCTTCATTGGTGTGACTTGTTTGGATAAACATAGGAGGCCAGAGCCATTTTAGATACCCCAGTGTATCTTGGTCTACTGATAATGTTCCAACAGAGTGTGGGTCCTCTATAAATTGTCTCATAACACTCAGATCTATGCACATGCCTCGGAGACCCTAGGGTGGTTCAGATGGCATTAGAGACTGGTGTTTGGGCAACTGAATTGATCTCTGATGTCTGACTTTTAATCTAGAATAAATCCAGCTCAGGAAAATGAATCTCATATGACTGGTGACAAATTATATTGGGTTTTGACCTATCCATCTCCCAAGCAGTCCTGTGCTGTGCCAAGTTAATGTCAAGGCCACAAAGACCTTTAAACTGGTGCCTTTATGTGCAGAGAAGCAAGGAAGAGTGACTACTATTAACTCCTTGTTTTGGAGTCTTGTGGCAATTGGTTTAAGAGTGCAGTAGATGTGCCCAACCTCATCCCCTCCCCTCAACCGAAAATCTTCCTCTCCTCACTCCGTGACATAAAGAATTGACTCAAGTGATGTCCTTTCAGGAGACACAAGCAGAAGCTACCCAGCAACACAGGACATCAACAGCACCGGTGCCTGCTGTAGATTTCTGTTCCTGTCATGATGGGATACAGGATTAGTAAAAATCTCACATTGGATTTCTCAGGTGTGGAGGCAAAATTTAATGTAAGGTTGGCTAGGAATACAGCCTTCACATTCCTGTCTGTCCTAAACCACCTTATAAGAGGCAGTGTGTGGGTTATGGGGGATTTTCTAGTTCTTTGTGGTCCCAGACAGCTTCCATTAGCCACCCAAACAATCTCTTTCAGACTGACCATCCAACTGAGGACATTTTCCTGGTATAACCTGAAACCATTTTACAGGATTTGACTTTCATAATCTGGGATAAACAGAGTGAAGAATTGATGCTCTCAACTGGGTGGAGGTTGCAGACTGTGGAAGTGACAAATGTGGGAGATTCCCAATAGACCTCACACTAATGTAGCATTTAATCAATACTAGGAAATATTGCACGACCTTCTTCATCAAATGTTCCTTTCATGGACTGCTGTAAAAAACAAGAACTTCACAATCATCAGCATTACAATTTAGAGGGATGAAAATATTAATAGAATCGTTAAGATTGAAAAAGACCTATAAGATCATCAAGTCCAACTGTCAGCCCAAGAACACCATGCCTACGAAGCCATGTCACACATTTTTTTAACACCTCCAGGGATGGAGACTCCACCACTTCCCTGGGCAGCCTCTTCCAGTGCCCCACCACTCTTTAGTAAAGAAATTTTTCCTAATATCCAATCCAAACCTCCCCTGGCAGAACTTGAGGCCATTTCCTCTTCTCCTATCACTTTTCACTTGGGAGAAGAGACCAACACCCACCTCATTACAGCCTCCTTTCGGGCAGTTGTAGAGACTGATGAAGTCTGCCCTCAGCCTCCTCTTCTCCAGGCTAAACAACCCTAGGACCCTCAGCCGCTCCTCATAACTCTAGTTCTCCAGAGCCTTCCCAGCTTTGCTGCCTTTCCCTGGACATGCTCCAGTACCTCAACATCCTATTTATATACTAATTAAATACATAATGAAGTAAGACTAATCCCCAATAACCAAGGTGGAGAGGTGCCAATAAAGGACGCTGGAGGGTCAGTTGAAGATTCACCACAGCAATCTACTTGAGAAAACCCTAGGTATTATGATGAGAGAAGCAATGACAAATTTTCCAGCAGGGCAGGTAAATTAGTAGAAGCACTGCTGTAACTTAACCCTGTGATAACTCCTTTGACTTATGTATTTGATGTAATATTATCACAGTATTTTTTTTTTGCAAGAAGTTAGCAAAAATATGTCTTCAGTCATTGCTGCAAAGAGCTGTCTTCCTCTGTATTTATAAAAAGTGAATAGACATAGCACAGGGACTTAGGGTAATGGTTCCCCAACTTTTCTGAACAGAACCTGTTAATCAGCATAATTTTTTTTTAGTCTGCCTGGGTCCCTTATACTCTGGTTTTCCATGAACCATTTAACAAGCCTTCATTAACCATCAAGATCTGGAGACCCTAGTCTGGGAACCACTGTTCTAGACTATTGGTTCTTGCATTTTGGGGCAGACACAGTGCCGCTTTGTGATGAGCACTCAAACTGGCCTCTTCTCTGCAACTCCTTTTAACAGCTTCCTTAAACCTCCCTTTCCAAGTAACTGCTGTTCCTCCGTAGCTACTGCAAACAGACGCCTGGCTCCAACTCACCTCCAAGATACAATGTCCCTTTCTATCGAGCTGTCAACTTCACTTTGGTCAGAAACATTGAAAACGTATATTTTTTCCAACTAAAGAGCAAGCATGGGAAATCCTGTAGAAAAGTAAGTGGAGGGGAATGATTCTCAAGCAAGTCATCCAAGTCTTGGAAAAACCACTGTGTTTGCTGGGTCGGACCCAAGACTACTCTTTGTTTTTCCAACTCAGAAGTTCTTTTCTCTGCACTTGGTTTTCTAAGAATGTGAACTCACCCACCCCGTCCTGTTTACAGCTCGTAAATACATAGATCAGATTTGGCTGTAGGTTAGGCCTTGGAAGGGCTGAATCCTGCTGGGAACACATGGCATTTTATGTACAGTGAGGCCAAATCCAAGCTGCACAAAGGAAAAAGGCAATTTTTCATTGGGCCCAACCCAGGAAAATAATCTCCCCCAGAACAAAATGCGTGAGTCGTGACTTCAATTTACAGTGCAAGCTGAGCAGTCCTCACCTTGGGTGGGTGAACGTTGCTGGGACACAAATAGAGATAAGACCGTTGATCTAGAAGGATGCTACGGTGGAAGGTTTACTTAAGCTGATTGTTGGCAATGCTGGTAGCCCCAAGTCTGGAGAACTCGCTAGTGGCGGGACGCCAGTGTTTGGAAAACACGCTATCAAGGGGAGGTGTGGGAGCTTCCTCAGTGCATTTTGACCGTGCTGGTCCCAAGGACATTCTGTTTATATCAGAATCGGGCAGACAGCACGTCACCGGCCACGGAGCCTGGCACCAAAGCACTCGCAGCCTGTTCCCCTCTTCCTGGCACTGCTGGCTGTGAAGGATGCATCCTCCAGAGAGCCACATTGCCAGACCTGGGCGCTGTGATGTCATGGAGGAAAGGGTGGGAAAGAAAAGATGGAGGGGGTTGATATTTTCAGCTCTGATGTAAAATTGTGACGGGCTTTACAGGCTCAGGAGGTGTTATTCAAGACCAGGCAGCTAACTTCTTGTTTCTTTTCAGACTTGGAGGGGAAAATCCTCCAACGCCTGCCCTGTTTCCGCACCCAGCTCCAAGGTACAGCCCTTCTGGCTTTAGCTTACATGGAAAAATCTGTAGAGTTTCTCATTGCTTGCCTTTTCTCTTTTTTTTTTTCCTAAGAAGGAAAACTTGAAAAAAAAAAGATATTTCCTTCTTCTCCCCCAATCTAAAATTGTTCAGGGGAAAGAGCAAAGAGCTTATCTCTCTCTCCCCAGCCCTGAAAGCCAGCTTTCAGCTGATACTAAGCTCTAAAAACAGTACACTCAAAAAAGAGATGTTTTCCCTGTCTCAGAAAACAATGGGTCAGAGTAATAGGACTCCAAAAATACAACAGCAATAGTGAGATAACAATATCCTCATTGCTCCCAACAGTTCCTGAAGCTCTTAAGTTGAAGGATAAAGTCTCCTATTTAATGCCGCATAGGTTGCCTGAGAAGGATCACTCTTACTCAGTCTTTTCCTCCACAGGGAGGGTCATGTCATCTGTCTGATGTGACCAGCTGTATATCTCTTATCTGGTTGTCCAGCAGTGATGCATTTAAGCCATATCTCTGTGGGTACAGTGAACAGGGACAAAGTAAGTGACCAGATTTTGACCGAGGAGCACCCAGGCTGTTAACATGGACACTGGCTCGACTTTGGTGTGGAGATGGTGCAACGGCAGCAGAGCCAAGGGATGTACCTGTATGCAAATCTCTGTTTGGCAGGGGTTTAGCTGTGGAAATGCCAGGCATGTGGCTAAAAAATTGATCCTGATGCCTTTTATCTGCTGGCATTGATGTGTTGAGGGGACTGCACTTTGTGCTCGGTGCTGCACAAACACAGACTGTTGGGAAAAAGAGTCCCCAAAGGTGTTTTTTTGCTACCCAACACTGAGGAAAGGTTTCCTGCAGGCCCAGAGCACACACGAGATTTGTACCCCACTATTTGTGATCCTGCAGTACGTTTGGCAGTGTGCATGGGAGAGACCGGATGGGTTGCACCGTGTCAGAGGAGGAGAGAACTTGTAATGTCCAGACTACAGAAATCTCCAGCAGAGCTGGTGGCATGATATAATCACACATAGTGGCGTCCTGTCCTGTCAGTGGGAAGGGGTAAGAAGGGTGAAAAAACCCCAAACTATTGATATTTTTTGTTGCATGAGCAATTCACCTGGATGTCACGCATGAATAGAAAGTAAAATGTGACAAGAGGGAAAACCTGGCTGCCTGGTTGTCTTAGTCATAGAGATGAGCATGAAGAGATACTGGGAAAGACCAAGAAACGTAGCAGCAGATCAATCATCATAGCATGCTAGTTTTGTTTAATTTTACAGCCACATAAATTTACAGCCACTTTTAAGGAGAGAGGTTGCAAGAAAGCTGCTGCATTGCCTCTTTTAAATGCCTTTACAGGGCAATGGGATCTCTGTTGAGGAGAGGTGAGTGTCTCAAAGTGCCTCATTATGGTGATGAGACTCATTCTCTACTGACATGCTTCCAGCTCCATCTATGCCCTGTGTCTATTTCTTTTTAAATCTCTGATCCTAAATGGAAATGATGGAAATTTGCACTCAATTTTCATGGCAATTTGAGTACATCCCATGAGATGTCTGCCTGCCTCTCTCTTCCCATTTTGTTAAGTAAACAAACCTTTTTGACTCTTGTGAGCTTCACTCAGTGTTCAGGAGTAATAGCCATGAGATCTCAGGTACGTTCCATGTCTTGAAGTCGCCTTGACTCCTAATTATCTTTTGGATATGGTAATTTTGCATATTGACTTCTTGCTCCAGGGGGGTGACCCTAAGTGAACTTTCTACCCCTACTTAGGAAAGCGCTGCTTTTGTGGACAGCTGCTGTCAAGACTGCTGTCATTCTAGGTAATTATTATGTTCTCTTCTTCCATCATCAACAAGTAGTTTCTGACTTGCCACGTCCTTCTTAGGAGACTTTGATGGGTCCTCAATTAGGGGAACAAAAAAACTGTGCCATGCATAACTTGCTTGCTTTTGCACTTCCACCAGCAGTATTGTCTAAAGGCAAGGAAGGAGTCTAGGAGTCCAATGAGGGGCTCCCAGTGGGTCCCAGCATGTCTCAGGCAGCAGATCTACAAACAGAGATGTTCTGTCTTGTCTCATGCAATGAATCTGTTGCAGGGTAAAGAGACTCTACATTTGATGTGAGACAGAACCCAACCTCCGTACAGTGCAGATCTCCCACAGACTGCCTCTACCTATTAAAAATGCTGGAAACAGCAGTTTCTTTGGCAGCTGAAACCATGCGTCTCAGACAACACCAGCAATAGGCTTCTTCATGGCTACCAACTTTTTTTGTACCTGGAGACAAACATCTTTTAACACTGAATGAAGCAAAGACGTTTGATCATCACTGATGTAAATGTTATGGCACAGATTTTAAAGGTAAGTACACATTGAAGTCTCCTTAAACTCATGGGCATTGAGCATGAAATTACCTTCTGAATGTGAGGGTTCTCAGCATCAATGTACTGCATACATTGGCAATACTGTCAGTTCATGCCTGTCCTGAATAGTAGTACATGGGAACATTTTGATGAAATGGTTCTTTAGAGGGATATCATAGAATCATTGAATCATTTAGGTTGGAAAAGACCTTTAAGGTCATCAAGTCCAACTGCTAACTTGGCACTGTCAAATCCATCACTAAATTGTTTCCCTGAGAGCCACATCTATACATCTTTTGAAAACCTCCAGGTATATCTTTCTTTCCACTAACAGCTGATGACTTGCTCTTACAGATACCTCCTCCTTCACAGGCTGTCAAGGCTGTTGGCGTAAAGGCACCTGTGATCCACCTAGAAGTGGCATTTGACAGAGCTTTACTAATAGTAACAGAAGCTCAGATCATAAAAAAGCCAAGAACAGGAACAGATGAACCAGACCAAGGATGAATGAAAAATTGAGGTTGCTCATATGGAAAATCATGTCCCATTTCAGCAGTGCAGAAAAGAAGCCAAGGAGATGGAAAATGCTCTGAGGAACTCTATGAGACAACACAAAGATCTGGAAAACTTGACTTAGAGCATGAGATTAAAGGATCTTGATCTATTGGAATTATCCAAGAGAAATTGAAGCAACTTGCTCATGCATTGCAGTGAAGTACAGGGGAAGCTGGTTTTGATAACAAACATTATCTTTAATCTAGCCCAGAATGATAGAAAAATGTAATGGCTTGAAGCTATAGCTAGATAAATCTACCCTGTGAAGAAAGCAGTCATGTTTAATAGCAAGGATATAACGTAGCTGGAAAAAGCATAACTAGAGATATGCATTCTCCATTATTTGCAGTCCTGCTGAGTGTCTTTCTAAGAGGTAAACTGTTTTTGAGAAATGGAGGAGCTGAAAAAAATTATTGAACGAGATGCTGAGGTGTGCAGTCATCTGTAAATCACAGCCTGTAGTCAGAACAGTCCCTTCCAGCCTTGCAAACTGTGACGATGATTAACAAACTCTGTTCCAAAATGTGGTAGGTCCCGAGGATAGAAGAGTTCTAAAAATCTTTATGTCACAGAGGGTACAGACACAATAAGTGAAAGACCTGTTGGGGAAACAGTTGACCTGCTCCAGGAACTGCTTTAATTGAGAATAGGAGTGGACCTTTCTTGCCCGCTGCAAGATCTTTCCCCAGGTTTGACACATGTATGCCCCAATGTCTATGTTTCTATGCATCTGCTCTTAATTAGAGGGACTGACAATGAGTGAAGCATCTGTGTCAAGGGATTTAATTGAAACTAATTAAGATTTTTCTTGCTGTGGATCATGTCAACATTTAATTAATTACAATGAAATACGGTGTTGGTATTTGAGATGAGTTAGTCCCTCTGCACTCTCACATCTAGAGCTAACATCCTTTGGTGTACTAGTAATTACCTAGAACAAACAAAGCAAGGAAGGTATAAACACTACAGGGAGCTTTCTGGATTCTTCCTCTCATCTGCTGGTGCTGATGGCAAGGTCTGCATGGACCTGTGGATGCCATGAGCAGAGGTGTGAGTCAACTTTGAACAGTTTTTCAGGTCCTAGTAGCATTAAAGCTGCGTTTTTTGTGCTACTGAAGAAATCAATGAATAGCATGGCAATATGGCTTTGTAGTGCTGGGGACAGAGGGTGGGAGAAGCCTAAGGTGTCCTTGTCCTGTGCTGTTTGATGCCTGACTACCTGCCCTGCCCACAAAACCTAGGAGTGGTTCTAAAGACCCTCAAAAAAAGCAGGAAAAGGAGATGTATTGATGTAAAACTCCAAGAAAAAGAGGTTTCCTAATAACATCTCTTTCTCCTGACCTGTGAACTTTTGCCTCTGAGTCCAGCAGAAAATATATAAACAAGATCAAGTTTGGACAGATTGGATTGATGGTATGAGGTAAATTGGATGAAGTTTAACAAGGTCAGGTGCTGGGTTCTGCACCTGGGACGCAACAACCCTGTGCAGCTCCAGGCTTGGGGAAGAGTGGCTGGAAAGGTGTCTGGTAGAGAAGGACCTGGGGATGTTGGTTGACAATGACTGAACATGAGCCAGCAGTGGCCCAGCTGGCCAAGAAGCATTTTGACTTGGATAAAAAATGGTGTGGCCAGCAGGAGCAGGGAAGGATTATCCTCCTGGACTCAGCATTGGTGAGTCTGTACCTCAAATCCTGGGTTCAGTTTTGGGACCCTCACTACAAGAAGGACATTGAGGGGCTGGAGGGCACCCAGAATAGGGAACAGAGCTGGGGAAGGGGTTGGAGAACAAAGTTTATGGGGAGTGGCTGAGGGACCTGGGGGGTGTTTAATCTGGAGAAAAGGAGATTGAGGGGAGACGTCATCACTCTCCACAGCTCTGTGAAAGGATGTTGTTGTGAGGTGGGTGTTGGTCTCTTCTCTCAAGTAACAAGCGATGGGGTAAGAGGAAATGACCTGAAGTTGTGCCAGGGGAGATTTAGACTGGATATTAGGTAAAATACCTTCACTGAAAGAGTGGTGAAATATTGGAAGAGGCTGCCCAGGAAAGTGGTGGAGTCAGCATCCCTGGAGGTATCATACATGTAGCTGTGGCACTTTGTGACACGTTTCAGTAGGTACAGTGGTGTTGGGCTGAATGTCGTACTGGATGACCTTAGAGGTCTTTTCCAGCCTTAATGATTCTATAATTGTAAGTGAAGAAAAAGTCCTCAAACAATCAAAATGGCTTAAAAAAGCAATACCTCTTGTCCCCTTCCTACACACAGAGCGCTTTCTTTGTGATGATTGTGCTAAGACCCTCAACAAAACATCCCCCATTCCCTGTCGGTGCAGGAAAGCAAACAGCCTCTGCCAGTGACTCTCTACTGTGTTTTCCTCTCTGCAGTTTCATCTCACTCTTGCAGGGACAGGTGCCAAAGGACACATGCTCGTTCCTGGCCATGCCCAAATGAGGAAAATCAAACCCAGGGCAGCCCTGCCTGCTAGCACTTGGAAAACTTTGCCGATTGCTCAGCGGCACTGGAGTCCCACACAGCATAAGCACTAGGAGTTGGGAGGCTTTGCATCCTGACACTCCCATCAGCCCACATTGCTTCTCCTCTTGGTGGTGGGTAGGTGAATGCCTTGTTTCTCCCTTCTTTCTACCCGATTCCTCTCGCTAAGGTGTTTCCACCTTATTTCCTTGGATTTTTGCTAAGATTTCCATTTTATTTCCTTGGCTATCCCGTTCAACACTGTCTGTCTGTGGTGTTTTCCTTTGCCACACCCCTGCCACTCATAAGGAATGACGTAGATGTCTTCTGAGAGCCTCAGAAATGGACTTTGCCATGCCCCAAACCAGCCTAAGTCTTCAAGATAAGCTTCAAGGGACAAAAGCAGGTGATGGAATAACATTACAACTGCTCTCATAGTTTTTGAGAAACGTACTAGTTTTCCTTAAGAACAGTGTCTTATCCCCAAGAAAATGGGTCAGGGAGAAAGCAAGGAAGTGGTCCTCAAATATCTCTCAGGGTGAGTGCATCTGCTGCCCCTGTAGATCCATGTGAAAGGAGGTTGGTACTGTGGCTTTTTTCACCTTAGCCAAATCCTTTGATTCCAGGTGTCAGATACCTTGTAGCCCCTTCAGGACTTTCCCATGAAAAGATCCCAGTCCTGTGACTGTAGCATAGATGCATCTGGGATATTATTTTCTGCAGATGTGAGGTCTGACTCTTCAGTAAATGACATCTTGTTTCTACATTTGAGAGGTCCCCTTGCCTCCAGCTGGCACAGAGGAGATGGGGCTGCTCCCCTCAGTGGCTCAGTTGGCATGAATGCCGCTTGGAGCTCTCACTGGGAGATGCTGAGAGAAATCTTTTGAGAGATGGCACTTTCAAAACCTCACTGCTCTTCTGGGTTTAACTGGACTGGTCTGTTTTGCAAAATGAAACGAATATTGAGAATAAAGTAATAAAAATATCTCAATGAATTGTCCAGGATGTTTCTTGGAGTCTAAAAGAGGCAGACTTGAAGACTGAATGTGAATGCGGAAGAGCAGTGGCTGGGATCTGAGACTCTAAAGTCCTTGGGAAGCATGTCAGCATAAGATTATCAGAGGTTATGGCTCTTTTTCATCAAATATCTTGAAAAACACTGCAGTCCAACAAACACATTTTCCTCAGTGCTAGATCTCCAGCTGGAGCTGCAGTGCTGGACTTGTCCCAGATGGATGGAAAGAAGGGTGCATGAAGCTATGAAAAAAACCACATCCCTGTCTCAACACCTTACTTTCTGGGAGTCAGATCTGCAGGTCCACATGGTGCTTTGGGTATCTCTCTCGCTGCTGTGCCCTTTTTTTGGGAGGAGCGGACTGTTATGCTGAGAAGCTGGCTGCAGCTCTGAGAGGAACTGCAGAGCCTGGCCTGGCCTTGTGCCTCCACTGCCTGCCAAGCAATCACTGCTGATGAATGCCTTAATAAATACAGTTTATTCCAAGCGTACCTTGGATACTGATCTCTCTGTTGGGCTAAGCCTGATGACACATAGAATGCCCTCCTGGCATTTATCTCTAGAGGAAAGCTGACAAATCCCCTGATCCCAGCTCTTCCAACACTCTATATGCTGATGGATGCTATCTCCCAATTATTCATTGGGCCACGTAGCATTACTTGGATACCCTAGTCTTTTCACCATGTGCATCTGCCTTCCAGAGTGCATGACCTAACACAGGAGGGAAGGGGGCAGTTCTTACTGTTTGCAGCCAGACAGCTTCTTTGCTGCTTAAAAAAAAAAAATCGCTTTTCTAACTGCACCAAGGTCTTACTTAAAATCTTGATGAGTGGGCATGTGTGTTTGGGCTTGTGCGTGAAGAAAAAAAGTGTTTGGGCTGCTATCTCTGTATATGTGACCCAAAACACAGGCAGTATGCGAGACTTGACACTTCGGCCTTCAACCTTGGGTATTTGGAGGTGAGGCTTTCCCTAGCGCTTCTGAACATTTTCAGATCCTCCCATTACACTTGCAAAAATCGACTCACTATGATCCACTCATCATTTTATATGAACATAGGGCTTATTTGCTTCCAAATATGCACACAAACAGGTGGCTGTCCAATGTCTAATTTCTAGAGCTAGTCTTTACACCTATTTTTTTGGTTGTATTTTTTTTTTTTATATTTTTACTGTCCTCCTGGCTTGAAAGCTCAGATTAGCTCAGCTGTGCTTGCCCTTGTCTGATAACCTCTTTAATACCTCTTAGAAGTAGCTATAAAACTTCAATACACTGCCATTACTAATACGATTACATCCATGTCTGAATGGAAAAGAAGATGCTCCCTGCCAGTCATAGAGTTGAGTTTGGGCTGATCCTGGATCCAAGCAAACTGGTTTCATAGAATCATAGAACAGTTTGGGTTGGAAGGAATCTTTAAAGGCCATCTCTTGCAATCCTGTCCTGCAAGAGCATCCAGATTATTGGAGGTCTTCAAGGCTATGATTCATCTCACTAACTAAATCCTAAATTCTGTTATCTGCATGTAAGTGAAAGGCTCAATTCCTCTGTCCATGTGGAAGTGCCTCGTGTTGTTTGGCATGACACAGGACATCCAAAATTTTACAAAGGACTGGCAAGGGGACCCACAGGAGATCTTCCTCTTCCTGAAGTAGAAACTGGAGGCTAGCAAGGACATCCTAGTGCATCTTTAACAGAAAAAGCATGATGCACTGTACCTCCCTACACAGTGATTAGAATTTAGGTACTTAAATCCCCTGTAAATATCTGGACGTGTACAACTTACTCATTGAGTTTGATTGACACAATGTGTACACATTGGGCCAATTATAACTTTACTGACTTATATAAGTCTCAAGTTGCATCTGATTTTAGAGACACAGAATAATTGACTTTGAAAGCAATTGACTGTCTGGTCAAGATGGCCCAATCACCACTAAAAGCATGGTCAGACAGGACTTTAATATGACAAGATGGAATTGTTAAGACTTATCTTTTTCAGTGTGTCGATACATGCTTGGGAATGGAGCAGCCTGGAAATCCTGATTTGTGGGCAAATTCAGTGCTTAGTATTAGTTTTCTTTCAAGACCAGAAAGCAATGAAAATAATTAATGAAAATTTCCAAGGAATTATAAATCTAAAAGCATGAGTTCTAAGAACCTCCAGTGCACACTGTTGTCTAAAAGGGATGTATCCCAGGAAACCTGAAAACTATCAGCTAAAATGGAAAGACTTGTTAATCCATGGAGACAGTCAACCCTCACTAGATGGATCTGCACCATGGGGCAGGCTCCCTCTTTGCTTCCTTCTCGAGCCTCCCCAGGCACAAGGTACAGAAGATGAGAAGTCCTTGGTTAGCTACATTCACTGGACTTTCTTTTGGCTGAGCAACATATGAGATCAGGCGATGGAAGCCCTGTGGTCCTTGGAATTCTTGAATCTGGGAAGCCCCATCCCTTGGGATGTTCAAGGCCAGGTTTGATGGGGCTTTCAGCAGCCTGACCTAGTGGAAGGTATCCCTGCCCATGGTATGGGGTTTGGAACTTGATGTTAATGAATTATGATCTTTAAGGTCCCTTTCAACCCAAATAATTCTATGATTCTATGTTTCTATGAATCTGGAGCGTCTTAAAGTCTTCCAAATTAACATACTTGTAGCAGGAAGCCTTGAAGCATGAAAATACCCTTTCTGGAGCCAGGGTTTTCTGGGCTTCCAGGTTACTTGTGTTGGATCCAGGATTCAACTCTGTCTTAGCACAGAGCTATTAAGGTTTTCATTCTGCTGGTTGTATGGTAAGAAAACCATGGAAACTTGGCCTGAATAGGAGCTATGAGTAGTGATTGAAGTAGAGGTTGTTAAACCTGGGACATTTCCACTTGGTTTTCCAGCTGACATCATCCTTCACTGGGCCTTGTCCAGACCTGCTACTTGGGAATCTTGTGAGTTGAGCTTCACTTGCTTTGGGCGTTTGCACCCAGAGTGACAAGTCATTTACAGATGTGCAGGAGGCTGAATCCATGCCCCAGACATAACGAGGAGAAGGTCAAATGAGTTTGATTTGCATTTGCTGCTGACTGTAGATTGACCTTGGGGAGCACAGGGCTTTCTGGCATGGCTGCATGCATGAAGGAGGGAGGGGAGATGTGACACAGATGGATTTTTTTTCTCTATCCCCATTTTAACCTCTGCCTAGTGGTTTTCTCTTCTTGTTTCTCACTCCTTCTCCTTCACTTACGTAACACACCATTTCCCAGGAAATTGATGCAAAAGGTGCCAATCAATCACCTGCAGGCAGTTAAACTACCAATTGTACCTGGTGGAATTGCCATTTTCAGGTTTGTAAATGCAAATACATACAGGACTGCACACAACGTTTGTGCTTTGCAGCAGCAGGGGTGCCATCAGACATTTCAGTCCTGCACCCCTGACTGCTGCAAAAGTCAAAACTTCCATCCTCAGCCACGCTGGACTGGGCAAAAAATTAAGCTGCTGATTTGGACGTGCAGAAGTGACGCAAGCAATGGGAAACAGAGATCTCTTACTCATTCGATCGCTGATGAGAACAGAGGACAAAATGTTTCCGCTCAATTTCTCTTTCTGTTTGAAGAAGTTCTTGTAGTTATTGGTGAAGACTAAAACATGCCTTGAGAAACGGACAGTGATTTTCAGATTGTTCTAGGGAGAGATTTCTGTTTTGAGTTCTCTAATAGGGTAACTTATCCTTCTCTGCAAATCAAAGCACAGAGGCATTCTGCTGAGTTGCAGGGTAACCTACAGTGACCCTGTGGAGAAGTCAGGGAATGGAGCATGGCTACCCCTCTAATCCACAGTTTCCAGATGACTCCCAGTCACTGGGGTGACACCACATCACGTAATCACAGAATAGTTTGGATTAGAAGGGACCTTTAAAGATTATCTAATCCAACCCTCCTGCCATGAACAGGAACACCTTTCACTAGACCAGGTGGCTCAAAACTATGTCCAAATTAAACAGAAACACTTCCAGGGAGGAAGAGTCTGTGACTTCTCTGGTAAAACTGTTCCAGTGTTTCACCGTCCTCAAAATGTTGTCGTAATGTACCTCTCAACGTACCCTCTTTTAGTTTAAAACCATTGCCACTTGCCCTGTCACTACAGACCCTGGTAAAAAGTCTCTCTTCACCTTTCTTAAAGGGCTTCTTGGTATATTGAAAGGTTGCAATAAGGTCTCCTGGAGCTTCTGCTTCTCCAGGCTGAATAAACCTGACCCTCTCAGCCCTGCTCCACAGTAGAAGTGTTCCAGCCCTGTGACCATCTTCGTGGCCCTCCTCTGGACTTGCTCCAACAGGTCCACGTCTTTCTTGTGCTGAGAACTTCAGAGCTGGATGCAGTACTCAAGGTATGACCTCAGCAGAGTGGAGCGGAGGGACAGAATCATCTCCCTTGCCCTGTTGGCCATGCTTCTTTTGATGCAGCCCAGGATACGATTGGCTTTCTGGACTGCAAGCACATTGCCAGCTCATACCCAGCTTTTCATCCATCAGCATCCCCAATTCCTTCTCTGCAGGGCTCCTTTCAATCCCTTCTCCCCGCAATCTGTGCTAATATCCTGTCCTGTCCTTGCACTAGAATATTTAAACAGGAAAAGGAAGAAGTTGGGTGACATGAGATATTCCCCTGAGCACTAGGTGACAAATCAGTCCAGATTCCACTGCTGGACTCTGTTCTCAGGGAAGAGGGGAAGTGTTGGACCAACTGGGAGATGGCTCTCTGGAGGAGACCCTGGATTGAAGGTGGTCTCTGCCCTCCTCACACTCTGGGACATCCATGCATTTTTCATTCCTTTCAACCTTCCTTGGCTTGGTTCCTTCAGAGGCCTCCCTGAGGAATAAAGAGGCCTGGTATCAATTAGCTCCATGACACAGCTGGTTATAATCTCCTCTGATATCCTGGCATGGAGAAATCCCTAGATGCTCCCTTTGAGAGAAAGGAAATGGTCCAGTTTCTGGCTTAGCTTTGTAGACTGTCAGGGCTGCCTTGGTACTTAGCCTGGGAAACTATGGCCAAGCATCTGCCCTCATGCCTCATCTCCTCTGGCACAAGTGTCCCAGCTGTGGCTCACATAATGAGGTTTGTGCAATGCTATCTATGCCCAGAACCCTGAAAAGGGATTTCGAGGCAACACTGGGAAGAATCTGGCTCCATGGCTGAGCCTGACCTGGTGCCTGGCCCTTGGTGCTGCTCCTATGGCCAAATGCACCGACAACTTGAAAGCCAACAATGTCAAACTGAGCCCTCCTGCTCAAGAGTGATTATTTTTTAAAGGCTGGGTGATACCCATTTTCACTCTCTGCCACAACTAATAGTCCTTTGAAAGAGGACACTTGGTCTTCTGAAAATGGCTTTTGGAATTCCAACAAAGGTGCATTTCTGTATGGGGCTTGTTCTGCAAAGGGTAACAGAAAAATAGGCACAACCAAGAAATGTCATGGTTATTCATAGCAGTGTCTGCTCTATTGTCCAACCTTCTTAATCATTTTATGCACAGATTCCCATGAACTTTGCAGGCTGTACCAGGATATCTCTCTTGACACTATTCTCATGCAGCCTGCCAGCAAAAAGACATCTAATGGTATCAGGTCAAAAATATATCAGATAGCTATTTCATTCACTGCAAAGCATGCAAATTCCAGGAGGAAAACACAAATATTCATCTAGGACAAGGTTGTCAAATTATTTTCTTGCCAATGCAAATGAGAGAGAAAGAGTGTTTGCAAAACAAATGCAAAGTTTCGATCTGGAAACTTTTCTAAAGGAAACTTTACTAAATGAAAGTTTTCTTTTGAGGTAGGGAGGAACAGGCTCGCACAAGTACTTTGTACTGAAATTCCCTACATTTAAGTTTACAAATGAAACCTAACCAAAACACAGAGGGAAACTGGGATGCTATGGGTCATTTTGAAAAACAGAATTTAATTTTCTTCTGTTGACCCAGTAATTCTCTCTCCTCTTTCACGAGAACTTAAACCTCCTGATAAAAGACCATTATCAGCCTTCAGGATCTCCCTTGGGTGATTCAACAACCTCATTATCTAACTATTTATGGGAAACATACACATTTTAATGCTCGATATTCCTCTACGCATCTGCTATGGATCACTTGTGATAGTCCCACAACCTAATGGTGCCCAGAGGTCAACCGTTTTCACAGTTAAGCTCACAAAACCAAGGCAATAAAGTCCTTTGAATGAGGAATTATCATTTCCCTATGGGAGTTCTGGCTTCTACACACATGCTCCTGGATGTAACTGCAGTACAAATGATTTTATTAGTAGGAATAACAAATAATGAATTGTTCCTAAATGGTCACATTCTTGTATTCGCTGTTGTTTTGTTTAGGCTATTTTTTTTTTTTTTTTTTTTTGCTATTTGCTAATGGCAATAAACAACTTGGTTTGCTTTTCATTTGTAAGCCTTTTCAAAGTGGTTTTGCAGGCATTCCCATATTTAATGGAAACATCTGTCTAGTGAGATACTTTTTGCTTCTTACCAGTATCAGGGGTAATAAAGGCACAGCTACTGTTTAGAGCCGATGGTGGTTTCTGCAGGAATCTAAACCTGCAATAGTTCTTCTGTTTCATGTAGGGAATGAAACAGAGCAACATGCAGTAATGATAACATGGAAGAGGATGAAACCAAGGGAAAAATTCCTAGTGCTGAAACATTTTGGAGTAACCAGGCTAGGACCGGCAGAGTTGGTTAAAAGAGGCATTCAGAGTTGCTCAAGAGAGACATTCAGAGTGGAATAGAGACCAATAGCCACTAAATAAGGAAGGATTCAATCTTGTGAAGGAGTTAAACTATCTCTAGGTGCAAAAACCTGTACAGGTATCAGAGTGACAAGAGTGGTAACTCCAGTGGCGATCTCAATGCAGACACCTAAATTAAGCGTCTTACTTTGCAGAGCCATTAAAAATGCCCCCACGATTGGCTGGGTGCCTGCCAGACCCCTGAATAGGACTTTTTATAACATCAGAGGATAGAGGTCTCCATTGCAAAGAGAAGGGGAGAAGGAAGAAGAGCAAAGCTCCCTGGCTGAGAGGCTGGGAGGTACAATTTGGGCAGTGTAGTTGGGAGAGAAAGGGACAGCATGGCTAAGCATAAACAAAGAGCTAGCCAAGGAAAGAGGTTCCTAAATTTTTCATGCAAGAGGAGCTTCTAACCTTGATACCCTTTGCTCCTGTAACTGATGCAAAGGTGTTTTCTTTTCTTGGGTGCTGTGCTGTGGTGGATCTATGATGCATGATCATCTGTATTGAAGACAACCTGCCAATGCCCATCCACCTGAGAATCCTACTGATGGAGTATTTGATGGGAAAAGAGTCCTAGGGAAAACAGCCCCTGATACCTCCTGTGGCTGGCCCAGTCCCTTTGTCTACCTGCTCACAAGCAAAATGATTTCTCATGGACTGCGGTGTTTTTTTCATATGCGTGTGGTAGAAGTGTTTCCTTCTTAATTGAAATAAAACTATCTCTCCCATGAGCTGCTTTAGCCTTGAAATGCAGGTCAGTCCTGGACTGGAGGAGAAGGGTGAGACACAGGCATTTGAAAGTGAAAGAGGTAAATAGGGAGAAAGAAAAATGGACTTTCCCAGACCATTTTTCTGAGGTGCTTGACCCAGTCACCATGGTGACCATAACCAAGTGTTTGAGAGGCACCGATGACTCACATCTGACAGTAGAGAAGCATTTCTGAATCTGCATTTCAGCACTGGCTAATGGGGACCTCACGGCTTTGAGATGTGCCCCCTCCTGTGGCCTTGGGAGCTGTTTCCAGCTGAGTTTGGAAGTAGGATCATTTGAAGAATTACTTATGGAGCAAAATGGCAGCAATAGACCCAACAATTCTCAGTAGCTCATGAAATAAGCCCTCTGGTACAATCCTGACTATGCAGTTGGACATGGCAGGTCCATTACACCCATCCTTCAAGATCTCTGTGGCATAGAATTGTAAAATAGGTTGGGTTGGAAGGGACCTTTAGAGGTCATTTAGGCTAGACCCCAAGTGATTCAGACGAATCCAAGCCGTGCTGACTTAACGGCTGCATATGATGCATGGTAGCAACTACAGGGGACATATACCAACACAGTGCAGGTGGTCGACTTCTCCATCCCTGCTCTAGGTGGTAGCTGTGATCTGCAACTACTGTTGCTAGCTGGGTTTACCAGAAAGGACTGCTTGTCACAGAATCATAGAAACATTAAGGTTGGAAAATGCCACTAGGATCATCAAGTCCAACACCACTGTGCCTACTAAACCACATCACAAAGTGCCATGTCTACATGTTTTTTTGACATCTCCAGGGATGGTGACTCCATCACTTCCCTGGGCAGCCTGTTTCAATGCTTCACCACTACTTCGGTAAATAATTTTTTTCTAATACCCAATTTAATCTTCCCATGGCATAACTTGAAGACCCTTCCGTTGTTGTCAAGATACCCATTTGTCTGGTGCTCCTTCAAGAGTTTGAGTGTGAAGTACAAGGTTGGTCCCCCAAAGCGACCAAACCATAAGTGATCTTCTCCTTAAGGGGAGTAAATCTAGGCAGACTAGTGGTGAAATGCAGTTGATCAAATTAAAAGGGAATTCATTAGGTGGGATAATTTTTCGCTTTCTCAATGCAATAAAAAGAGGCTACATGGGAAGAAGACATCAGACTCACCTGTCTGCCAGAAGAGTGGAAGCCAAAGAGGGAGTATAAATACTTGAGGAAGATGATGGTATGGATACAAAACAATTTCAAATGAGGCATAGATATGTTCCTGCTGCAAACAATAAAGTTTCTAAGAGTTGGCAGCAATATGATCCAGAATGGCCTCTCTGAAGGCACAGACAGCAGTGGGTTGGGGACTGGGATGTAAATAGTGCTCAGGTAACTCTGAGTTGGATCATGCAACCTAGTGATCTGCAGTGGCAGTTATAACTTTCTCGAAATGGTGACAATTGCCTGTGGTACTTGCACATCAGAGCCCCAGCGAAGTAGATACAGGAGGAGAAACAGGGAGAAGGAGAGCTACAAAGGAAGAAAGCATCTGAGGGATTGCCAGTGCATTTGGTAGGATGGCAGATGGGATCACATTTTTGTCTTCTTTGCTTTCCAATAGCTTGCCTGAATTCTGCTCTGAGTCACGCAGTTCTGCTTTCAGTGGTAAATGCCTGTTTTTGGAGCAAATTATTTTTGTTCCATACATTAGACTACTAATTTAATCACCTGGTTCCTCTAAATGCGTGTTGGTGGGTATGCAGAGAGTGTACACCAAGAGAAGGAACAGACCTTTCCCAGCTGAACATGTGGAATAAATCCTGACATGCTGATGGCCACATTCAATGTAAACAATCTTGTCTCAGCCCCTTGCCCTCACTGCCTTTGACTTAAAAAGCCTCATACACTGGGAAAGTTCTGTTTTGAATGTAAATACTTTCCCTTGCTCTGTCATTGTATCAGGAAAACGAAACCACCCACGTCCTGCTTCCTCTGACCTTCGAGGAGGTTCATGGATGCATCCTGCAGAAGAGCAGCAGCCACATTGCCTGTGGGGGTCATCAAGGAAAGTTAATGTAGCACAGGAGGAGCCTGCGCACCATGCGTGTCGCGCTGTGTGTTTCTCAGCTTATTCTCGCAACTCAGCATTAGTAGGTGGGCGAAGACCTAAAGCTGTGATGAGACGAGCTTCGTGCACACAACTGCTCTATCCAACAGCTTACTATCCCCACAGGTACTAAATGGAGAGGCCAAGTCCACCACTAACCGTTAACTCCATGCTTTCCACCTAGTTGGCCAGCTGGGTTCTACATGCCAAGTAATGAAGCCTACAGTAGACACCTACAGGGCAGACCAGTCACCGAGATGGTTTTTCTTCTCTATCTTTACCAGTCAGCCCTTCCTTCCAGGATATTTCTATATCTTCCCTGCTATTACTACATCAAAGCACTAGGTGTGTTTTTTAATGCTTGATAGTGGTGTAAAGGAAACCAGACTGACTTCTCCTAGGCCATCTGTGAAAACAGGAGTGACCTTTTTATTTTTATTTTCATTTTCAGGACACAGCTTCAGAGTTCACCTGTGGAAGTGTGCATCTGAGTGGAGGTATTGACACACAAAGATACCAACGTTCAGGGCACAACCTACACTCCAGTTTATGGGATAAAGAAAGAAATGTTTGTGTGGGCAGGTTAACAGAAGTATTTTCCATGTAGATGTCTCGTTTTCTTTTGAATTTCTTGTGAAACCAATCCAGGGTGTAATCTTGGTCATCGTAAAGTAGACACCGAGATTACCTATCTGTCTAGTAGCATGAGACATAAATGCCCTGGAGAGTCCCTCCTGATCTCTGAGCATCCCTCTAGAAGAGTGTAAGGATTCTGTAGGTTCTACCTTGCAACCCAAAGCCCTACATGATTCTCTCATCTACCTTAGGGGATCTTGGACAGCACTGGACATCTCTTGGGGAAGTAAACTGCAATCCAAACCTGTTTTCAATCCAGCTTTCTAGACACAGACGATAATGGGAGCTGAGACATCCAGCTGACATGTAGACATCTACCCATAGATAACTATATACAGAAGTTCTCACCTATGACTCATGTCCTGCCCCATATCTCTTTACCTACTTGCAAACAAGAAATGAAGACTTGCATGCCCCGTCCCCTGAAACAAGCTCCTCACTATTGCTTCACTTCTCGTTCATGCCTGGGGACTCAGGGAGAGAGTGTGACAGCCAAAGAGCTGCTGAGATGCAATGGGAATTGGACCTTTCTCCCCGGTTGCCTTCCAAGCACTGCAGAAGTTATCTGCCAATACCTGCACTGCTATTTCCTGCTCCTTTGCCTTGACACCATGAAAACTGCAGTCTGAATGCACGCAGATGCCACTGGGTGCTGTCCTACCTCCCACACCCATCTGGATTCACTACTTTGAGCTTCTCCACTCTAAAAATAACATTATTGTTTGTACAACACCTGACACAAGAGGGGCTGAAGCTCATGACTAATGGGCTTGTGAATGGTTATGGATCTCAGAGAGTTCAAAATGCAGAGAGCCCTAAAGTGCTGTAACTGTGTGGTGTCACTGGAAGTGAAGTAGAACATGATTAATCCCAAGTAACTCTGGTTTTGCAAGACAGAATCACAGAATCATAGAACGTTTTGAGTTGGAAGGGGCTTTACAGATAATGTAATTCCACCCCCACAACCATGGGCCCCATCCAACCTGGCCTTGAACACTTCCAAGGAGGGAGCATCCACAACTTCCCTGGGCAACCTGTGCCAGTGCCTCACTACCCTCATTGGGAAGAATCCCCTCTTAATGTCTAGTCTAAATCTTCCCCTCTCCACATTAAAGCCATTCCCCCTAGTCCTATCACTACAGGCCTTTGTATAAGGTAAAATGAGAGATGCAATACTTGGAAAACTCTCTGCTTTGCTCCTTCTTCCTCTGTCTCTGCATGCTTGTCTCTGAGAGAGGAGTAGATGAATAGCAAGCCCTGTGACATGAAGTCATTCCGTTTTGTTTCCCCAAATTCCCAGCCTGAGTGCCACACTGAGGGAAGCAGACAAGCCTGTGGCTGGCCGCCAGCTCCACTTCACAACACATCCTCACAGCTTTCCAGATAATTCCTATGGAAGGGGCTCAGGGAACAGAAATAGCCCATGGCTGAAAAACTTTTCTAGTGCAGTCTGACAAGTCTCTCCTACAGAACTTGGCTTTAAAGGCAGAGGATCAAGAGCTGGCAGCTGCGCTGAACCAAAGGTCTCTGCTATCTGTGTTCAAACTAGGTTGGTGAGTGGCCGATGGTGTCTTCATGTGTGTGTGCCCCACGGCCATCCAAATTGCATTTCTCAGATCACTTATGGGGTGGAAACACATGTCACATCCCTCACCTGAGCACAGGTGAGAGGACACTCACCTAAGGCAAGATATAGCACCATTGCCAGCTTCACTCTGGTGACCTAAGGGCTTGCATGTGGCTCTGAGTTCCTGGATTCTGGGGTCAGTGCCCTTCCCAATCCCTATCATTATCCATGGACCATTTCTCAGAGATCTGTGAGACTGGTCAAAAACCTGCAGCTGGAAAACAGCCAGTGATGACATGTAGCATGATCTCTCTGTGCTGGTTACTTTCTCCCCTCGCCCTGTCCTGGGGTGGCAATGCGTGACTCAGAACCATCCTCCTGGCTGCAGGGAGTGTTTCCATCCCTTTCCTGGTCAGGTGTGGCCTCTTGTCTCGTTACCACAACAAAAGCGCATCACATCATAAAGTTATCCCTACTGCCTCTATACTACAAATAACCTGTTTTAGATTAGGATATTAATTCCCCTCGAAAGTTTCTTTCTTTGTTAGCTTTTCTCCATCTAAATCACAAAGGTGTTGTCCATGGCAGGAGACCTGGACACAGCTCCAGTATAGCCGCCCTGGAAAAGGCTGGGGAAGACTTCTTTCATAGTGGGGCTTCCCCTGCTCAGTGCTGATCCATGCTGATCATAACTGATCCATGCATAGAAAATCTCTTGCAGGGCTTCCACATGTGTTTTTTTTTTCTCTGTCACAGACACTTTTTGGAAGCTTTGCATCCTGGCTGTTGCCTCGTGCTTCCTCAGCACTTGCAGCCTTGCATTGTAGCCGTCTTGCAGAGGAATGCAGCCAGGAGTTCTTTAATTCAAGAGAGATAACTCTTGTAGTTTATTGCAGCCTTTATCTCCCTGCAGGAAATGCAGATCCCATTATCTGTGATAAATAAACAAACTGCTGAACAAAAGAGGGGCAGGTCTGATTCTTGGTCCTGAACCCAAGTGGCACCAACTGTATCAAATTCATAGTGCTCTAAGGATGCTTCTGGACAGTTTTGTGTTGGAGAGAGCTGATAGGGCATGTCAAGTACTTGCTGTCTCCTACCAGTGTTCCTTCACTCAGTGCCATCAATATATCCACTGTGAACATCAGGAAAGGCAACTTTGACTTATCTAGGGCAGGAATCCCTTCCAAATATTTGGTTCATATTTTTTTCCGCTACTGGAGGGGGGAAAAAATAAAAGTTGCATTTCAGGGGCCTTAATGACTGAGTTGTGAATTGCCTCAGGTTGGAAGCTTCCTGGGAGGAGGAAATGCCCTCTCTTTAGCGAGCTTGCAGTTGGTTTTCTGCCACTAGACCTGGTGGTTCTCTGGCTTGGCTCCAAGTGCATTATCTAAGGAGCCCTCTTAGAGAAAGGCTATTCATTAGTAGCTAAAGAGCCATATCCTGCTCCAGCCACTCCAGTAAATCCATCTTTGGGCTAATTGCAGCCATAAATTACTGTGCAGGGAGAAATACAGTCTTCTGTCCATATGAAAGCTTTATACAGCACCAGAACAGAGAAAGCAGGACAGGCAGAAGTAGCTGTTGCGTTGGCAATACTGAAGAGCGACCAAATAACCACAGTTCTGTAAGTGGTGCCTCAATTTCACTAGCCAAAAATGATCATAGAATGGAATCATAGAATCATTAAGGTTGGAAAAGGCCTCCAAGATCATCAAGTTCAGCTGTCAGCCCAACACTATGCCTACTAAACCATGTTGTGAAGTGTCGTATCTACATGCTTTTTGAACACCTCCAGGGATGGTGACTCCACCACTTCCCTGGGCAGCCTGTCCTAATGCCTGGCCACTCCTTTGATGAAGAAAGTTTTCCTAATATCCAATCTAAACCTCCCCTGGTGCAACTTGAGGCCATTTGCTCTCATCCTGTCACTTGTTATTTGGCAGAAGAGGCCAACACCCACCTCACTACGGCCTCCTTTCAGGTAGTTGTAGAGAGTGGTAAGGTTTCCTCTCAGCCTCCTCTTCTCCTGGCTAAACAATGTCAGTTCCCATAGCCCCTTCTCATAAGACTTGTTCTCCAGAACATTCACTAGCTTAGTTGCCCTATACAGCCATGGTGATGACCACGATGTAACACCTGCTGCGAAGAAAGAAAAAGAACAACCTGAACATTATGGCAGCCATCCCTCTCTAGGGTCTGGCCCATGCAAAAGTCATCAATGCCTGCATCACCATTTCATAGCCAATGTACAGAAGAACAAACCACTGACTATCCTCAGAAGAGCTCTTTTGAGTTGATGCACGCAACAGATCTTCTTTGGTGACAAACCAAGAGAAAGTGAATGACAACCTCAGGGTATTGCCTCATTGTGACACCACATAGAGCAGAAACATTTACAAAAAGTAGGCAGTACCAGGCTTTTCTGGGAAAAAGGTCTGCTCAGAAAACAAAACTGATTCACAACCTCCAGAAAATACTGTTATACTGTAAGGAATGATGGATGAAACCCCTGCTAAATAGCCTCAATGCTAGATAACTGAGGAGGACTTTGAAATGTGTGTAAAGACAATAAGGAGATGGGACAACTTGGGCTGGTCAAGAAAACCCTAAACATCTATTAGATGGAAAACTGTTTTTTTCCACTACACATATTTCATGCCAGACTTATACAGGCTTTTTTATTTTCTTTTCCCCAAAACCAACTATTTTCTCCTGTCAATGACAATGTCCTTCTTGTGAAAGTTACAGTTCAATTGCTTTCCTGTTACTACTTTCCTGGAGGATGGTATAATACAACCTGTAGTGCTATATGGGCTAGCACTTGTATATTGGCTAACTGGAAGACAGTGGGATATACCAAACAAGTTGGGAGGATCAACACATAAAGGGTAACAAGGGTAAGAGACAGGGAAAAAATAATCCCAGTGTTGCTGTGCAACATATATAGAAATAATCAGGGGTAGAATTGTATTTTTCTGAATTGAAATAATATGGAAAGGGAAATTCCAAAGAGCCCTCCTGTTTCCTCAGGCAGCTCCTGTCCTCATCAGCCACTTAAATTTAGGAGATTGTATTAAAAAGTAGATGTTGCTGCAGGCACCTCTCAAAATCCCACGTCTGTCAATGGAAAGGTGATTGCTAAAAACGTGCATAAACCACAGGCTTTGCAAATGCTGAGTCCAGGGGTCAACTGTGGAAAAGAGTGTTTTCTCATACAGAGAACAAATATTTTAAGAGATTTTCACATTCTTTGCTTTGCAATTCAGATATGCATTAGAAATTGTCTTGTCTTACTCTACCACTATGGAGAACACTGGTTTCTATTGAAGGCACGAAACAATAACTTGCAGCCAAGTAATACATATCCTATATAATCAACCTCCTAAAGTAATAGATTCACAGAATCATAGAGTGGTTTATGTTGGAAAGGACCTTAAAGCTCAGCGAATTTCAAGCCCCCTGCCATGGGCAGGGACACCTCCCACTGGATCAGGTTACTCAAAGCCCCATCCAACCTGGCCTTGAACACCCCCAGGGATCTCTTGGGCAACCTGGGCCAGGGCCTCCCCACCCTCACAGGAAAACATTTCTTCCTAGCATCTAATCTAAATCAATGCTAAGGAAGTTACAAAGTTAAGCACTCAAAAGATCAACAAGGTCAAAGTGAAAATCCCGTTTGCCAAATGGTAGTTTCTTATATTTAAAGAGTTTAATTTCAGGATCATGCTCTACTCTCTGTGCAGTGTCCCTGCCACACCAATTGCAAGGAAAGGTGGATATTCAATTAAGTAATAGCTCAGTTGAGCTATCCAGTACCTTCTCACTGCTCAGTATGTGGCTCCATACTTTATTAACTCACACAAACTCTGTTCTGATGACAAAACTATTTGTTTCCTCGTGGATACCTGAAGGTACTGTGCTCAGCTATGGCCAAATATTTTGCAAGCAAATCTATTTTTCTTTTCACATCTCTCCAAGGAGGAAAAATGTGCTTTAGAGCTGTTTTACCATCCCACCTACAAAGCAATGCCAAAATATGCTTATATTTTGAGTGGGCCCTTGATCTTATGGACCACTTCATATCCTTAAAGCGTAACTTCTGTCAGCTCCAGTTGCAAGTTTGTCAGGCTTTGACAAAAGTAGTCCCTTATTTGGCTTCACCGTGACATTAATCTCAGCAAGTTTCGACGTGTACTGAACACCTTGTAGCTAGTGATCTTTGGCCTCCCCCGCAAGCACTGAGGGAGAGACATAATTTTGGGGTGAGACTCTGGGTTAGGTAGCAATATTAGGATGAGATGAACTACAGCCTGAAAATACCTATTTTTCATTGTTGGTTAGGTAGAAAGCTGAAAAGTAATTGGCTGAAGACTGTGTACTGTCGGCATCCAATACCAGGGTCTGTCTTGTCATTGGAGAATCATAGAATCATAGAATCATAGAATAAACAGGTTGGAAGAGACCCACCGGGTCATTGAGTCCAACCATTCCCATCAGTCACTAAACCATGCCCCTTAGCACCTCATCCACCCATGCCTTAAACACCTCCAGGGAAGGTGAACCAACCCCATCCCTGGGCAGCCTCTGCCAGTGCCCAATGACCCTGACCCTTTCCGTGAAAATTTTGTTCCTAATGTCTAGCCTAAACCTCCCCTGGTGGAGCCTGAGACCATTCCCTCTCATCCTGTCCCCTGCCACTTGGGAGAAGAGCCCAGCTCCCTCCTCTCCACAACCTCCTTTCAGGTAGTTGGAGAGAGCAATGAAGTCTCCCCTCAGCCTCCTCTTCTCCAGGCTAACCAACCCCAGCTCTCTCAGCCGTTCCTTAAAAGGCCTGTTCTCCAGACCCTTGTGAAAATGAGCAGCACAGGGGACTGCAGAGTAGCAGAAATGCCCACCAGACACCATGAGGTCATTGGTCTTAAAAGTCTTTACTCAGCAAGCTCCACTCTTGCTAAACTACCGACCCTTGCTAACACCTCATAAATGTGCTTTCTTCACAAATGTTGGCCATATTGGGCCACTTTTCTCTAATTCTTGCCCGGTCCTTATATAAAGGGACCCCCAGTCCTGATAGATTAAAATGTCAAGTTTTTGCTCTGACGCGTATGACTGCCAGAGCTTTTTAAACTCAAAGCTGTCCCCATAACATGTCTTATAGGGACTGAACGGTGCGTTTTCTCCCGTCATCTCTCTCAGACACAGCTATCTTATTTTGTCTCTCATTTGGCAGAACAAATTAAGCTTGTTACAAAGACATGGAACAGAAAAGTTTATCTAATAGATAATGTTTACCACTAGAAACTGGAACTTTATACCAGTAGGGTCCTGTAATGTTATCAGCCCTGCCTAGAATACAGTACAGTAATCACAGCAAGTCAGAGTCCCGATAGATCAATCAGATGAAATTTCAGATGACACTTTGGGTTGTTTTCCAAAGGAAATATACTCATTTTCTTTAGACCCTTGGGCAAAAGTGCTGTATATACTCACTGAAGTGAGCACACCTCTAATTAAAACCCTACCCATAGCACAAAGTCGTTACTTGCCAACATGGCACGGTTGCTAGCACCCCGTTCATGCTGTTTGTTATGGCAAAACCAAATGAAAACAACCTGGTAGCAAAGGGTTAAACAACAACTTTGCATGATTGTACCAAAGAGCATCTCCACCTTTCCATTCAATCTTCAATACATCTTATTAATGTGATTATCAGAATTAATGAGCAAGTATTTATCCAAATATAAATTAACGAAGATAGATCAGCATGCTTAAAAGCTCCTTCCCAGAATATCCAGGACAAAGTTCTGTGTGAACAAATATAAGAAACCTACCAGACTCAGCTTAGATGTGTTTACTGTTACATGATGTATTTTGCTATTGATTCCAAAACTCCCATTGAGATATTTTATAACATTTTGCCTACTGAGACACAGTAGTTTATAAATTTTGGAGGATCTATTTTTTCCATGTTTGTGGTACATTCATTACAGCAACTGCCTCCAGATGCGTCAGGACACTGCCATATAAAACCAGACATTTGGCTTTAAATAGTTTTATTTGGTGGTGTGGTGGGTGGACTGGAAGCAGAGTAATCCCATACAGGGGTCATGGGATTGCCTTGGCCAGGCAAAGGCAAAAACTACTTTCAATTTTGGGTGTCCAAATCATTATTTGAGGTCCAAAATGCTGCATGTCGCATAACAAGGCAGACAGCAAAGACTGTCCCAACCCTCTGTGTCTGTCTCTGAGCCCTCTGTGTAGGATAATGGATAGGGAGGGAAAAGCATGCTCATTGGACATCAGATATTCATTTTTTGCCGGGTATTTTTGAACGCACATAGACTGTTTCCCTGTTGTTCAGCACTCTGGAGTTTTCTACACTAGGGCAAAATGAGTTAATCCACATTGACAAATAATTTAGCTGTACAGTTTACTCACAGGTTTGTTATCCATGTCCCTGCCTGTAATTCTCACCTTTGCCCTTCTGGAGGATGTCAACATTTTCTCCCTGTCGACAAAGCCAGCTCATAGGCTGCTTTTCCACTGTATTATCACTAGCCAGATGCAATCAATGCTGATGACTCCCAGCCAGGTGGCCCATGTCTGGACTATTCATCCAGTGCTATCCCACTGGGCTCTATATCCCATGTACACCTCCCATGCCAAGGCCACCACACGCATCCTTGCTATCATGCCCTAGAAGCGATATTCTGTTTGACTACAACACAGCCTTAATGTAATGTCAGGCATTCTGAACTGGGAAATAAGTAAAAAGAAGTAGAAGTCACATTTGAAGGCTATTGAAGCAACAGTATATTTTGCTTGAGAGAGAAATGGATTTACCCAAGCTGCAATGCTTTAAGAACAGTCTTGAAAAACTGGTCTTATAGTCAAGAATGGTGTGGAGACAAGTGATCTTTCTCCGAGAAAGAAGATGGGCTAGAAGACCAATCCATCCCCTAATTTAATGAATTTATGCTAATTTGGCCTGAGCCAATTTGATGGAAACATCCAGTGGTTCAAAGCAGATTTTACCTTTTGCCTGGAAGATGTCCAATAAATCAAACAGGAGCCTGGTATTTAGCAGCTTTAGACACTCTAGGTCAGTGTCTTTGCTGGCATTCTTAATGAATGTAAATTCTTCCTGTGGACAAGGATCAATGAGGGACATGTGGCAGATGGAATAGTTCATTGCAATTGATCTTGTTCCAGTTTGATTTGATGCTCTGGGCCATGGCTAATTATTCCAAAGCAGTTGCCCATTCCTTTTTCCATGCCAATTCTGCCACTTTCGCCATGACTCAGAAAACTTCAGGAGGTATAAGACACTGCCCTGACAATCAAAATAAATGAATGGTCTATCTCTCATCCTCTCCATTAAGTCATGCTTTTGATCAGGTCTTCCTAGGCACAACAGAACTGAAGAAGTTTGGGTTTTGGTAGAATTGTGCCTTGACTTTTAGTGAGCACTTTCTGATGTCTAACCAGGGGCTGAGCTCACTCTGCAGTGTGGGAGAGTATAAACGTTCACACTCCTTTACCAATGTGCCCATTTTTAATAGGAAGTTGGTATATTGAGGACTTCTAGCGCTTTCTCAAATGTGACTGAGACTGATGAGAGTTCAACAGGTGGTAGGGAAAGGCTTGCATGCACATAGGCACAGAGTGATGACATAAAGTCTTTTTTCCTTAGGAAACCATACTAAATTCTCTTCTACCAGAATAGAATTGGATTCTCCTCTTCTACCTGAACAGACTTGGTTTCATCTGAAATGTGCTTCTGCCTACATAGTATTCCTCATCATACATTTTATAAGTGACAGTTGCTCAAACCTTCTGCAAAACCTTTTGTGAAAGGACTTATGCCCTGTGCAAAACAGCATCTACAAAAATATTTTTGTTTTGTTTGAAGGAGACCTTTCTAAGCCCAGTTTGCCTTTCCTTCAGAATGCAGGTAAAAGAGGCAGTAGACTATTTTTCTGAATCATAGCTGGAAATGAGTACCAGCTTCCACAGCAAAGCCATCAACCCAATGCATGGATATGGAGAGTTTTGCTCTTCCTGAGGGTTCTCTTAAAGTCAGTCATAGAATCATAGAGTAGTTTGGGTTGGAAAGGACCTTAAAGATCATCCAGTTCCAACCCTTCTGCCATGGGTAATTACTTGTCTGGGTAACCTGTTCCTTGCAGAGGGACAGAGTGAAGGGAACCTCGAGTTGTGGTTTTCACCCTTGTGAGGCACTACCTACAGCTGTTGCTTTGCTTTCCTCACATCGGTCTTAATTTCTAACCAATTCCAAAGAATAACAAATATGGGAGCCCACCACCCAGACTAGACTATGCTTCTTAGAATACAAGGTCCACAGAGGAGTACAAATTACTATCCTGGGTACTGAGTAGTGCATTCTTGATCCCAAGAGTTAGTTATTTCCTCTTGGATGCTTCTGGGGTAGTCGTGGTGAAGGTCTTTGCCTCCTCTCCCAAAGTGTCCCGTACTGTATTTGCATGATCCCCAGCTACTGATCCCCTCCTCCTGCTCTTACTTGCTTCCTCCTGGATCAGGTTTGAGAGAGCAGGTGACTGTCTATCTATAGGCGTGGCTTTAGTTCCTTGATCCCTTGCGTTGATGCCCTACTGCAAGGACAAATCCAGCCCCTAACTTTTAGCAGGGTTTTCCATTAGCACGGGAGCAAGCCTCTGTGGCTGTGTGATTTAAGGAAAGTTTCTCTATCTGTTCTCCCTCTCTCCTGAAAGATTTGGTTGACACAGGATGGAGCTTTCTCTCACCTAGATGACTTGCTTCCGTTAGAGGAGTTGTGTGGGGAATTAGGATTTCATCTCCTGTTGAACAGCCAGCTGCTTAAAGAGTCCCATTAGCTACAGAAACTGTTAATTGTGTTAAAACTCCTGGTGGTGGCATCCTGTGCTTTGGGACATGTGTTATAAACCCAAGAGTGAGCTAAATTACTCAGCTGATAAATAGACTGTGGAGGTGTTGGGGAGTTTGAGCTGATTTGAAGAAGAATCTTTGCAGATTACTCAGTCAAGGAGAAATGGCTGAGAGCATTTGGCACAAACGTAGGTCTTTTTATTTAATTATTGATTATTTCAGCTTCTCAACGCTGATGGGATAATTATTACTTCTTTTTAACTGACACAGAAACTTCAGAAAGATACAACAATTTGTGGAGACTCATACAGACACTGATGACAGAGCCAATACAGATTGGCTTAGGAATCAATTCTGATTCCTAAGTCCATGCTAAGTAAAGCTGAGAGTCTTTTTCCAGTTGACAAAATTACTTCTCTTTTAAAAATATGATCGGATAGGAGTCAATCAACAGAATGTGTCATTCATTGTCAACTTATTGCCAATTCATGTCAAATTAAAAAAAAAGAAATCAAAGCATTTCATTATTTTCAGAAGAAAACAGATCACTTATTCATTTCATTTTAATGTGACAGTTCATTTTGAAATGTATCTGAGTACTCATTTTTTTTTAAATAATCTTCCATTCACTCTTTGCTTAAATTGAAACACTGTGTTTCACTTCAATTGACAGTGATTTCTGTTTCTCATCAATGCTTCATTTTCATTTAAAATACATATATATATCATATATATATATATAATTTCCAGCTGGCCCCAAACTCATAGAATCATAGAACAGTTTGGGTTGGAAGGGACTTTAAAGATCATCTAGTTCCACGGGATCAGGTTGCTCAAGCCTCATCCAACCTGGCCTCGACCATCTGCAGGGTTGGGGCATCCATGACTTCTCTGCATAACATGTGCCAGTACCTCAGCATCCTCATGGTAAAATTTTTTTTTTTCAGAATATCTAGCCTATATCTCCCTTCTTTCAGCTTAAAACGGTTCCCCCTCACCCTATCCCTGCACTCCCAGCTTTCCTGTAGGCCTCCTGTAAGTACTGGAAGACCACTCATAAGGTCTCCCTGGAGCCTGCTCTTCTCCAGGCTGAGCAACCCCAACTCTCTCAGCCTGTCCTTGTCTGGGAGGTGCTTCAGCCTCCAGATCATCTTCGTGGTCTCCTCTGGACTTGCTCCAGCAGATCCAAGTCTTTCCTGTGCTGAGGATTCCAGAACTGAACACAGGACTCCAGGTGATGTCTCACGGGAGCCCAGTAGAGGGGCAGAATCCTCTCCCTCGCCCTGCTGGTTGCACAATTATTTCATGTAAGTTTGTCTAACAAACAAATAAAAAAAGCCATTCTACTGAACCATTCCCAATCTTCTTTCCAAGGAAAATTGTCCCCAGCATGTTTCAGTTTGTGGATTTATAGTGAACTTTGCTGATTTCTCTGAGTTTCAGACCTGCCTCCTGAGCTGTGAAATCAGAGATTAAACCTTGCAGAAGTTTCTGTTCTCCTCCTAGATAACATTGAATGATTCTCAGATTTGAATAGGAAATTGCAATTAATAAAGGGGGTGAAATCAAAGGCAGCATATTTTGTAGTTCTAAAATAAATGATATTTCGCCTTGTTTATATTACATGTATAATACAGCAGGAAGTAAAGATCAAAGCCATGTTTATAAAGAACTTGGCAGGTTGTGTACTTGGAGGAAGCAAATGGGTTCACGGGAGGTACGTTAAGAATGGAGTTTGGATTTTTGTGTGGCATAAATCAGTGTCTCCTTTGACTTCCATGGAACAGTAAGGATTTACATCAGTGAGAAGCTGGTTCAAGGGCTTCAAGGGAGGACAGATATGATAAAAAAATGATACTTTTCTAACAAAAAGTATTTGCAAGATGTTTGTTCTCTGTTTCCAAGTACAAGGAATAACTCAGTGGAACAGTATTCTGACTCCCAGCTTCATTAACTGTAAGGTGTAAAGATGTGCATGAGAGCTCAGCCTTCAGGTACTAGCATCTCTCTGAGCCCTACAATTCCCAAACCGTTTACTTGCAGGCTACAAAAATCCCCCAGTACAGGTGATGAATTAAAAGGAAACTGAGGCACACTCAGACAGGATAATTCATCTGGGTTCTTGCAGTGAGAGAAGTTTACTTCAGTCTTAATGCTGCCTGCCTGAGAAATATCACAAACCCTCATGCTCTCAGAGGGTGAAAACTCTTCACAGAAGCAATTTCACTCCTATGGAGAGCTGAGATAAACTCATCAAATACCACCCTCACCATGGAGAGAAACTGAAACAAAGAAGTGCAAGACAGGAGCATAGTGAGACCAGACAACCACACTCCAAATCCATGACCCTAGGGACATCTCAGCTCACAAGACACCATTGATCCCATTGAATTATCCCACTGGAAGGCAGGTTGGCATTGAGCGGCTCCCATCGGGTGTCTAACAGCCTTAGGCTCCAGTTGTCCCCAGGGGGACAGCCACAATGCTGGAGGGAGATCGAAATTTCAGCAGGTCAAAATGAGTCTTGCGATCACGATGCTCTGTTTCCACTGACTTGAGAGGCAGTTGCAAGCAAGAGGATTTGAAAAACCCTGAGAAAAAGTACAGAACTTGCTCTAATGTTTCCCTGGCTGCAGGGTTACTTGGACACAAGTCCCTGGTGGGCTGTGGGACACTCAGGTCCTACTCAGGAGACAGTGTGACAGACCTCTCTGTTTCGCTGAGCTCTGTGCAAAGTCCATCCTGCGTATTCATAAATTATTTAAACCTCTTGTCTCCTCTTAGGTTTAGCTACACCACTCCAGCAGGTTAATCTGATGTGCCTGCTGTTAGATGAGGCGAGGATGAAGAGCACTGGCTTCCCTGCACTTTCTGGGCAGCACGGGTGCTGGAAGCAGACGTTGCTTTGGGCTTCACGTGCCCCCTTGCCCAGTGGGCTCTGTGCCGGCTCAGACTCCTCTGCACGCAGAGGGTTGCATCTTTTACACCAGGGGAAACTGGTGCACTGGGCTCCAACTTGCCTAAATTTTAAACCACAACCTGTCAGACACCCCAAACAAGCATCCAGAGGCACAGGTGCCTTGGCAGGGACAGGAACTCAGGGCACATCTCCTGTAAGAGGTGGATTGGTCCTGGGAAATCACTCAGGACCTTGTAGATAAGACCCCGTCCTGCTTCAGGCCCCTGGTCAACGCTGGCAACCTGGGAAGTCAGCAGGACTTATGTTCCAGACTCTGATGCTGTCTTTGGAGGAACAAACATCCCCAACATCTTCGCCGGGTCACAACAGAGGAAGGAGCTCTGGGTCCACAGGGGCAGATACAGGTGACCTCCACCAAACCGAGAGGAAGGGAGGCTGGGGGCAGGGGCGGCAAAGCTGCTTGGAGACCACTGTGCCATAATTCCAGCCTGTTTGAAACAGAGCTGCTTCCTCCTGTGCCTGAACTTTACTAATTAAACAGCTGAAAGCAGAATGAATTAATTAAACCAATTATTATGCTGCTATTTTATTCATTTGCTGTTTACTTTGATTGATTATATGAGTCTGATTAATAAATATTGAGTAAGTGTTAATTAATTGAATTAATTCATTGCTGGTTTAGTCACCTATACCTCATCTCCATGTATTAGTTTGTAACCTGGAAGTTTTTCCCAAGGAGCAGGCTTCTGGGGGCTCAGCCATGGACAGCGAGGTTGGGATGGGGGATGAGGTCACTTACCAAAAGGCAGCACAAAGAAGAAAGGGAACCAGCAGAGGATAAATACACCCACAACGATGGCAAGAGTCTTGGCTGCCTTCTTCTCACGGGAGAACTTGAGAAGTCGCACAGAGAGGGAGCTCCTGAAGTTGTGCCCCTTGCTCCGGGTGCTGGAGAGAGGCTCCTCCAGCACGCTCCGGCAGTGGATACGCAACACCACCTCCATGGATTTATTACTCTCCTTCTTGACCCCTGCTTCCAGGCTCCGGGTTGTCCGCCTGGCCACCACGTAGATCCTGAAGTACATTACCAGGATGACCATGAGGGGCAGGTAGAAGGAGAAGAGAGAGGAGAACAGGGCATAGCCTGGCTCCTCCGTGATGCTACAGATGCTTTCATCCGGTGGTGGCGGCTCCTTCCATCCCAGAAGTGGCCCAATGGAGATCACCATGGAGGAGAGCCAGACCACCACGAGGATGACCACCGCCTTCCTCTCAGTCATGATCGTGGGGTACTTGAGGGAGTATTTGACGCCGATGTACCTGTCCACGGAGATGATGCACAGGCTCATGATGGAGGCTGAGCAGCACAGCACATCCACCGCTGCCCAGATGTTGCAGAAGATGCGCCCAAAAACCCAGAAGCCCAGCACCTCCAAGGTGGCCGAGAAGGGCAGCACGGTGGTGCTGAGCAGCAAGTCGGCGATGGCCAGGTTGACGATGAAGTAGTTGGTGACCGTCTGCAGGTGCCGGTTACAAGCCACCGAGAGGATGACGAGGATGTTCCCCACGATGGCCGAGAGGATGAAGATGGCCAGGAAGACCCCGACGCCCACCGCTTGCACGTCCAAGGTGAAAGTCAGCGTGGTGCCGTTGGCCTCGGGGATCTCCTCACCCTGCAGCCCCCAGGACCAGTTGGCACCGCTCCGGCCGCCCTGTCCCGTCCGGTTCCCACTCAAGCTGCCATTGCTCAGCTCGGGGAAAGTCATTGTAGAAAAGGTCCGGGCTCCATGTAGAGCGAGGAGAAAGCGACGGAGAGCGAGGAGAAAGCGACGCCGAGGATCAGTCCCCTCGGCATGATCCCCGCGACCCCCTCCAACCGGCTCAGCGCCTCGGTCCCCGCTCCCCGGGGCCAGACCCGCTCCCTCCGGCCGGGATGCTGGGATGCAGGGAGAGCGGGATGCTCTGCTCCTCGCCGCCCCCGAGCCCCGAGCCGGCTCCGAGCTGTCCCCAGCGCTGTCCCCCTACCTGCCAAGGGCTGCGGGAGCCGCTCAGCCCCTCAGCCGGCCCGCCCGGGGGCGCGGAAGGCTCGGAGCCCCCCGGCTGCCCTCGCATGCTCCGGGGGATGCGCTGGGCAGCGCCCGGCGGCTCCGCTCGGGAGAGCTCCGGGAGGGGGGCGGGAAGGGAGCCCCGCACGTCAGGTGCTGCTGGAAGGGGGGGAGGAGAGCCAGGAGGAGGAGGAGGAGGAGGAGGAGGCGGCAGCGGTGCTGCTCTGCGGGACGGGGCGAAGCCGGCAGCAGCGCCTGGGGGGAAGGAGAGGGGATGGGGAGGGGAGGCGGGTCCCCGCTCCAGGCACAGCTGCGGGGGTCCAGGGACCAGCGGAGGGGTTAGGCAGGCTCTTGGGGGGCAGGAACGTACTCCCGGGGGAGCCCAGGCGCAACTTGGGGGGTCCAAGGACCGACAGAAGGGGTAGGGGAGAAACCCGCTCGGGGAGGGAGGGCAGACAGAGCTGGGGGGGCGGGAGGGGGTAGGCACCTAATTGGAGGGATGTTATGCACTCTGAGAGGAGGGCAGGCATAAATGGGGGTCCTAGAAGCAGCAGAAGGGGTAGGCACGTTCTCGGAGGGCAGGCACGTACTCCGGGGGGAAGGCAGGCACAACTAGGGGTTCCAGGAAGCAAAGGAGGGGGTAAACTCGCACTTGGGGGGGCAGAAACCCACTCGGGGAGGGAGGGCATCCACAACCGGGGGGTCCAAGGAGCAGCGGAGGGGGTAGGCAGGCTCTTGGGGGCAGGCACCCTCTCTTGTGGGTCTGGCAGCCCCTTGAGGGGAGCAGACATCCCCAGAAACGGAGAGGCAGCCACTCGTGGAGGTGGGGGGCGCGCAGCACCGGGATGCAGGCAGCCCGGGGGGAAGGGGACGGTACCCCGGGGCTGCAGCCGCCCCGGCGCCGCGCCGCCCGGTGCCGCCAGGGGGCAGCAGAGCGCGGGGATTGCCGGTGGGTCCCCCCCCCAATCCCGGGGTCCTGGGCTGCGCCCCTCCATGCAGACCATGGACCCCAGCCCCGCCGCTACGAGGCTCCCCGAGCCACAGCATCCCCCCAGGAGGGATGTCTTGCGAGGCTGGCAGGTCACCCAGTCCCAGCATCCCCCCAAGAGGGTTGTCATGCAAGGCTGGCAGGTCCTTCCGTCCCAGCATCCCCCCAGGAGGGATGCCCTGTGAGGCTGGCAGGACCCTTATTCCCAGCATCCCCCCAGGAGGGATGCCCTGTGAGGCTGGCAGGACCCTTATTCCCAGCATCCCCCCAGGAGGGATGCCTTGAGGCTGGCGGGACCCCCAGTCACAGCATCCCACCAGGAGCGGTGCCTTGAATAGCTGCCAGGTCCCCCTGAGCCCCAGCATCCCACAGAAGGAGGGATACCTTTCAAGGCTGGCAGGCACTCCCCAGTCCCAGCACCCCAGCAGAAAGGATGCTCTACAGAATCACAGAATCACAGAATAACCAGTCCCACCAATCCCTAAATCATGCCCCTCACCTTAAACACCTCCAGGGACGGTGGCTCAACCACCTCCCTGGGCAGACTATTCCAATGCCTAACCACCCTCTCTGTGAAGAATTTTTTCCTTATCTCAAGCCTAAATCTCCCCTGGTGGAGCTTGAGGCCATTCCCTCTTGTCCTGTCCCCTGTCACTTGGGAGAAGAGGCCAGCTCCCTCCTCTCTACAACCTCCCTTCAGGTAGTCGTAGAGAGCAATGAGGTCTCCCCTCAGCCTCCTCTTCTCCAGGCTAAACAGCCCCAGCTCTCTCAGCCGCTCCTCATAAGGCCTGTTCTCCAGCCCCTTCCCCAGCTTTGTTGCTCTTCTCTGGACTCGCTCCAGAGCCTCAGCATCCTTCTTGTGGTGAGGGGCCCAGCACTGAACACAGGACTCGAGGTGCGGTCTCACCAGTGCCGAGTCCAGAGGGAGAATAACCTCCCTGGACCTGCTGGTCACGCTCTTTCTGATACAAGCCAAGATGCCATTGGCCTTTTTGGCCACCTGGGCCACTGCTGGCTCATGTTCAGTCGCTGTCAACCAACACCCCCAGGTCCTTCTCCTCCAGGCAGCTTTCCAGCCAGGTTTCTCCTAGTCTGTAGCTCTGCTCAGGGTTGTTGTGCCCCAAGTGCAGGACTCGGCATTTGGCCTTGTTAAACCTCATGCCGTTAGTCTCAGCCCAGCAGTCCAGCCTGTTCAGGTCCCTCTTACAAGGCTGGAAGATCTTCCCTTACCAGCCAAAGCATCCTACTAGAAAGGATGCCCTGTGAGGCTGGCAGACTCTCCAGCCACAGTATCCCAGCAGAAGGGATGCCCTGCAAGGCTGGCAGGTCCTCCCTAGCCCCAGCGTCCCACCAGGAGGGAGTCTCTGCAAGGCTGGCATGTCTCCTTTCTGTCCTCCCATACTGTCACCCCAGCCCAAGTATCCTCACTATTTGCTTCAGAAAGCAGAAGGGTCCATCAGTGTCTTGCATTCAGGGACAGCGTATGATCAGCAGCTCCGTGTCTGTGACTTAACCCTGCTGCATAACTTGGAAATAGCAGTTTGTGATGAAAACATGTAGGCATATATTTCTGACTAATTTAAACAGGATTTTTTTTCCCCACTGATAGAAGTAGATCCTGTTTTACATGAGTTTCCTCCCAGTAACTCTACTCTCCTGCCTCCATACATTGCGATGGGGATTGACCTCAGTGTTGAACAGGGGCTCGCCCTTGACTCCTTTCTACTGTACACCCGAAATATTTCCTTAGACTGTGTTTATCCATGATTTTTCAACTTTTCTTTCTTAAAAAATGACTTTAAAGGGCAGTCCAAGTGGACAGGGAGGTGATTTAACTGCTGCTCTGTCAGAGCATGCAAGATCTGTTGTTGGTTCATGGGATATGAGAGTGGACAAAAAAAAAAGAAAAAGTGTATATTTATTCCCTTATTTCCCTTGACAGCCATGGCAGGAAATGACACATTTATGATCATTCTTATTTATTCCATGCACTTTTCTTTTCTTTAAGATTTTACTCCCCTTCCTAGAACTGGGTTTTTGACCATGCTGGGAACAAGCATAGTAAAGCAACTGGAAAACACAAGCAAACAGCAACATATTCTGTACAAGAAGAATGTTCAAAAGGTTGGTTTTGCTTAAAAAACCCCACTCAACAAACCCTTTAAGTTGTTTTTAATGTGAATTAAAAACCCCAATATGCCCAAACACCCAGCATCTGAGGTCACATTCTTGTTTTCCTTATGTTTTGATGAAAACATATCAACCACCAAAATGAAGTATCGTTTCTTACTGGGATGCTAAACTCAGCATGGGATGATTTCAACCCATGGAATTTTGTAGCTGTATCTTTGCAGCTACACAGATTGTGGTCTAGATAAATATATCTCATCTAATCTGTCCAGTGACATACAGAGATAAAGAAAACATGTGCCTTTCTCCAAAGTTAAGGCTGGACCGAGCTTCTCACGCACAGTGGGATTTAAACCAGCTTTTTTGACCAGAAAAGAAAGGGTACTCCCAAATGACATGATAGGAAATGCCATTAGAGTGGAGATTGCATCCCCTGATCTTTCCTTCTCTCTTGACCTCTTCAAAAACTACTTACTCATGTTGTTGAGAGGCTGGAGTGGACCACAGGGTTCGAATGGGATGCAGGGATGGGATAGCTGAGATGATAGTGCACGTTTTGGTGGGGTTACAGCTGGAACTGCCACCTCGTGTGCTCCTAAGGACTGATAGATCTGTCCCAACCATGCATAAACCTCTGAGGTTGCACTGATGCCTTTCCCCTCCCTATGAGGGAAGGGAGACAGCACGCCCCTTACCATCACCACACCTCAGCTAGTGAATATTAACTTATTAAGATCCAGTTACATCAATGCTTTCCATCTGTCTCCTTGTTTCAGTCTAAACCAGGGCAATCATGGTTAATTTAAACTAATGAACAAGGTTATAGTAATGCACTTAAACCCAAATAACAGAGTTTAGGTAAGTCTGCATGGAGGAACTGAAGGGTTTGAAGTAAACGCATATGGAGATATGTGAGTGCCCAGGACATTGCCAATCTGTTGAGTTTGAGCTGGAAGGAGTTACAAGTCTTTCCCCTCTCGATGTGTTACATCTCTTCCCTCCCTCTTTTTTTACCTTTCTTTATCTGTTTGGGGCAGAGTTTATCCTAGGACTTGGATAGTGCCATATAGTGATGTGAATAGAGTTTTTCATAAAAATAAAGACAGATACACCTGATGAACAGGGTTTGTTACTCTATAATTACGTGTTATGCTTGAATCTTGAAAAGGAAAGGCAGGTTTTTTCAGTACAAAAGCCCACAGCTTAGAGGATTTTGATCAACATTAGCAATTACTCGTGGTTTATACAAGGTACACCAAGGAGAGTCAAGCCTTGAGTGCACCCTCGCTCTTCAAAACTGTGGTGAAGATGCCTACAGCATCTCTCATGTCCAGAACTGGGTGAGATGGACCCTGGTCATATTCAATGCAGGATAGTGCTGAAATGATAATATTAAAGTGATTGTAAAGATGGATTCTCCATGCCATGGGCAGGCAATTCAACAGTCCCCTGGAAGCTGGGATCAGTCTTTGCTGCATGCCACTCCCTCTGGAGGATGTTTAGCTCTGCTGGCTCCTGTGTCCAGCTGACCCCAGGTCTTCAAGCATATTAAAAAGTGATCTAGAAGTACTTTTAAGGGGTGATTAAAACCCGTAGTGCTGTCCCTTGAGGTGCCCAATGTGGAACTCTCCAAAAATTTGAGATGCGGACAGTAACTGGGAGAGGTAAAGGGCAAAATAGAGACTGAACATTGCCAGAGAACATTGTTTTGTGGGGAATTTTTCTTGTAGTTAAGAGAAGAGGGGTGGAGTGTGGTTAATTGTCCACCTTTGTCAGTGTTCTGATGATGTTATTTTGACATTGGTGTCGGGAATTCTTTTCGTTGATGTAAGTGAGGTTTGTGAAGACCGTCCAATGAATGTATATTTTAATGATACAGTTGTATCATTGCAAGTTTTTTTTTGAAGTCGAGGAAAAATCAGACTACGCTTTGAATGCTTATGTCTTAATTAATGAGGCAAAAAGGATAAGGAGGGAAAATAGCTTGTATTAGCCGAGTGATAAAGACAGGGAAAACAAAATCAGACAGTCCTCTCATAACATCTACCTGAAACTTCCCAGACGTGTGTTGTATCTTCCCTGTCCCCTTGCCTTCCTAGTCCCCTGAGCCACCCAGCTACTGTTGGATCTACACTGTTACTGCATTAACTACGTTTGTCAGTTTTCTACCTTATTTATGCTTTAGGTTTGGTTTGATTTTGAACTCTCTGCTACCCTACAGCAGTTCTGGTGGCCATCAGTAGTCTCCACACCACATTGGTGGGGTAGTGGTGATCTGGACTAAGCCCTTTTACTGAACATAGAGTTGTTTCTTCCAAATCCATCGTTCATCATAGCTTTTTTTTGCTGGCAGTGGACTCCAATTCCTCCCTATGCTGTTGATTAGAACATCTTCCCTGATCAAACCAAAACTTTGCTGCTATTTCATGGTTTGCTGCTGCTTATGTGGAAAGTAATTTCTTACCTTCCCTCTTATGGCTTTTAATTTCATTTTGGGGCAACTGAATATAAAAAAAAAGGAAATAAAGAGAAAAGTTTCAAAAAAAGAAGGAAAGGAAAAGGGTCACCAAGCACAATAACTCCTTATTTCTGACCTCACTCGGTAAAACGAAGGCACTTTTAAAGAGCCTGGCTGTCATTAACAGATTAACAGTGAAGACTTACAGGATTAGAAATTATTTTGGCTTTCTGGTGCACGAGCCGACAGAGCAAGTGGTGAAGCGAAGCAGAAGCTTAGAGAAGCTGCCCCAAAGTCTACAAATGAGAGGTGGCATGAAACGAAGTGTTAAACTGTCTTTCAGGCTATTGACAGTCAGTGCCTGTTGACATGCACGGGCTAGGGGCATTTCAGGAGGAGCAAACCTCTTCTCCAAATCTCAGACAGAACCTGATGTGGTGGACAGGAGGCAGGGAAAGAATCCAGAAATTTTGTGTGCAAGGAGAACAGCTCTGTGTGGCATGCTGATATCTGGGCAGCCGAGACAGGTGGGATGGGTAGATAGAACAAGCAGATAAGAGTATTTTATAGGGCTGGTTGGACATGTTTGTTATTTCAGTGGGAACGTTGATGTGTTCAAAATGAAGCATTCCTCAGGGATGTTCTTTTTTTGTCTTTTGCTCTGTTCAGAGCCATATAATGAAATACTTAAATACCAGACTGAACATTTTAGATCCGTACTTCAAAGAGCTATTTTTTGAGGGAGGGTGAGCAAAACATATGGCAAATTGCTTCAGAAATTACTAACAGTATTAACAATTAGCAGAACAACTGCTAATGATGTAAAAAGCAGACACCGATATATAGAATAAAATAAATGATAGCAAAAAGGATAAATCACAGCATAACAAAATATTTCAACAAAAAGCTACAAAAGGTCAAAATTGCAATGAGGGGTTTTTCCATTATCATAGAAAAATATTTTTGTTGGCAGTTTTGTGTTTTTTGTAATGTCACCTCCCCCAAGCATCGACACTTATTTGTTGTTACTGTATTTGTTTTCCCTACCAGTTAGAAATTCAGCCCACCAGCTGCCTCAAGCAACAAATGTGGGTAGGGCCCTGAACCAAAGCCCCTCTGATTTGTGAAGGTTTGGCACTCACAGCTGACTTTTTTGATTACAAATAAAAATCCTGAGAAGTATCTTTTGGAAAAGGAGGCCAAACTAGGACTTGGCCCACATAGAGAAATTGTCATAGAATCATAGAATCACCACGTTGGAAAAGACCCACCAGATCATCAAGTCCAACCATTCCTATCACACACTAACCCATGCCCCTCAGCACCTCGTCCACCCGAGCCTTAAACACCTCCAGGGAAGGTGATGCAACCACCTCCCTGTGCAGCCTGTTCCAGCGCCCAATGACCCTTTCCATGAAAATTTTTTTCCTAATGTCCAACCTAAACCTTCCCTTCTGGAGCTTGTGGCCATTCCCTCTTGTCCTGTCCCCTGTCACTTGGGAGAAGAGCCCAGCTCCCTCCTCTCCACAAATTCCTCTCAGGTAGTTGTAGAGAGCAATGAGGTCTCCCCTCAGCCTCCTCTTCTCCAGGCTAAACACCCCCAGCTCTCTCAGCCGCTCCTCATAAGGCCTGTTCTCCAGCCCCTTCCCCAGCTTTGTTGCTCTTCTCTGGACTCGCTCCAGAGCCTCAACATCCTTCTTGTGGTGAGGGGCCCAGAACTGAACACAGGATTCAAGGAGCAGTCATGTTGTCATGTTGTTGTTCCATCCCAGCAATCATAAAATGACCATAAAACCTGAGAAAGTCCCTGTCCCAACAGCTGCTGTTTAAAGGAACAGGAGATGTAAGGGCTGGGCAGAGAAATGGAGACAGCAGGAGCATTAGGAGGAGAGGGTTAGCAAAGAAGATCCTGGGTGTTTGGCTTCAGGGCTTCCCCATGGCAGCTAGGAGCAGGGGACACTTTAAGGACATGAGTGACTTTGGACTTGGAGACTAAATGGTTTCTGGCATGGTGCATGCATGTGAAGGCACCTCCAAGCTTTGTCCCGCTGCAGAACTGCAGGTGTCATCCTGGACACAAGGACGTGAGAGAATGTGGGCAAGGGGACAGCAGGGAGGGAGGAAGGGGAAAGCTGACAGTCTACAAGGAGAGAAGAACACAGGGTGGAGGGTGACACCGGACGGCCTTGAGGTTTCTCTCTTGTCAGAGCTGGGGCAAAAGGGCGAGTTGACCTACATTCGTTAGTCCAGGCCAGGAGAATGCTCTGGAAGCAAATCAATAATCTTGAATTCAGTAAAGCCCAACTGCCTAAAACCTTTTGGCAATCCAGTTTGGATGATGCACTAATACAAATACAAATACAAATATATACTATTTCTATAAATTCAAGTGACTTTGCGATTTCTCCCAGTATCTTGTTTGCTTTCTTAATTAAGCACAGGAACCTGCCAGCCTTCCACCCTCTAATTTAGCACAAGTAAACACAAACATAAATACATGGCATGAAAATGAGTGGCATAGGCTTAGACTAAAATTAAATGCTGCAGACTGAGTACTGTTCCTTAAATTTGCCTTCACTTAGAAATAACCAGAGGCATTTTGGCAACTACCTCTTGACAGGGAAAAAAAACTTGGGTTCAGTGTGTATGAGGTTTGGGTTTTTAATAAACCAACTAACATATTAGAGGATGAGGAATAAATGCTAGGCTCATTTATTTCTGTGGCACTGAGCAAGTTCACTCCCTAAATGGATTCCTCACCTCATGTCCACCTTGAGGTAGGAGTCAATAAAATAGGTGCTTGAAGCTGGCTACCTGGTGGGCAAAGACACATGGCACAGGTACAGCCACAGCCCGAGGGTGGCTTGCTGTGAAAACCTCAGCTAGAAGAAAATCTCTCTTTCATTAATAACTTCAGTCACCAGCTTTGGTTGTCTCCCATTTGCTGATGGTGTTTCTTCTGTTTCCTTTTCAGTTGCCGTGCGTATTACAGAGACCTAATTTTGAACAGTGGAAATTGAGCTTGTACTTAGATTAAGCTGAAAGAGGGAAGATTTAGATTAGATATCGGGAAGAAGTTTTGTACTGTGAGGGTGGTGAGGCCCTGCCCCAGGTTGCCCAGAGAAAGTGTGGATGCCTCATCTCTGGAGGTGTCCAAGGCCAAGTTGGATGGAGCTTTGAGCAACCTGATCCAGTGGGAGGTGTCCTTGCCCATGACAGGGGGTTGGAACTGTATGGGCTTTGAGGCCCCTTCTAACCCAAACCATTCTGTGATTCTATGATAAAAGCACACGAGTACCTTGTCTCTGTGAAATGTTTGCAAAGCAACGGGAGCGTGGGGGCAAAAAAACCCGAATGCATCATTCTTTTTCTTGCTTTTAATGCCAACAGTCACTGGCAATGTCTAATGAAGGCTTGTTCATTTAGTCTCTCTCAGTACAAACACGAGCATTTACCACCCCTCCAGGAACCAATTCTGACACCTTTTCCCCCACGGAAACAATGATGCCGTCCTGCTTTATGTCTTCTGAGAAAATTGGCCCAATATACCAAGATGCTCTTCTCCTTCATCCAGCCCAAATGAAATCCCTCTTGGCAGAGGTTTATCTTTCCAGTTCTGATGACATGCAATATCAGCCAGCCCAGGCCTTCCCTACTTACTCGTAACTGTGTTCCAAACGTGGCTGTTACAGGAATTTCTGTGTTACAGAGGAGTGTGCAAAGGCTGGACTGAGCTCAGCTACCTCTGTGCTTCAGGAGCTTAAAGATCTGTTTGAGTCTATATGATGGGTAATTAGGGTCTGAGTGAGCTAAATCTCTTTTGTATGCCTCTCTTTTTCCTTCTGTCAAAATCTAATCAATCCATCACAAAATGGAAGCCTGTGGCAGTACTGAGAGCAGGAGGAGGAGATCTCCTTATTCGTGTTTCAACTTGTTATGGATCAGCTCAGCCTTCCCTGAACTCCCCATGAAAGGTAAGAAATGCATTTCTGGATCTTTTTGCTTGATCCCTCATATGGTTCAGCTCTGCTCCTGCCAACCCCGACACTGAACCAACAAAAAGTGTCCTAATGAGTGATGTTAATCCAATAATTTCCTACTCTGGGAATATGACTTCCAGTAAAGAGATTGCACATATATAAATATACAAAGTTATCAAAAGAGAAGGAATATTGTATCTCTAGCTGCTCATTCAAATATTGCAACCTGATGAGACCTACAGAGTTAAAAGTGGCAATGAATTTAGCAACACGCGTAGGAATGGGAATGTAAGAGCATTAGCCAGATGTTTGCTTTTAGCATGACGCTTACAGGATAGGCTTGTTCTCTTCCCCCCTGGCTCTAATGTGATTGCATTCTGATTTAGAGGCCAGAAGGGAGCATCAGCTTCATCTGGGCTAGTAAAAAGGAGAAAACATTGCTGAGCTCTCTAGTTCAGAGTTGAACTAAGTCAGAGTAGCCTCATTAAGATAGTTTTTGCTAAAGCAGTGACCTTACTGCAATGGTTAGGCTATTTGGATAGCAGCAGTGGTTTCTTATTAGTTGTTCCCAAGTGATTCTGTGATGCTTTGTCACTGCAGTCAGTGAACTTGGCGTTTCAGAGCAGGACTTTCTGTTAGCAAGCAGAGCCAGGGAAGAGAGCGGGCAGCAATGGATAAACACACGCCTGGAACACCAGAGCTTGAAATAGCAGCTGCTTTGGGAGCCAATGACCATATGCAGATTTATTTACCAGGTGAATGTCCATCCAAGGATGTAACTCATTACCCTTGCTAGGCTTAAATGAGATGCCTTGAATCAGACTTCCCTGGTGTCCGTTGTAAAGATGCCTCTTTAGATGTGAAACGGTGTGGAGCTGCAGTTCCCAAGTTTCTTCACTGGTGGCTTTGTGTCTTAGTATGAACCCTGTTTCCACAAATGAAATTCCAGTGGGGTATGGAAAAACTTCCGTGTAGTTCCATGTAGCCTCAAGCTTCGCCAGGGGAGGTTCAGACTGGACATTAGGAAAAAAATGTTCATGGAAAGGGTCATTTGGCACTGGAATAGGCTGCCCAGAGAGGTGGTTGAGTCACCTTCCCTGGAGGCGTTTAAGAGGGGTGGATGAGGCGCTGAGGAGCATGGTTTAGTGATTGGTAGGAATGGTTGGACTTGATGATCCGGTGATGTTCAGCAGCCGTGCTAGTGGCTGTGACATCTGGCTGCTGCAGAGAAGAGGAGGTAATCATCTTATCTCCTCTTCCTCTGTGCTGCTCTAAGGTGCTTTAGGTTCACTGTTAGGTGAAATTTTTACCAGTGTATTTCTGATGTTGAAACTTTTCAAGAAACCATCTGGTAACCATAGCATAGAGCCTATTTTCCAATTTCCCAGGAAGGAGGGTGGGAGATCCAAGGCCCAAACATGGGATCAGATCTCTGTTCTCAGTGGTGAAAATTATTTACTGAAACTTATTTACTGAGTGCATCTCTCAAATTGCACATCCCAGTGAGAAGGAAGAGGTTAGAGATAAATTTCAAAAATATTTTACATATTATCCCACAGTTAAAGGCAAAGAAACAAAGGTATTGAAGTGCATCCTTCAGGGAAAGGAGCCAAATGTTCTCTCTCCATTCCTATTTTTCCTGGATCAACATGGTCCCTAGTGGGCTGGGCTCAGTTATGCCATGAGGCTGCAGGTTGAAAAAGCTGAGGGAGCTGAACTTCAGTCTGAGGATATCCTGGCACTGCTCAAAGTGCAGACAGCCACTGTTTTTCAGAAACTTTACTTGGGACTATCCTATGTGCCTCCCCACATAGAGGAGGGAGCTGGGCTCTTCTCCCAAGTGACAGAGGACAGGACGAGAGGGAATGGCCTCAAGCTCCGCCAGGGGAGGTTCAGGCTGGACATTAGGAAAAAATTTTCATAGAAAGTGTCATTGGGCAGTGGCAGAGGCTGCCCAGGGAGGGGGGTGAGTCCCCTTCCCTGGAGGTGTTTAAGGGACAGATGGATGAGGCGCTGAGGGACATGGGTTAGTGACTGATGGGAATGGTTGGACTCAATGATCCGGTGGGTCTTTTCCAACCTAGTGATTCTATGATTCTATGATTCTATGATTCTATGATTCCCTTCCAACCCGAACCATTCTATGATTCTATAGGTCAGAGAGTCCTTTCTGTGGGGTCACTGGCAGAGAGCGGTTGTCACACAGTGTGCCAAAAACATGCTAGGTGTCAAAATAAATATCTCAGGGCGCTTGATAGGGTCATGCTTTCTTCTGATGTTAAATCCACAGGGCCTGTAGAACCTCTCAAGAGACATCTAGGTCTGACATGCAAGTCAGGGGCAAACTCCCAGAAGGTACTATCCGAATCAATCTTTCTGATCTTGGCTATTTGGGATCTTGAAACCTAATGAGTCAATCAGACAGAAAACATGACTCCCAAAGACTCATGGAAATTACTTCAGAGAAGACAATGAATAATCATCTTGCATCAGCTAGCTTAAAAAGCTAAATCAGGTCAAGGAAGATCAGTCATTATTAAAACTATCATCATTATTTTTAGTAGGAACTAGAATATAAATATGTAAAGAGGAAATGAAGAAAAATACACTTCTAGAAAAGCGTGTGTTATGAGCAGCTTGACAGTGGGAGAAAATGGTATGGGTTAAAGACAGCAATCTGGAAAGGGAGGCAGAAAGAAAGGCTACATTTATAAACAATAGGAACTCAATGCAGACTTTTTCCAGCTCTGTTCCAGGAAGGAAGCAGAATTTACTGTTTGCTCTGCAGCATTTGAATAAAGAAACATCCATAACATCCCAAAAGATGTCTTTAGTGTAGAAGCTACCTTGCAACACTGTTAGATAGGGGAAGCCTAGAACAATTTTGAAGTCTGCAGCTGCTTCCAGCTTCTGGTTTGGAGCAGAGGCAGATTGTAGGTCATGATGTAGGAGCAAAAAGGAAAGTGCAGTAATCTAATACAGATGTTTCAGTAGTGAGAGAATCCTTGGGTTTGACAGTGGTTCTCTAGCATTCAGGAAATTACAGTGGTTAGATGCTTTCTACTGTTCTGCTTTCCTTCCAGGATGAGGGAATATAAAACATGATAAACGAATGCAGAAGTTACTGAAAGCTAAGAGGCGGTCACAGAGTTTGTTCCACCCCCCCCCCCCCATGTTTAAAGCCTTATTTGCTGGAGAAAGTGTGAGAAAAATGTGTTTCTTATGTTGTATTTGTTTATGAATATAACAGTCTGTTGCTAGAGATTTGGGTCCTTACCATCCAAGGATGCCGCCTAAATGCAAATAAATCCCTACAGTGGGACAAGGATCTGTTAGATCAAGTCCAGAGGTGGAAATAAAGATAATCCAAGGGCTGGAGCACCTTCCATATGAGGACTGGTTGAGACACTTGGGCTTGTTTAGCTTGGAGAAGAGAAAGCTCCAGGGAGACCTTATAGCAGCCTTCCCATATTGAAAGGAGCTACAGGAAAGCTGGGGAGGGGCTCTTTATCAAGGAGTGCAGGGCTAGGATGAGGGGGAACAGTTTTAAGCTGAAAGAGGGGAGATTGGCATGAGATCTTAGGAAGAAATGTTTTGCTGTGAGAGTGGTGAGGCCCTGGTCCAGGTTGCCCAGAGAAGTCATGGATGCCCCATCCCTGGAGGTCTTTAAGGGCAGGTTGGATGGGGCTTTGAGCAATCTGATCCTGTGGAAGCTGTCCTTGCCCTTGGCAGGAGAGTTGGAACTGGATGATCTTTAAAGTCCCTTCCAATGCAAACCATTCTATGATCTTCAGCACAAATACGTATGAAAATCCCTTTGTATAACAACACACCTCTGATCAGTTCTTAATTTATGAAATATCTGGGTGCAGTACTGTACTAGTGAGAAATTCTGAATTTTCCTTGCACAATGGCTACACCTTGACAGCAATGACTGTGGTAAAACTGCCAGATTGTGATTATCTGAGGATGGATATCTTTTTGGCTGCAGATTAGCTGTTAAAGCAAAATGGCAAGAAATCAACTAAAGAAGGGGAAAAAGGCTGTTATGGCTATTAAACACAGATATATCACCTCTCTCTGTCTCTGGTTGGAGGATGAGTAATACATCTATATGGTCTAGACAGTACATAGGTCTATTATTCCCTACCTGCTCTGCTGTTATGCTTTTTTCTAGGCAGCTTCTGACTTCCAGAGAGAAGACTCTAAACCTTTTTCTTGTCCCAGCAAGACCACTCTTCGTGTCTATACTGGCGAAAAAGGAGTAAGGAAACTGTATAAGAAGATATGCTAACCTCTTCCCTCAAGGATTTCCCATGAAAACAGAACCAAGAAATAATTGGAGAGAAGCCAGAGACACAAGAGCTTGCCACAGGCCAGGCAGCAGGACGCTGGTAACACTTTGAACAGACTTCTGGTCTCCTGAGTTTCCCACAGACTTCATCTTCTTTTTATTGTATTGATGCAAACAAACTCAAAACATATGAAACTGAGAAGGAAGGGAGCTGATGGCGTGATTCAGTAAAAAAAACGCCTTTGTGTTCATAGTCCATGTAATTGCATTTTGATTATTTCTGTGGGCATTGTCTAATTCTTTAACAGTAACTAGCTGGATTCAGATTAAGAAAACCTGTTTGGCTTCATGGAGGCAAAACTAATTTTTTGGGTTTTTTTCAGCACTCTGGTGGAGCTGAAGCTGGAGAATAGTGTGATGCATTCAGCTGAAGAAATGCATTCAGGTGTCAGATGCAGGAATTCTCTCTTTTCACACTAGATACCTAAAAATGCAGTGAGCTTTTGGGATTATGATGGACACTTCCACAAATACCCAGGATTTCTATAAGACAACATAAAGCTGAACAGAGTAAAACAAAAGATGTCTCAAAAAGTAGCTGTGGAAAAGAAAACACAATATTATGACACTGCATAAATCCTTAATATCTGGATTTTCCCACATTCTGAATACAATGCATAAGTTTGGCACCCTTATCTCAAAGGAGATATAGGAGGACCACAGAGGAGGGCAACAAATCCATGCAGCTGTTAGCACCAGTTTTTTTCTATGATGTATAATTACGTGAGTTAGGATTCCTCAGTCTGGGGAAGAGATACTTAATGGTGAGGTTAAAAAATTATAAAATCTGGGGGAAAGGAAGTGGTGGTGAAGAACAAACTTTCTGGTCTCTCCCAAAGTAAGAACTAGGGGCCATTATAGGAAACTGGTACATTTCAGATTAAAAAAGATTAAAAAAGACAAGAGGAGGTGGCCATGTATGAAACAGGCTTCCTTGCCAAAGGATGTTGTTGCATAGGAAGTTTATATGAATCGTGGGAGAGTTTGCACAAGTATTTGAAAAAAATAGATTAGTAAATGAGAAAATTGCATCAGATTCAGGAAATCTTCTGAGCCAAAAGCAATGGTGAACAGTGGGAATGCACAAGGAAACTGTTGTGTTTTCATGCTGTATTCTGACTCTCCCTGACTCTGTACAAGACTGACAATTTTAAAGGCAGTTCCAGGAACATAAGAAACCAAAGACAAACCTTTGCTGCCTCTCTATCACATTGGAGAACCACATTTTTACCTGCAGCAGTGCCCTGGTGTGCTTCACTAACCTGTGCTGCCCTACCCATCCCCTGATCTACCCCAAAGAGTCTAGGGCAAGAGTGATGGGCTCACTGCTCCAAGGCTGTGGGTGGCAGTACAGGCAAGAAGGGAGATAGATCATGCTGGTACTGCTCATGATAGCTCAAGGGCTCATCCAGCCTGGCCTTAAAACCCTCCAGGGATAGGGCAGCCACAGTCTCCCTTGTTAACCTGTTCCAGTGTCTCACCATTCTTCTCTGGTGAAGAAATTCTTCCTAATGTCTAGTCTAAATGTGCTTCTTTCCAGTTTATACCTGTTCCCTCCTTGTCCTTTCACCACAAGCCTTTGTGAATAGTTCCTCTTCAGCTTTCTTGTAGGCTCTTTTCAGGTACTGGAAGGTCACTATAAGATCACCTCACAGCCTTCTCTTCTCCAGGCTGAACAACCCCAACTCTCTCAGCCTGTCCTCATATGGGAGATGCCCCAGCCCTTGGATCATCCTTGTAGCCCTCCTATGGACACTTTCCAACAGCTCCATCTCCTTCTTATGCTGAGGATTCCAGAACTGGACGCAGGACTCCTGATGAGGTCTCACAAGAGAAGAATAGAGAGGCAGAATCACTTCCCTCAACCTGCTGTCCACACTACTTTTGATGCAGCCCAGGACACAGTTGGCCTTCTGGGATGCGAGCACATACTGCCGGCTCATGTCGAGCTTCTCATTGACCAGCACCCCCAAAACCTTCTCTGCAGGGCAGCTCTCAATGATGCCACCCTCCATGATATACTGAAATTGGGGATTGTCCTGACCCAGGTGCAGGACCTCGCACTTGGCCCTGTTGAACCTCGTGAGGTTCACTTTGCAGGGAAGTGGTCTTCAAGATCTGTTGCAAGGTTGAGACAAAGGGTATAAAGCTTTTATCTGAAATCTGCCTCAGTCAACTTCCTTTTTCTGACTGTAAGTGTTGTATTTTCCTATAACGATTGGTTCAGGATCACCAGACTGGTTAATGAACTGGAACATTTTCATAAGAGATGAACCCAAAATGGAATCCAGCCAAGAAACATAAGTGGTTCAACTACCTGATTAGGAGATGAGCTTAAGCCAATTTTCAAGGAAAAACAAGGTCTGTGGGATTTAAAGTCAATTCTTATTGCGGTCATCATCACAGGACACGAAACGTAAGAGATGAATCTCCATGTGGTTGGCAAAGATTAGAAAATGTGTTGTTTCCTTCTCATATGATATACTTAATTCCTAAGTATCTGCTGGACAGCTTGAGTGAATTCTTCGCAGTGTTGACTTTCCCAAAGCAATGCTATGTCCTTCAAAACAATGTACTCAAAGCAACATGTTCTTATTAAGAAAAACTGCACAGCTGAGATATTTTCTTAATTGGAGCTTCTCTCCAGAAACTAGGTCAGCTCCACTGCAGCAAATCACAGTGATGGTCATTTAATTGAGATGCGTAGCCAAATCAGGGCATGCCGGGCAAGGCTCGTGCGGGGCGTGATACATATTTAGGTTTCTGGGACATTTATCGAAATAATGTTGAACAAGCTGACCAGCCCAATACTCACTGTTTTATTTTGTGTGTTTGCATCGTACGCTTGCCTCTAACTCTTGGCAACCACAGGCACAAATCATCATAGATATCCCTTTCAAGCGACTTTTTTCAGTTGAGTGCATTCCAATCAAGAAAAGATGAACGTGGCTGACCTAGGAAATTCCCAAAGTTGCAAGATTTTAACAAAATTCACTGGCAGTAACCATTTGCCTAACAGAATGTAAACTGGAAGCTTCAAAAGGAGGTTTACATTTATGGTTAGCTACACCATACAAAAGGCACCTAGCAGCTGGGTTCTGAGATGAAGAAAGGTTTGGGCTGAAATATGTAGAAGAACAACAAAATACATCAAAGGAAATTTCCAGCTTATGCTTTAACTCTTTTGATGCAATGAACTTCCCTGTAATTAGATAAAGCTCCTGTTGCTGGTAGCAAAAATCTGTCAGTTGAGCTAAGCACCATCATCTTTCTTTTCCTTGATTCTGACTTTTTAAACATCAGTACATAGCAACATGTCTAATACAAATACTTTATTTAGCAAATAAGTAAAAACCAAAAAAACAAGGAAAGACTCCATGCACACAGTGGAAAGGGAAAGACAAGAACAGCAATGACCATGTAAATAATCTGGTTTAAGTCACTCAGTTTAGTGTATTACCCAGAAGTGCTTAGACACAATGGTGATGCACCTAATATAGGTGAGCATGCAGAACAGAAAAGAAAACCAGAGATAACTCATGTAATCATAAACGTTCACCTTTTAAACCTACCAAAATAGCAGGACCCATCCAATTTTCCTTTTATTGTTCCTCTGTCAGTTGAACACAGAGCCCTAAATTAAAATAAGCTATGTGTGAGAAAGCATCTAATTGAAGCATTAGGAATTTCCTAGAGGATATTAAAATACCCTAGAATCAGCTTCTAGAGGAAATACAATGCAAAGAAATTCAAGCACTAATTAAAAAGACAAATAAACCACAAGGAATATAAACAATCCAGCCAATAAACTCAGAAAAAGCTCTGCTCCTTGGACCTTGGCCACAGTCTATGTAAAATTGTTCACCCAAGAACCACAACCAGTCTTCACGTCTGGAGTTGGAACTGTCTTTGGGTTTCCTATAAAGCTAGGATAAGGATGAATCCAACAGACACTCCAGCAATGACTTAGTGCTGTGGAAATCAGTCTTTCCTGCTGTGTGTACCAGCTGTCTTTATTTGATGTTTGATTTGATTTTAGTGTTTACGAGAGATACCAGAACTAATACACTTGTAGAAAGGTCTCTTGTGTAGCAACAATTCACTCCTTTGTGAAACACTGATTATATCTTTGTCACGTGCCACAACCATCTTCCAGCTCTCAGTGTGAAAGATGCACTTTACAACTTCGAATCCATTTATGGAAAATTAACAGAATTAGTCACAGCAATGCCCGTTGGTAGCAGCTGAAGGATGTGAGAAAGGAGATCATTGACCCAGACATGCCTACAATGAAGAGTATAGCAGGGTATATAAAGATCCCAGAAAACTCTGGATGTTAATAAGAGTAAATTTTTTATGAACAACAGCAACAGCAAAAAAAACCAAAACCCAAAACAAAACCAAGGAGAAAAGAAGTTCTGACTTTTAATAGAATAGATAGAAATAGACTGAGAATATGAAGAGAACAGCTTGGATGAGACTGAAACAGTATGGGTGCATCTTGTGAAAAGAAGGCATGATATTGATAATTGTCTTCAGAAAAAATGCATTTCTTCAAATGGAATTAGTTATGACCCAGGAGGGAACTATTCTAAAGGGAAAAGTTGTGGAGAACTGGCAATGCCTTAAGTAATTTCTGCTAAAGGAAGGTATAAAGGCTACCTCAGCAAGAAATTTGTAAGAAACATAATTGCCCAAACACACTTTTAGAGATAGGCAGAAAACATTCAGGACTCAGAGATTACATCAAAACGCTATGGACAAGTTTATTAGACAAACACAAATATATAGCGACAAAAATCAGATAGATAAGATCAACCAAAATATGTCTGATGGTTATAAAAAGAACGAGATGAATATCCATGACATAATTGTTCCTCATCTGAAAGGGGAGGAAGGTGTCAGCCAAAGACATAAAAAATAACACTGTCTCAAAAGTGATTAGGTATTTGGCAGAACTAACATTACTGAAAAGAAAGGAGAAGTTAGGCTCTAATGGGAGAAAAAAGATATAACAGGTAGGTGTTTCAAGTAATTTGGACTTGATAACGTTCACATATGTGTATTCTAAAACATAGCTTGAAAAAAGCATAGAAACATGGTGATGACCTTTGAGAATATGGGATGGGGACTGATGTGGGGAAATACTAACACAGTGCCAGTCTCTGGAAAGAAGGATGGGATGATAAGTGAGCATCATTTCAGAATAATGTTGAAATAAATACTCAGTCTGTAAGCATAAAGAAGACAACAGAAGGATGAATAACACCCAAAACAGTTTTTTTCCAAATAACAACCTCTGTTGAAAAGATTTAATTTCTTTTTTTTTCTTGTTTTTTTTTTTTACAAAGCAATAGGCTTTGAGAATGAGAAAGAAATCACCGTTATCAAATATTTTGACTTAAGGTCTGGACATTATTTAACCAGATAGTCTCCTAAGCAATTTTGGGAAACAATGACTACATAATGCTACCATTTATTGTACTGAAATTGCACTGGTAAATGGCAAAGCATTGATAACTATTCTCGGAGAAGTATCAGACCAGAATGATGTGTTAATAAACAAAAGCATAAGTCTGCTGGTAAGGGCAGGGACTAGTCAACATTTTTTATTAATGACTTTGAGATTCTGCAGACTGATGGCATTTTCAATCCATAGGAACAAGCAGAAGAACAAGACCGAAATCCCAAATTGTCTTGACAGATTGGAAAAATGGTTTGGGAGAAATAAAGTCTGATTCAATAAGGCCAAAAGTAAAATTCTATCCCTAAGAAGGAGCAATCAACTGTGTGATACAGGAGTGGATGAATGGCAGGAGCCAGCAGAGGAGAACTGGGGCCACGGCAGGCACACAGGGAACATTTGTTAGGCATTTATTCTCCTGTGGGAATGGAAACTGCCCTGCAGAGATGGGAACGCACCAGGTTGTAAGTAGGTGAAAAAAATCAATCAAGTTCAGAGCAACTTCTTTTCTCACTTAAACTATTCCAATATGTCATAATGCTTTTAAAGTGCATAGCATAAATATTGGTGCAAATCCAGTGGAAAATAATATATTTTTTCCTTCTTCTAAGTTTTTTTTCAGGATTTGAGGTATTATTATTAGTTCTTTTGATTTGGTTACTAACTAAAAGAAAACCCAAAAGAGACAATGGGAAGGCTGATGACTAAGATGGATTTTAGCACAGAAATCCTGGTAGCTTTGGTCTACAGATACTTTTTGGCCTATGATGAGCTCTGCTATTAATTTAGGAAGGAGATGGCATAGAACTGTTGATGGTTATGGGCTATCTTTAGCTCAGTAGTGTTGGCTGGTGTGCCGGTCTCCCAAATCTTGCAGAGTGCCACAATTCTATGAAAGGAGCCACAAATTGCTCAAGGTGAACAAGGATTTAAAAGTTAGCCACTATGCCACAATCATACAACTCCATTCCTTAGGTCCTAGTCACTCTGCTGGGAACGAAGAAGTCTGGCCAGTATGCTGATAAGGGTCATCATGGGAAATGTAGGTCAGCTGCAATTTCATAGAGCTGTATCATCAAATTTTAGGCTCAAAACAGGTTTCACTAGATCCGGTTGCTCAAGGCTATGCCCAGTTCACTCCAAGGACAGAGTATTGCTTTTATCATCTGTAACTCTGGTATTCCTACATTTCTTAGAGAGACTGAAAGTGTGACAATAAATCACAGAATCCTGGAATCATTAAGGCTGGAAAAGACCTCTGAGATCATCCAGTCCAACCATCAGCCCAACACCATTGTACCCACTAAACCGTGGCACAAAGTGCCACATCTGTAAGCTTTTTGAACCCCTTCAGGGATGGTGACTCCATCACTTCCATAGGCAGCCTGCTCCAAGATTTTACCACTCTTTCGGTAAAGAAATTTTTCCTCATATCCAATCTAAACCTCCCCAGCACAACTTGAGTCTATTTCCTGTTGCTTGTCACTTGGGAGAAGAGACCGACACTCACCTCACTACAACCTCCTCTCAGGTAGTTTTTGAGAGTGATGAGGTCTCCTTTCAGCCTCCTCTTCTCCAGACTAAACAACCCCAGTTTCAATCCTGTAGTAATTTAGAAAGCCAAAATTCAAATGATACAGGCTATGCTGAAAAAGAATTAATTGCAAGTTTAAAATAATTTAAGCAAAGATGGAAATGGGATGGGAGGAACGGGAGAAAAGGGTTAATCCCTCTTTTGCGTGTATTGTGGTCAGTACAGACAGATAACAGGGTGCTAATCTCCCAAGTTCTTTAATATTTTGATTGGCATGAAAAATGTAAATAAGTCAGCTCTGGTTAGAGCTTGTTCCTACATGTACAGACAGCTCTGTGAAAATGTAGAAATAAGCAGGGATGAATCCTGCCAGCTCCTGCCCAGACACATTAAACTGCTGAGTTCAACACTGCTCCTTCAGTGAAGGAAAGTTTGCTAGACAGTGAGCCAGGCATGTCCCTCAAACAGATTAGTCTGTGATCCTTGGTCAACACTCTTTCAAGTGCATATCCAGTTCCCAGGCGCTTTGGAAACCTTACTTAGTCTTAATTCCATTTGTATTTACAAATGCTGTAGATTTCAGGTGCCACGTGGACTAATATCTGTTATTTTTTAGACTCTATGGTTAGAAATAACTGGTGTGCTTATGGGCCAGAAAGCATGATTTCCCATTTGGAAGAATTTAAAGTATTAATTATTTGGCAGAACAAATGTACTTGTAAAATTAAGCATCAGAACATATTTTGCCCTTTGATTCCCTCTAAAATTCTCAGATAAACCAACTTGCTCCAGATACACAAATCACATACATCAGCCATCTAGCAGGGAAAAAGGAATGCTGTGCATAAATAGATAAGAACTCTCTGGATTTTTAAAGAGAGGAAATAACCTGAGTTGACTGAAATATTTTTCAATCCAAAATCAATTTTAATATGTTTGAAATGCATTTTCTTTCTTAGTATCTTTTACATGTGTTTCTACGGTTATAGAAATCATTGTGTCTGTAATACATGGGAGCTGTTTAGACTGAGTTTGTCAAGAACAGCATGCATAGATCCACTTCTAATTTAGGATTCCAGAAAACATCACAATAATTTTGGAGAACTTGGATTTGGTAAGAATCATTCTTGCTCTCCACCACCATGCTGAAAATCCCAACAAAGCGTTTATGGAGAATTTATGTACAGACCTATAATATATTTATGCATGCACGCATTACAAAAATTTGCTTTGGAATTATTTACAATAAATTGCATCAAGTATTTTTTTTTTTTTTGTGAAATTGGGAAAGAGAGGCAGAAGAGCAACTGGAATTCACTGAGATCAGGAACTCCAGGTAGTGGAGGCTCCATACCTTGAAACATTCAAGGTCAGATTGGATGGGACTCTGGGCTTCTGCTCTGGTTAATGTTCCTGCTCTCACAAGGTGGTTGGACTGGATGACCTGCAGAAGTTACTTCCAACTCAAACCATTTTATGATTCGATTCTGTGCTTCTAAGTCTGGCATCCACATTGCATTTTGGAAATACTGAAGATTCCTAAGACAGAGAGCTGTTCAATTCTGGAACGTGTTACCCAGCTTAGAGTTGCTGCAGACAAATGTAACAGTGGAGGAAAGCTTCCAAACAATGGCAGTGATAAACCCAGGCATATTAGACCATTTGTTTTGTGAGATATCTCAAACCTGGCTACTGCTGCAGGAGACCATATGCTGCTTTTTTTTCTTTTACTTGCAAAGTAATTGTTTGCACTGGGTGCTTTTAATGTTGAACTTCCGAAATTATGACTTCATTTAGATGTAGATCAATGCATTGGTACCCAGAGGGTTTTCTCACAGCTCATACTAATCAGAATGGTTAATAAGGTGGTGATCGATGAATCAGGTGCTAATAGTGTTTGCACCGTGATTACAATTTGGTAATTATGGATTACATTTTCATAATCATCCAATGCAAGTCACACTGCCCTGACATTGACAGAACTTGCAATAGTGCCAGGAATAAACAGCTGATTGAGTTACTGCAGCAAAACACTCCTGTTTGCTAAAATGCCTTCCGGACATGGGTCATGTTGAAATGCTTTACAGCATTAAAGTCAGAGTAAAGAAGAAAGGGAAGCAAAATTTCCCTCATGGGTTTTATGCTTTGCCCCATAGCTGGCAACAAGGGACATTTTTATAGCTGGTTGTAGAAGGCATCATCTTTGCAGCTTGATGAAAACAAAATGGGGTCATCATGAAGAAAGTGAAGTCAAGGAAAAATAAAAGGTGACAGACTAGGTTACTATACCGGCAACAAGCCTTTTAGGCACAAGGAGTTAAAAAAAGCACTCTAAAAGCATCAAGAAATCTTAGGCCATAGTCTGCATCAAGAGTGTCAGGGAAAGACAGAGGTTAAGAAAAACAAACACGAGAGAACTTAGTTCTGTGGTTGCACTGGTGTAGCTAAAGGCATAGGAGGAGGGAGGAAATGCGACAAATTTCTTGCTTTACTGATGAAGAGAAATGTGGGGGCAGTCACAGAGACTCTCTCTTATCCCTGGTCTCCTACTTTTGCACAATTTAGGATGTTTTCTATTAAAAAAAAAAGTCAGAAATGTAGAAGGACCTATAGCAGAGCTTTTCTTTATAAAGAATCTACAAGATACACACAGAAAAATACAATTTGGGGCACTTCACAGTCTGGAAAGTTGAAAAGAGCTGCAACTTTGATTGTGCACCAAACAAAAGAGTGGAGAATAAAAAGTGATAACAAACTTCTTCCTTTAATGTAACCTGCCTTAAATAGTTGAGCCCCTTGTGAGTTATAAGTAAACTATTATCTTTGTAGGTACCATTCTTTGTAACTGAAAACTGAGCAAGATTGTAAGGAAGATGCAAGATTTGAGTCAAACATACAGCTACAGGAATGGGACCTGTGATGGTTGGGATGCAACGCCAGAGCTGTGGTTTATGAACACAACTGCCCGAAACAACAAGATTATACACAGCAGAAGTTTCTATGAACAACCAATTCATTGATTAGGTTCACAAATTCTTTGTTCATGAACTGGGATTGGTAACATCACAGTCAAAACTGAGGCACAGGTTGCTGCAAAGGCTTTCCTCAAAGTCAAATCTCTGGCTAGTTTTTATATGACCACTAAATTCTTTTGCCTCTACCCGACAAACGATAGGATAGGATAGGATAGGATAGGATAGGATAGGATAGGATAGGATAGGATAGGATAGGATAGGATAGGATAGGATAGGATAGGATAGGATAGGATAGGATAGGATAGGATAGGATAGGATAGGATAGGATAGGATAGGATAGGATAGGATAGGATAGGATAGGATACTCTGCACTGATGAAGCTTCACCTTGATTCCTGTGTTTGTTTCTGGGCTCCTCACTAGGACATTGATGTCCTGGAGTATGTCCAGAGAAGAGCAACACAACTGGTAAAAGGTCTGGAAAACAAGCCTTACGAGGTGCAACTGAGGGAACTGAGGTTGTTCCCTGAGCCTGGAAAAGAGCAGACTGAGGGGAGACTTTATCGCTCTCTACAACTACCTAAAAGGAGGTTGCAGAGAGGTGGGTGTTGGTCTCTTCTTCCAACTGATAGGTGATAGGAAACCTTGATGGCATCAAGCTGTGTCAAGGGAAGCTTAGATTGGACATTAGGAAAAAAATCATCACAGAAAGGGTTATCAAGCACTGGCAGTCTGCCCAGGAAGGTGGTTGAGTCCCCATGCCTGGAGGTGTTTAAAAGTTGGGTAGATGCTTGGGGACATGATTTAGTAGCAGCGAGGTACAGTTGGAGCTGATGATCTTTTTACAACTTAATGATTTTATGAATCGATAATTCTGTGATAGGATAGGATTATTACTGATAAATAATTAAATGCTAAAAATCAAATGCTAAGTTTTATTTAGCTTGTTGTTTGTTTTGTTTCTTGTTTTTGTTTGGTTTTTTTCCTCGAAAAATTTCACTGCAGAGGACATCTGGACCTACCAGAGGTGGAGAGGTTTCAGTCAGTGTCTGGCATCCCAAGAGCACTGCGGGCAACTTGCTGCTTGCCAGAGTGGGATTAAACCTCACCAAAATTATAGGACGTGGAGGGAGAACTGCCTTCCACAGCAGACAAGCAGTAGCAGGTAGATAGAAGTGTATAACTGAGGTTTTCTATGGCCGCCTTGTTTGCAACAAAGTTGTTCTGTCGTTCTGTTTTTACTCCATGGGCACGTGGTTTAATTTATCAAACTGTAGTAATGCCAATATTAATTACACATAATGAGTCAATCATGCAAAGTAAAATCTGACCACCAGGGAAATGTTAGAGGTGAGGTACTTACTTTTTATGTGCATATTAATCTGCTGACTCCAAATCTAGAGAACACTGTTAGACTGAAAAAGCGCCCATTATTAAAATTAGGCTGAAAGTTATAAGGCAGAAAAGACACTGATTATCTCATGTGGCAACAGTGATTTACAAATATTCATTATTAAAACCAGAGAGGTTTTGTTTGAAGACTTTAATTATTCTGTAAACAGTATCTAATTAAGTTGTATTAATTTTATGTTTGCTTGTTTTCTTGACCTATGTGAATGAATAGGAATGTGTTAGCATTTGCAATTGTATCCACTTGGGAGAGATGTCAGGGTGATAGAGTAATTGAGGTTACAGGGCTGGGAGGGGAAGATATTATATCAGTGTCTACTTAACAGAGTCTACTTAGATTAAGCAAGTGCCCATGAACTCCAGCCATGCGATATTTTTCAATGATGTTAAACTTGTCCAAAATCACAGCATTTCTCAGACTTCAATGTGACATCAAGCCTTTGATACAGTTTCTTAAGCCTTTGTTACAGTTTAAGCCTTTGATACAGTTTCTCCCAGCATTCTGCTTCGGAAACTGTCACCTCTGGCCTGGCCAGGCGCACACTCTCCTGGGTGGAAAACTGGCTGGATGGCCGGGCCCAGAGAGTGGTGGGAAATGGTGTTAAATCCAGCTGGAGGCCAGTGACAAGTGGGGTTCCCCAGGGCTCAGTGCTGGGTCCAGCCCTGTTCAATGTCTTTATCAACGACCTGGATGAAGGCATCGAGTGCTCCCTTAGCAAGTTTGCAGATGACACCAAGCTGGGTGGAAATGTGGATCTGCTGGAGGGTCGGGAGGCTCCAAAGGGACCTGAACAGGCTGGACTGCTGGGCTGAGACCAACGGCATGAGGTTTAACAAGGCCAAATGCCGGGTCCTGCCCTTGGGGCACAACAACCCTGAGCAGCTACAGACTAGGAGAAGTCTGGCTGGAAAGCTGCCTGGAGGAGAGGGACCTGGGGGTGTTGGTTGACAGCGACTGAACATGAGCCAGCAGTGGCCCAGGTGGCCAAGAAGGCCAATGACATCTTGGCTTGTATCAGAAAGAGCGTGACCAGCAGGTCCAGGGAGGTTCTTCTCCCTCCAGAGTACAGTACCCTGCTGTACTCGACACTGGTGAGACCACACCTCGAGTCCTGTGTTCAGTTCTGGGCCCCTCACCACAAGAAGGATGTTGAGGCTCTGGAGCGAGTCCAGAGAAGAGCAACAAAGCTGGTGAAGGGGCTGGAGAACAAATCTTATGAGGAGCGGCTGAGAGAGCTGGGGGTGTTCAGCCTGGAGAAGAGGAGGCTGAAGGGAGACCTTATTGCTCTTTCCAACTACCTGAAAGGAGGCTGTGCAGAGGAGGGTGCTGGCCTCTTCTCCCAAGTGACAGGGGACAGGACGAGAGGGAATGGCCTCAAGCTCCGCCAGGGGAGATTTAGGCTTGAGATTAGGAAAAAATTCTTCATGGAAAGGGTGGTTAGGCATTGGAACGGTCTGCCCAGGGAGGTGGTTGACTCGCCTTCCCTGGAGGTGTTTAAGGTGAGGGTGGATGAGGTACTTAGGGGCATGATTTAGGGATTGGTGGGAATGGTTGGACTCGACGATCCTGTGGGTCTATTCCAACCTGGTTATTCTGTGATTCTGTGATCAAGCCTGTGACACTACCAGTACTGAAAATAGGTTTATTGTGTTAATCAGTAATTAAGCTAAGGAAATCATATGTTTGCTGACTTTGAGATATGTGAAGTTCCCCCAAAGACAAATAAGATAAGGGTATAATCTGAAATATTTTAGGAATCTTGTGGCAGCATGTTTGGATTAGTATGAAGGGATAACCATATTTCTTTTTGGAGCATCCTTTCCTGAGGAGATTTGTGACAACCCGCATGCCTCTGCTCTCCAAGGAGAACGCTAAGTCTAATCCATTGCAAAGCTCTCTGTGCTTTTACTAATAGTCTAATAAACTGAGCCCTGCTTTGAAATGTGGAGTGTTGTTAATATTGAACCACGCATTTATGGCTATTAACATAAAATGAAATAGTGTCATTTCACAGTGGCTGATGGGTTGGAGAGTGGAGACTGTCACAATTTAGCGGAGAACAACATAGAACTTATAAAAGCACTTCAGTGTACAACCAATAACTACTAAATAGCCAAATAGATGGGAGAAATTTGCAGAAATAAGACACTTTGTATATAATAATGAGAGTCTCAGCACACAGGAGGTAAAGCTGAAGGTTGTTATGAAAAGTGTTAGGTTGCAGACTGCTTAGAGGACCCAATGTCAAGGCTGCGATGCCTTTGAAAAAGCATCATCTATTGATCAGATTGAGATAGAAAAACTGTAAGAAAAAGGGCACATGAGCAACACAGAGCCACTGCCAGGCAATGTAATAGTAATAGAATTATAATAGGGGTTTTGCTCAAAGGCTTTGCAAGACTATGACGTTTAAAAATACTTAAAGGGCTTGTGGTGAAAGCCAAATGCCAAGTTGTTGACTTGTAACTCCATCTCGACCAACTGTTCAAGCAGCTTTTTAAAGGCCACACAACAGGATGAGTTCTGTGAAAGGTGTAGCAACATGTTTGGAAAAATCTTGTCTAAAGCATGTGATGAAAACACAGGTAGGAGTTGCAGTAAGTCTCATGAGCTCTAACAGTGAAGAGAGAGCTAGTTGGAAAATGAGAGTCTTCTTAAGTCATTGCAGAGTGGATAGGGAGAGGCAGAGCTGTTGTTTGGCTTCCAGCTGGGAAGACACAGAAGAAACAGAAGTCTCATATTCTCCATACAACGGAACCTGTGGCAGAGAATATCATGACAAAGACTTGCTTTCCTCTCTTCACAAGTGTTTTTCTTGTTGCTAATAAGCCTGGAAACCATTTTAATTAGCAGTCATGAAATGAGCTTTGAGTATTTCATTTCCTGGTCTCTGAGGAACTCAAGAGTCAATATTGAAGCCTCCTGGATTTGGACAAGAAGGTAATTTTTTGGGTGGATTAATGAATGTATTGGGGAAAAGATCAGTTCACAAATTTAGTTCAATTTGTTCATAAACACATCTTTCTGAACACACTATTTATTGTCCCTCAAAGACTGTCTTTCTGCAGTTGACGTAGTTCGATAAACACATAATTGGTGGTGTCATGCAGGGAGTGTCAGCTACCTAATTACCTGGCTGCAAGTAACCTGAGTGTTTCTGGGAGCAGCATGGAACATGGAAAAGCCCTGAGATTTCCAATGCGCTTCAGGCCTGTGGCTAAAACTCAACTTGGCCTAGCAGAGGTAGAGACACACTGCCAGACTCTGAAAGATACAAGGAGACTTTGGTTCCCAGGGAAGCAAACCAACCATATCCTTGAGATATCTGAGACCATGAAACTGAATTATGGCTGGATCAGTGTAAATATTGCATGAGAGCAGCACCTTTATGTTCTACATGTTTGGAGGCTACGCAAAATGTCTCTGGCTCCAGCTCTGTCAACAAAAATGCTTTTGTCCTGACAAAAATATTCTAGGACACAGCCCTTTGCTATTTTAAAATGTTTACATATTCAATATCACAGAGCAGCCGAGCACCAGGATATGGCATTCACCCTGGAACCTGTTTTGGAGAGGTTCACCCATCTAGCACTTCCAGAGCAGTGATGTTTGGTACAACTGCCTGGGCTGCAAAACAACTCTGAACAGACCCCTGAAGGGTCAATGACTGGTTACATTAAACAGCCAGAAAAATGGCTGTGTGCCACAAAGCACCAAGCTCTAGTTAGTAGCTGTTATCCACTGGGAAATGAGACTAATTATTCAGATATGTTGATAATGATTACCCCCGAAATAGTTTTGATCAACCAGTCCTCTGAAAGCTTTGATATGTATCCAAAGCTCTTTGTCCCAACCTAGCAATCACAACTGTCCCTGTGGCAGCTTAACCTTTCACAACAAAATGGGGAAATAGCCAGGCAACCAAAATTCCCCTGATACGGTACCTGAATTAAGCATAGGCTCAGAAAGTTGTTACATTAAATTTTTTTTAAGCACACGCTGAACAGCCTTTTATCATGCATTTGGGTAAGATTCTGAAATGACAAAAAACAAAGGGACAAAATGTGCAGGAAACCAATTTGAAAGCTGGACTGCATCATTCCAGAGAGAGGAGGTACTGAGCTCGTGTAAGTCCATGCTGGAATGCGTGCCATTGGTGGATTCTATAGTTTCAGGATTCAGTGTTCACATACAGTGTCATGTTCAGCATTTCCTGGTAGGTGAGAACCTCCTTATGCAGCTGATTAATTCAGAGCCTTCTGGATGGATTTCTAAAGGAGAAAAATAAGGAGAAGCCACAAACAATTCAAGGAGCTTAATTGCCTCAGCTGTTACATATCTACTGGATTGCAGCAAAATGGCTGAATCAAAGATTCATAGAATCATAGAATGGTTTGGGTCCAAAGGAACCTTAAAGCCCATCCAGTTCCACCCCTGCCATGGGCAAGGATACCTCTCACCTGATTAGGTTACCTTTGGCCCTGTCCAACCTGGCCTTGAACACCTCCAGGGAGAGGGATCCAAAACTTCTCTGGGCAACCTGTGCCAGTGTCTCACCATCCTCACAGCAGAAAATTTTGTTCTGAGATCTCATCCCAATCTTCTCTCTTTCAGTTTAAAACCACTCCCCTGTGTCCTATCACTGCACTCCCTGCTCAAGAGCCTCTCCTCATCTTTCCAGTAGGTCTCCTTTAAGTATTGGAAGATTGCTATAAGGTCTCTGTGGAGCCTTCTCTTCTCTAGGCTGAACAAGCCCATTTTTCTCAGCCTGTCATTGCAGCACTTTTGTTCCGAAGTCTGCATTATAATACGCCCCTAGACCCAAGGTAGTTGAGAATGATGTGGAGCTTACTGGGTCTACAGGATGTGGTGGGATCTGAGACCCGTGGCAAGACTTTACAACCTCAGAGGTCCCTTCCTGTTCAGAATTCCTGTGAGAACATCCTGACCTCCCTCTCCCTCTTCTCCACCATTTCCTTCCCCATCGATCACAATGTGAATGGGCAAAAGTGCCTAAAAATGAGCCCAGCCTGAGAATACTGTCACCTGAACTTGCAGCAATGGGTTCCACTGAAGGTCTTGCTAGGTTGTGCTTCACCTTCTGCCTTTAGCACATCTCTCATTTAGTAGAAGAGTGGAGAGAGATTGCTCTTCACATATTTTTTGTTTGATCCTGCCCAAAATTCATGTGTTTTCTTTTCCAAAAGGCAGAACAATTATTGCCCCCAGTTACAACTAAATATTTCTGCTTGTTGGCAAAGTCACGCCCTGGGTGTTTAAACAGGAAAAGCAGAAGTTTAGGGAAGATCTGAGTAAGGAAAGAAATGGAAAAGCTAGAAATGGAATTTATGCATTGCTGAAAGATGTTACTGCCTTTGTTGCTCTTTCTTGCTGCCTCTGAGGAATATCCATCCACACAATGTTTTCAAGCAACTTGCCTTAGTAAGGATTTTTTTGCATGTTGATCTAATTTTATTTTAATCAGTGGATTTCAAAACATTTTTTAAAGCTAGTAAAGCAAAATTTCTGACCTTATTTAACTGTTGGTGAAGAGAATTGCCCCGGTTATGTATTTTATGCCACTGTCAGAGAGAAAATACAACTGAATCTCTTGTGCAGTGGACATCCCACTCTGCTTCACTCTCAGAGTAAGCAAAAAATATCCTTTAATCTCCCAGATTAAAGGATATTTTCTCCACAACCTCCCTTCAGGTAGTTATAGAGAGCAATGAGGTCTCCCCTCAGCCTCCTCTTCTCCAGGCTAAACACCCCCAGCTCTCTCAGCCGTTCCTCATCAGGCCTGTTCTCCAGCCCCTTCCCCAGCTTTGTTGCTCTTCTCTGGACTCGCTCCAGAGCCTCAACATCCCTCTTGTGGTGAGGGGCCCAGAACTGAACACAGGACTCGAGGTGCGGTCTCACCAGTGCCGAGTACAGAGGGAGAAGAACCTCCCTGGACCTGCTGGTCACACTGTTTCTGATACAAGCCAAGATGCCATTTGCCTTCTTGGCCACCTGGGCCACTGCTGGCTCATGGTCAGTCGCTGTCAACTAACACCCCCAGGTCCTTCTCCAGGCAGTTTTCTAGACAGACTTCTCCTAGTCTGTAGCTGCTCAGGGTTGTTGTGCCCCAAGTGCAGGACCCGGCATTTGGCCTTGTTAAACCTCCTGCCATTGGACTCTGCCCAATTCCTTTGCTTCATTATGGACAAGCATTCAGGTTAAAGCAGAACATGGTGAACAACCCATCCCTATATTAAACCCACTTTTGTTTGCTTTAAAACTCTGGTTATCACTTCTGTGCTTCCCATTTAATCTGCCTCCAACTCTCTAGCATTGTAATGCTTATAAATAGAGAGGGACAGCTCGAAAGAAACAACACTTTAAATGCTTCCAGTTATCTGTCAACAGCCTCTTAAAAATGCGATAGGATTTTTTCCCAGATGAGACATTGGGTTTACTGGTGATTTGCATTATTCTTCCTCTCTCATACATGACAAAAAAATAAAGACAATGAGTAGTTTTCAGTTGATTTTTTCCTTCTAACATCAGTAGTGTCTAGAGGCAGGGAGCCTGCAGGAAAGATGAGGAGGGGACTCTTTATCAGGGAGTGCAGGGATAGGATGAGGGGAAATGATTTTCAGAAGTAAGAGAGGAGTTCTAGATTAGAGATAAGGAAGAAATTCTTTACTGTGAAGGTAGTGAGGAACTGGCACAGGTTGCTTAGAGAAGTCATGGAAGTCCTGTCCCTGGAGGTGTCCAAGGACAGGCTGGGAGATGCTTTTAGCAACCTGCTCCAGTGGGAGGTGTCCCTGCCCGTAGCAGGAGAGTTGGAACTGGATGAGCTTTAAGGTCCCTTCCAATCCAAACCATCCTGTGATTCTATGATTCTATTAAATGGGATGTATAACATTCCCAGGACAAGTACTGCTCTCTTCTAGGGTATCATCAATCTTAAATGACAAATCTGGGCTGACCATCTTTTTATGGCAGAGAACTCTGGGCCAAAGCTGGCTGGAGTTCATTAAAAACTGCTAGTTGAAGAGTTCACCAGCAGTACAGGCTCAAGGCTGCCCTGCATTGCTGCAGACAGCCAGGACTTGTTAAAGCCCCTAGGACACGGCTTGTCCTGCAGTGTGCAAGAATTAGTTTAGAAGTGCTCTTATGAACCAGTGGATTAGATGAGTCAGGGACCCTGAACAGTCCCAGCACGTAGGCTCCAGCCCTGCCTCACCATCCTGCACACCTTTGTCTGGTTTTACTCTATGCTGCTGCTTTCCTAGACAGCACAATTTCAAGGGATGCCATCCGCCAAGGACAATTCCCAAAAGGCAGGACAGACAAGATAATCCTATTTAGCCAGAAAAAAATGTGTGCCTTGCAGCCAGAAAACACTCTGTATCTTTTACTCTCCTCTATATATTTTGAAAATATAGAAACAATTTGTGAAATTTGAGTTTCTTTCTGTACTACTGACGCAGTAACTGGCACCTGTGGGCAATAGAGCGCTCAGCAATGACTGATCAGATTCAGGCTAGGGGTTTATTCAACTGCATAGTTCATTGGCAGATGCCTCCTGGTTCAGCCCCATGCAACATCCAAGCAGAGGTGTGCAGAACAGAGCACCGAAAGGGAAGGAAGCCTCACGGCTCAGCTCTCTACCATGAGAAGGAGTAGATCATCCATTAGTTACATCTACACTTCCTATTTTAAGAATACTGGTTTATTCCACAGTAAATTCCAGGCTGTTTCTACACCTCAGTTTACCCAGAATGCAAACAGAGACATTCCCAGGTGTGAGGACTGTGCATGCTGACTTGGCCATTAGCAGGATTATTCTGCTTTGGAGATTCTCCAAAATGGTATTACTGATTTTCTGCGTAATGTGGCAAATGTTTAGTGCAGCTCTTGAGCATTTGAAGTCCTTTTATGCTTGGAAGAAAGAACTGTAGGAGTCCCATCCACAGCAGAACAGGAAGGGCTTGTAAACCATTTATGATAAAAAGGGAACTTTGGAAATTAAACCTTTTTTTTTTTTTTATCTCCTTATGTTTTTAATTTGCCAGATAAGCGGGAGAGAAGTGCTGAGAAGGACAGAGGCATGAATAACAAAAAAAAGATAAAAGCCACACTCTCTTCCTGCTTATGCTTTAATTTTTCTTAGCCTTTAGCTCACTTTATGGTGTCTGTAACATTTTGCTGTTCTGGGCTAAAATGGATCAGCAGAAAATAAAAGCTTCTTTTCCTTAAAGAGCAATACTTGTCATGTGGTTAGTGAGCACACTGCTCAGATGGAGGAGAGATGCAAAGAGGGAGTCCAGATATTGTCCAGCTCTTATCAGTGGAAAATATCTGATATGAAAGAAGGTACAGGCTCCCTCAGTTGCATCACAGAGACACTAGGGATCATTTCTATCTAGTGTTTTTATGAAAATTTTATCTTCAATCTGACATAACATCTTTCAGACTTTTCACTGCTTGTCAAAATAGATTAACACTGTAAAAAGGGCTGAAATTGTTTTAAGGTTGATGCAAAAAGACAGTGTGGTCTTATTTTGTTGGGAAAGTGGACTAAAAAGCATGAGACCTGGCTTATAGTATTTTATCCCTCGGTTTCCCTACTCTATGGTGATGTTATAAGATTTCTGTTCTTTTCTAGAGCAGTTAACAGAAACTCCCTAGCTAGTGCAAATCAATACCACTAAATTGGACTTAATTTTATTTGTTCCTTTGACAAATGAGTCAAATCGTCACTGGAGCTATTCTGAGTCATGTGTCTGTGAGGTATGGTTATAGTTACTGAACATCTGGTGTTCCACAGGCCTGGGGACTTCACAGAAGCCTGCAAAAGTTTTGCCACAATGTCTGAGGCTCCAAGAAATCACTTCAAGTATGACATTCCTTTAAACACCAGTGTTCATTATCAACATTGATAGGGTCTGGTCCTTACCACTTCTGGAGTCATCATAGCAAATGGATGGATCACTGGTGTGATGAGCTCAGTTTTCTCCGTAGCTGTGATCTGCTTCTGTCTTTCTTTCCCTTTCCTCTACAGAAAGTCTCTTACCGCTTGCATGCTGTCAATCATGTGGGAAGCTTCAATCCCCTCAAAACACGAACAATTAATCACTCTCTAGACTGTTAATGGTGCTCTATAAATGATGTGAACCAAATACAATCTGAGGAAAGAACTGAGGTTGTTTAGCCTGGAGAAGGGGAGGTTGACAGGAGACCTCGACAACTTGCTGAAAGGACTTTGTAGCAAGGTGGGTGCTGGTCTCTACACTCAAGTGAAAGGATGAGAGGAAATGGCCTCAAGTTATGCCAGGGGAGGTTTAGATTGGGTGTTAGAAAAAATGTCTTTACCAAAAGAGTGGTGAATCACTGGAACTGGCTGCCCAGGGCAGTGGTAGAGGCACATCTCTGGAGGGGTTAAAAAAGCCTATGGATGTGGTATTTCATGACATGGTTTATTTGACATGGTAGTGTTGGGTGGATGATTGGACTTGATGATCTTAGAGGTCTCTTCCAACCTTAATGATTCTATGATTCTATGCTAATGACCTCATGATGGCATTGACGCTACCAGCACGCACAGAACATGTTTTGGTGCTGGGTCTGAGGAGTGAAAATCTGGAAGTGAACTGAATGAATTTTGTTTCAAGGACTTGAAACACAAGGAGAGGATGCTATGCATACCCTCAATGAGGTTTCCAAAACCAGACCCCCTATAAGGATAAATAACAGGATATCATAATACAGGTAGCCTCATAAATGTAACATGTAGAAGAGCAAATTACCTTTGTGCTGCTTTTTGACTTGGCTGGGGACAATCCTCAGATTGTTCATGTTCAGAACTGGGTGATGGACTAGAAAGCAGGAATGGGGAAATTGAAGAATCTGGTATTTAGATCAGGGAGAAATTGAAGATACTGTTTTACACTAGTGATCCAGCTGTAGGGAAGGCACTGAACTCAGCCCCTGAGATGATGCCAACCTGCATATCTCTGTCTGCAGACAGAGAAAATATTCTCAAGCAACGGATTTTGAATACTACCCACAAGGCCAGATGGCTCCCTTTTGCATGACTAGGTCACAGTTAGGGCTCTAGCTGTCCTGTCTGTCTGCTTCAGCCAAGGAAAACAAAGAAAAGCAGAAGAGGGCTAACCTCATCCCAGGCCATAGGAGGCAAGGGTGACAGGTACCAAAAGAGGTCTAAGCTAGTCTATGTCATTGCACATTAATATGAGTTGAGTTGGTAGTCAGGCAACAATGGGGTGGAGATCACTTCAGACACTGGTACTCTGGAGCCATTGGAATGCCCCTTACTCAACGGGGAAGCCACAGCAGTTCACACCAGAATGGTTTAGTGTAGTTTTGAGTCCTTCCTCCTGCTAGGGAAAGTACTACAGGTCCAAGCAGCAGTTTTTCCTCTAATTCTGTCCTGAGATGATGCATCAATGAAAGGAGAAAAAAAAGTGCTTTTGAAGAGATGAATGGACTGGGAGATGATTGATGGGGCAATAAAGGTAAAAGAGGAGGCAAGGTGCCTACAAGGAGGCATCTGGGGCAGGGGTGGGTTGTGTTGCGTTTGGATAACCTTGACTGCAAAGAAAACATAGCCTGGAGTCTGCATGCCTGACACAGAAGCAGCATCATTCAGCAACGAAGTCTGCAAGATTTTTAAACCTGTGCTGGTGAAACCGTGGTGTTCGATGCAAAACCCCCTGACATGGACTTTGAGTCTCCTCCCCAAACAAATTAAGTGAGGGAAAAAAACCAACCCATGAATTTTACTTTTCCCAAATACCTCTTTTCCTTCTGAAGTGGTGCAAAATGTTCTGATTCTATAGTCTTCCTTAAAAAATACAATGAACCTTTCTTTCTCCTTGTAAGAAAAAAGGAGGATGCACAATGCAAGTGAAAATGGCACATGCTTAAGCATTTTATACCGAAAGCGCTGAACAAAAAAGATAAAAAATGAAATTTGGAGCTATTTTCTCTCATTTTCATCCACCATTCTTGTTTTGAGAAAGCAAACAAGTCCATCTGATCAAAAAAGATACATTCAGAACAAAAATATAGAGATCTGATGTGTTTCTCACTAAAGTTCATCTGGAGAGTGTGGGAGCCAAAAGTGTATGTCTGCGCTGGTAAATAAAAGAGGATGAAGGAGGAATCAAAAGCCTTGAGACCATGTAATGCAGCATGTTTCAAATCTGTACTTCTGTGTTAGCCCCATCTTGAACAGACTGTGTCCATACTATAAAGCTCCCAGGGGGAGATTTTTTTATCAATAAAGCCAAGGGAGGGTCTACATTTCATATCCTGACATATTGCTATAGGAGGGTCCCGAGGGATACTTAAGGATGCAAAGCCAGACATTAATGTTGGAAAACTGTACAGAGGGATGAAGATGAACCCCAAATTTAGTCTCACTCATGTTGTCTGCTATAAGAGGTCCTCACAGTTAACTGCTCACCACACCCAGCTTCACCTGGCAGAGAACTAAAGTGATCCAGAACGGAATCAGGGATCAAAGCAAAGATTTTGTGACGTGAGAATCATAGAATCATAGAATAACCAGGCTGGAAGAGACCCACCAGATCATCGAGTCCAACAGTTCCTATCAAACACTAAACCTTGTCCATCAGCACCTCATCCACTCGTGCCTTAAACACCTCCAGGGAAGGTGACTCAACCCTGGGCAGCCTGTTCCAGTGCCCGGTGACCCTTTCCGTAAAGGGAAGCTGGGGAACAGGCTGCAAGTCCACTCCTTGGCAGAATTCATTTAGCAATGTTGATAAAAGTTATCACACTACAGCTGTCTAATATATGGAGGACCGTGCTAGAGGAACCTCCCACTTTGCATGGTGTATGATGCAGAAAGAGAAAACTTACTGTTAGGCTAACATGTAGATTGTGACTATATTTATTTCTTTTCCAGTGATTCCCTACTTACCAGGCAAGTGAATCAATCTATCTGCAGCTGTCGATGTTGGAAGACAACTAGCGTAGGCACACTGGGTAAGCACAACTCAGTTGGAAAGAGCTGCCTCGTTACACAAAATGAAGCAGGTGTTACCTGTGGAGGTTTGATCACTGCATTAATTTCAGTGGGAAAATCTCCCAGAGATAGATGAGGTGCTTTGGATTGCTCAGAGCACTTGAGAGGAATTTTTTGGGAAAGACTGACAGGAAAGCTAAGGGAGCATTGTAAAAATTATCATCCTCTGAATGAAATTGGGGTTGCAAGAATGGACGGGACCAGGTAGGCTGAGAAATGGGAGCAAACAGCGGGTCCATCCATCTGGAGTGTCTGCATCACTCTAGCAGCTTATAAGGACCAGGGGATTCCCACCCTTCACAGTGATTTACAGGGAGATGTAGAGTTAGGAAGATTGCCTTAATCTCTAAGCAAAACCTTGTTTCCTGCAAAGGAAAATAATTACTTTGTGTCCTGCCCTAAAAAGTATTTCCCAGACTCAGAACAATGATCCATCTTTTTATATGTGCAGTGTTTTTTCAGATGGGAAGATCATGATATTCTCCCTTTAGCCTTCTTATTTCTAGAGTAAAAGAATCTAATTTCTACCAGTGTTCATTCAGGTCACTTTTTAACACATCTGCCATGTTTGCCAAACTCTGGACTTCTCCAATTAATTTTTGACTTTCCTAAAGTGCAGTCATTTAGATTAGATGTGGGATTGCATGTAAAATTTCAGAGAACTGATTTCTTCTCATATCTAACACAAAGAATTTTTTAAAACTCCCAGAAGGGATTATTGGTGTCGTTTTTTTTTTCTGCAGCAAGTGTGAAAGAAACTGAAAGGAGACAAACAAAAGGAGAATCCTTTCCATGAATCATCCTGTCACCTGCAGCACCCCTCACAGCTAGATACTGCAGATGCTCAACAATTACTCAGCTTCGGAAAGCAAGTGGACACAATTATGGAAGAAAAAAGTCATTGAAGACACATCCACCCAGGATTATCAGAGTATGACAGCAGTCCTGGCTGAAGAAGGTGTATTCTTACATGCCTGGCCCATTCTCAGTCAGGTCCCTTCCTCAAGCATTTGTATATCTTTTTTTTAGAGGTATATTTAATGGTCATCCTTTTTGAGGGGCTTAATTTTGATGTAGGTCTATTGGTCCCTGTGCCTTGATTGGAAGGATCTGACTTATTTCAGGTTAACTATGCTGAGCAGAGAAGAGGGGTAGAATGAAAAGCAAAGTGTGTGAGATGTACACCAGTATGCCTGCTCCTTCCTGACCTGTATCTGCATCACACTTTCTTCACTGCTTCAGGAAGCTTCCTGCACACAGAGGTGAGCAGCGACTGTTAATTCTCCAAAATCCGCACATCAGAGGAATTTCATAGAATCATAGAATGGTTTGGGTTGGAAGAATGACCTTAAAGATCATTCAGTTCCACCCCACCTGCCATGGGCAGAGACACTTTATACAGGATTGCATCCAGAGATGGGACATCCATGACTTCTCTGGGCAAGCTGTGCCAGTGCCTCAACACCCTCACAGTCAAAAAATTTTTCTCAATATCTAACATAATTCTACCCTCTATCAGCCTAAAACCATTGCCTCTCAACCTATTCCTGCACTCCCTGATAACGAGCCCCTCCACAACTTTCCTGTAGGCCTCCTTTAAATACTGGAAGGCTGCTCCTCAGAGCCTTGTCTTCTCTAGGCTGAACAAGCCCATTTCTCTCAGCCTGTCCTCGTCTAGGAGGTGCTCCAGCCCTCGGATCATCTTCATGGCCTCCTCTGGACTCACTCCAACAGATCCTTGTCCTTCATGTGCTGAGGACTCCAGAACTGAATGCAGGACTCTGCGTGAGGTCTCTCAAGTCCTGGGTAAAACAGAATTTCAATTTTGATGAATGATCTCTTATTTTAGCTGCTCAAGGAGGAGCTATGTAAGACAGCATCTTCCCCTGCTTGCTGAAAAAGAGAAAGAACATGTAAGGAAGGTTGTAACCCAGACTTTGCTTGTTACCATCTTTAGGCAGAAGCAACTTCGTCTCCTTCAGTTGCCCTGTGCTTGAGGGTTTGAGAGTGCTGCACTTCAGCCAGCTCTGTCCAGTAGTTAGGATCTGTCTCTGCCTCTCAGTCTCTGCAAAAACGGGTCTCATGAAGGTGTAGCCAGCTTGATTCACCACTCCAGCACACTTAATGTTGTTCTTACAAGTTTCTCACTCTACTGTCCCCAAATAGATCCTTGTTATTCTCTTGGAGTACTGTGATGCAGGCAACGGGTAATCAGGCAGGCAGCATTTCCCCCACCCTTAGTTCACAATGTGAATTTGCTTAGAAAGGAGGAGCCTTACATTCTGACTGTGCTGGGTAGTGATCTCTTCCCTGTAGCTCAAAAGAAGAGGATGAATGGGGTTTTTTTTCCTGTCTTACAGACACCCCAAGACCACATAAGTGAAAGCAGCTTGTGGGAGGTGGCAGTGGAAGGAAATTCACTGCTCCAGCCACAAAATGCACAAGAGAGCAAGTAAACCACCTCTACGTGAGAGGGGTGACATTTCAGTTAGGAGGTAAAGATGAAATGGTAACAAGGAGAGCAAGAAGCAAAACCACATCCAACAGCAGGTAGCCCATGAAAATTGGCACGGGCTGTAAGTGACATTGAAAAACACAGCAACAGACACCTGAATCCCAGATCTATCGTTTCTGCTGTAAAGTTTTCGCATCACCAAGGGAAAAACAAAGGGCTTGGTGTTTTTCATAGAATGTCACCGCAGGTAAAAGCCAGAGCTTGCCTGCTGACAGCAAGAGTTGCAGGAGTGCAGCTATCCTGCAGGGCTTGTGGTGCTCTAAGAGAAAGTGCATCGTGGTTTAGTGATTGGTAGGAAAAGTTGGACTCAAATGATCCAGTGGATCTTTTCCAACCTAGTGATTCTGTGATTCTGGGATCCTGTGGCCTGAATTATTCTAGTTAAGCGAAGATATTAGAATTAAAAGTTCAACGGTGAGTAATGCTGATTTTTGTAGTTTCTGCACTCTTTTAGTGCAGAAGTTCTCAACAATTTTTTTGTTTGTTTTGCAGGTATTTCAGTGTTTTCTGCTGAGTTGTAGATCCCTAAATAGCAAACTTAAGCTTGCTGACAATAGTTTTGATTTCTTAATTATTTTTCAACGTCTCAGAGGCAATCCAGAGACCACATTTCCCCTTGAGATTTGTAGACAACAGCCTGAAGAGAACTGATAAGTTTATTAAAGTATCTGCTGTTACTTTGAAGCCCTGGAGTTCCTATTAATAGCCTAATGATACTGCATATGTGCTTAAGGGAAGGAAATTGCCCCCTCCTATCATCTACTCTTGAATAAAGCTAGTGGGACTCTGACTCTCCTCATTTATCTCTGTAAGGATGGGACACTGCTGCATGAGCATCGTTTTGTGCTAGAATGGCTGAATGTCTTCAGGAAAGTAGGCAACCAATGTCTCATTAGCCTGGTCTAGTGACAGAGCAAGCCTGTGACTATTTGCCCCAAACATACAGGGAATTTTGCAGTATTTAATGACAAAAGGAAACATTATGTCTAGCTTAACCTGTAGTTAACAGCAGGGAAAAGACTTTCTGTGCTGACTTTTGAACTGAGTCCAGTCATTTGTTTTCCTAGGCAAGTACTTTCAGCACTGCATTCGGGCATGTTAGTAAGACTTGAGGAATGAAGAGGCTATTTGCCATAACCCTTCAAAACTTGTCTTTAACTCCTGCTATTATATATATAAAAAAGAAACTAAACCGTATTTCTCATTCAAAACCTCCTTTGAACTCCAGAACATAATTATGCATCTTCAGAGAGTTAAAGGATAGGGTCAGTGTCTTCTTTCCTCTAAGAGATGCAAAGGAACGTTCTCATTTTGATATTCGTTAGACTAAGAAATACTTACAGATCCAGGGAGTGAATCACTCAGACCCTACAATAAAGCAAATAATTTGCTCATAGCAAAGAATCTCCATCCTCTCAGGAGCACTTGTTGCTTATTTTTTCTCCTCTGCCTTTATTTTTGTGCCTTGTGGCATAGGTCAGCACTGACCTCAGTGAGTCAAAATAACAAGCAGCAAATGTGGAGGTAGAGAGGGTCCCTGGCTCTGCTCTCTGGGTCTGAACCAAGCACCTTTAGTTTGGCTCCTAGGACTTCAGAGATTGCTACATCTGTTAGGAAGATCTTCAGTCAATTTCTCTTACTACAAAACAGTATATATACTTAGAGATTCCTTCCTCAATTAAGTTAGATAACAGAATTCAGTAAATTAAGAGCACAGAGGACTGTAGTTGAAAGGAGATCTGACTAGCAATGCCTAAACAAAGAACCTTATATCATTAGGCTATGGCTCACGTAAGAGATGGCAACCTTCCCCAACCTCAGCTGCTATTGGAAGGTTTAATGAGAAAGAAGCATCCTATGGTGGACCACTGAGCAGTGCCTAGCACCCAGAGCCTAGCACCCAGCTTTGACTTTGCAAATGGGTCCAAGAAAGAAAACAACTGACCATCCTTGTAATATTTCAGACTGTGTTCATTAAGAAACCTTTTGCCCAAGAAGCAGGATGCTGTTTCTTCTCTTGTCTTTCTCTCACTGTGCAGACTAAAAGCAAGAGCCTTTGTCTAACATGGAAATGGATTCTGGAAAATGTGTTGCTAAGAGCAATTTTGAACTAGTGGAGGGAATATCAGTAAGAGACCAGCTCTTGCCTGTCTGTATATTCCATTATTCAGCATCAGAGGCTTGATTTTTCTAAAGCTCTCAGCCAAATGCTCACCTGCTCATCACCTACCATCAAAGTAAGATTTTCAGTAAAGATCATCTGCCACTTAGACTCTGAAGCAAATTCCCAGAAAAACTCCTCTTTACCTCCCCACTTCTAACGGAACCTCTTTGGAGCCCGGCATTAGTGCTGAATGGGAGGCAAGGTTACAAGAACAGTATAGGAGAAGCCAAGGCAGGCAAACGTTTCGGTGTAGGTCAGAAAATGTGCAGAGATGGATTTTCAATGTGATATCTCAACACTTCTCTGCAACTAGAGTGGCAGCCTTTGTATTTCATCGCTCCTCTTCATTTTCCTCCTGTGGCTACCACATCCATGCATGTTTGGAGATATCAGCTGTGGGAAGAAATGGGTTTCATTCTGGGTGAACAAATCTCAGGTTTCCCAATAGTGCAGGAGTCTTGAGGGCTCTGTCTATGAATGAAAACTACTCTCTGTAACCTCAGAATAACTTTCTACCTGTAAGATTTCCAAATGGAAACGGAAGATGTCCCTGCCCATGGAGGGAGGGGTGGTGGTGAAAATGGATGATCTTTAAGGTCCCTTCCGACTCAACACATTCTCTGATTCTATTACCCATGAAGCAGGAGCACAAGTCCTTGATTTTAAAGGGAGGAGATGCAGTAGAAAGTATTGCTGGAGCACTAAATAAGCCCATATCTGTGTACAGTTAACAAGTCCCAAAACACACCGTAACACAATCAACAGTTAAAAAAAACCAACAACCAAACCCAAGCAACTAACCTCTAAAACCCTGCTGCAACTACAGGCAGGAGTAGTGAACCAGCTTCAGAACTGCTTTGTTCACATACTATATCCTCCCCCAGGCTGCGGGGGAAACACATGATTTTTCAAGAAATATGTAGCAATTCCCAGAACAAGGCCAGGGTTATGTTTTCTGGGGTCATTTTTTTAGCTGTACCTGGGATGAAATATCACCAGAGGTAACCTCTCCCCCACTGCCTTGCATCTGCTCTTCTTGAATCCTTACTGCAGAGGGAGATCATGGCAAGAATGTCAACAGACTGGTGTTTCCAATTCCCGAAGAAATCCTTAATCATCCTTGGTGATCTGAATTTGGCTTGGACCCTTCTGAACTCAGCATTAAACTTCAAGGCAGCTTTTATTTTTCAAAGGGAATTGCTTGTGTATGGGCTGAAATTGTTCCCATTTTCCTGGCTGTTTGTTGCTCTCCTATCTCTGTGTGTTTTCTGCTTATACAAAATAGAAATGAGGAGCTGAGTATCATCACAAGGTTTCTTGGTTTTGGGAAAATGCAGTCTTTGAGCTATTCTGAATCAAACCAGTTTGGTTTACATTATATTTTTGGTTTGAGATCTTACATACTCTTCTGTGTCTACCCAAACTTCTCTGGTTCCTCCTAGGAGCCATTACTCAGATACTTCTTGTTGCAATCCCTTGATATTTTCTGGTCCTCAAAATCAGAATACATCTCCCATGATGTCCTATAGCCTCAAGGGCAGAAGTTTTCTCTGTTGTTGGGGGGAGGCGGAGAAACAGAGGGGTACTTTGGAAAGTGAAGAACCACCAGAGATCCTTGCCTATCTTCAAATTCAACTCTTTAGTACATTTGCCAAGCATTCCAAAATAAAGTAAGGAGTTATTTGTTATTAAAACTTGTCAGATTTTTCTACATGGTATATAATTTCTGTGATCACTTAAGGATTGGTCCAATCTAGAGCTGAAATGAAGATTATGTAATCCTGATATTTCCCTAATAGTGCTTCTGATCACCAGAACATCACTTCTGTCTGTTGGAAGGTATTTTTCATCAACTGCTTCCCTTTCCCCAAGACAGAAGGGTTCCTGTTGCAATTCTTTCCTAAAAGAGATGTTGTAATGGACCCTGCTCAAATGCATGTAATCCTGGTGATGGCAGCTGTCATTCTTTGTGCAAAGAAGGCTTTGTCACTGCTTGTTTTGTTTCCCCTTTGAAGTGTTTTCCTGGCCACTGCTTCTATTTGTGCTGCTGATTATATCCCACAACTGTATAAATCTAATGTTTTATGTATTCCTCGTATCGTTGATGAAGATTTGATTTTCAGATGGAGGAAAAAATTCGCAAACAAGCAACTTAGTAATTAAATCCTAAAGCCATCTGGATTTAAAGGCAAAGGGCAAACCAGACTCAATACCTGCATTGGCTGTCCCCTGGGGATAAGGAATAGCTCTGATTTCCCCTCCACCCTTCCGAATCCAGTCAGAAAACTCACCCTAAATCATGAGGACATTGAAAATGAGAAAGGATGTGAAGAATAGCCTTCCCATGAAGCCAATCCTCTACACGGCAATACTCATTCTCCCATCTGGCCCAGGCACGTACAGATCCTGCAAGCTACAATCCAGCCAACAACTGGAGCATATGGGTAGGAGGTAGTTACTAGAGATATTTCTCTGAATGGGATTCTTGAGCTGCACCAATCAGAGTGGTATCCAGCAAGAAAAAGGCAGGAATGGGGCCAAAGTCTTGTAAATCAATGTTGAGGGTGCATTACCACCTCCTGGAGAGAACACATACGACTATAAGTATGACACGAAGCTTTAATCTATGCTGTAGAAGTTGGTTGGCAACAGGTTTTTGCTTTTATGGTGTTTCCAGAGAGAGAAAAGGGGATTATTGCATGCCTGACACAGGCAGAGGGGGTGAGCATGTATAGAGTGGTATCTCAATTACTTTCCTGGAGATCTCCAGAGCATGTGGATTTAGAACAAAGCTGCAAGGACATGTGAATTCTGTGGAAGGCGTGCTAGTGCATCAATATTCTCTGTCATCTCCTCTGTTCAAACTATATGATACATGAGGGTGGGTGGGAATACAAGCTGCCACAATCCATCTGTGCCCAACAGTAGTGCACATCCTGTGACAGATGAGAAACTTTCCACCTGCTTGTCTGTTTGTATTGACAATACACAACACAGTTTGCTTCTGACACAAATAGCTACAAAAATACCCCCGAAAGCAGGAGTTTCTACCTTGGTATATGAATTACCCATCAGTATCCTTAGAAAAATTTTCTTTTGATTTCAAGTATCCATCTTATCCTCACTTATATTTTGGTGCTTATGCACATTTAATGACATAATAGTATATCTATTGGACCTACCATGGATTTATAACACTGTTATTGCATTTATTTTATGCATAATGAAGTATGTTGTTAGGTCAACCTCTTATTTTTTAGAGTGGAAACCTAAACTCTTTATGGGTGTTCCTTGAACTATCCTTGTTCACAAACAGTGCCTGGGATACAACAAATACAACCATCAAAGTCCACTGAACTGTGAAGATCATCACACTGTTACCAGTCCCACATCCCCCACACTGTGTTATCGCTTGTTTGTTTTCAAGAGTTTTTTTTATAAGCTAAATTTTTCAGGAGCTGCAAGTTTAGAATACAGCAGTGTAGCATGGTGCTAAACACGCTGTAACAGTGTGACAATATTCATAAACGACAAATTGCATAGGAAAAATGGGATAGTTTTGTGGATGTATCGGTAGATCAATAAGGTATTGCAATTTCTGATGTCAGCAGCTACAAACCTAGTCTGTAGAGGAATTCCTGATACATTGCATGTTTGGCTACATAGGTACCAGTCTGCAAAAGCTGTGTATAAGAAATAAAGTGGTGTCACTTGGGAATGAGAATGTATACATGTGGAGATATTCAGGAATATCTTTCAACCACACAGTACTTGATTTTGTGCTAATTTTCGAATCTATACAAGCCATGAGTTATGGGGAAACCAGATAGACATTTTCTTTGTTGGTTTCCTGTTCCTCTACTTTACCCATACTGAATCTGAAATCATTCCACAGAGGATCCTAGAATCACAGAATCATAGAAAAACCAGGTTGGAAGAGACCCACCAGATCATCGAGTCCAACCATTCCTATCAAACACTAAACCATGCCCCTTAACACCTCGTCCACCCATGCTTTAAACCCCTCCAGGGAAGGTGAATCAACCACCTCCCTGGGCAGCCTCTGCCAGTGCCCAATGACCCTTTCTGTGAAAAATTTTTTCCTAATGTCCAGCCTATATCTCCCCTGGCGGAGCTTGAGGCCATTCCCTCTCATCCTGTCCCCTGTCACTTGGGAGAAGAGGCCAGCTCCCTCCTCTCCACAACCTCCCCTCAGGTAGTTGTAGAGAGCAATGAGGTCTCCCCTCAGCCTCCTCTCCTGCAGGCTAAACACCCCCAGCTCTCTCGGCCGCTCCTCATAAGATTTGTTCTCCAGCCCCTTCACCAGCTTCTTGCTCTTCTCTGGACTCGCTCCAGAGCCTCAACATCCTCCTTGTGGTGAGGGGCCCAGAACTGAACACAGGACTCGAGGTGCGGTCTCACCAGTGCCGAGTACAGAGGGAGAAGAACCTCCCTGGATATGCTGGTCATGACGTTTCTGATACAAGCCAAGATGCCATTGGCCTTCTTGGCCACCTGGGCCACTGCTGGCTCATGTTCAGTTGCTGTCAACCAACCCCCCCAGGTCCTTCTCCTCCAGGCAGCTTTCTAGACAGACTTCTCCTAGTCTGTAGCACTGCACAGGGTTGTTGTGCCCCAAGTGCAGGAATGAGATGATTGTCCTAGAGATGTGGAAGGACTGTCACACTGAAATGCAATTGAAAATGTACCATAAACCTAAGCCTGACTTCTGTCGCACAGGGTAGTGTTGGCAGGACATGGTGCTGCTAGTATCTCCCTGCTGTTCTCTGCAATTTTTGTCTCTTCTTCCAGTTCAGTACGACCTTCCATATGCAACTGTTTTGAATGTAATACCCCATCAGCTGCCACTACAATTATACTCTTATGTTCCAGTAATGCATGATCAGATCAGGACAACTATGTTTAACAGTACAGACCTTGGAAAAATGAACACTCCTAGCCCCTAGGTGACAGATGACCAAGGAAAGGTGCAAGAAGAGAGAAGATAAGACCATTACCAGTGGAGAGGATTACCCCATGGTCCAAGGGAAATCCTCACATGATATCCAGCTCATCGAAGTGTTACGAACCTGAGACATCCAGAGGCAAAGGAATGGAGATTGCCTCCACTTTGTTGATGTGAACTGGGAAGGCAGAGGAGTAAGCAAACTATCCATCCTCAGTTGATGGCTGAGCTTGTAAATGAAACTACTCTAGGCAAGTCAGATTGATAACAAAAAGTGCTGGTTTTATTACTGTGTGTAGAGAAAATCTGAAACTCTCACAAATTGTATTTCTGCACCTCCACTAATAAACTAAACCAAGTCAGGACACAGCCTATGACTGACCAAACTATCTAAGTTTTAATGTATTTCCTTGCACATCTTCAGCCTATGCCAACTAAGATCCCTCCATATAAAGCTGGGAAAAGTATAAACCTGACGTCTTTTGGGTGAGTAGGTTCTCAGACTGGTCTTACCTTATTTTCTTTATTATAAAAGGTGAAATATCAAGGGCTTTGCAAAGGTCTTGTAGCTATTTAGGTATTCTGGTGCAATGTTGCTTAAAGCTGCTTTGTGAAATCTAAGCCACACACAGTTTGGCATTTCTGAAAAGACTGATGATCCCAGGAAGATAATGACCTGCAGCAGTAGGAGCTCTTACTGCCTTGGAGGCTTAGAAATCTCTCCTTGTTTTCTTTCTTCCTTTTTTTATACTTTGAAGACTATATCTGAAAACCTCCAAAGAAGTTCTTGTAATAGGTACAGAAAAAAACCCCTAAAGCTCCATCCTTACCTATCAAGGCTGTGAGACCTTGTCCTCTTAAGCAAGCAAATGCAGAAGGATGACGTGGTTAAGAGTTGTCCTTAGGACATACCTTACCACCTGACCTGCCATGAAGATTTATGGTTATAAACAGTCCACGCACAAAATCAAAATATAAAGTTGTCAGTTTAATGGTGTCTGACCACTTCACATTCCTTCTTAAGGGGAGGAAATTCCTTCAAGTGGAATGTTCAACAAGAGCACCCAAAATAGGACCTTTTTTTTCCCCTAACCAGCCTTGGCTACAAGCTTTGACTCCTACCAAGCATATTTCATGTAAGTCTCCAGGCAGTCTCACTCCAGTAACCAGGCACTTAATAGCTTGGCTAGGTTGTCTATCCCAGGCTTGTTTGGAAAGACAACAGGTAGAGAGATAATCCAAGGACTGCAGTCCAGAGTCCCTTTCAAAATCTAAGGGAGCTGTTTCCGTAGCCAGTGTGTGGTCTAGTGATGTTAACAAATTGTGTTATATGCAGTGAACTGAAAACTAGTTTTGTTTAGGCAATCATATCAGGAGATTACCTCATAGGGTGTTTGAAAGTACTGAACATGAATCATCAAGGTCTCATGCCATTATTTGTGTAATGACTACATAGCTAGAATCACAGGCTCTCATGTCCTGAAATAAATCATAGAATTATAGAATCCCCAGATTGGAAAAGACCTCTTCAATTGAGGCCAACCATTCCTATCTGCCTCTAAACCATGTCCCTGAGCACCTTGTCTACCTGTCTTTTAAAAACCTACAGGGATGGTGACTCAACCACCTCCCTGGGCAGCCTCTTCCAGGGCCCAATGACCCTTTCTGTGAAATATTTTTTCCTGATATCCAGTCTGAACCTCCCCTGGTGCAGCTTGAGGCCATTGCCCTTTGTCCTGTCCCCTGTCACTTGGGAGAAGAGCCCAGCTCCCTCCTCTCCACAACCTCCTTTCAGGTAGTTGGAAAGAGCAATAAGGTCTCCCTTCAGCCTCCTCTTCTCCAGGCTAAACAACCCCAGCTCTCCCAGTTGCTCCTCATAAGATTCGTTCTCCAACCCCTTCACCATCTTTGTTGCTCTTCTCTGGACTCGCTCCAGAGCCTCAACATCCTCCTTGTGGTGAGGGGCCCAGAACTGAACACAGGACTCGAGGTGCAGTCTCACCAGTGCCTAGTACAGAGGGAGAAGAACCTCCGTGGACCTGCTGGTCACACCATTTCTCACCCAAGCCAAGATGCCATTGGCCTTCTTGGCCACCTGGGCACACTGCTGGCTCACGTTCTGTCGCTGTCAACCAACACCCCCAGGTCCTTCTCCTCCTGGCAGCTTTCCAGCCAGGCTTCTCCTAGTCTGTAGCTGCCCAGGGTTGTTGTGCCCCAAGTGCAGGACCCAGCATTTGGCCTTGTTAAACCTCATGCCGTTGGTCTCAGCCCAGCAGTTCAGCCTGTTCAGGTCCCTTTGGAGCCTCCCGACCCTCCAGCAGATCCACACTTCCACCCAGCTCAGTGTCATCTGCAAACTTGCTAAGGGAGCACTCGATGCCTTCATCCAGGTCATTGATAAAGACATTGAACAGGGCTGGACTCAGCACTGAGCCTTGGGGAACTCCACTTGTCACTGGCCTCCAGCTGGATTTAACTCCATTTCCCACCACTCTCTGGGCCCTCCAGCCAACCAGTTTTCCACCCAGGAGAGTGTGCGCCTGGCCAGGCCAGAGGTGACAGTTTCCGAAGCAGAATGCTGTGAGAAACTGTGTCAAAGGTTTTACTGAGGTCCAGGAAGATACATCCACAGCCTTTCCCTCATCCAGTAGTTGAGTCACCTTGTCATGGAAGGCAATCAGGTTAGTTTGGCAGGATCTGCCTTTCATGAATTCATCTTGACTGGGCCTAATGACCCACTTCTCTTGCATATGCTGTACGATAACACTCTAGATCACCTGTTCCATGACCTTCCCTTGCACTGAGGTCAGACTGACAGGCCTGTAGTTCCCTTGATCCTCCCTCCAACCCTTCTTGCAAATAATTTCGCCAAGGCCAACTTTTTTGGTATAACTGTTCTCTGACTCCCTTTATGAAGCCATCTTTGTTGGATACAATTTTTGCCAGTCCTCTCAGAGGCTGAATAAAATAGTTTTGCAATTTCTTCTGCCTGAAGCCATGGGAAAGCTTTGCAGTTCTGGAGGGACAGAAGCATCAGGTGCAAAAAAGAAATGTGTAGAAGTTGAAGAACTCAAAAGTCTATGGAAAAGACAGAAATGGAGAACTTCTGCAGAAGAAAGTTTTGTACCACCAGCGGATATGGAGAGGATTGTTTCAAACTTTAACACCTCTACCCCCTTTTTTGTGGGGATAGATTGGATTGTCACAGAACAGAAGAATCAAAAGTAACTGTGTTAATTTCAGGAGTTCTCAATACTCTCATCCCTCAGCATGGGAGGTCCTAGCAAAGGTGGCACTACCCAGAGCCAGGGAGCTCCAAAGCTCAACTGCAGCACCAAATAAGGGCCTGTGTCCCAAATGCACTCGAGGAAAAGGAGGGCTGAAAGGGGACTGCACAGTTATGTTGTATTTTCATGATTATGTTGGAAAAGAACATAATCTGTTCTATGAGTCTACATCTGTATGACACTACTGCATTTCTTTTCACAGACAGCCTATGCAGCTGGTGGAAAAATCAACTCTGTTTGACTCATGGGACCAAGGAACTAGAGGAAGTCATACAACTGTGCTGCAAATATGTATGTGCAAATAACAAAATTGCTAATTTTACAGTATGTGTTAGGATGTAAGGATGCTTGTGTATTAGTTCTATGGAAAAATCTGAATGATTTCCCAGGAGAAGAGGAGGGATGAAGATAACACCCTGGTAAATCTGTACTTGCCTACCTGTCCATCTGTCTGCAGGACCTCTGTAAGTCATCCTCCTTTTGTGATGGAAGGGGAGAGCTGTGGTATTCCAAGGATCTTACTGGTCTTTAGAAGAAGCCCATTGCCACTTATTCCAACCTTGGTTTCCTGGATTTCAGGGCATGCTGCAAACCCAGTCTGGATGAAAACCCTGGAGACTTGAAAGATATTTCAGTCTACTGGGTTGCTGAGATAATTCTTTGGGTGGGAGATTACAAGGAAGAAATGGTTCAATACAAATCCTTTGAAATGCGTGCTCAAACTTCTTTGAGCAAAGAAAAGCTGGGGTGTGGTCTTGAACAAGTGTGCAAGTAAAATTGGGTTTATCAAAAAGGGACACAACTGACTGTAGCCTTCTTGGATATCAGAGGAAGGTTGTTCCCTCTGCCTGACAGCAGTAAGATGTAGGAATGTAATGAGGCACTTTTTTTATTCTGGATGGCAGTATCTTATCTACCGATACTAGAATTATGAGCAAAGTGTCTTTGCTTTTATAGATATCAAGGCCTCAATCTCTGGTAGGAATTCAGAGCACTCCTACAACTCATGATAAATGAGGATTACTCCTTTGTTTTTCCCTATAAGCAAACCTCATTTCTCCTCATGGAGTAAGGCATCATTTGGAAATTTCCACCTCTTATTGTCTCTGTTGGTTGTTTCTATATATTTTGTCTCCAGTGAGCAGTCTGAACATGATGGCAGTTGAGATGTGAGCTATGAAAAAAATGTGTCTAGGGATTTTAATTGTCCTTGGGACATTTGCTTGCAAACATCTGCCTGCTTGTGCAATCTGGCTTGTTACAGCAGAAAATTTGTTCTTCAGAAACATTTTGATGAAACCAAGGACTCTGGTATGGGTGGTTTGACTGTCCCAAGAGCAGGGGGAGGGATGTGAAAGGGGGATGACATTGGCAGATGCAGGGAAACTAGGTCTGACCTTCCTGTCATTTATGGGTGGGATATGAGCAAAGGCTTTCCCTTGGGCTTCATCCGCAAAATCCCTGCCTCTTTGCATTGACAACAGCATAAATAAGAGTGGCTTTAAAGTCAGAAAACTTGCAGTTGCATCCTCTAAGTGGACAGGATAGTGAAGTCACTTTACGGGTTGTTGTAGGTAGAAGACATCTGAAGCAGGGTTGCCTACTCATGTTGTTGCAAACAGACTCACCTTCAGCAGGTCCTGCCAGCTGCGTTCTCTGCTCCAATTCCCACACAAAATGCACCAAATGCAGTACTCTGGAGCTGAGAGGCAGAAACCCCTGGCAACAATGGGAGTGGGTGAGCAGACTGGTGAAGGGGCAGATGGATTGCTGTGGTCCTCCACCATCAGCTCAAATTTGGAGGCATGATGACCCAACAAGGGCAAAGTGAATGCTATGTGATCTCCTATATCAGGGTCATAATTAAAGGAAGACCTGAAGACCCCCTCAAGACAGTCTCCAGAGAGAGTGACAGCAGAGGTAGGGACTGGCTGGAGAAGAGATGTTCTGCAAGTACTCCACTACCTTCTGTCATCCATCTGTCCCTCCAGACTGGCTCTGAACAATGCATCACAGCCTGGCTGATGAGCAGCCCTGTTCTTACTGGATATCTTTGTGCATCTACTGACGAGATCAAATCTCACGAGCAAAGAATTATCTGGCTTTATTACAGCTGGGGTTGCATACATCATTATTAAGAATTTCACATTCTTCCATGAGGCTTTCTTCAACCATTCACTGCTGAAGCTTCCCTAGGTTGCACAAAATCATTATTCTCATTTTTCAGTTGTGGCACTAAGGAGAGGTTACATGGGGGTATTCATTTCCCTTAGCTGTTAGAAACCTAAAATGAGATGTCTCACTCTAAGCCAATCATTGTGACCTTCCATTAGAGAGAAATAGAAGAAAAAGGTGCCTCCAGGGGAAAATTTATCCTACAGACTGATGATAACCCAATTTAGGAGGAAATGCATTACCCTTTGCTATGTCTTTTCATGGATTCTAAAGTGATCTGAGGATGTCTAACTTGCATGCAAACTAGTGATTCTCACCCACATTTACCTTCTGAGTCTGGAACAGACCTAAGAGCCCCCAGATCCTCATCCTTATTTTCCAGGACTAGTCAGCTTCATCTCAGCACTCAGCAGCACGAGTTAGGATTTGAGGCAGGCATTTAGGCTCTACTCCCAGCTGACTCAAGTCGATGTCTCTCTTTTATCTTGTTAATAAAAACTAAACCAAATACAACACTGGAAATACACAGAAAAGGGATTTGTGTGGTCTCAAGTGGTAAGTTAAACTGTAACAAACAGAACCTATTTCAAGAGAAAGCACCTGCCATTACAGTGCTAAGCAGTTATGCTCTCTGTCAGTACAACATTCTGCTTTGGTGCTGATTTCTTTAGTGGTACTACACTGGGGTTGGTTTTATTTTACTTTGAGACCTGACATCGCCTCTTGTGTTAGATTCTCTGGTCAACTAAATCCAAACCTAGGAGCTGTTACCTTGGCTTCCTGAAGGGGAGCATGGATTTACTCCCTGAGGAAGGAAGGATGGGGATTATGCTTTCCTTGTTATGTTTTCTGTCTTCTGCTTGGTGGGAGGATGTGTTGGTCTAACAGATGCAGAGTATCTCCCTCCTCCCCTGCCGTGTAGGGCATTGCTGTACCTGCACCAGGTTCCTCTGTATGGCTACATCACCCTTGCAATCTCAGGTGCACCTTCTGACAAGAGCATGAAAAAGCCCTCTAAAAAGACACAGACAGATAGATGTAGTGAAATGAGAGACAGACTCCTTCTTATTTGGTCATAAATTCACAACAAGTTCCTAGAGAGCCTCACTGTTTACAACCTGCCTCCATGTCCTGGTTTGCCTTCAAGACGTCACTGTTAATTTTCACCAAATCCTTCTCTACCACTGTCCTGGACTTCACATCAGAAGTCTGACACCCTCTGTGTCCATTCACAGGAGTGGGAGATGTCTGTACTGTTGTGCTGGCTTGCTCTCTGCCTTGGCACCGGATCATTTGCCACCAGAGACACTATTTAATCCTTAATATGGACAGCTTGCACCTTCTTCCCAGTTAGAACAGCTCAAGAGGGTAGGCAGAGTGAATGAAATCACAGAGACTGTGCAGCTGAACAGGCAGTGGTTCTACAGTCCAAAGATGACAAATCATGTGAAAATTAAAATAACTAACATCTGCTCCTCCTCAGTAGTTCACGTTTGCTCCATCTTCATCTAAGCAAAGTCTACTGGGAGTCACTGCAAAGAGTAAATTCAGGACAATTTAAAGGCATAAAGCAATACCCTTAAAAGTTGGGTCAGGTCTGGGACATCAGCAAGCCCAGCAGAAACAGTTTAATTGCTGGGAAGGGTTAAGTGACAAAGAGTTGAAGTGAAAGAAGTGCTGAAATTCAAGCATGAGTGTCAGGTGGCTGAATAGTGTGCCTGGAAAAGCATCCTCATATACAAATTCTCCCACTATCTTCCCAGCTGGAGGGGTGTTTTATAGTCCTGCCTTATTTTTGAATTTTTCAAATGGCTATCCTGAAAACATCAAAATATAGATAACATGGCAAGCCCTGTAACAAGAAGTTCCGCTTTGAAGTTAAATGTCACTTTCAGCCAAGTTTCCTCTTTTAAGCTGGTTACTTTCAGAACTAAAAATTCAACTGCATTTTTTTTTTGTTTTGTTGTATATCTGGGAAAAAAAAGGAATGCTTGTAATTTACAAACCTGAGTTGAAGTGAATCACGTTCAAGTGGACTCATTAATCTTTTCAACAGATGTGGACAAAACATTTCCTTTCATTAGATGGAGTAGTAGTTTGTTATTTTTTAATTTTGTGCACTGCAGAAAGCCTCTTGGCCACATTAGGGCATTCAGGATATTCACTGGGGCTTTTTTTGACAGCATAGTGTTTTCTGCTCTGTCTGGGTACACTTTCAGACGAACTAGCACCAAGTAATGGCTTGAATGCGGTTTTTATGGTTTGGTTGCTTTCTCTGACTCAGGTATGAGTGGTGGTGCTGATAATGGCAAGATGCATAACTGATGAGTAGTCACTGTTTGACCCACAAGAAAAGATTAGCATCTACACCTACAGGTAACACAGAAATGCAGAGATGAGTCAGAGGCACCATCCTCATGAAATAACTTTTCCCATTGACAGACAAACAGGAAGGTGAGAAGTTGCTCCAGCTAGTGACCTAAGAGTTGCCTGTGAGGTGGGCTTAGAGTCTTTGACGCCTGGGCCCCATCTCCTTCATGAGACAGCCTTGAGCTGGTGAGGAGGGGAGGCTTCTGAGAAGAGCTGTCTTTATGGACCTTTTCATTGAATAACAAAATCATGGAATCATAGAGTCATTTAGGTTAGAAAAGACTTAAGATTGTCCAGTCCAACTGTTAACCTAATACTGCCAATTCCACTACAAAACCATGTCCCTAGATGCCACATCTACACATCTTCTAGATACCTCCAAGGATGCTGATGCGACCACTCCCCTTGGCAACCTGCTCCAGTGCTTGACATGTTTAGATTCAATTAGGTCCCAAAGCTCCAGTTATTCTACATCATCTCTACATCCTCCTGGGGGCTGTAGGCAGTTTGTATGGGTTTCAGGGTCCCTGGTGTATTAGCTTGGAGGACTGGATTGTATTCACGATCCCCTCTCTAAACATGACTGTGTGCTGCCTGATTTGATGTCTCCCTCCTCACAAGCCATTTCCTTCCCACGATGACTGTTCCTGAGCTTTCTGTACAGCAAAGCTTCTAGTGAGGCTTTTGCCCAAGAAGTCTGTGTTATTGTTTGCAATGCAAGGAGATGAAGACACGGGGCCCTGGAGATCATCTTTTGTTTTGTGCCACCCCAGTACCTGGGGGCTACTTCATGCTAGAATCATAGAATCAGGTTTGTTATTAGGAGACTAACTTCCTTTGGCTAGTGGAGAGAGGCTAAAGACCTGCACTGGGTGAATCAGGGCAGGTGAATCAGACTATGATCCTCCCTAATTTCCCATTCTGAGGAACAATTTTCTTCCGCAAACAGCAAAGATCCTGCTTATCTGCAGTTATCAAATGCCTAAAGTAGGCTCCGTAGACTATCTATAAGAATGGGTTTCTTCACCAGAAAGGAAGTTTCTCAGAAAAATTAGAATTCTACCAAAAATTAATTTACTTAAAAACCCCATTTTTTTCTGTTGTAGAAACCCTAGTGGCAGCAGCAATGCTGTTATGTGTCAGAGGAAGTTTGGTCTGGCTGGTTAAGAACAGGGCTGTTCATTTGCTCAGCCTGTGCTTTGGCGTAGCTTGGGAGAGAAGTTCTCAAACACCTTCCAACTTCTCTCTCTCACTCACACACTTTTTGATCCCCCAAAAAGGTGGAGCATTTGGCTTTGTGCCACATTTTCTTTTGTTTCAGCCCTTTGGATACAGGGACATTGAATGTGCACAAAGCTATGGACTTCACCAATACTGTGTGAATCAGGTCTGTCAACTCAATTGCCTTATTTATTGACATTGACCCTAGATGCACTGCAGCTCTGCAGCAGAGTCCTGTCTGCCTGGCAGATGCAGCTTCTTGATTAAACGTGTTGTGTTGAATAGCCTTGAGTACAAGGAACCACACTAAGGAAGATGATGAGATCTTTCCCCATACAGCCAAGGGGATACGGCCAAGTCTGCTGACGTTGAAATGGAGCACTATCAGCTTGCACCAGCTGAGCATCTGGACCTTGAAATTTCCAAGCTCCTCCAGCTTGTGCAGCTGCAAAAGTACATTAGTGGAGTGAGAAGCATCTGTGTTATGAATTTTAGCTGACTGACAATAGGTAAGGATTTTTCCCACACCCACTGGGGAGGTCCAGGGGCTGCAGTTGGAAGCCACTAATGAGTCAAGTCTAGTGGTTCTCTACTTCCACTGACACTAATACTAATCCAAACAAATGGAAGACTTCCAATTTCACACAGAGTAAACAAAGGGAGACACCAAGCCCCATTATTTTCTATGTTTTTTTGTTCATAGGGTATTTTTAGTCCAGTTAATGATCTTTTTATATATCCTGAATGTTTAATTAAAAACATTCATCAAAGTGAAGAGCCCAAAGAAATTTTGGTTGTTGTTACTCCGTTTAGCATTTCACCTCCTTACAAAGCCAGTTTTTAACATGTTAGTCTGGGAATCCAGGCATGGGTTTGTTATCTTGTTTTATTAACAGAGTTCAATAGTTAACAAAAAAATTACATCTCTTTGTTTCATTTCTGGAATGAAAGATCTTCCCATCTGTGGTCACTGTACTCTTCACATCCATGGTCACCAGAGAAGCATGCAGGAGAAGTAGAGAGGGGAGCCAAAACAGCTGCTTAACATATAAATCATGTATTTTCAGGATGAATTTATGAAGAAAAAGGTGCTTCTTATTACATTTGGTGCTCTTCAGTATGGTTTCAACCCCAGATCATCTTCATCTATATCTCATGCTCATAGCAATTTGCTAAAGTGAAAGTCTATATGATACAGAGGTGGAATAAACATGATGTGTTATAGATGTACACATGCCTGCAGGGCTATGATCTCATTGACATCACTGAGACATGGTGTGATGGCTCCTATGAATGGAGTGATGGGATGGAAGGATATCAGCTCTTTAGGAAGGACAGGCAAGGGAGGCAAGGAGGAGGCATTGCCCTCTGTGCCAATGATCAGCTGGAGTTCATGGAGCTCCACCTAGAGCTGCCTGTGAGTTTGTGGGTTAGGATTAAAAGAAGGGCAGGTACAGGTGAATTTATAGTGGGTGCCTTCTACAGGCCAACCAACTGAGAAGACTGAGCAGATGAGGCTCTCTGTAGACAGATAGGAGTGGACTCATATTCAGAAGCCCTGGTCCTCATGTGGGAGTTCAGCCACACCAATATCTGTTGGAGGGACAACCTAGTAGGGCACAAGCAACCTAGGGGGTTTCTGGAATATGATAATGATAACTTTATTCTCCATGTGATAGGACAGCCAATGAGGAGAGGTGCTATGCTGGATCTTGTTCTCACCTACAAGAAAGGACTGGTGGGGAATGTGAATCTCAAGAGAAGCCTTGGCTGCAGTGACCACAAAATGATGGAGTTCAGTATCCTTAGGGCAGCAAGGAGGGCACACAGCAAGTTCACCAACCTGCACTTCAGAAGTACAGACTTTGGCCTCTTCAGAGATCTGCTTGTAGGGCACCATGTGATAAAGCCCTAGAGGGAGGAGGGGCCCAAGAAAGCTGGTTAATATTCAAGGATCACCTCCTCCAAGCTCAGGAGCAATGCATCCTAACAAATGCTTATGAAGAGGTGAAAGGAGGCAATATGTAACGTGTCTGCAACCATGGATGCTTCCACATCCACACCGTTAATTTAATATTTGTTTACTTGCACATGTACTTGATCAGAAGTGGTAAGCGCAGAGAGGGAGTTTAGCCTGTGTCCTGACTTCATCAAATCCCAGAATGAAGCGCAAGGAACAGCCCTTGTTAGGAAATGGAGCTGCCCATATATTATTGTCACTCCTGTTGCCAGGTTTGAGCTTGGAGAGGGACACTGGATAAAATAAGAGGACTATGTTCAAAAGGCTTAAATTCCACCTAGACCATCTCACTGCCATTCATGGGCTCTTAACCAAACTATCCCAGTGCTTTAACATCCCAAAATAGCCCATGACACTGTTTGAATTTTTTCCCTTTGGAATCACTTGAAAATTCATGTAAAGCTCTAAATCATGAAGACCCATCTCATTCCTTGCGCTACTTCTGAAGCAGCAACATAGGAACTGTGGCAGGGAAGGGAGCGAAAGACATGATATTTCTTACTCCACCACAACAGTGGATCAATCCAAACTAAATTTTACACAGCTCTCCCCCCTACTGTTTTTTCTTAAGGAAGCCAGAAAGCCAGGCAACAACACTAGTGTTCATTTGTTTGAGTGTAAACACAAGATTTACTTTCTCTTGAGCTTAACCTCCAGGCTGTTTGCAGTTCTGAAATCACAGCCTGGCAAAGGACCAGCTCTAAATAATAGCTCATATCTTCAGCCTGTTTCCAAAGAGAAAACAAAAAAAAAAAAACAAAACAAGAAAGGTCCACCCATCCTCTCTGCAATTCCAGGCACTGAAATATTCAGGGCTGGCTTCTTGTCCAGGCTTTCTTACAGATGTTAGAACACAACGGATACATGCAGAATTGACATCGATACTTTTTGCTCTTCCATGCTTCCTAGTAACTTGACAGTGAAGATGCAATGGGCCCTTTCTTCTTTTTCCCTTAGTTTAGTAGATGGATAAAAAAAACACTGAATAAACCTCAGCTCTAGGACAACAGTCATATTCATCTCGTAAAGATGATATCTCCCAGAAGATGTCTAGAAGGGAATGAGACCACTTGCCCATCTACGTATTGGAGCACCTCAACAGAGAGCTGAAAATCCCCTGAGCTCCTCATCTCCCTGGCTTTTGCAGAGCTCCAGACCATCAGCTGGGATCAGGTGCTTATACAGCTCTGCCACCCAAGTCCACCACATACCAGGGATTTCAGCTACCAGGGTGACAGGGTCACGGTTCAGTGACAGAGCATTAGGCGGCCTCATTTTATGGTTGAGAGGACCTATCTCCGTACTTCCCCAGTGCTGCGTGCTTAATTCTGCAACTTTACCATTGGCTTAGCACTGCCTTTTCGTGAGCAAGCTCTTATACTGCGTTAGTGAGCATGGCATGAAGGGTCTCAAGAGACAGAGCAGGCAGGTAGGATTAGGGAGGTGGATAGGACATCAGGGTTCTTACCCTAAAAGATGCTGAGTTACTTTGCAAGCCATAAACAGTGCAGAAATGCAGCCACCCTAGAGGATGGAACGTCAGAGAAGGAAACCACAAAAAACCCAATCCAGGCAAATTCTAAGATCCAGGGTGGAAGAAGAAAATATCACATAGAACAGTGACTTTGGATTTAATTTCAGATTAAGGTTGCTAGCACAGATGGGTGCTGAACGGGTCTGCTGGGATGTAACTAGTCCAACTATGCATATAGTTAAAAGCTGCAATTTGACTTTGCAAATCACAGGCCAGCTGCAGAAGAGGAAGAAGGAGGGCCCTGTTTATCCTTGCTTCAATGTTCAAAAGTAGATACTCATGTGAAGCAGCATCTGTTTTGTCTGGTCCATATGAGAAAACACCCGTTTTTCTTGTGGACGTGGAATGCATAATATCACACAATTTTCCTCCCATTTTCTCACAAATTTTCTGTTTAAAAAACAGGCAATTCACTGAAATCAGGTGCTTCCTCTAAATAGTCTTGATTGAACAAAATTGGTATACTCTTGGAAAGAAATCCCAAATAGCCTTACTTTTATCCTGTGGGATTGTTCTCTTTGGCAAAGTTTGATCCACTGAAACATGGAATAAAGGATCACAAAAACCCACTCGGTTTTGTGTAGAACAAAATCCTGCTTCAGCAATAAATGACCAATCTGAATAATTTTGTACGATGTTTTGGTTCAGCTTTAGCCTAAAATTGATAGGTAGCCAAGGTCATCAAGAAGGTGTCATATTTTGAAGGAAAGTGCTTCCCCTGGAGATGTGCAATGAACTGAAATGCCACCTGGAACAAGGAGGTTGCTCAGATTTACATCAGCTGTAATTTTTTGGGTTTGTCTTTATGGATTTACAAGAACATGTATCTATGTTTTGGTTCTTTTCTTTTATGTGGCTTTGTGGTGTAATTTGAATGTCTAGTCTTTGCAGAGACCTCTTAGTATGCTGTGTTCTGAGGTAAACGGGGTTATTGTCTGGCAGCTAGGGAGTATTTCATAGGATGGGGATTGGCGTAGGTTGTGGAAGAGAAATGGTCCATGCAAGGACATAGGTGGGACAAGACGGACCACAACAATCTTGAGGAAGATGTTTAGGTGTACCAGGCTCCATGGGATGAGATCTGATGGTCAGAGAACAAGGCAGGAGAAGGAACATAAGAGCAGGGTGGGATTTGTCGGGGAGCACCGCAAAGGTGAGTCAAGAAGGTATGGCAGAATTAGGATAACACTCTTGTGACAATGAGATCACTGCTCACTGTACCCAAAGGTTTGCATTAATCAACTCCATAAGTACTCTCAGAAAAATGGAAAGGGAATATCAGAGGGATTTAGAAAGATTGTGTGGATGTGCTTGCATCTCTATACCTGGTTAGGGCAGGAACAGAAGGTCAAAAAGTGCAAGATACATAGAAGTCAGTGTGTGCCAAATGGGAAGGAAAACATTCTTTTGTTCAGGAAAATAATTGCTGGTTGCTAGAGCTACTGCCTGCTTCCAGATCCACTCCAGCCTTCAGGGATGATGGCTTTCCCCCTTCTGCTTGCTTTGCTGCCAGTCACGATATCGCCTCTTGATTTCCTAAGATCCCATAAAAAGGCACAGATGTTTCTTCTAGCAGTGGCAGAAATACTAACGTTAGTAATTAGAAGCCTCAGCTTTGTCCTCTGAGTGGTTCAGTGGGTCCAGGGGAAGTTTAGGCTGGACATTAGGAAAAAAAAATTCACAGAAAGGGTCATTGGGCACTGGCAGAGGCTGCCCAGGGAGGTGGTTGAGTCACCTTCCCTGGAAGTGTTTAAGACATGGGTGGACGAGGTGCTGAGGGGCATGTTTTAGTGATTGATGGGAATGGTTGGACACGATGATCTGGTGCATCTCTTCCAACCTGGTTCTCCTGTGATTCTATGATTCTATGATTCAATTGTGTCCACACGCACAAAAATGCATCAGCAGCTTTTGATTTTCCTTTTGCAATAGGAGGGATGAAAACAAATCAATTGTTTGGTCACCTGACTGGAGGCTCCTGCACCTGTAGAGGATCATCCACATGCAACCCAGGCACTAGTACATGCTGGGGGCCACCCAGCTAGAAATCAGCTTGGCAGAAAAGGACCCAGGGGTCTTGGTGACTCCAGGTTGACCATGATATAGCAGTGTGCCTTAGTGGCAAAGAAAGCCAATGGTGTTCTGCGCCACGATAGAAAAAGTGATGCCAGAAGGTCAAGGGAGGCAATCCTTCCTGAAGTACTGTGTCCAGTTCTGGGATCTTCAGTACAAGAAAGCCTTGACCATACTAGATAGAGCCACAAAGTGGATGAATTGACTGGAGTGTCTCTGCTGTGAGGAAGGGCTGAGAGAGATCACAGAATCACAGAATCACAGAATAACCAGGTTGGAAGAGACCCACCGAATCGTCTAGTCCAACCTTCCCACCAATCCCTAAATCATGGTCCTAAGCACCTCGTCTACCCTCACCTTAAACACCTCCAGGGAAGGCGAGTCAACCACCTCCCTGGGCAGCCCGTTCCAATGCCTAACCACCCTCTCCGTGAAGAACTTTTTCCTAGTCTCAAGCCTAAATCCCCCCTGGCAGAGCTTGAGGCCATTCCCTCTCGTCCTGTCCCCTGTCACTTGGGAGAAGAGGCCAGCTCCCTCCTCTCCACAAGCTCCCTTCAGGTAGTTGTAGAGAGTAATAAGGTCTCCCTTCAGCCTCCTCTTCTCCAGGCTGAACAATCCCAGCTCTCTCAGCCGCTCCTCATAAGATATGTTCTCCAGCCCCCTCACCAGCTTTGTTGCTCTTCTCTGGACTCGCTCCAGAGCCACAACATCCTTCTTGTGGTGAGGGGCCCAGAACTGAACACAGGACTCGAGGTGCGATCTCACCAGTGCCGAGTACAGGGGGAGAATAACCTCCCTGGATGGGACTGTCCAGCCTGGAAAAGAGAAAGCTCAGTGGAGGTCTCATCAATTTCTGTAAATATCTGGAGGGAGAGTGCAAAGAGGATAGAGCCAGGCTCTTTCCAGTGGTGCTCAGTGAGATTACAAGGGGCAATGGGCACTCACTGAAACACAGGAGGATCCCTCAGAATATCAGGAGACATTGTTTTACAGTGAAGATGACCAACCACTGGCACAGGTTACCCAGGGAGACTGTGGAGTCTCATTCCTTGGAAATCTTAAAAAGACGTCTAGACGTCATCCTGGGAAACTAGCTCTGAATGTCCCTGCTTGGGCAGAGGCATTGGACTAGATGACCTCCAGAAGTCCCTTCCAGACTCAACTATTCTGTGATTCCTGACTTAGTTGCACACAGCATCTCCAACCCTGTTTCTTCAGACTGTGCGTTCACACTTGCAGAGTAAACAAGTGAAATAGCAGGGTACTAGCACGGAACATATTAGGTTTATTCTGATCTCACTTCCTGGTGCAAATCTGGAATTATACTATCGAAACCCGTAAAGCAAATAACTGAGGTAAGAATTGAATGTTCTGATGTCCACCAATTCAACTAATGTCCAGCTGACACTAAAAAGATGCAGTGTTATTTTTTCTTTCCAAATCCAAATGCTGTTTTCCTTTCTTTTCTTCTCCTTGTCCATCCTCCCCTGAAGTTCTGGAGTAGAGCTAAGACAGTTCAGAGGGACAGCTGTGTGCTGTGGGTGGTAGTGTGGGTTTAATATATGCATACCACGCAGGCAAGTAGGTATATGAAAAATAACATAAATAAAACACTGACAGACTCCTTTTGTACCCTGCTTCATCATCACATTTTACAACTTGGTGATATTATTTCACGGAATGTTTGACATCAATTTGATACACATTGTTGCCATAGTGACAGGTTGTTTCTTGAAATGTCTTATTCTTCTTCAAGAACTAACATTGTCTCAGGAATGCATAATACCTTCCCAAATCTTTTCAAAGGAATTAAACCAATTAATGCAAAATGTCTTATCCTAAATGATATTGCACCCTCTCAGTATTTTCCAATATTTTTCTGTTTTTAACAATCTGAAGTAAAGAGAGAAAAAAAAAAACCACCCAAACCAGCAAAAAAAAAAAAAAAAAAAAAGAAAAAAAAAAGAAACCGCTAATATTAGTGCATTGAGGGGAAGAGCTTTCTGAACTCCATGTGCAGAGGCAACGTAGTATGCTGTGTTATTGACTGGGACTTTTTCTAGCCTTCTTCCACCACTGATTCAAAGCCAATGGAAAACAGAGGAAATGCCTTGTTTCTACCAGGGTTCTGGATGTGAGCCTCTTGTTCAGGGCAGCTATAGCACTGCTCTGCTTTATTACATTCTGACCATGCAAAGCTTTCTCCTTAAATGATATCCCATGATACTGCCCTTTCACACTTCATCTCCTAGTCTTTATTAAAAATATATCCTGTGTCTTCACAGCAGTACAGAGTGCATGGAGTTGTCGGGCATGTATGAGGAAGTCTATTTCATGACCTCTAATATCTTTTGATAACTTATAGGCTTACTTTGCCCTCTTTCTCTCTCTCTGATAGTGTTGAATCAGAGGGAAAAGTACAGCAACAGGACCCATGTTTCTGTGAGGAGACAAATACACAGCTCAGAAATTCAGAACTTGGTGGCAGGGCGTGCGAGTTCTTCTGTCAACAGGAACCTTCATCACAGCACCAGCACTAAGCAAGAGGTTGCTTGTTTAATGTCCTAAATCTGAATTTGGGACCCATCCTTTCAAAACTGTTAATGGCTTAAGCATGTCACCAAATGACCAGGCACGAGGGTGCCTAGGGATCCATCCAAAGTGTGTGAAGGGGGCAGATACCAGCCGGAAAGGAAATGGTGAGGGTGTCCCCTTGGGAACAAACACAGAGTGTATGAGGAAATGTTTCATAGCAGTGAAAGCTATTTGGCTGCAGAGATGGCTCCCAGAGGACATCCTCTTGGAGGGCCTCCAAACTACTGCATGGGGCTGCAAAAGTTGCACGGGAACACACTATTGGATGATATATTTGGATGAATCCAGGGGAGATTCAGGCTCAACATAAGGAAAAAATTATTCACTGAAAGGATCATTAGGCAATGGAACAGTCTGCCCAGGGAGGTGGTTGATTCGCCTTCCCTGGAGGTGTTTAAGGTGCTGAGGGGCATGGTTTAGAGATTGGTGGGAATGGTTGGACTCGATGATCCTGTGGGTCTCTTCCAACCTGGTGATTCTATGATATAACATTTAATGTGATGGCACTAAACAAACCAAGCCAGCATCCAGTGCAGAAAAAACCCTATATGAATGCAAGGGCTACAAGGAACCATAGTGAGGCGGAACAGAAAGGGGCTGTGCTGTAACACCCTCCTTCTCTCACATGTTGCCAGAGTTGTGAATGTATTTCCCCTAGGACATCTGTGCCAAACAGATCAAGACGCAAACAGATCAAGTCACAAGCCCCACCTCCCCCAAACAGTGAGGTTTGGAGAGCCTTCTCCTGCCACTCATAGAATGCCCTTCAGATGCACTCTTGGGAACCTGCTAGCAGAATCCAGGTTTGCAGGGTGGGATGACTGAATGCCTCTTGGAGGTGGTGCTTTTCAACTAAAAATTTGTCTGTAGGAACTGGGTGAAATATTTAGGAAGAGAAAAAAGAGACAGAAGAGAACAAAAATGTTTTAAAGCTGGGAGCAATTGCCTTGTTGCATTAGCTGTCCTCTCAGGCAGCTGGAAACCTCATTTGTGAACTTCCTACAACACCCTCTTTGCATGCTATTCAACTTTCCTTGATGGTGACTGATCATAGCCTCTTCCCCATAATCCTCAGTACGTGGGCAGATTTACTCTTAGTCCCCCAAATCTAGCTAGAATTTCTCTTATTCTAACTAAGGAATTGCACTAGGAGTAATAATTAGAGGCTGTAGAGAAAGGACTACTAGCAGAAGAAAGTAAAAAATGTAGAACTCCTGCACATAGTAAATTCTGTGTTTTTGCAAGCTCATTATTCTCCTCAAATCCCCCTCCCTACTATTTAAGGGAGGTGATGAAATCAGGTGCTCCATTCAACCCCAGAATGAGGACTACTATTCAGTCTTTGAAAGGTCACAGGACAGTCATAAGACAAGAAAGCACAAAAGAGATCTCATACTCATCTCAAGCAAAACCATCTTCCCAGTTGCAATAAGTTCATAATGAACTTTGGTCTGGATGAGGTTTGACTGCTGGGCATCTAGGGAAGTGCTTCACACACACTCCACACCCAGATGAGACTGTGCTCATTTAATGGTTTTTCCAGGCCCTATCTCATCATGAAGCATCCACTTCAAGAGGGGAAAATGCCCATTTTTGTGGAACAACTTTGTGTAAGAAGTAAGGCATAAGCAGGTAAGCAAGGGTGTGACAGAGCAGAACCTCTGTATTCAGCACTTTGCCTTTTTCTTTTCCTTCTTCTTCACCTTCAGGCATTTTCTTTAGGAACTGCAAACAAAAGCTCAGAGCCTGGTATATTGTCTGCAGCTTTCCCCCTCGCAAAATAATATGATGAACCTGAAGGACTGGAACTATCTGGATTTGAACTTTTCAGGGTGGTTGCTTAAATGCCTTGAGTTGAATCATTTTCATGGTTTTCTTAACACAAGTTCAATTGGTGTCCTTATGCCGTCCCAAAAAGGAGAGTTTGTTGAAAGAGAAACTAAACAGAAGACATACCCTGTGCAAGATCTTCTTTCATTTCTCCAGGGCTTGCTTCAAAAACCATTCATTTGTTCATGCTGCTGACAGGGTCTACTTAATGATGACTAGCACTCAAGTGTCACTTATCCATGCAACACTCCTCGAAGGCTGCGCAGAGCAACAACTATAACACAGGTATCACTGAAAATTATTGAAAGTAAGGACAAAGCCCCTGCTTTCCAAAAGTACCTGCTTAAATTTTGCCTTTGCATTTTTAGGCAGTTAAGGGCCCATAGGGAGCTTTATTTTTTTTACCCCAGAAAACCTTGAACAATTTGAATTCTGCTTCTAAGCCTAGCTGGAGATGTGCTTGAGGAACTACACAAAGCTGTCTCAAGCCTATCTACTCCTAGGATATCTAGAGATTTCCTACCCAGGCTGGCCCATGAGTGTGATCATATCACATTTACAGTTATCAGTCTTGTTTTCAGCAGCTTTGTCCCATGGTCCAGCACAGTTTTAACTAGCAAGGGAAGGGACCCTGTGCAAATGTTTTCTATTCAATTATGAAACAGCTTCTGGCCCAAGTGGATTAATTCAACTCAACGGTGCAAGGTGGATGCCAGCAGCAAGCCCATCTTAGAATGGTGTGTCCTGGCACACACTTTTCCATAATTTCTATTCACAGGTGCATCTTAAAGCTTATCAAAAGCATCCTGTGCCATAGTGAAATAGTTGAACATTTACTCTTCCCAAGTACTTTAGGGCTGATCAGCATTTTGGAGGGGCTGGGACAAAAGAATTAGAGGTGATGCTATTACAAGATAAAAGAAAAAAAAAAAAGTAGATTTAGGAACTGCCCCGTAAGAAAGCATTAGTCTTTTAACAGGATTTAGAATATTAGCAGTTTACTCAGACATAAGCAACCTGGGCTTTGCTAATCCATCACATCGGTGAGAAAATAAATTTATCCCATGATACAGGACATTGCAAGTAGCTGTGACTCATAGGTTTTATCTTCCTTTGAAGTAGATAGCACTGATCAGAGAATGAAAGCTAATAACAGCGGTGGGAGTCTGAAGATGAGAAAAGAAGGGAATTTTTCAGAGCTTCCACAGATTAATTGTGGTGAGAACAGATCTTCTTTGTGATCTTGCATGCAGTGAAGATGCTGTGTGACTTTAAATCCCCTCCTACTAGTGTGTCGTTGCATGGAAAGTCCTCGTTTGCAGCAAACTTGGTAGGTACATGTTAAGACGGCTCAGGTTTAAAGATTACAGAAGGCAACATCTGCACCATTTATGTCTTGACTTCTACCAAATGAACTATGTGTCTAAATCAGATGCTGCAAACAGGTTTGAAGAGATTCTATCTATATGGAAAACTTAATAGAAAAGTGAGATAAAAGTTTTTAACCGTACCAGGCTCCTGACTTTATCATAGTGATACAGAAGCATTTCAAGAGTAAATTAGGCTATCAAGAAGGGAAAGTGGAAATGGTTCACTCTGCATTCATCTATGAGGTTTCCATGAATGAAAACAGTCTAGGAGATTAGACCCAAAATAAAGGGTGGGGGTTGTCACAAAATGACTGCAGTAGCAAAGGTAAAGGGAAAAGTTCTGCTGGGTGACTCCTGTATTCAGTGTAGTACCATGTCACCAAGGGCACACTGAAGAAATACACTGTAATATAATGTTGATATGAATTAAAGATTTTTAGATTTTAGGCCCCTGGAATAAGAGGTGAACTATCAACAGGCTGATGGATGTGGTGTACCTGTATCAATAGGTTTTATTTGGCCAGGCTGAGTCACCTTTCCAAAGAGTTTCAGGGCTGCCACGTTCCCATAACCAGACAAGGAAAGACAAGAAGAGTAAGCTATTGAAACCTTAAATTTAACAAGACTTCAGAGGCAGTAGGATAGAGCTTGCACCTTCTTCCAATTTACCTTCTACCCACTCCTGAGGAGAACTGATACTTTCTGCATTTGTGACTTTATCCCACCCCTGTGGTAAACTAATTTCTGATCAACTAGGGGCACGAATACCAGTATTTTCCTTTGTCTACCTGTATACAAACCCTTTTCCTCTGGGAATCTAAAAATGCAGCATTGAAGTTGTCAATAACATCTGCTGAGTGTTACAACAAAGCCATGATGGAGAAAGAGTTAAGTAGCATGAAACTTCAATATATGCCTAATGCCATATATTTGACATACTAAAGGAGGATTATCAGGTAGGTCATATTATCTTGAGTGCTGACTTAATTGGAGAATTACAAATGTATTTACTCAAGCCTGATATTTACCTTTCAATGGGAATACTGAAAAAAATTTGAAGGGTCTTTTAATAAGCAGCAACAAATAGTCTTTAAATTATAACTTTAATCAAGAGATTTAAAAGCCTTCTCTCTTCAGCTTCGCCTTAGCAGTTAAGAGTTGACTTGGTCTCATTTCTTCAAGTATCTCTACAGAAATAATCTTTCTTAGACAATTTAGATCTTTAATCTAGGAGAAAAGGACACTGTGGAGGTGGAGGTCAGATTACAGTGAACTGCTGGGGAAATTTAGACCAGAAATTAAGAATAGATGTTTTAATAGTGAAAGAAATGAACCACTGGAACAACTTCCCTGGAGGCTTCATGATTCTTCATCATCTGCTTTCTTTAAATCATAAAGGAAATCTTTTTCTTCTAAAACTTATGCATTCACTCAAATGGAAACTGTTTTGTCACCTGCCTACATTATCTGGTATGGGTCAGGTAGCGTTAGCTTGGATGAAAATACAGTTTTTAAAACAGAGGCAATTGCGTAAGTCAGAAATTGCACTAAGTGTTCCAGGAGTGGTAATATGTGAAATAGCAACAAAACCCATGCCGATGTTAGGAGTGCTTTGCTCATTTTTACCTAAGCTTGAGTGCATGTAGGTCCTTGGCTTCATTTTTCTTGCATAGATAAGAATACAAAACCAACATTGCATTGCCTTTCAAATATGTAAAGGCAGGTTTTACCATTGGAGAGAGGAAAAACTTATTACCAGAATAAACTGGAGATGCAGTTCTAAGATAAGAAAGAGCAAAAGAGCCACTGAGAAAAGGAAGGTTTATTTCCTGACAGTTTTTATCTGTGTATCAGAACCAGCAATTAAAAAAGTGTATTAGAATTTCATAACACATACACACACACAAAAGTCTTATTTTTCTGCTTCAGGTTTTAGCCTGGGGAGCCAGGAGTAGTAAAATCACTTTCTGATGTGACCACACTTGCCAGATTGCATGGTATTGTGCAGATAAGGTGGCAGGCAGGATGACTCATTCATCAGCTAGTGCGTAGGATCCTGCATGCACAAACAAGTAATAGTCCCAGAAGACATCCCTGAGATGGAGACTTAAAAGTCAGTTTATTTCCATCTAAAGTATTCTCAATCAGATTGTAAAAATAGTTCCATACCTGGTCTCGCTGGAACTGTTCAGAAACCCAAGTGGGCTAGCGAACGTCATCTAGAAGCGATTTATTGAGAAAGTTTTTTATCCTGGTGGTAAAATTGCTTTGAGCAGGTAAAGTAATTAGGACATGTGGGGTTGATCCTCCACCACAGCAAGTGCAGCTCCATTTGACCGTTGAAACGATAGTTACTTTTAAAAAGAGCAAGGAGTCAGTGTGCAGATCCCTGATTGTCATATCGTTGTAGGAGATCAGGAAGTGGTTAGCGTGGGGAACAAGCTGATTCTGGGTATTCAAGAAGTCTTTTCACATCAAGGAAAATTAGGACTGCTTTTAAGTAATTCTGGAATCTCAGTTGTGGGAATGAACGTGAACAAACCTGACTGTGGTTATTATTTTGTTCAGCAAGATGATAGCTTACCGGTGAAATAATTTAGGTGGAATAGTGCCTCCAAGGAACATTTAAAAGTGTTACAATTGATTTCACACAGGAAAAGACATGAGAACCAATAAAAGGAACTTTACCTGTTTGGCTAAGTGTAGTCTCGGGGTCCTGCAAGCCTTTTTTCCAAAAAAGTTGTGGGATTTTGCAGTATCATATGAAGTAGGAAAGATACTTGATAATTATAGAATTATAGAATAGTTTGGGTTGGAAAAGACCTTAAAGATCATCCAGTTCCAACCCTTCCACTGGGTCAGGTTGCTCAAAGCCTCATCCAACCTGGCCTTGAACACCTCCAGAGATGGGGCAGCCACAGCTTCCCTGGGCAACATGTGCCAGTGCCTCACCGCCCTCATAGTGAAGAAATTCTAATTTGAGGCATTTGAACTGTCTTCACAAGCCTATACTTCTGTTTCAACTCAAGTGTCAGCTGTGCTAGTGCCACTGCCTGAGCTTGGACTATGTTTCCAATCAGTGCCAAGCTCTGACCACGTCAGAGGAAGGCAGAAAGCCTCAATCAAGTCAAGGATAATCTTGCCTCTGCCAGTTTTGAAGGAATTACATGGTTTTAATCCAGCTGGACATCTGAATAAAGCTCTTATTATCAGTGCCTGTTTTTAAAGGGAACTGAGGATTTTGTCTGTTAATACACAGCACCCTTTATTTAAAGGTTGGAGAAGAAACAGAAAGGATAAAATCATGAATGAAATTCTGAAGATTTAGAAATCGTTAGAAAATTCTTAATTCCATGGAGGCAGGATTTTAATATACTAGGCAAAACACAGATTTTATCATGAAAACCCATAGCAAACACTTTACAAAACCAACAATATACATCCCCTTTTATGTCTTCCTTTGAGGCAATATTTTAATAAAAAAAGATGTGCCTTCCACCTGAAATATCAAGTGCAGAGGTCTTAGTGGTTGTTTCTCCTTCCCCCATAAACTTGATGATTCACCAAGCAGGACCTTTTAGAGGTGGCGGGGTTGAAATGTGAGACTTGCCACTTCAAGCAAATACTTCTCTCCCTCTTCAGAGGGAAAAACATTTTATTTTTCTTCTGTTGGTTGTATGAAAATAAAACGTATTTTGTATTCATGTCTCATCAACAGGAACTACTGAAGTCTGGTAGGGTATTTTTAGGAAGGCCAAATGTTTAATTTTAGAATTCCCTGCCTAAAAATGCCCCCATGTAAGTACTGCAAAATCTTGGCAGGATTCATAAATAGATAATTTAACCTCCGAGATCCCCTTCCCAACAGAAACCTCTGAGAAAAAAAAACCTGTGAGATATTCATGACTGAAAACAGGATAAGTATAGTAATTAGGTATCCTAGACCAGGCAGTGAGCTTGAAGTAAACTGGGCAGTGCCCAAGTTTGCCCTTGTTTGTTCTGTGAGGTCCTTCTTATTGTCATGAAGATGTATTGCATAAAATCTAAATTCCACATGAATGGTCAATGGCTGAATTTCCATTGAGTCCCATGTCAATTCTGGGCTTCCCAGTTCAAGAAAGACAAGGAACTACTGCAGAGAGTCCATTGGATGACCATGAAGATGATGAAGAGGCTGAAGCATCTCTCTTAGAAGGAAAGGCTGAATGACTGAATGTGTTTAGCCTGGAAAAGAGAAGACAGAGAGGCTCTTATCAATGTGTGTAAATATCTGAAAGGTGAGTGTCAGGAGGGTGGGGCCAGACTCAAGTTCTCAACAATGCTCAGCTACAGCACTAGGGGCAATTGCCAAAAACTGTGGCAGAGGAAGTTCCTCTTGAACTTGAGGAAAATCTTTTTTACTGTGAGGGTGATGGAACACTGGAACAGACTGCCCAGAAAGGCTATAGAATCTCCTTTTCTGGAGATAGTCACATCTTGCTGCATTTCTGTGCAACCAGGTGTAGGTGAACCTGCTTTAGCAGGGGGATTGGATGAGCTCCTGAAGTCCCTTCCAGCCCTGAGCCTTTCTTGTTTCTGTGATTCCATGGTGGTCTGGAGGAGAACAAATTTCAGAATATTATACTTAAAGCTACTTCTGCATGGTGTCTTACACTTTTCTTGAGCTCAAAGTGCTTTTAGCAATGTTTTGTATGCAGTCGAGTCTTGATGTCTGAGGCTAGGCCCTAACCTCTGGTCTTTTGTGGGTGTGGATATAAGCACTTCACAAAATCCCAGAGTTTTGTCTATTGCTTTAAACTGTCTTGACGTTCTTGCTGAGCTTGATGTGCAGGAGCTGAGATTATGAGATGGAATTACACCAGGACCTGCCTCTGAAACTTCTCCATAGCACCAAGATCTTAGTTCATTTGCTGCCCTCAAAGATCAAGCCTTGCAGTGGATACCTATCATGCTTTTTTCCATCAGGAGGCCTTTAAGGTCTTCAGGGTTTCTGCAGCCCTCTGAAGTGGTTTATGTGTATATAAGGTCATATATTAATTGTGTCTTCCTATTCCCATAGGCTGGCAGTGCTTTCCTGACCTTCCTCTTCTTTTACAGCGTCCTGACTTCCAGATGCTTGCTCTTCCTCCCCTGCCTGTGAACGGGTTCTGTTGGATTTGGAGATTAATGGACTTTCTCTGGCAGTTGCTTCTCCTTCTGCCAGAGTCTGCTTTCCTGAATGCCTCACAGTCTTATGTACAGAAGGGCTGTTCTGCTGGAGAAACCATTTTTATGCCCCTACAACATTTTTGTATTCATCTTATTTTGCAGAGCCATGAAGAGCGGACTCATTTGCAGCCCTAGATACAGTCCAAGCAGTTGCTTGATAAAAATTCCACCTCTTTGAAGTTTCATGGTTCCCTCAGGATTTCATGTTCCCACTTAAGGACGACGATTGAGTTTTTGTGCCATCACAGGATACTTTTGCATCCAGACACCTTCGCTTTGGCTAAGCACAGTGTTTGTAGCAAATCAGGGGGATACTGAGACAGAGGCAATCTGCTTTCCTTGTGAGTTTTCCTTGCCCATCTGAGAGGATGGGGCTCCTTATCTCATCTGTTTTACTTTCAAAAGACAATCAGATTAATTTTCCAACTAGTCCATGCACAGTGACGGAGTAAAGGTTTGCCGTTGCTTAAATAAATGAAGTTCAGATTGCTTTTTAGAGCTCAGTCTCAGTGTTGCAGATCAGATATCCAAAGGCATGTACAGACAGGGAAGGACGGATTTATCCTGGTTTACTGTTCCTACATCTTGGAAGCCTGATGATCTTATCACCTTTTCGGAAGTCATGAGAAAAATGCATAAGAAGGGAATTTTGTTCACGTTTGTGAGGCCATTTTAATACAGCTATAAACAATCTGCAAGAAGACGCAACTGGGAATTAGAGAGCTTGTGAGTATGATACTCCATGCAGAGCAGGGATTATCATATCTCCTTGATAGAAAGTTTTAGACAGTCATTCCAAATATCCATGGATGAGGGATTCCCAGTTATTTTTCAGAAGTGCAGTAACCGATCACCAATCTTGTAATTAATTTAATTGGAGAAAATTACACGCTTGGCATGCCTTAGCATTACACTTGCCACAAACTCTTAAGATTCCTGTGGTCTGAGTCTAAGTCAGCTTCATCTAAATCATGAGTATTCAAAACCATCACTGCATCATGTCGAATCTTTATTGGTTTTGGTTTTAAATCTATCTTTGTGGTGCCTCATTCCTGAAAGAGGCTCAATGCCACATTTTCCCCTGTAGTCTTATAATGAAATTTTTGGTTTTAGAAGAAAATAATTTAAAATTTTAGCAGAGCTTCTACATGAAGTAGAAAATAACTCCAGGACTGCATCTGAAGAAGCCTGGCCAGCAGGATGGGGGAAGTGATTCTGCCCTTCCACTCCTCTCATGTAAGACCTCATCCGGAGTATTGTGTACAGTTCTGGGATCCTCAACATAATAATGATATGGAAGTTGGAACAGGTCTAGAGGAGGGCTACAAAGATCATCAGAGAAGTGGAGGACCTCCCATACAAGGACTGGCTGAGAGAGTTGGGGTTGTTCAGTCTGGAGAAGAGAAGGCTCCAAGAGAGATGTCGTGGCGAACTTCCAGCACCTAAACGGGCTACAGGAAAGCTGGGGAGGGATGGTTTACAAAGACTTGTAGTGACAGGACCAGAGAGGGGCAGATTTAGACAGACATAAGAAAGAATTTCTTCACTCTGAGAGTGGTGAGGCACTAGAACAGATTGCCCAGGGAAGCTGTGGCTGCCCCATCCCTGGAGGTGTTCAAGGCCAGGTTGGATGGCACGGGGGGTTGGAACTTAATGACCTTTCAGGTTCCTTCCAATCCAAATGATTCTGTGATTCTATGATTCTATGACATGAAATAGCTCCTCCTAGCAATAGCCATGGTTGAGCATCAGGAAACCTCTGTCTCTAAGGAAAGGCTACAGTGAGATGCAGAGGTCAGTTCACAAAGAAAGGAATAATTGGGTTTGGTTTGCTGATGTGTGGCTTTTTGTGATCATTTGAGTGTGTTCTTCTTTCAGAGAGGACATTAAACAGAATCTCCCCCTTCTTTGTAGTCACATAATTATAAAGCTTAAGAAGTTGCAGTATTTCTGAGGCTGCTTTCAATCTATAACATTTTATTGAAGTTGGTTGATAGGTTAAAGAGTTACAGGGTAAGGGGATTGGTTGTCAGTATTAGTTATGTCCAGACATCAGGCTTCTGCAAGTTTTTTTCCAGTGCCTAATGCAGGCTTGAATAGTTGACAGCTCCGAGTCATTTATTTCATAGTTATAGAATCATAGAATCATAGAGTCACCAGGTTGGAAAAGACCCATCGGATCATCGAGCCCAACCATTAATATACATGATTAGTTAAAACACTTCTTTTCCCTAATGCAGCTACAGATTTTCCTCAGTTTGATGTTGCATTAAGCAATGTATGGAAGAAAAAGTAGCTGGTTATATCTTAATTTCCATAAGTTTCACAACTGTGTTGCATTTCTGAGTTAAATGAACAACTCAGGATGGGCTAAATTTTGACCCCAGGCAGTCTGAGTTAAAGGTTTTAAAAATATTCCCAGGACCATTGCATAATTTTTAGTGCATGATATTCATGCTTTGGGTAGTCCTTTCTATGCCTCAGCAGGCTCAGATTTAAATCTGAGCATACCAACATCCCCACTGATGATCAGTCACCACTATAACTCTCCGGAGAGCATTGTGAAAAACCCATTCTGGTGCAAAATCATCGGGGTGCTCTGGCTTCTGTAAAAATGGACAGTGTAAAAACATCATTATTCCAGTGTAAATGCCAAAACTGCAAAAATGTTCAATCAATCTGCAGAAGAAATAAGAAAAGATTAAAACAAAACCAATAAAAAAGTGTTTGCTATGAAGCACAGCAGGAGAAAGGCAATCTGAAAGACTCACTACATAATTATGGACTCAAAGAGAATTTTAAGCAAGGAAGGGGGTGTGCATACAGATCTATTCATGTGTGAACAGAGAAACATTTGTAGAGAAGTACTTTTGACCATAAATGAAGAGCCACCAGTGGAGCTGCAGATATAAATTTTCCTCACTTCTTTGAGTACAATTGCACCAAGGGATGATAAAGATGCAACAGACACAGGGTTTATATATGGATAATGGAGTGCTGAAGGGAGTAGGGGGGAAGTGAAGGTTCAAGAAAGAAGATATGCAGGGGGAAGCTAGGACATCTTCTCTTGAACTTTTACCTTTACTTTCCCCTCTGCCTTTCTAGCTTTCCTCTATCTTGCCAACACAGTCTGCTCATTTTTTGTGCCTCAGTAAGAGCTGGGAGGGGCAGATCTCATACCTACAGGCAGGAGAGTGCTGTGTAGGACAGCCCTTCACCCCCTGCTCTGAGACACCCCCTTGGAAAGGCACGTCCTGAGTGCCCCAGCACATGTTTACGTCTTCACAATGTGAAGTCATCATGGTAAATGCAGCAAAGTGTCTCTGGATTTTGAGATGAAAAATTCTTCTGTTAAACTTGTTTGAATGTTGTAAGCATCCAAGACACCCCCTGTCCACAACCACAGGGAAAGCTCCCTTTTAGCAAAATGAGAACTGTTCCTGTGAATACCTTGGCTATATTGCCTTCATCCACTGTTGTTGCCAGGTAATTTTAAACAAATAAAATGTCCTGGCTGTGTGGTACCCACACTGCCTGAAAGGATGGATACTAAATGTGAGACAGTTCCCTCTAGAAGCAACATTTCCCTTGGACAGTTGTCTCTTTCTAGTTTTGAGGGAAAGGAAGGTTTAACTTACCGATAGGGTTGACCATGGAGGATAAAACATGTATCAGTGTAGAAATCAGACTAATTATCTCAGTTCTTGTATTTAATTTTCTGAGCAATGAGACCCTAGATGCTTCAGAGATATCATTCTTTCTTTGTGAGGACACTGTGATGGACAAAGTCATTCTGATGTGCAATACTGCTACACTGAAACATAAAGTCCTATATATATAGTCTTCAGAAGAAAAGGACAAGATTTTTTTATTGCTGCCTAATATCATGTCTTGCTAGATATTTTTTAAAAGAAAATAATCATTGCATTCAATAAATTTCTCTATAACTAAAGGAGAAGGATCACTCATCTGGGAAGAGGAGGATGTGCAGAGAAGCAGTCATCCAAGTGGATGATTACTAGATATGTGTTCTCAGCAAACACGTGTGTGGTTTAAATGTCATGTTTCTGCTCCTCTTCAATTCAATCTCTTTAACATTCAAAGACTTTTATGTTTAAGGTTAGGAGTCGCTTGGAATGACTGATCTCTTGCAGAACAATGGCAGGAGAGGGATTTCCACTGAGTTTTATGAGAACGAAATGGCTGAGCTACGTCATGTTGTTTTAGGAAACTAACCTGTCTTGATTTAAAGGCTTAAGAAAAAGAGACTTTGTTATGTCTTGTGGTAAAATGAAATGACATAATGTTTAGTTACTTTGGAAGGCAGAAACGAGAGTCTTGATCTTCCATTCGAATTTGCTCATCTTTCCTGGCAGATAATCAATCTTGTTGTGAATCTTTCTGATAAATGAAAGTCAACGTACAGTCATATCAGAAATCTTTACTTGGCTTGTCCAAAGACTTGGTATCAGGAGGGCTTCTAACATTTCTCTGGGTAAATTAAATTGAACATCTATATTCTTTCACATCCATGAACTTGAATGACATCTGAACATTTAGACAAATTCAGAAAAATACACAAGAATAGTTGCTGCATTAAAATGATCAAAAAGTCATCTAGACTATTTCTTTCCTAGTAACTGTTTTCACCAAACTGTTACTCATTTCATTTCTTTTTCGCCAGCATCGTAATCACCTTAAAGTGGAGAGAATTTGACCTGTTTAGTGTACAGAAGAAAAGGCTTTGGGGAGACCTTATAGCAGCCTTCCAGTTCTTAAAGGAGGCCTACGGGAAAGCTGGGGAGGGGCTCTTTATCAAGGGGAGCAGAGACAGTATGAGGGGGGATGCATTTAATTTGAAAGAGGGAAGATTTAGATTAGATATTAGGAAGAGATGTATTCTTGTGAGGGTGGTGAGGCACTGGCCCAGGCTGCCCACAGAAGCCTTGGATGTCCCATGCCTGGAGGTGTTCAAGGCCAGGTTCAGTGGGTCTTTGCGATACCTGATCTAGTGGGAGGTGTCGCTGCCCATGGCACGGGGTTGGAACTGAATGATCTTTAAGGTCCCTTCCAAGCCAAACCATTCTATGATTCTATGAATCTATGAAGGTTATCTGTCACTGTATCTTCACGGTTATTGGCAATTTTAAACAGAGCTTAGGCAGAAAGCAATTGTATCTCCAAGTTTGACCTCAAAATGCCTTGAAATGAGGCACAAACTCAGTTCCTGTGTGACTGTGTAGAGTCTCAGCAATTCTACTGTGCAGCACCGCTATGATTGCACATAAGAACAGGAAACTCAGAATTAAAATATGAACTTAGTTTCTCAGTCCTTGCACTGAGATGCAACCTCCTCCCATCTCTCTTCATTTTTAGAAAAATAAACTTAGTCCATCAGGCCTCCACAGATCAGCAATACTCAAGATGTCCCCTTTGGGGGACAACAACCCTAAGCAGAGGTACAAACTAGGAGAAACCTGGCTGGAAAGCTGCCAGGAGGAGAAGGACCTGGGGGTGTTGGTTGACAGAGACTGAACATGAGCCAGCAGTGGCGCAGGAGGCCAAGAAGGCCAATGGCATCTTGGCTTGGATCAGGAACGGCGTAACCAGCAGGTCCAGGGAGGTTATTCTCCGCCTGTACTCGGCACTGGTGAGACTGCACCTCGAGTCCTGTGTTCAATTCTGGGCCCCTCACCACAAGAAGGATGTTGAGGCTCTGGAGCGAGTCCAGAGAAGGGCAACAAAGCTGGTGAAGGGGCTGGAGAACAGGCCTTATGAGGAGCGGCTGAGAGAGCTGGGGGTGTTCAGTCTGGAGAAGAGGAGGCTGAGGGGAGACCTTATTACTCTCTACAACTACCTGAAGGGAGGTTGTGGAGAGGAGGGTGCTGGCCTCTTCTCCCACGTGACAGGGGACAGGACGAGAGGGAATGGCCTCAAGCTCCACCAGGGGGGATTTAAGCTTGAGATAAGGAAAAAGTTCTTCACGGAGAGGGTGGTTAGGCATTGGAACGGTCTGCCTAGGGAGGTGGTTGAGTCACCGTCCCTGGAGGTGTTTAAGGTGAGGGTGGATGAGGTACTTAGGGGCATGATTTAGGGATTGGTGGGAATGGTTGGACTCGACGATCCGGTGGGTCTCTTCCAACCTGGTTATTCTGTGATTCTGTGATTCTGTCTTATCCTCCACCACCTCTAACTGATACTTTGCAATATTCTCCAGTTTCATATCCATTGAGACAGTGGTCTCATCTGCTTTATAGACAAGTTACTTTTCACCAATAACTTCAGCACTAACTGACCAAAAGCTACTAAGGAGAGTGCTGCCATGCAGAACTGAAGATTTAGCCATGGTTCTGCTTAGAGCAATGGGCAGTCTGGTAAACCATAGTGAAATGGAGTCCTAAAATCAGATTTACTGATATTACTGCTATGTAAATGGTTGGTCAATGTCAAAATCTACTTCCACTGCCCGTACTTTTTACAGCAGTAGCACAGCAGGAGGAATTGCTGCTGCTGTACTTCTTTTTTTTTGGTTGAGCACATACTGGAGCAAGTTAATTCTGAACTCACCTGACTGCTTTCAAGGCAAGATCTTTCCAGTGTATTTTCCAAATTTATTTTTTGCCATCTTTCTAGAATGCAGAAAGTGATAATGCATTCATCAGGTTGACTTTGAAGGAGTCGGTGCACTTAAATTAAAAGTGAATCTCATTCTTTACTGTTAAATGCAAAAGATATCTCGTAATGGTGTGTGAAGGTTAAATAAATGTCAAACTGTAAAAATTCTGGATTTTTATTTGTCTCTGTTCTACCAAGGAAGAGAGGTAAAATAAAGATTTTTACTTTTTAATAAAACTATTTTCATGACATTATCTGAAAGGCTATAAATTAATCACAGATCTGGTTTCTGACTTCAAAACTTCAAAACTTTTAAAGATGCTCAAGAGGATTTCATTCTCTGCAGCCATGGTCCACATTCAGGTACAGAGGAATTGAGCACCAACCCCTGTATTAAAATCTGTAAAGAAATGTATGGAAAATTTGTGCAGTAAAGAAAAAAACAAAGAGTTGTGAAGCATTGGATCAGGCTGCCCAGGGAAGTCGTGGAGTCACCATCCCTGGTGGTGTTGAAAAAAATGTGTGGCTGTGGCACATCATGATGTAGTTAAGTGGTCACAGTAGTGTTGGGATGACAGTTGGACTAGGTGATGTGAGAGATCTTTGTCAGTCTTAATGATTGTACGATTCTATGATATATCTTGGAAAAAGAGTCATTGCCAGTCACTTTTCTATAGTAATTTACACAAATAAACATTTCTCTAAGTTGTGTAAATTAATTTAAATCCATTACTCTCCTCAGCTGCAGAATAAAACTATAGTTAAGCCAGTTAACCTGACAGCTGATAAAACACAAACCTAAACCAACAGCCATTGATTCTTCAATTCTGTCTAACTGTTGGGTTTTTTCCTGGGAAAATACAGGCCAGTTCAGAGGCTTCTGTGTGGAGGAGGATGTAACTGCATTTGGTGGATGTTTGTGCTGGTGATTCAGTATGTTCAGAGAAAAAAACTGACTGTATAGTGTTTCATTAGAGTTTTGCTAGCTTCAGCTTCCGATTCATTACTATTTATAATAGCAGATAAGGAGGAAACTAGAGCTCGATTCACATCTGTGTACCAGTGAGATCTACAGCCAGCAAATCTTAGCACCCACACGATAGAGGAGGACTAAAATTTATTCTCCAACCTTAGTCACCTGACCTTGTTGAGAATTACAAAGGTTAACTTACTCTGTCACACACAGCACTTGACAATGTTATTGCTTTTCCTCCTCCAAAAAATTTCAAGGACAATACCATATCCTTAATGTTTTTATTGTGATAAAACACTAATGAACTACAAATAGGTAATCTTCAGCTGTCAGTGAAGTGCATATTTATTTGGAAAGATCTCACTTTTTCAAAAGTCTGTGAGAAGTTTCCAAGGGAAATGCCCTGCTTTTTTTTTTTTTGCTTTAATGTTACTTCATGCTCTCATCTCCTTGTCCTCTCTGAAATACAGTATAAAAATCTCTGTCAAGGGTCAAGGCTCCAATAAATTAGATGTTGAACTTGAAATCACTTAAAGAAACACAAAGGCCATGTATACATTTAGTTTTTATACTAGAAGTCTTGGATAACTGCTACCCATGGAACAGACAAGAGTGGCTGGAGATGTAGGAGGTGACTAGGATGTATCTTACCCTAAAATGACTTCACACCTCTTTAGTATGCAAATAGTCCATGGAGAGCAAGGCATCCATCCATGTGATCTAATCTCAGTAAGAGATGGAGGGCTGCAATGTTAGCTCTGGAGTCTTCACGTTTACTTCTCTGCCCCAAGAGTATTGAACAATGTGGAAATGACACACAATGAATCATATGGTGCACTAAGCCAAGATGTTTAGCAAACTCCATGGCTTCCCCATAAGGTCTTCCCATCATCCGGGGATTGTTCTCACGCTATACAAGCGGTAAACTTAAAGTCACATCTGCTTTGCTGACCTTGCCTGAAGACTGAACATTGTTTGCATGTTCTCTGAGTTGGAACACACTGTGTAGCTCCTGCATTGAAGTGGGAAGGAAACATTTTTCTGTATTTCCTGTGTCCCCTGTGAAATTTTCCATTGTAAAATGTATGCTGTGGAGTTTTCTTTTTTAAAGAAATTGACTGGAAATCAATATTTTCCATCTGATACACTCATTCAAAATTCACCCACAGGAACTCTGTGGTTTTCAGTTTGTACAGGAACTCACATTAAAAAAAAAACAAACTCACAAACCCAATGGATAATGGAGAGGGAAGAAACTTGGGAACAGCCATCATCATTGTTCAATGGATAGCATGCAATTTGTGTTATTTAAGTGCCTACTGCAAAAGACTATAGATGTGTCACTTTTGAGACAAACTGAAGACTATAGGAAAGCTAAAAGCAGAATGTCTGTTTGTAAAAACAAAACACTCCCTAAGTGACAAATGCATACTTCTAGCCTGTCACATTTCTAAGATTCAGATGCTGTTGTGCCAACAAGGTAGGCACATACTAAAAGGCAACCCTACTATGGAAAAATTGCCATTTAAATAGAGAAAACAGACAAAAATCTGGATAAACTCAGTAATTTCTTGTGTTTTTATGAAAGCCACTTTCCACAAGATAACAGGTTAAATAAAGCAGAAGTTAGGTGGCCTTATTGCTCTCTACAACTACCTGAAAGGAGGTTGTAGAGAGGAGGGAGCTGGGCTCTTCTCCCAAGTGACAGGGGACAGGACGAGACGGAATGGCCTCAAGCTCCACCAGAGGAGGTTCAGGCTGGACATTAGGAAAAAAATTTTCATGGAAAGGGACATTGGGCACTGGCAGAGGCTGCCCAGGGAGGGGGTTGAGTCACCTTCCCTGGAGGTGTTTAAGGGATGGGTGGATGAGGTGCTGGGGGGCAAAGGATTGATTGATAGGAATGTTTGGACTCAATTATCCAGTGGGTCTTTTCCAACCTAGTGATTCTATGATTCAACAGGTTTTACCACACCTAACTAAAACTTCTTGATGTAAGGTACTGGGCCTGATATAGAACTTGAGAGGCCGAGTGAGAGGGGAGAGAGAAAAGAGAGACCTCTAGGCAGTAGCAATAGTTCACCTAATTCAGTGTACACCCAGTTGTGACCTAGAAGACCATCTATCTACACTAACCTTAGAACAGGTGACAGTCTTTGGCACAAGGTGTGTTTTAAAAGGAGCTGAAGTAGGTGAAATGAATACCAAGCAGTCACAATACATCTATCTATGACATTTGAAAAGTCGTGGCAGTCAAGAAGTCTCCGGTGACTGGAAAAATGGAAACATTGCACTCAATTTTAGAAAGGATAGAAAGGAGGAATGTGGGAACTACTAAACTGTTAAGCCTCTCCTTTCTGCCTTGGAAGATCATGGAACAGATCCCCCTAGAAGCTATGTCAATGCACATGGAGGACAGGTAGGTAATTTGAGACAGCCAGAATAGCTCGACTAAGGGCGAGTCCTGCCTGTCAAGTCTAGTGGCCTTCTATGATGGAGTGACATCAGCGGACAAAGGAAGACATATGGTTGCCATCTATCTGGACTTCTCTAGGGCTTTTGACAATGGCTCCTACAGCAATCTTCTCTCTAAATTGGAAATATATGGATTAAATAGGTGGGCTGTTCAGTGGATCAGGAATTGTTTGGTTGGTCACATCCAGAGAGCAGTGGTTCACAGCTCAATGTCCTAATAGAGATCAGTGACAAGTGGTGTCCCTCAGGGGTCTCTGTTGGGACCAGTGTTGTTTACTATCTTCATCAGTGACAGACAGTGGGATGGAGTGCGCCCTCAGCATGTTTGCAGATGACACCAAGCTGAGTGGTGTAGTTGACATGCTGGAGGGATGAACACCATCCAGAAGAACCTGGACAAGCTTGAGAAGTGGGCCCACATGAGCGTCATGAGATTCAACAATGCCAAGTGCAAGATCCTGCACCTGGGTTGGTGTGACCCCTCATATCAATACAGGCTGGGAAGTGAAGGGATTGGGAGCAGCCCAGCTGAGCAGGACTTGGGGGTACTGGTGGATGAAAAGCTTCAGAGCCCTGACATGTGCAGGAAAGAGAGATGGCTCCAAAAGAGATATTCAAGAATTGAAAGGCTGAGGGTGGTAGATGTCAGAATAACCTCTGAAGTGACTCAAAATTTTCCCTTTCCATGGGTTTTGAGTGTGGCTTTTACACACATGGAGACTCTTACTAACTAGGCCAATTCCTCTAGCACTACTCTGTACATTTTTGCTATTGAAAGAACAGAACAAGCTCTCTCTACCCTCTTTGGATGCTGCAGAAAGAGAAGAAATGCTGCTGCCTTTCAAGCATATTCTGAAAAGTGGAAAGCTTTCTGGTCCCTATCATCTGTGGAGGTTCAAACTCTCCCATGAGGCTCCACTAATAGCTCTGCCAGCAGACAGACTACGTGTTGGGAAGACAGGGGAGAGCATTCTTTGTCTATCACACTTAAACCAAGTCTTCATGCAGCAGATCTGGGATTAAATCTCCTCTGGATCAAAGAGGGGTAGCAGGAAGGTCATCTGCTAGCCAAAGTAATAGACCAAAACAGGGAGGCTGGTTTCCAGTTCCTGTTCCAAGGGCTATTTGTACCTTTTTATCTAGTAACTTTTAAAGGATTGATTATGATTACATGATGTCCTTCCTATGCTCCACAAATAGGCTGGGAAACCTGGAGCTAAGATATCAACTGATCCATGTTGGAGATGCAAATGTTGGAGCCAGCTTGGAAATCAAACACCAATTCTGTCTCCATCCGACTGTAATTATGTGACAGAGGGGCAGGAAACCTCTCGCTCTTGGATTTTCAATCTAGCAACATTTGCTGGCATAGAACCAAGGAACTCTTAGAAGCTGGAAGAGGTCACACAGATGCAAGCTGCAGGAACAAGTTTCTTTCCAAAGTAAACCCTTATGGAATTAAACTTGCGTTTCCAGTCATGGGAATATCTTATACACTGGACTCATACAGAGTGAGAGACATGGAGATGTTGAGATGACATCTCCCATGACTTTATAACACGGATTTGCAGTTTAAAGGCTGTTGGATACACCATTGCCCTCTAACATGAAGACCATTCTGTTTCTTCTTCATTTACCACATGAATGAGAGAAAGTTAGATACCCATCACCAAGTTTTTCAGAGCAACACTGAGCAAAGCAACTACTGATCAAATCTTCCTTTCAATAGAGTAATCCTGAAGATAGCAAAAGTTTTTAAGCAAAGTTAAACGAAAACCCCCCGCATGAGTAAAAGCTACAGACACTGTCTCATCGCTGGGACTTAACATCTCCACAGGGGTAAAATGTTTGCCACACAAGATCATATGTGCTTTCCTGCTGATGGCAAGCACAAAGACAACCTTTAAAACAGATTAATTACTGTTTTTTTTCTGATTTCAGGTTACAGGATATTGTCTGATGTCCTTGGAAACTTCCACAAAAGATCAGCAGTATATATACCGAGAATACAGCTCTACCGTACTTGCTGTCCTGTGCAGAGAAATCTGGGATGATGTGAAAAGATTCCAGAAAAGTAGAAAAATTATTTCCCTTTGAGGTTGAAAAAGCAAATGGGTGGGCACTGTGGAAGAAAACTGGCTGAAGAGATGCTTGAAGAGGGAGGACTTGCCAAGGCTTTGTAGAAACTCAAGGAATGGAGCATAAGCAAGCTAGTTTGAAATCAGGCAAGTAGGCTCAGGGGAACAGTAATTGTCATTCAGCAGCAAATTTGAAGGCAAAGAGATCTGAATCTCTTTACAGATTTTATACAGAATAGCATAGTACAGAGATGCTGGAGAGTGAGCTTAAAATAACTATAGACAGTACTAGGATCACAGTTAAAATTACTTTATCTTTTGAGTACCTAAAGATGTCTTTTTATCTCACATCTGTTATGGGATTAGTATTGGCTGTACGAAACACGGTATCTAGGGGACTGTTATCTTACTATACGGAGAGTATAGTTTATCTTCAAATCCTAGTTCTGTTTGCTCTTATAGTTGCAAAGTGTATCATGTCCATCCCTAGCACAAATAAAACAGGCTTGCATAAACACATTTAATTAAAGGAGCCTGTTTAATAGAACTTGTTAAAGTTTAGTCACAAATCAGAATTATTTTTTCCTGTAAAGATTTTATCAATTAACTTTAGAAAAAAAAATGTGTTTGAAAAATGTGAGAGCTGCTGAGTACTGCTTTCAATAATGCTTGTCATAACTGAATTAAATATGATAGCTTTAAAAAGGTGCCCAATTAAAATTATGTCCCTTATTTTCACATGTATCTGTGCATACACACCCACATAGACAGAAAGTGTTTTTCTCATCCTAGGAAGATGACTCTGCGCTGAGGATGCACGTACTTGTTCAGATGGAAAAGCCAAAAATCTTGGGAGGGGTGACTGAGACAGGAAGGAGGGAGAGAACTAGCAGGAAGCCAAAGAGATTGTTTACTATGTCCCCTTTTGAGAGGCGTGACAAGTCTGTCCCCTTTCCAAGGGATTCCTCTCACTGCTCACTCTGACTGCCTGTAGACACAGCTTTACCCAGGAGGGTTTTGTTGAGCCTCAGGGCAAATGAATTCTTAGGCTCAGGATTTTGTTCATGGTTTGTTATATGACATTTCCTCTCCAGTGACAGGAGCATAGTTTTACCAATTAAAGTCATCTATGGAAACCAGGAAGAGAGGAGGACTCCTTGTCCCCATGGTTCTCCCTGTCCCTGCTGAGGTTTAGTGATGTCAAACATAGCTGCAGTGCTGTGGCTCCTGCAGGGTGGCTATTTAAACAGCTGCAGACTCCTGGGAAAGGCCATCCTTACAACTCAGCTGCCACCATCTGACCAGAGATATTTGGAACTGGCTGCCCGCAGTTAATATCAATTAAGATGGACTCTGGCCATCTAGACCAGATAAGATATGCTTCTGTAAAATTGCAGTTTTCTGCATGACAGGTCCATTGTCTCCTCATGGAGGATGCCAGACTATGGATGGACCATCATCTGTACCACCCCTGCCCCTAAATATCCACATTGCAGACTAGAGCTGAGCTGCAGATACAGGTTTTGTTCTCAACTCACCTCTGTACACTCATCTCTTATTTTTGCAGACCTTAAATTGCAGGTGATCATTTTTGGTCGATACACGCTCAGTACTTCGCTGCATATCACGTCTGCAAACTATGCAGGATGCTCTAAGTTTCCCTAAGCATGGGAGCTGTCAGGAAAAGGGCTTGGTATCCTACTAGCTGCTGGATCTAGAAACTGCTAAATTCCTGCTTTCTCTTCTCAGTTCACTAAAAAAGTTTTCACACAGTTGTGGCAATATGTAGATCGCTGTCTGGTTTATAATCATAGATAATCATAGAAGGGTTTGGGTTTAAAGGGACCTTAAAGCCCATCCAGTTCCAACTCCCCTGCCATGGGCATGGACATCTTCTACCAAATCAGGCTGCTCAAAGACCCATCCAACCTGTTCAAACAGCTGCAGGGACTGGGCATGCAAGAATTCTCTGGGCAACCTGTGCCACTACCTCACCATCCTCACAGGAAAACGTTTTATTCCTAAGATCTCATCTAAATCTCCCCTCTTCCAGGCTCCTTCAGGTACTGGAAGGCAAGCACACATTGCCAGTTCATGTTAATAATAAAAATAATAAAGGATATTTTCTAAACTCAGTCTCCAAACTCTTATATTTTATCTTCAGCTTGTATAAAGACAAGAGGCACTCAGTATAAATAAATGATCAGATTGTGTTTTGCAGCAGAAGCCCATAAATAAAGGTATATTTTGAAGTGAAAATTGATCTTTTGAAAACTGAGGTTGCCCTCTCACTTATTCGAGGCAGAAGATCAGACATAATAGGACATCTTTATTAATGTTCTTTCTGTCAGGTATGTATAATCAACTAGCAAATTAATTTTTTTCTGCCACTAGCACTGCCTCATGTGTGTACTAGTTTTGCTAAAATTGATCACAATCACTTCTCATCTCAAAACATGTAGAACAATATTCTCTTTAAAAATAAATGAAGGTACGTGAGATTAAAAATTTGCTATATAATATAGTTAGCCCTTCTCCATGGAGTATAAGTACTCAGATACGGTAATGGTTTGGTCACAACACCTTCAGACAGCTCAAGCAGCACTTTATACCTTTCAGAAAGCCTATCTGAGCCTTTCTATGTCTATCAAGGTTTTGTACGTATTCCTACCATTTCCAAGAACTGGAGCACAGGAGCCCATCCTGCTGGGTGAGGTAATAAAAGAAAAAGATTACTTTTGTCCATGCTAATATATGATGATATATGATAACTCATATTCAACACCAAGAGAACTGAAATGCTGAGATACATATCTTCCAGTTGGAAGATTTTAGAGAGAAGGAGAAGGTAGGGGGGTTTACTCATACCAGTGTTTTCCAAGTCTAGGAAGACAAAAAGAATCAAAATTCAAGGAAACTTAAATGCTGAAGTATCCAGCAGACACCTTCTGCATTTCAATTAGTCCACGCTGAGCCAAAATCCAATGCTCTTGCCTGAATGTGTAGTTTATTGCACCAAGAGCTAAAAATTCCTCTGCGTAGATAACTTAGGACAAATATATTCACAAAATAACTATTTGGGGTTGGAGAAATATGGCCTGAAGGAAACTATCATTCTCTTTTTTCCATTCAGTTTTATTCAATGAAAATGCAAATCATTCAAATGAGGCTGTTCATCACTAGCCACAAAGATCCAGTATGTACCATGGCCTAGAGGTTTTTCACTGCTTTATTCAAGCCTAATATAAGAAATTCAAGTCAGAACTTATTGGCAGGAAATCATCCAAAACACCTGAAATGTTTTTTTGATCCCTTCCACTATTTTGTGCTCTACGGGAGTCATCACAAAAATCTCGACTGTGTTACACACTCAAAAAAGCATATTCTAGAGATATTTGATGCCTGCACAGATACAAGAATCAGGATAAACACAAGAATGAAAAATGCAGGTGCTTCTGCCTCCAAATCATGATTTGATCTTTGCAGCAACCTTCACATAGAATCATAGAATAGTTTGGGTTGGAAGGGACCTTAAAGATCATCCAGTTCACAAGGTGATTTTGGGTGATTTGGGGCTTTGATTGTGAGACTCCCATAGTTTGGCATCTGTCTCAGCAAGTTCTGTATCATGCAGCTTCTATCCTGGTCACAAAAGCAAAGGGCTAGTAAAGCTACTCTGATTAATTATTTGTTGACCAGCTGTGGCTGGTGCTTTTGGTGATGGAATGGACAAAATCCCTTAGAGCTGTGCTTGCATCTTAAGGGAAAAATATCTAGAAGAACCTGAAACTCATGTTAGTGAGGCTTGTTTCACCTGTAGCTCCATGCCTTGTCTCCTCCTCTGTTGTGTGATCCTTGCAGCAGGTATATCCCCTTCAGATGATTAAACTCAAAGCTGTCTCTGTCACGGAGAAGTGCAAAGCTTGAGTGGTCTTACTAGGTTTTTTTTGCTAAAATAAAGCATAACAGGAGGAATGCTGGCAGCCATATTTACTCAAAATATTGAAACTAGCCTACAAATCCTGTATAATTTGCCTTTTTCACCAATAGGTGGTGCCAATAATTAATGCATTCATGTCTTCTGCTGGGCAAACGACTGAGAATAGGTAATTTAGTTGCGCTGACCGTGAGCAGACCATCTGTAGGGAAGAGTTTTGACCCAATAAACTGCTAAGAAAGTGAATTTTGTTGAAGTAGCCAGAGCATACAAGTGGAAATTAGTAAGGAGAAAAGCCTTATGTTTCAGAGCAAGAGTGTTATGGCTAAGGTAGAATATGCATCCTTTGTATGACTCAGAAAAAACCTGAAAATCTCTTCTTGGCAAGAGATACATCATTATGTCCATTAATCATCATAGGACTTTCAGAAACACCAGTCAGCCTGAGCCTCTTCTTTCGCACTAAGTCAATAGTAGTATGTCAGAGAAGGCAAGAAGAGAGGTGAGGAGGAAGTGTATTCATTTGTTGAAAGAAAAGCTATCAAAAAATATCCCTTTAACAAAACATTTTACTTTTGAAACCCACAACTGGCATTTCTGCTGGGGCACAAATCTGTTTTAGCCTGACAGCAAAATGCCATTGCTTTCTTCCTCAGGTAGGCTATTAAATTCCCTGTTTCAAATGATTGATATTGCTGTATTTTGGTTAATTATATTTTTGCATTCTGCTGGGCTAAACTTCTTGACCCCTTCTCATTGTAAATTTGTGATATTGGATCTATGTCAGAGTGGAATGAAATGTCACTAATTACATAAGAGATAAGATTACCTTTGAAATATGTTTAAGTAGCTTAACTATGTTGTTTTGATTTGGGTTTTGTTTGTTTGTTTTAAATCAGTTTTCAAACCAAGAAAATTTGATAGGAGAAAGAAAGACTAGATGATGCAAGGAGAAATGTAAGAGTGCCAGAAAGCAGATTCTAGAAGCCAAATGGTTAACTTCAAAATTAAGTCTAGTTGGCTTTGGAAAGGCTTCATCAGTAGAGATCACCAAGTCTAAGTTGAATGGTGCTTTAGTACTGGTAGAAGTACTTGCTGTCAAGAAGACAAATTCCAGGAAGACAAATTAGACAAACTGCAGTATTTGTCTGTATAACAAAAAATGGTACAGTGGGTTTCACCCTTCCAAACCAAGGCAGGAGGAAATCATCTTCTCCATAAACCTCTGACTTTTTTACTCGGAAATCCTGTTTCTTTGATGCCCTCTTGGTAAACTTCTCCTTGTGTCTTTAGTGTCATTAATTAAAACTCAGTGTCATTAATTAAAACTCAGTGTCCTAGCTCCTGAGTGTTGAGCAGCAGGGGAAAGTGTGGTCCAATGTCTTGACCGATTCATAATTACTGGACCAGTGCCCTGATTGCCAAATCTGGAAAATATAGAAGTTTCTTTAGTTATTGATAGCTTACTACTAAAAAAAGGTTTCCTCCTCCCTGTGGTTGAGTATACAGTGTACCAAGCAGAATTTGCCAGCTCTTCTTATGTCAATCTCAGAGCAGATATACTGCCTGAAATAAAATTGCACATTCACAGTGGGAGAATGGCTGTAGGGAAACAGGGCATGAACTCACGGCCACCGATGCGGGAGCGTTTGTACCATTTAGGTAATCTGATTAACTGTTAAGACAATTCACAGCCAGGGTGCAATATAGGTGGAAACACAAGAGGCCTTGCAATGATGATTAAATCAGTACATCTGTTTGTTTCTGCTAGTATTTGATAGAAATCTGTAGGTGCTGGGTTGGATGAGGTCTTGAGCAACCTGATGCAGTGGAAGGTGTTCCTGCCCATCGAGGATGATCTTTAAGGTCCCTTCCAACCCAAACCATAATATGATTCTGTGATTCTGTGGTTTATTCCCAATTTCTGAACATATAAAAGAAGAGGGAAATGGATCTTCAGGGGATGGGTCACATCCCAGTCTCTATTGTTCTTTCGTCTGTCCAAACCTTTTCTTCACACTCACTAAAGTAAATCCATGCACAAAAGTCATTAGGGCAGTATCAGCCTCCTTGTGTTACTGTGACCCCCTGCATTCAGATGGCACAGAAAATTGGGATATCTAATAAGCGTCAAGAGTTTTTGCTTCCCCCTTTTGTCTAGCTCCCAACTCCCACCATAATAAAGCACAATATTTCTTTTTTTTCACAGTTGAACTGTGGAAAATTTTGGTGCTGCAACCTCACAAAGCTGCCAAAATGAAGGCAATGGGATGTCCATGGCTGTAGCAGCAACCTCCCCAGACATGCTGCTAATTAAAAAGGAATTAACTGAAATGGAACTTTTGAGCACTGAATTTAATGGAGCTTTCCTTTTACACAGCTACAGGTCTGGCCCAGCATTCATTGTTTGAATTCATTTTGACTGGGGTGCATCTTGCTAACATGCCCTACTTTTGTGTATTTACCTCCAATTTTTAACCTATGCTTGAAAATACCAGTAGTTCTTTACCTTTTTAAAATGTCCATTTATGACAACAATGTGTGAAGATTGCCTGAGTTAATACTGAATTATTTCTTTTGGATAGACTTGGTGATGTTACAGCTACCTCACATTATCTTCAAATATTGATCACTCTGCAGTTCCCAGAGGAGCTGTCTAGAGAAAATCTATGAGCTTCAACTGAAGAAAGGAAGAAGAGACTGAAAAGGCAGTGTTTTCATATATGTAAATTGCCATGATTCATCAGAAGGCAGGAAATCAAAACGTAAAAAAGGAGTATATAGGAACATACTTTACAAAATCAAATGAATCTTTCTTGGTCCTGTAGACATAATGCATAAGAGGCTCATGGAAGAAGGAAGAAAGTCAATATAAACTCTATTTAATTCTTTCTTCCACAGAAAAGCACCAACCATAAACTTTCTATTTTGAGTGCACAATGAAAGTAATAAAACATATGCACAAAAAAATAATCTTTAGTTGGTAAACTCTTACATCTCTAAATATAGTAACTCAATACCAACTCTATCAAGCCTGTGATCCTTATCTGGAGCAATCAGAAGATGGATAGTCTCAGTCCCTCATATTTTACCATCTCAGGGACTTTATACAAAGGAATAAGTAGCTGTTGACACGAGACAACACTAGAACCTAGTTTGCAAAGTTCTCCAGCAGTTGTATTTGTCCAGAGCTGAGCTGTTGGTTTGTCTGAGGACTGATTTCCTAGCAGCCCTACAAATCCTGCCTTCAGCGGCTGCCTCATGACTTCCACCTGTCCTTGCAGTTCTGTCCGAAGACATCCAGTAAATATCTGCTGGGTGGCTCTTACAAATGTGTTATCTGTATCGTAAAGGACTCTTTCTAATCTAGGAACATAGCAGGCTAGTGCAATTGTTAGCATATCCTACCTCCTTTGGCCTCTAGGCTGAATCCACATCTTTTAGCAACGGTAGAGAGCAGGAGAAATTACAGGAAGAAATCATAGGTTGTCTGCTGTTGCAGCCTGCAATACCCCAGGCCATCATCCTGTTGTACCAAGCTATTTATTTTCTTCCACAGGCCAATGTATTTTCTTCTGTTAAAGTTGTTGCTGAGATCCACAGATCAAAACAGCATTTAAGAAATGGTCTTATGACAGGGATTATAGGCGTGTGAACACAGCTATGAAATATTATCACTTCCATTTTTCAAAACCTTACAAATTTCCAGCTCTGCTTTATCATGAGTAGCAGGAGAATGAACAGTTTGCTTTCTGTAACTTATCATGAGGAGCAGGAGCATGAATCCCTGTGTCCCATCAAGCAGTTATTTTCTGCTTGTCTTTTTGAGCTAAGCTGCAAGGAACTGCTAGAAAATACATACATGTTGGCTCTGAGCTTTTGGATTAAACATTTAGTAGAAGAACTGAATTTGCACCTTTGGCACAGCACTGCATTGTGACCCTCTGTTCGGCACATGCTACGTGGCTACCCAGCAAGGCTGTGTATACAGAATAAAGTCCCTGTGACCATGCTATCAATTTTGGGTCCTTCACCATCCAGTCTAATACAGAACAATTAGTAAATCTTGCATCAACTTACATCTCAGCTAGAGGATGTCTTGTTTTGAATAAAGTAATCTGCTTAAGCATTTCAGCAATGGAAGAATCTGCTGTTCACTTTAACTATCCTCGTTGCTGAAATCTGTGACCTTGTTTCTTCTCCTCAACTGGTGCTACTGGATCTTATTGTAGTAGTTTAGATGGAAGAAGAGATAACTGAGTAATAATCTCCATTGTGCACAACTCGACAAGGAAGAGTAGCTGCTCCAGCTTACAAGTGTCTACAGTCTTTACAAGTATCTACGTTTTGTTGTCTTAATGACCTCTGCTCCGAAGTCAGGAGCTTGACAGAGGATATAAAAACTTCCATCTACTACCAAGCTTCTCGCTCTGGCACGTTGCTTTAGTAGAAACAACATGATCAGGATGGAGATGAGATAGTGAGCATAGTTTATTCACTGCTCTCCCTTCCTCAGAAGCTCGGGTTAACCTTACGGTAACTTTCCTTCATTTATTTATCCAGACTGTGGATGGAAAAGATACTCTGTGCCTTTACTACTTATTAATACTCTCTTGACAGTACTAAGAGAAGGAAAGAGACTCCCAAATACTTCCATCAATAACCCTGGCTAACTTACCATATTATTCATTATCTTCCATTTATGATGTCAAGTTTTTGGGCCAGACACTTTCTTATTTTATTGTTGTGCCGTGTATATAACAATTGGGATGAAGCAGACCGAATACAAGCCCCACGTTCCTCACTCCTAGTATGATCCCAGATACCCATAGAATGGTAGCCTTTGGTTTAGTCTTTCCTTATAGCATCTGCTGATAAAAAACTAGGGATCATTCTTGTATTGCAAAAAAACCCTCGTAGGATACTTTGTTAAGAATCAGATCAAAAGATTTTTGCGAATCTTATTTTAGTAACACAATCAATGTTCCCATTCCCTTTATTTGTATAATACAAACAAACAGACAAATAAACAAGCAAATACTCCAAGTGAAACACTCATGCAGAGTCATGAAAGAAGTTACAGTGAATAGGTGGTGATTTTAGGACCTCTGAGAATAGTGGTGGTTTTGAGGGTAAGTAGATCCATTCTGTTGGTTCCTCAAAAGATACCAGCTTTCATCGAAGGTAAAGACAATTCTTCTGGGATTTGGTCCCTAGTAAGGAGAAACATGTAGGAGAATGAACCAGATGAAAAATCCTAGAAAGACAATGTACATCTTGTGCTGGTATTGTACATTCTGTTCTCAGCTTATGGAAGCAAACTGAGACCTCATTAAAAGGTCAGCTTGGAAAGAGAGGAAACAGGCCAGTTCTCAGGAGAAGTTTTTGTCAGATTTCCAAGAATTCAAATGCAGTTTGGTCTGAGAAAGGACCCTGTTCAATATAATAAACTTCTAGAAAAGAGAAGTGGGTGAGAACTATTTCACTATGTGTTTTTCTTGCCTCTGAGAGTCACATCATGGTTGCTCTGCCACTCTGCCAGAGTTCACTCCCTCAGCACCTCAGTATATATCTCCCAGCTATTTCTGTTCATCACTCAGACCTCCACTTTCTCCTTATTAGGTTAATCTTCTGCCTTTCTTCCATTCAAATATTCTTGCTCATTTAGGAGAACTGTCACTCTCCAATCTTTCAAATACCTATGATTTTTGCACTGAAAAATTCGCGCTTCAAGTATGCCTTCATGGACAATGCCTAAGCAGGAGACAGAAGTGAGCTGACTCCACCCCTGGTTCATTTCCAGCACCTCCTGAATTTACCGAGGAGCAGAAATTTTACCCCTTTGGTTGGACCATTTAGCAATGAAATAACCATTTCTTTATACTGGATGTTCTGCCACTTCTAGAAATGCTGATGACTAGGGGCAAGAAGAAGGTGAGACATTCTACTAGTTACAGATTTGATCTTAATTTTCTTCTGTAGTGGACAAGCAGCAAAAAAAGTTACTAGCACTTTCCTACTCTCTTATGGGTTGTGTACAACTGGTAAAGGCTCATCTTTAAAGATCATGATGTGCAACGTCATCATGCAATATCAGTGTTAGCCTTCCAGCACTAAAAAAAAGTAGTTGCAGAGAACTGTAAGTAAATAGGTGATGCCTTCAACTTCTTTTAGCAACACTAATAAGTACAGATATCCAGCTTGGTGTATATAATTTCAACTGCATTGAAATCTGTGACAAGCTACTGCTTATAATTATTGAGGATCACTGACCGATCCCTGCTGTTTTCTGAAACACTTAATTGAGTTATAAGCAATGAGATCTTTGCTCTGTTGAAGGAGAAATTTATTGGTCAGATCAAAAGGTGTTCAGATTCACATCAGGAGGCTCTGCAGTCGCTGAATTGCTTAAGCATATATCCAAATAAAACCTGTTTGGATCTAGAGAGTGAATTCCCATTTACAAGGGCATAACTGAGACAAGTGTTTAGGCTATTCAGTTTCATTACTAAGAAGAATCTACCGTTTTAGGAGCTAATTCAAATTCCATTTCCAGGAGTGTAAATCAGGAGGAAGACTACAGTAGTCAATGGATAAGTTTGAAAACTGAGTGAAATCAAAGAAAAAAATAGGGACTGTGAATTTCAACAGTCAAGTTAAAGCACAGCATCTTAGCATGTGACACGCACACAAAAAATCCTATAGTCTGGGGACCAAGAGTGGGAGGGGATATACAAAGAGACGGTTGCAGAACATGTTCTAACCTGTTACAGTGAAAGAGTGGACATGTGTTCAAACCTGTAAGCAAAACTCAGGTTTTCTGGAGGGTTTAGGTATCTACAAATGCAAATACAGAAGTCTTTCAAAAGTCTCCAATGTCCTTAATCATTCAGGACTACACAAGAAAGGAGTCATGTGTAATAAGAGTTTGTTAAGTATCACAAAAACACATGGAACTGGGAAACATAAGCATTCCCGTGTTCCTGGGAGCATTCATCATGTGTCATCCTAACTACTTTACAGTCAGCTGAGAGTGCAGAGTGGAAAATGAGAGAAGACTATCATGGTCATAGATCAGTAGAGAACCCATGGACTCAGAGGATTTTTTTCCCGTGGGAATGAGAGTGAGATGATATTTAGACCCTTGACCGAGAAAGGTACTGAACTAAGGAGTGAGACGGATCAATGAGGAAACCAAGAAGGAACAATCCATTGAGACCTCAGCAAATAACACCAGCTAGGCCAGGGAGAGGGCTTAGTGGCAGAGGTCCTTTCAACCATCAGTATCTTTGATCAGAAACCTGAATTGGTTCTATAATGCCAGTTTCCTAATAACAAGTTCAAATTACAAAGCAGAGGCAGAGTTCATGAAAAGACAAAACTCCCTTTAAAGGTTAAAGGAAGGAAGCGACAAGGCTTATTCTTTTCATGCCCTGTTAAAAATTACTCTGCTGAGGATGAAATGCAGGAGTAAAATGTTAGCTCTTTTCTATTGCTGCAAGGAGGAGGCATTCGGCAGGAATCTGAAAGGTCAGAGACTGGCAAAATGCATCCACAGAATACAATAATGCCTTGTGCTTCCCCAGTGCTTTTCACCCACAAAACTGCCTGTATATGTGCAGGGCTCCCTGCAGAGCTCTGGAGAGGAAAGCGAAGCAGCAGGGAAGGTCTATCTTTTTGGCAGACCATTATCTGCCATTGAGGCTGCATTTGGTTGGTTTGCAATTAGATGACAATATTAATGCATATATATATATACACACACACACGCACGCACACATGTGTATATATATAAACACCCAAGAACACAGAAACTTTGTCACATATTCCCTTGCAAACTGTTGCTGGAGCTGATTTTGACTAAGGCAGGGAAACTAGATGAGGTAGAGTCTTAACCAGGGTAAACTGGGCAGAGGTCTCTCCACAGCATCTGTCACCAGGTGGGAACCAGGTCCAGATTCCTTTTAAATAACTCCTTGCTCTAATGTGGCTTTGAAGCTTTTGCTAGAAAATGAGAGAGGGTAACATTACTCCTTTACTGAAGACTAGCTCCTGGGAGAGCCATCTGTGCTGATGTTCTGAGCTTATCACTGCTGCCAACACAGACAAGACTGCTCAATGAGTTTCTTTCTCAAGTTTTTTGAGTATAAGTTTATACTCCCTATTTAACTTTTGTGGCAGCTACCCCCACTGAGAAGCAAGCATGGCTAAGCAGGTATCCGAGCAGACTTTCCTTGCTCACACTTTTTTTTTTTTGTGAGATCTCCTTCAGCCTTACTTGTCTACAAGAGCTGATATTAGTCTCACTGCCCCATTGCATCCTACGTTGTTTCAAGCAACTTTCACCACTCTGCGTTACTGAAAAGGTTCCTTAAATTATCCTTGCAAAATAGAGGGATGATAATATCATGAATTTGCATCTGGGAAGCTGAGGTAGACTAAAGGCATAAGCCCATCAGGACTTGTAGGCAAACTTCTTGGGTAATCTGGAGCTGTAAGTGTAAAGCTCTAGTAGTAGCTGGTACCTCCATGACATCCTGCTGGGATTGTAGCATCTTCCTCAAGCTGGTTAAGAACTGAGACCTAGATCTGCAGAGTGTCATCTATTCTGCAGAAACAGAGTAGGGTCTATCTCAGTGAAAACTAGACTAAAAAATAACAGCTTTGCTACTAGTGCCATTGCCCTGGATTCCAGTTTTGTCTATGTAGGTCATCAGCTCCACCACTGAATATCAAACTTCAACATTCTGGGCATTTTCCAGGTTTCCTGTGCAAGAGCACAGGGTGTGCACAGCTCGAAATGCTGGATGGCGTATTATGCTCAAGTATGACTATCAGTATGGGTTCATCTCACTCCCAGGCTGTTTGACAAAATATATTTTGCCCAGGAAGCCAAAAGCATAACCCTAACCCTCCAAACCCAAGGAAATCTGCATGCCACGTTCTTAACTAGCGTAAATCAGTGTATCTTCAGAAACAAAAGGGTTGAGAATTTGGCCCTAAATCAGCAACTTTTGTTTTTCTAAAATAGGAGACAGGAAATGACAAGCCATGAATTAGAAATACATGCAAACAACACGATTAGTTATTTCTGTCAACAGCTGAGAATTGGCTGAATATTGTATCCAGAAGGCCTCAAACCTATTACACCAAAAGTTTTTCCATAACAAGATTGTTTTCATAGATACTATTGGAAATCCATGAGCCTGTACCAAGAAAAGCAGTTGCCTGATAAAGGGAAAAGTGCTGCTTGCAAAGCCTGCCTGCAGAGATCACATAAATTATTGCTGTGTAACGTCATCAAATCGAGAGATGGGAACCTGGCTGACACCTGCAGGAGATGAGCATCATCTTCTGAAGCCTCCAGTTTTGTTTCTTGTCCTCAAATCTGCAGCTCCAATCTGCAATATCCTAATCTGCTTCATTCCTCATTTGCATGAGTGTGTGGGTTTCTGCAGCACTCACTGTAGCCAAGAGGATTTTACTAAGGAAATGGAAAAAGCTGCTTGCTGGACACACAGAGAATGAATATTCCAGCTGGCACTATTTTCTAAGAGTACTAAAAATTTCCATCAGATTCAGAACAACGAACACATCTCTCAGCAACAGGGACCATATAAGTACTGAATGTAGATCTTGGTCTGCACTGAATTTGAGGATGTGGAGGTCTTGTGGGGAAGAACTAGGGACATCTTGACAAGGTAGCTTCAGCCCAGATGTTGGGATGGAGCTGTGCCCTCTCTTTACAATGACAAGAAATCTCAAGGAGACTGCAGGAACAAGTCTTTCCTTGAGTTGTTCTGAAGACTATTACAGTTGTCTCCTAAACTGTAATGTTCAGTCCAAAGCGTGGAAAAGCTGGCACTCATTTTACCCCTCGGCTTAGATTATACTAACTTGTTGTAAATACATTACCTCAAGTCGGGCAATGGGAAAGCTAAGAAATTATACTATCTAACCCAGAGAAAAGAGACCAGGATCAATTGTGTATTGCAGGCAGATGTCCTCTGTGGTGGCCGTTTCAAGGCAGATGGGAGTCAAGTCAAGTTATGCTAAAGCAAAGACAAGGAGTTTGACTGATAAGTTATCTCAGGAGGAAAATAGTCACTTAAGTGCAAATCAGTCACTTCTACTGGAGAGTGAATCAGCCAAACTAAATGAAAAAAAAAGGTATGATGAGCAGATGTGGGCTTGCAATGACTGACCATTGCCAGCAAGAGATTTCCAGTGACTGGGTTCCTTGTTCCACATTCTGAAAGCTAAATAATTATGGCTGAGGCAAATAAAAAAATAGTATATTCCATGTTTTTTGCACCTTCATGATTTACAATCAAAATGGTCCGGTATATGGGTAATCATTCCTCTTTCTCTTTGGAGGAATCCAAAGATTCAAAGGTCAGTCATGAGTTCTCTGACTGGTTAATAAAATGCTTGCATTGCAAAGTGTGCAGCCAGGGCTATAAACCATATAAACCATATGAAGTCGTTGGCTATTCAGTTTATTGCAAGGATTGGGTAGGATTTCAGAGTAACTCAGAGCTTTGAAGCTGGAGTGACTAATTGATACATGCTTTGGCTTAGAAGCTGACAGAAACACCGTCCGTTGTATATGTTTTGTGGCTGCTGTCTCCATCAACCAAGCATCATAGTCATCCCGTTTAATAACTGCAGTCATAACTCACAGTAAATAGGGAATCTCAACAATGAATTTTAGAGAAATATCAGGAACAGGTGCTTGAGAAAATAAGCCTGCTGGAAAAAATAGAAATTGGGAATGCATCATTTCCATTGTCCCCCTTTTCCATACCTCCACCATTTCAAACAAATGGGGAAGTTTCCACTTGGCAAGGGCAAAGATGAGAGAGAAAACCTAGACCGGAAAAAGTAGAGATTGTATAAAAGATGTGAGACAACAGGAACTCATTTGGATAGCACCCCTCTGTGCGAGACTCTTGTGGTTTTCTCATGAATTCCTATGACTCATTGCAAGTTTTATACAAGATTATATAGGACAAGGCTGACAGAAGCTGCATTTCTGGGTGATGGGAACAAATTACCACTGAAAATGTGTGTTTTACAACACCCTAAACATTGGTATCCCTGGGCTACAGAAAGACTCAGCTTCTCAGGACTTCAATTTCCTACACTGGATGTCCTAAAAAAGCTTCTTCAAAATTTTTATTAGTTATTTGTGAAAAAATATGACTTTGTTGCCACTATTAAATTTTAGATAATTTCCCAATTATCCCCTGAGTGTGCCTACATTTGACAAGGGTACCTCTTGAACAGGAGAAACACTGCTTTTCTCAGACATCTTGGGAGGATCAAGTTCACACTGGAATTAAATCTATTAATATTAAAATATCTCGTCCATTGGACTACTTAAATCTACCTCTTGTTGCTCCTGGTAGCACTTTGCAGCAGGCTTGTGGAAACATTCTGTTTTTTATCCAGCAGAAGAGTCTTTGGGAAAGATAAAAGGAGGAAAAGAAAAAAATGAAAAATGTGCAATTGGAGAACGGTGAATACAAACCCATATTTATTTACATGTTCATTAATGTCATTTCCTTCTTCTCCTCATGTATGAAAGCCGATAGCCTGGAAGACTGAACATGGGATGACAGCGTCACCATAGAATCATAGAATCACCAGGCTGGAAGAGACCCACCAGATCATCGAGTCCAACCATTCCCATCAAACACTAAACACTAAACCATCATGTCTTCTTCTTCATAGAAATCATGAGTGCAGCCAGGGAAGTGTGCTTGCATGGAAACCTAATAAAGTTGTTGAAAGCTACCCAAACAAATACAAAACACACTTGTTTTCAAGTGCTGGAAAGAGACCAGAGGAGGGGTGAAAGACAGAAAAAAGAAGGAGATTAGCTGTTTGTAGGAAAAATAAAAATAATTGTATTCATTCTTGAACTGAGAGACTGTTCCCGTCTGCAGAATGAGTTGGCATTAATTTGGTGCCAAAGCGATACGTGCACTGCTCCCTGATGCGCAAAGCTGCTGCTGAACTGGAGAAGACCTGCCATCTGCCTTTAGTCCTGTCACCCTGCAAAGAAATGCAGCCGACCATGTTTGAGGAGATCTTGACAGCAGAATTAGCAAGGGAACATGTGTGCTCTAAGGATATATTCCAGCAGGGACATACTCCTTACTTGCAAAGGGAATAAAAATGAAAAAGGTGTGATTCATCTTCTGTCATTTTAGATGTCTAGAACTTTGACATCAAGTCTAAGTGTGTCATCCAAGGTCCCTCTGTAAAAAGGGGAAAGGTGAGGGCTAGCCATGAGATTGCTCCAACTCCTTTGCTTTAAGGCTGATATTTCAGAGTTGCCGTGTTTTCTGCAGGGGTCCTTTTCTCCCCACTAGTTTTCAATGCATCCACGATTAGGTACATGGGAGATTTTTTTGGTGTAAATATTTGGTGGGACCATTCCTACATGTAGGATCTGGTTTAGGCGGTATCGTTAGCCAGCCAATGATGGATGCCAAGTTTAACAGTGTTGTCATTAATTTCAGAGGCAGCTGAGGCATTCTATAGTTATGGGGACAACGTTAGGCACAGAATAAGGAATGTGCACACCTCACAGAAACAATGAAATGTGTTTCATTGAACCTGGGAGAAAACTGCAATCAGCCTTTTTGGTAGCTATCTTGGAGCTGAAGATGACCAGAGTTCCTTCCACATGAAATGAAGGGCAACATCCATGTGACAAGTGAGCATCACGATGACAAGTGTCTCTTTTCTTTTTTTTCCTATTTCTTTTTCTCCTTTTACTTATTTAAGTGTGACACACAAATCAAGGGATTCCGTTCACTCAGTTCTGGCTCTTTTCATGTGGTTTGAGGTCAGAGCTTGAATCCAACTTTTAGGATACAAGGTTTTCTGAATAAGGAAGTTTTGTAGTGTTTCTTAAAGACTGCCAGAATCCATGTCTAATCCCCCATGGTACCTTTCTTCTCCATCTGCCTTCTCTAGTTCTCTGTGCCACCTTTCTTTTGCTGGACTAAATCCTACAAGAAAGCAAACAAAGAAAAACCCTCAAAAACCAAATAGATATTGAGAATATTGAAAGAGTGAAAAGAAAATAAAACTTTTTAAAGAAAACAAACAAAACCTCATCTCTGAGCCAACCTAAGGTGACTTGCCTTCTCTTTCACATTTAAAAAGACACTTCTGCCAAACTGCAGTTGCCTCTGATGCCTCACACGGCTACCAACATGCTCCACAGTCAAGGACTGATTCTATTTTCATTCTTGGCTCCACAGCTGGACAGTCATGCCTGTACACAGGGCAGGTTCAAGAGGGGCAGTGTGAGCAGATTCTGCTGTGAATTAGGCATGATCACTGAAAACACATTTCCCGGTCCCTGCAGAGCTGCTTCAAGGAGAAAACACTCTTTGGACTGTCCTTTTTCATCAAGGGCATGAAAACTGCTGCTCTTTCTTGATTGGCCAGGGTGAAAGGTCAAATGCCCATGTTGCAGTTCCCATATTTTGTGCTGTCCCTCAGATTCATCCTCCATTTCATTGTTCATTTTCTCTTATGTTTTGGCAACCTTGTTGTCTACAAATTTTCCTATATAACCACAGATTCTGATGTTTGGTTTGAGATAATTCTAGGACTCTCTAGTCATCATTCATGCTTCTAGAGGAAGGTTTTTTTCTCCTTTGTGTAGTTTGACAACTGGCTGAGTCACCAAATCCATATCTTCATGGAAGCAGTGGTGCCCCAAGCTAATTTAATAGTTCACGATAGATGTCTTCACCCTTGAGTCTGAACTTCTGTCCTCCAAGGCATCCTTTGGCAATGCGTTCCCAGATCTACCTCAAACTGGAGGATAACTACCTTTCCTACCCTAGCACCTAGATTGTGCCTTGAATTTGATGAGTAAATAAATAATTCTCTACTCCTCTTTCTCTGTGGGTCTATAGACTACTGTCCAATCCCCAAATTGATCTTTTTTTGCAGGATGAAGAGAACCAGTCAGTGCAATTGCACTTTATATGGAAGTCATTCCCTATCTTTAATTGTCCTCATTGCCCTTTTTGGCAGCTTTTCTATTTATAATACATCACTTCTACATACTGAGTGCAGAATGCTTCATGGTATTCAGAGTCTGGGAGAACTACGAGTTTATACAGTGTCATAATGATCTATTTTTCTTTCTCTTTGTTTTCTAATGATTCTTAGCATTTGATTTAGCCTTTCTTGATTACTGTTGAGCTCTGAGTTGATGTTTTCATGGAACTGTTGCCATAATATTAAACTCTCACTTGAGTTGTTGTGGTTTGATGAGAGCCAGCTGATTTGTTTTCAGGCATCCACCTTTACATTTGTCTCCCTGTTCATTTCACATTTATCCACAGTAAATTTATTCTGTGATTTTATTTCTCACTTAATCTTATAAAACGTTCTTCCAATTCTTTGCAATTGGTCTTTGTCCATATTGCTCTGGACTAGCTTTAATTCAGCAAAAAAAATTTGATGGCCTTAGTGTTAATGCCTTTTCTAGCTCACTAATGAGTGAACAGCAGAACAGTTTCCTACACTCTTCTTTTATGTTACTTTTTGTTATTATGAAGGCTCCTCATTACTCCTATTCAGTTCTGATCTTTTAACCATGTCAGGACCAGCCCTCTTGGTAGTCTTACATAATAATAATAGCAGAACTATCCTCAAAAACATCTCAAGTGGCTCCTGCTGCCCTTTAGAGTAGCTCATTAAGTTGTGTATTCTGGTGGGAAGGAAAAATGGTTCTTATCCTTGCTAAACTCGTTAAAATCCTGAGGAAATATTTAACTAACCAGTTCCCTTGTGTTTTTTGAAAGCTGTTTATTGTTTAGAGGTGGATTTTATCACATTCTGCAGAAGAAGGAGGTTCTTTTCCCCTCCACGTATTTTGGGATAGGAGGGATATATTGAGTGGTATTTATCTCCCCGTTGATTTCAGGGATGATCTTGACAGCTGGCTTAGCTAACAGAGTTAGTCTCACATAAACTTGTCCATGATTAAATCAGTAACAAACTTACTTTGTAAGGCTTTAGAGAAATCAATCTTTTCAATAATAGTACAATTTTATTGAAATAGATTTATTTCAGTAAGTGTCTTGTGCTGGCAGAACTTTTCCAGTTGAGAGGTACATTGTGCCGCATCTTTAATAGAGAGTTGTGCTGGAAAGAGGTCCAAGTAAACTAGAAGACCATTTACAACAACCTTTAAGAATTATAAAAGCAGGGAAATTTGTTGCAGGAATATTGCAGAGTACCTCAGTGGCTTAGGAGAAAAGGCCTCTTACAGGGAAAACATCGCTGTTCTCTACTTGAGCTAGCAGAAGAACAACTATTGCAGAAAGTTTCATGCAATGCTTCTGGTGGAAAATGAAGGTCGGTTGGAGAGAATCAGCCTGTTATGAAGGAGGATTTGAATCTGTCCCCTCAGACTAATAACGTGAAAGTCAACAAGAACTCACTCTATAGCACTTATCACAGAGTTTTTGAATGCAAGTGTATTTAGAGAAGCAATGAGTTATTGACTTGGGTTACAGTTTTGGAAGTCTGCAGAAATCTGGCAGTAAATCTGTTGCTGGTCTTCTTAAGTTCTTTCTTTAGTTTGATTCACATGATAGCGTGATTGTTCTTGGAGAGTTTCCATGAAAAGCTAGAAATACACAGAATTAAAAAGAGTTCTAGCCATACTTAGACCTGAAGTAAATCCTATGTGATGAGATGATAGTTCTGGCATCAGTATTCAGGTTCAGAAGCTCATGTTTCATCAGTTGGGTTGACCTCAAAGCCTTGCTTTTGCTGAGAGAAACCTTTGCTTCTAGGAATCCTGTGCAAGAAGATCCCAAACTGCTGCTGTTCTGGTAAGCTAAAGTTGTTTTTTTTTGCTGTGGCAGTGGACAGAATGCCTACATCCAACTATCAGACTGCAGTGGTTGAATGATGAAGCTTCACAGCACAGGACTCTGTTCTGTGACGGGCTGACAGGACCTCTTCCAGGAGATACAGAGTCTTCCAAAAAATATAGTAGCTAAAGCTCCACCCAGGAGCAGGAAGTTTGGCAAAATGTTGTTGGTCGTTCTACAATTTTAACCATCTTTAGAGGAAAAGGATGTCATTCTTTACAAGTGTAAGTGATTCAAATAAACAGAAGACCAGAAGGTATCGACCAACAAACCCAGATGCAATCAAGACAGCTGACAGGGGCTGGAGGGGCAGCTAGCCTGGGCAGTGTAGCTAGGACATTTCCATCTGTCTCCTGATTGCTCCATGGGGTCTGAGGAAGCTGGCATCAAATGCTATTGAAATCCAGTCACGTGCAAAGCTAAGGACTTTCTTAGATCCAAATTTCTTTCTTGTATCAAGGGAAAACCAATCCTGAGTCTCCAGGTGAGGATGAATTGTCGTAACTACAAGGGTGCTGATCTTCTCTCCTTACACTGTGTCAGGTATAGACTGTTAAAAGTAGTGTAGACCGTCTATTGCTCCATCCAAATCATGCATTTATATTTAGATGCTTTTGCTTTTTCTCTTAGTGGAGATTTCTGAGTGTACCAAACAGACTGAACTCTTCACAGGAAAACTGCCAATCTGTCTTTTAATGACAGATCAGTAGCACATCTGATCCATAATCTTCCCCTGCTGGTTATTTTCTGGCAGCAGTGTATAAAATGGATATCACAATAAGCTCCTGGAGGGTTTGTGGAGCCTCCATCCACTGGCTCTGGGTCTGGTGATCCAGCTCATTGTCATTATGGGCAGCTGGAACAACCACAGAGAGCACTGAATGAGAGGGATCAGTGCCATCCCCAACGCACTTCCCAGCAGCAGGATAGCTTTCTGATATGCTGCTTACTTATGAGAGGTGCTAGAAGATCTGGATATTGCCATACAATACCCCAAAGGAAGTAATTACCAAGAAATGAATGGATTGTCATAGGCAACATATTCTTCTGAGATTAAAAGCATTTTATAAAAGTAGGCGAACAGATGGGATGGGATGAAACGATGGGCTGAGAGAAAGCAGTGAAGATTTCACAGGTATTGCTTCTACATGAAACAGAGCTCAGCTTGGCAATAAAGATGTTTTACTCACCTTTGTGGAACAGCCAGTGCTCAGGAGAATAGAGCAGCTGTGTGAGATTACAAAGAAATACTATATTCTGGTTTGGTTCAGAAATCACTAAATAATATTGACTAAAGCATGTGGGATATTAATAGAATAAACAGAGAGTATTTTTGTGTTATCTGACTAAGATCCCCAGCTACACTGATTATGTATAGACTGAAAAGATAGAATTAGCCTTCACTTATTCAGGTGGCATGAGTCAAATGATTGAATGCAACTGTGGGCTTTTCTAAACACACAGCCATTCAACAACTTCCATATTCATGTTATTAAATAGAAACTGCAACAATGCTGGTTGAAAATGAACTCTGAAGGACTTGAGTTACTTTTCAGCAACACAGCCGCTCATAATGCAGATATTTCACTGCCCTGTCAACAAATTATATGCACAGTTTTTAGTTATGTAGAGCCTGCAAGTTAGTATTCATTAGACCACCTTTCACTTTTCATAGAAATAGAAGAGTATCTTAAGGACAATCAACTTGGACTATTATAGAAATCCTCATCAATAATGCATCTGCAGACACTCCCCATTTCAAGGAAAGAACGCTATGTACTTCTGGCTCAACCTAAAACTTATTATACATCACAGGACTGTCAAAACTTTGGTTATAATTACAAGAGCTAATTAGGACATAGTCATTAGAGGAGGTACAGACCTTGTCAGAAAGTGACTGTGAATTTCTTTTTTCAGTTTTCTTTATGTGGGTTTAGAGGCTGTCAGGGTCATAAAATGCAGCCAGCAAATTAGCACACGCCCACGGAAATCAGACATTAGTGTAGTGAGCAACTAACTGTTCTGGAAATCAAAAAGATCAGGCTCTTGTTGGCATTCAGCGAAATTCATGGAGCTATTCCAATTAATGCTGGTTGGCTCAAGGCTCCCATCCACCAAACGTAAGCAGCATGAATCCATAGGCATAGTAGATACCATCTCTTTAGTGCCTTGACACTCTTTCTGAACTGTGAGGTGGAAATAGAAATGTAGAAAACCGTGGAGAATTGCAAAAATAATGTACCATGATGACCTTTGTATTTAAGGGCATTGACAGCCATTTCACAAAAGAACCTGGAAGTATGTCTTGTACTAAGTCTTGTATTTGTGACAGAACTTTAAGCCAAGATTCAGCACTTGCTTTCCAGGAAACAAAAGCAGCCACAGGAGAACAGCCTTGTGGACCACACTGTGTTGAAATGTGAGAAAGCCCCACTTCTGGAATAACAGTGCTTGCAAGTATTATAGACACATGGTTAAGGATGAAGCTGAAGAAGAAAACATCAATAGCATAGGACTGTGTTATTATGGAGTCACACATTATGATAAAAGCGTTAGAGAGAAATCTCTTCAGACAAGACAGTCCTACAGTTCCCTGGGTATGGTTTGGAATCTAAAACTCTTGTTTCCTTTGATCTCTGGTAGAAGGGCGAGAAAATTGTGTGAGTACCATCTTCAGAAGAAACAAGAGAAGAAAATTAATTTCCACAACATTTTCTTGGGTTTTTTTTTCTTTCTTCTCTTTTTTCCTTCTTTCTATGTATAATTATAAACCCCCCAAAAGTTTGTAACACAAAATGGTTTATGTTGGAAGGGACCTTTAAGCCCATCCATTTCCACCACCCCCTGCCATGGGCAGAGACACCTTCCACTGGATCAAGTTACTCAAACCCTCACCCAGTCTTGTCTTCATCATCTTCAGGGATGAGGTTTACATGACTTCTCTGGGCAACCTGGGCCAGTGCCTCTTCTTCTTCACAGTAAAAAATTTCTTCCTGATATCTAACCTAAATCTTCCCCCATGTGGAAGATGTTCCAGTCCATGGCAGGAGGGTTGGGTCTAGATATTTAAGGTCCCTTTCAACTCAAAAGACTCTATGATTTTGTTTTCTGTGATATACACCTCCCCCCAGCCAAGAACATACTGGACAACCGTGATGTTCTGCAAGACTGTTTTCTTAGCTGAAAATCAAGGCTCCACTTAATAATAAAAATAATAATAAAAATATAATGAAAAATATGTCTCTAGTCCTAATGAATATATAATGCAGCTGGGAGACTGAGCATCAGGAAAAACGCGTAATGCTATTAATTACAGAATTTCTTGGGCACATCACCAAAACCCAGAGGTGTTAATTGAAGAAGACAATAAAATCATTATGCATAGTTATTATGAATTCAACTGTTCTTTATGGAGGCTAATTTTTTTCTACTCACTCTCATTGATTACCATCACTTGCACTGTCATCTTGGTCCACTAATCTTGTAAGCATTCAGAATTCTTAATCTTCTAAGTGTTCATATTTCCCACTTCCTTGCTCAAATCTGGAATGCTATTGTCTCTGTTGTAAAGGCTTGTTTTTTGAAAAAAAATAAAATAGATATATGAGCATTTCTCAGAGCTGCTATTTTTATTGTTCCATTTGTCTTTGATGTCTTTCCTTTGCAGCTACTGATTTGTGCAAAAGGTCTTTTCCAGTTCCTGAGCTCACTTGTTCTCTGATTTGTTGTTATCTTTAATTTTATGGTCACTTCTCGCAAATTTTTTGCTAGTTTAGTAGAGAATCCTGAGTAATTTTGTGGCACAGATAGTATTATAGAAACTGCAGTTACTCATTTGCAAAGCCCCATTATGACTTCTGGAGTAAATATTGATTTTTGTACATTATAAGCTTTGACATTCCTAAGATGATTGCTCATCGGTATCACTCAATGTAATGCTTCCACAGGATCAATACAAGAAGGGTGCACCATCCTTCTTTCCGTTCTGGTGTCTTAGTACACAATTATTCAGGACATTGTAGACTTTGCTCTAAATTCATTGCATAGATTTCAGGGCAAATAAATGAGCTGTGCATGAATTTCAGGTGTTATTTTTAAAAGCACAGGGAAAGCTTGGCTAGGACGACTGGTGAATTCCCTTGTGGCCACAGATGTACTAACAAGGGTGGAGAACCACTCTTTGCTGCATGGGATCATCTACTGAAACTGAACATGGGGAAGGAGGAGTATTTGTACTTACGCTTCCCTCCCAAAAAGAAAAAAAAAATGGAGGCTTAGAGATGTGGGATTTTCATCAGCAAAGTCCCTTTCATAGACTTTTCTGGGCTGTCCTGTGGTTTCAGAGTTTCTGCACAATGTGTAAGGATCCCTGGTTGGCAACATTCATGACTTTACCTATGCCCAGGCTATCCAGATGTCACAAGCAAGCACCGAAGCCTACACTGAGGTACAAAATACGTGCATCAATTCTCCGTATATGCTGAGTCCTGCACTTGGGGCACAACAACCCTGTGCAGTGCTACAGACTAGGAGAAGTCTGCCTAGAAAGCTGCCTGGAGGAGAAAGACCTGGGGGTGTTGGTTGACAGCCGACTGAACATGAGCCAGCAGTGGCCCAGGTGGCCAAGAAGGCCAATAGCATCTTGGCTTGGATCAGAAACGGCGTGACCAGCAGGTCCAGGGAGGTTCTTCTCCCTCTGGACTCGGCACTGGTGAGACCGCACCTCGAGTCCTGTGTTCAGTTCTGGGCCCCTCACCACAAGAAGGATGTTGAGGCTCTGGAGCGAGTCCAGAGAAGAGCAACGAAGCTGGTGAAGGGGCTGGAGAACAGGCCTGATGAGGAGTGACTGAGAGAGCTGGGGCTGTTTAGCCTGGAGAAGAGGAGGCTGAGGGGAGACCTCATTGCTCTCTACAACTACCTGAAGGGAGGTTGTGGAGAGGAGGGAGCTGGGCTCTTCTCCCAAGGGACAGGGGACAGGAGGAGAGGGAATGGCCTCAAGCTCTGCCAGGGGAAATTTAGGCTGGACATTAGGAAAAGACTTTTCACAGAAAGGGTCATTGGGCACTGGAACAGGCTGCCCAGGGAGGTGGTTGATTCACCTTCCCTTGAGGTGTTTAAGGCACGGGTGGACGAGGTGTTAAGGGGCATGGTTTAGTGTTTGATAGGAGTGGTTGGACTCGATGATCTGGTGAGTCTCTTCCAACCTGTTTTTTCTATGATTCTATGATTCTATGATCTTTGGAAAATCTCTGGAGCATGCCATGTGGATTCTACCCAATTCGTGCAAAATTCACATAACCTCTATCCTTTCCTAGGGCCATATTAACCACAAAAGGTTCATACTTATTTTTCTTATCCTTTCCAACACTGTCAGTAATTTGTATCAGGATTTAGTCCAGCATGACCCAAAATCTAGGAAATCCAGTAGATGGTTCTGCTTTAGGTCACTGGATCTACTAGCACACCTGCGTATCCCACTCAAAATGCACTTGCAAGTCCATTTTGGAGTTCTATGATCAGCCAGCCTGGATTCTGCAGTGAATCCACTTCACACATCATTTGTTCTTTTATTCAGTAAATCTCTTCTCTAGCTGGGCATCACTTGAATCATTGATATGTTGATATATGAACTGTTGATATTTATAGGAGAGAATAGCTTTAGTGGGAAGACATACATTTTTATTGTAGGTCAGCAGGCTGTTTCGATTCATGGATGTCAACTTGTAGCTTTCACTGAAGCAAGGAAGTGGTACAAATCTTGTTGAAAACAGTAGGTACCATTAAGGCCTGATCATTTCTAGGACCACTGAAAATTTTTTTCAGTCAAAAGTAAGTCTCATCAGTAAGAAGCTTTGGTTCTAAATAAGGGATGCATAAGTATTATCTCAAAGGTTCAAATACTTTATAATCTTGTCAGTTATAGTTACTGGAAGTATACAGAAACAACTATGTCACACTGAGTGCTTCACTTATATGTAAAATTCTTGAGGAAGCCATTTTCTCCACTAGAATACACGAGTTTATATCAAAGTAGAATATTACAGTTAATAATTGCATTTTTGGAGATAAAGATCATCTTCCTTTTGATGCATCAATTGATATATTTCCTTTGAAAAAAGTACACAAATTTACAGCAATGCAATTTGAACTGACTTCTCTGCCTGAAGTGAACTATCTAAAAAAGGGTCAGAATTCAGAGTAGTCTCATGAACCAGCCTATATCAATGTGTCTGGGCTGTCAGCAACAGCATTCAGGTGCAGCTCTCTTAAAGAGCCTATTAATTTTAGAAACACTGGAAAGTATGTGAAACGCTAATAACACATCAAATTTGATGGGACCAATCAAAATGCTAACAAAACAATGAAACATCAAGAGTCCATGGAATCCTGGTTTGCAATTAATGAGCTGTTGTTTCATTCATTACATGTATCCTGTAGATCTTTTTATTTCTGTGGTAAAAGCACTGCTGACATCAGAAGAGGCTGATCAGCCCCGTAAAGCTGATTTCCCTCCCTCCTCTCCCCTACAGTCCTGTTGCTAAAGAATAAAGAATAGAAGGTCAAATAGCTGTAGGTGTCCAAATAACTTACCCAAACTCTTTTCTTACTGCATCATTAAAAGAGCATTTATGAAAAAAGTATATCTCCACTCCTGACTGGGAAAAGCTACACTCTCATTCCCAAAATAAAGATGAAAAAGGCCAAGTCTATTATTTAATGATAAAATTCATTCAGCCTTGTGGTGTACCCTTTCAACAGCAGAGGAAACTCTTCTTATCAGGCACCTGGAATATATTGTCCCCAGAAACTCTGAGATAAGAAAGCTCATTCTCAGCTTCACGTTTAGCCATGGTGTGATTTAAATGGTGGTAACACTTCTCTAGCTGGCTGTGAGAATCATTCATTTATTATTCAGCCATATCTCCAAGCTGCCTTTATCAAGGGTCCTTTTCCTCTCCATCAGGCAGCTGTTGCTTTGTATGTTCCTGACTTCTTTACATCTCTGCCTTCAGTACTGTTATCTCTATTCCACTGTGCAAACACGGGGTCCTTATTTCACCTTTGTAAGAAGAGAAAGGGGGAAAACCAATTTTGTGATGAGTATTTAATGTGTTTCTGGGAGCTGTGATGCTCCTCATTTAAAGTCTGAACTTACTCTTTACTAGAATGCAAAATAAAGAAAGGCAAACCAAGAAGAAAGCTGCCATTTTTCAATACTTATAGTAAAAGCCTTCACTTTGCTTTTTTCCCTGCCTTTACAACACTGTTGTTAATTTGTTAATGATGTTTCTAATAGCTAATTGCTCTCATTAGTTTCATGCTCCCAAATCCCAACAGTAATGATTCTGTGATTCTATTCTATGATTCTCTGAGGTGAGAGTGGAATGATTCATGAAAACTTAACTTCAAAAGCCTTTTGTGATATTTTAAACAAGTTTACAAATAGAGGCAATTTTGATGTAATTCCAACATGTTTTAATAGCAAAAAACAGATTCCTCCTGTTGATAAGTTTCAGTTCTGCTAATAGCAAGATACATGGATATTTTTTTCTTGAATATTTTCTTGAATATTTTTCTTGTTATATTTTTCCTTCTGGGACCACCCTCTGATGTCTATAATAATATCAAAGCCTACATAACCCTCCAAGAACCACTCAGCTAGAAAAAAAAGTGGGACAGCTTGCAGGAGCTTCAGATTGAGTTAATTATACACTCGACTGCTCAGTTTTGGCAGATACTGATGCACTGTCCTTGTAAGACAGACTGAAGTTCACAGATACGTGCATTTAGAAATAGTGAACAAAATACCTACATCAACCTTTCAAACAAAATTCATTACACACTCTGCAAACCATTGTGATATTTATGTGTAGTGTTACTAAGGTATAATTTCAGAAAGAAAAACATTAAGGAGGATAAATATTTTTTCTTGTTCAAGAAAAATCATGGAATCCCACAATGGCTGAGTTTGCAAGGAACATCTGGAGGCTATCTGGTCCAACCCTCTACTCAATCAAGGCCACCCAAAGCCAGTTTCCTAGGACCATGTCTAGATGATTTTTAATATCTCTAAGGAGAGAAACTACACCACATCCCTGAGCAACCTATGCCAGTCACTCTCACAGTAAAAAAATTTCCTTATGTTCAGATGGAACCTTCTGCTCTTCAGTTTGTGCCCCTTGCCAATGGATGACAATGTGCCCATTTCCAACAGTGATGGACAAATCCATCACCCAAATTTATGGAGGGACTGATTTAAAATCAATCTCAGAGCGTGACTTTGAATATACACTTTCAGTGTGCACCATTTACCATTTGATTCCTTTGTTTTAGCCTGTAAACTCTGGGAAGTGCGTACAATTTAGAAAACCAAAGCATACAATACAGAAAAACAATGTAAAAACATCTTAAGAATTTGTGTTTACAACTATTTTATTTAGTAGAAATTTACTTTAGGATGTAAACGGAGACTTCATTTATTGTGAGCTCTGCAGAAGCAAAAGAACAATTTGCATTTTTATGTTTTCTAATTCCATGTCATTGACAACTTATTAGAAGACCTACTTATAATGGCTAGTTTTTATATTTGCATCCTTTCCTGTGTATAGCTGCCATTACCTGTGGTAAAGTATCTTTGTGTCAAACAGTGCCCTCAAACACTCATTATTTAAGAGAAATCAGGCAAAAAATGTTGAACAATCTCATTTAGAAGATGATGAAGTATTATTGAATATACATCCTCACATACGGTTACTCTCATTATAAGATGTGTCTACCACATACCGAGAACAAATCATATCGGGGCTTACCTTTAAGACAGTGAGGATGATGCAGAGCCATTTCACTGAAGAAGTATGGAGCTCATGCTAAGAAATGAGTCTTTCCCCAGCTTGCACCAAGGATAGTTACTTCTGTACCTCCAGTTCCTCCCCTCTGCCACAGTTTTCACATTACTACATTAGCCCTTTTCTCAACCGTTTTATGCATATAGTGACAATTGTTTCCAGCAGTGTTAAGGCCTTCTTTAAGTCACTGATTTCCAAGCAAGAGCCAACATGCTGAAGATATAGTCCACATTTTGTCCTCGGAGAAACCTCTGGTAAGCACGGAGACTGCCTTAGAGAACAACGACCTAGTGAAAAATGGGATAAATATACAACAGCTAAATGGCCATGGGCAGATGTTAATGACATAGATATCGTGTCCACACTTTATCATAATTCAGCCACAAGATGGTCTATTTCAATAAAAACTTACTAAAAAACTCCTCAGAGCCCCTTATTCTAGAGAGGTTGAGAAGCGTGCGTCAGAATCACATTTCCTGTTTGTTGCTATCAGTGTGTTGAACTATACATCTTCCCCCCAGATTTGGATCAGAGGCCACCAGTTAGAACGTCTGACTCCACAAATCTTTTTGGTCACAGTTCACAAACCAACCCTACTGGAGAGATCCCAAAAGCCCTCAGAAAAATCTGCTTCCTCTGATTTCCTATCATTTTATTTAAAACATTCTGCCCATGAATGTTTTGTCAGTTTGAAAAAAGCTCATGCAATGACACAAAGTCATGAGCACCCCATGACTGGTAATTGACCTCAAATCAACTTGGTTTTGCTTCGTTCATTTGTTGGTGGCTCAATTAATTGCAGATTCTGCTCTTGTGAGGCAACAGCAGGAAAAAAATGAGTGAGAATATTGAATTGGCATGAGATCTCAGACACCGTTCCTTCTAAGTGAAAGCATTTTATGTTGCCAACTTCTGGAGTTGGTAGTTTCCTTTTCACAGAATCACAGAACCACAGAATAACCAGGTTGGAAGAGACCCACCGGATCGTCGAGTCCAACCATTCCCACCAATCCCTAAATCATGCCCCTAAGTACCTCATCCACCCTAACCTTAAACACCTCCAAGGATGGTGACTCAACCACCTCCCTGGGCAGACTGTTCCAATGCCTAACCACCCTCTCCGTGAAGAATTTTTTCCTAATCTCAAGCCTAAATCTCCCCTGGCGGAGCTTGAGGCCATTCCCTCTCGTCTTGTCCCTTGTCACTTGGGAGAAGAGGCCAGCTCCCTCCTCTCCACAACCTCCCTTCAGGTAGTTGTAGAGAGCAATAAGGTCTCCCCTCAGCCTCCTCTTCTCCAGGCTAAACACCCCCAGCTCTCTCAGCTGCTCCTCATAAGATTTGTTCTCCAGCCCCTTCACCAGCTTCGTTGCTCTTCTCTGGACTCGCTCCAGAGCCACAACATCCTTCTTGTGGCGAGGAGCCCAGAACTGAACACAGGATTCAAGGTGCGGTCTCACCAGTGCCGAGTACAGAGGGAGAATAACCTCCCTGGACCTGCTGGTGATGCCGTTCCTGATGCAGGCCAAGATGCCAGTATTTTCGGTGTCATTATTCCCCCTTTCTTCCCCAAATCCTTGTCTCACTCCCTCCCTTGCCACAAGGAACACCATTCTGAGCACTAGCCATGTACCCAGTAGCTGCGGTTGTTGGAGAGGAAGAAGAAGCATTTTACTTCTTGATTCCACTGTTATTATATGAGGTAGATGAGGAAAGAGTTTGGAAAAAAATATTGCTTTTAAAGTCAAATCCTCAAGCACCAATAAGCAATGAGAGATTAAGGCTTTTTATATGCCTGTAATGAATGGAATTACATAAATATTAGTTGGAAGAAGGTTCTGGAGGTACCTAGTCCTGGGCAACTTTTCTCAAGGGGTACAAAAGCACATCAGTAGCAGAAGGAGTTTGCTAGTGTTTTGTCTGCTGCTGCCTTAGGACTATTCACAGCAAAAACAAATCAAGTAAAGAAAGGCTTTCTTTGCCAAGACAAGAAATGAGATCTGTGCTTGGTGAGATAAGTGCATTAAAGAGACCTGGAGGAAACTTGAAGTATAGAGCATTTGATTGCCCCTCAGTCAGATTTTCCCTCCGCCTAGTAGCGATAGAAGTAGTGATGCCCAGCATAAAATACAGACAACATCCACTTCCCTCCTGCTTTGTGGCTTTCTCAGGGTTTCATATGACAGCTAGCTGACTGTTTTGGTTTTACTACAGACAGTGTGCCATGCTATCTACACCACGCAGAGAGCCTGGGCTCTAAGCCCTGCAGGTATGTGAAGGCAGGGATATTATCCAGGACTGGAACGTTTTACAAGTGAGCAGCCAGCGAGGCAGGGATTCCATAGGGTGTTCATGGCTCAACAAAAGGCAGGAAGGACATGGACATCATATAAAGTATTTTATGCACTAGGATGGATTGCGCTTAATTTCAGATCACCCCAAGTCACTCAAAACAAATACACAGGAGACCTGAGTTACTTCAACGCTATCAGCTTCAAGACACCAATGTGCTCCCGTGCTTCCATCTAGGCAGATCACAGGTGTCCAAAAAGGACAATGAGTTTCTTAGATCTCTGATTTAGGTGGTTGTTGGAATGAGCTTGAGAATGAGGAAAGAAAAGTGACTTTCAGAACTTTTCTTGGTATAAATGACCCAATACTCTTTCAGAAGCCTGTAGGCCCAAACCAAAGCTGACTAATCTCATCTCAAGCCACCAGACTGCTAGACCCTTAAATGGCTTACCAAGACTGCCCTGATTTTTCCGCTTGTAATGCAATTACAAACCTGTCTAGGAAAGCTGCAAAGGATTGTACCTCAATGCTGGATGTGATCCAGCTGTTAGACGGTAAATAAACAGCCCTGGAGCTCCTTTTTGATTCTGTTATTCTCCAGCATAGAACTAAAAACCCCTGCTGGTGATCGCAGGTTCCCAACCGATACTAAAAAAGGTTGATCAGACAAAATCAGTTGTGTTGCAGTTCCTGGTCTACAACATGAGAATCAAGAATGCAAAGTGTTCAACACTTACAAGAAAAGAAATCTTGGTATAATACGTAAACCTAAACTTTGACATGCTGAGAGTTGGGCTTGTCCAGCCTAGAGAAGAGAAGACTTTGGTTGCAGCCCAGGACCTGGTTGGCCTTCTGGGCTGCCAACGCACATTGCTGGTTCGTGTTGAGCTTCTCACCAACCAGTACCCCAAAGTCCTTCTCTGCGGGGCTGCTCTGTGTTCAAGGCCAGTGTAGATGTGGTGTTGAGCAACCTGATCCAGTGGGAGGTGTCCCATGGCAACAGGGTTGCAACTGAGTGGGCTTTAAGAGCCCTTCCAGCCTAAACCATTCTATGATTCTATGATTCTAATTTTATACATACAAAAAGATGTTACAGTAGGGGTAGAGAAACCAGGTCTAAAGAAATTTCTAGTCCTAATCTCAGTCAGACTTTGACCTGGGCTAATTAGTGAATTGCTGTACATTGACCTTGAAACTTGCTAAAAAACTGAACAAAAAATTCTTTCAAAAAAAATTAAATAAATAGTTGATCTACATGAATATACCCTCCTCTGCCATCACAAGCCCACAATGATGCTGAGCCAGCAGTACGCTGGAAGAAAATCAGCGTTTAACAGCCTGAAGAAATGGGTCCTGTTTGCTACAGCTGGGCACAGTGAGAGAGTCTAACTGGCAACCTGTTGCCTTTCAACAGGGCATTAAAGATCATTCATCTATAACACAACATCCAAAGCAGCAGGAGCCACAAACAGGTTACTTCTACCAGGTCTACAGGCATCTGTTTAGACCTGCTCTGGGAAGCAGGGAATTTCTTAGGCACATATTTAAAACTAAACACTACTGGCAAACTGGGAAATATACCAATTATCATGCAGCAATTTCTGTACTAGAACTCCAAAATGCTGTGTACAATTTGGGCCATCTCATGTGAAAAAAGGTTGCGAAAAACCTAATTGTAGTGACCTAGAATTGAAGGAAATCCCCAATAAGAGTTCTTTGTTGCAAGTTATCTGAATAAAAGGAAACAAAGCAGATTTAAAGGGATGATCTCATCAAATTGCACACTTTCTTGGAATGTCCTTTTAGTCTAGAATCATAAAACCACAACAAAACAAGAAGTAAAGCAACAGTAATTTTCCAGTGAATAGGAGGAAATTTATTTCTCACTGCCATGCTATAGGCAGTAGTAAGATCCACAGCACAGTAAATATTTCCTGTTGTGTGCATCAGTGTCATGGTTTAACCACAGCTGGTAGCTAAGCCAACTCGCTGGCAGAGGAGGAAAATCCATGTGTCTCTACTAGGCTTGAAGAAGCACTGATGAACAAGTGGAGTAGCAGTTAAGGCAGATGATTTTTTTCCCAGACTACTTTACTAAAATAGTCTCAGCCATAGCTCTGTATTTAATCTAAGTCCTAGAATAAACATTATGTTTATTTTTATCACATAACATTCAAGCATAATATATGTTGGGAAGATTCCACACTGCATCCGAGTGATTGCACTGGTTTAAGTGATGCAACTAATGTGAAGGCAGAAAAACTAAATTAATCAAATGAAATGATAGAAGTGAAATTGAATATGAATAATCTTATATTCTGGATACCTATTATTTTTCTTCTCAAGATATAAGAGTTACTGAAGTCACGTTAACCTGTCGGTACTAAGGAATGTCCACCATCCCAGGTAGTGGAGTAGTAGGCACATTGCCTGGCTTCATGGAATGAGATAAGAATCCTTACTGGAGAAGCAAACCAGCCTGTTTTCAAACAAATAAATTCCTAAGGCTGTTGCTTGCAGAGAGTGGTTCTGTTGCTTAAGGGATTCTGGCCAGGCAGGAGCATCAGCTGTGAGGAATCACCTTGGAAAAGCTGTTGCAGGAAGCCTTGTGAGAAAGCTCACGCTCTAGCATGAAGCAGCACAGTGGTATGGAAGGGGTCAGTGGTAGGGGCCAGTGGAGCACAAGGTCAGGGTATGGATTCTCTGACCCACTTAAAAAAGGCTCCAATTCTACACAAGTCCTTTATATAGAATATCCTGTCATAAAATCATAGAATCACTAGATTGGAAAGGACCCAATGGATTGTTGGTTAATTCAATCACTTCATAAATGCCTAGCTAATAGGAAACATCAGACTTGGGGATTTTAGGCCATGTAAAAAATGGTGTATGTGATAAGATGGCATTTTTCTCCTTAGTGTTAGCTCTGAGCCACTGCCTCAAGTCATTCATCTGCTTTTACTGGCCAAGGAACCAGAAGACAGTATGTAGTTAGCAGAAGTGTGAAAGGTTAGAACAGGGCTGAACATGTATTTCAGTATCTGGTGAAAAGTTGCCTTCTGCATCTGTAGGTGCCGTAGGGTTATCTCCAGTGCCCAAACAACAGGCATTAGAAAGGAGGTGGAGTGTTTTGGTAATAGCAGTCAAATACCTGGTTGTTGGTCAAGAATTAAGAAGGATCTGAATACTACTAGGAGATTGGCACAGGTGATAAGTAGGCTTATGGAGAACAGAAGGCAAAATGTATGATGTGGTGCACTGAGTAGCATCATCTCCTCATCAACATACATTTCCAAAAGTACCTTTGAGCTCTGGCTCTTGTCCAGATCCTAGGCTTTCCTTGCAAAGGGACCACCTATAAACTGTGGCTCAAGTAGAAAATATGCAAGTGTAAAGTTATCAACCATTTTCTTTTCCTGTGCCATGTTTAATTTGTAGATTTTGATCTTTCCTTAAGGACCTCCTAGTCAGTTACACAGTACTGGGGGTATTTTCATAGTTCTTTATGAACCACAGTCTGCACTGTAGTCTTGTTTCCAGCAGCCAAATCTCTTCAAATGTGCTTTGTTTGAGGTTCATTTCAAGCTCCTCCTCTCTTTACTTAACTTTCCTCATTGTAACCCAGAGAAGTCTGGATGTACTTCAAGTCATAATTGGGTCCACAGTTTGTCAGAATTTCTCTGAAATGTCTTGAAGAGAGATCTTGAAAGCTCTAGTGCTACTTATTTCTTAGTCTATCGAGCTCCTTTCCTCAATTGTATAGAAAGAGAATATGTTTACACTGGTGTTTGCCCTCCTCCACAGAGCCATGTTGCAGTCTTCCTTGTGGATCATGTACTGTCGGCTGGGTATGCCTGAAACTGCATGCAGGTTAATTCCTGTGGACAGCTGAGTTTGTTCTCATTAATGACAGATAGAGCTGAATTAGGATGCCTCCTGTTCCTTAAAATGGTAGTTGTGAACGGAGGTTCCCTTTGCATTTTGTTTTTTCTTCTATAGAATCATAGAATAGTTTGGGGCGGAAGGGACCTTAAAGGTCATCTATTTCCAGCCCCCCTGCCATGAGAAGGGACGCGTCCCACTAGATCAGGCTGCTCAAGCCCCCATCCAACCTGGCCTTGAACACCTCCAGGGATGGGGCGTTTACAACTTCTCCTGGCAACCTGTTCCAGTCAGCTGAGTAAGGAGAAAGGAACCCCTTAAATATTGCAGCTATGCTTGAAGCAGCTACCAGTGAGTACTCAATATCCCAGAGGGTCAAGAAGGGCTCAGATGCTTTTAAGTAAACCAAATTTCCTGCACATTCCAGCTGTCAAAGCAGACATTGACCTCTTGAACCAGCTCTCAAATGAACATTTTTAATCATTCCCTTGAGCCCTTTTCAACAGCAGTTAACTTGTCTCAGAAAGGGTCAAATACACTCTTTGTAAAGGGAATTAACTAGCAGGCTTGTTAGTTGTTTGTTGTTGCGTGTGTGGGAACAGTTTACAAAGACAATGTAGAGTATTTTTCCTTTGGGACCCACTGGAATATAAACAAAATTTAGAAAATTCATTTGCAAAATGAGTGGTTTGGATCCCTGAGCAGCCAATACTTGGTTTTAAAGCAGGATATTTTTTTGTTACTACAAATAATCCAATAAACACACTGCTCACAGCACCTCTGAGGTGAGTGTAACATGAGTATTCCTTCATCCTTTCAGGACAGCTTATCAAAACCTTTACTCAGCAGCATGTCTCTCAAGTCACATACTTCATCAGACCAGTCATGTGAGGAGGCAGGCCATGGTTTTCTCAAAGACTGGGATTCTTTCTGCATCCAATCTTATGTCCTCATTCTGTCCCCAAAGGCAGCCAGTCTGCAGGTTGCACCAGGTTCCCAGTGGTGTCAGGACACAGAATCATAGAATCACCAGGTTGGAAAAGACCCACCGGATCATCGGGTCAAACCATATGTCACATGTCACAATGTGTCCCAGGATTAGTGAGTTTTTACCGAATCTCACCTCATGGTGATGCTGGCCAGATGAGACAGCGTACTAAGTTCATTAATGTGACAGATTGTGTGCCCTTTGACATTGTTACAAGAAGCAGAGAGAGTTCAGTTTCTCTCGAAATGCAAGTCACTTTAAAAGTGTTTGATCATACACTTCTAATCAATATATATATATATAATCAATATATAACCTAGGAGCAGCCGCAGGCACATTCTGGCCCAAAAGCATAGGAAAGGAATACTCATGAGCCTGGATATCTAACTTCTTGCTGGCATGTCTTTCTGAAGGGAGTATAAGCCCGTGGGCTTCACTTGACTATCAAAAAAAAAAAAAAAAAAAGAATTGTAAAATCATAGAATGATTTGGGTTGGAAGCTACCTTAAAGATCATCCTGTTCCAACCTACCTGCCGTGGGCAGGGACATCTCCCACTGGATCAGGTTGTTCAAAGCCCCATCCAGCCTGGCCTTGAACACCTCCAGGGATGGGGCAGCCAAAGCTTCTCTGGGCAACCTGGGCAGGTGTCTCACCACCCTCATCGTGAAGAATTTCTTCCTAATATCTAATGTAAATCTTCCCCCTTCCAATTTAAAGCCATTCTTCCTCGTTCTATCACTACATACCTTTGTAAGAAGTCCCACCTCAGCTTTCTTGTTTGATCCCTTCAGAAACTGGAAGGCCCACCATCATCTCCTGAAGTTGTCCTAGGTACGCTCACATTAGATGTGCTTTTATTGTCTTTTCCATCAATTTGTTTCTATGAATTACTGGAGTAGAAAGGACTAATGAGCCTGTAACTTCTTGGAAGAGCACTTTTTCCCCACTGAAATAAATGGCTGCTAAAAGCATCGTCCAGATGTAGTCCACTGTCACAGCAATGGCAACTAGATGTTGATGACAGAAGTTGTTTCAAATAGAAGGAGATGAGTCAGATTGCTTCAGTGAAAACAAACGTGCCTATAAACTTATTTCAACAGCCACTGACTTGTACAATGGGGGAAAATTCAACTCCATTCGCACTGAAAAAAAGTACTTTATGTAGCCAGTGCTGCAGTATCACAACTTGAAAGCTATCCCCGTGATTCCAATAACTGATTGATTTCCTTCTCACTGTGCAACTGGTGTTCCTGCATTCAATTTGACAGCCAATTACACACAAGTAAAAATAGTAACATTTGTAAGGGGAGCCCAGATTACTGTTTTTAAACTGTTTTTCTTATCCAAAGATGTGCAGAGTTCAATTCCACAGTAGGAAGGAGAAAAGACCAATGTCAATAAACCAAAATAATTATGTATTCTCATTTTTTCTATCATATAAGAGGCATCACCTTTATTTAGTTTTTTCTGAATACTGACAAAGTGGCTTGCAGTGCAGGTCTCAGTCTTAAAAATATCCTATGGACAAGTCCTTTATGGCCCACTTCCCAGTTTTCTAATGCTTGTTATTAAACAGGCTATTGTAACCACATTTAGAAAGGTATAAACTGCAGAAAAATACTTCAGTGTCTTGCTGTCTTTTCTCATGATGTGTAATCCTAGCAGATGGACATTGGCTCAGCCTAGACTCTAGGTCCGGGAGTTTGATGTTAATAGAAGCAGATCAGTCACATCTACCTGATTCATTCTATGTGGTATTATGTATCATGTATCATAATGAACAGAAAAAGATGTGAAAGCTATTGGAAAAAACACTGCTTTTCTAAAACAACCATGAAGAACAGGAAAAATATTATTTCTTTCTTACTATAATACTAGACATTTTGTTAACATTTGTGTGTGTTACACACAAAAGAAATTTTATTAATGGAAATTAAATCCCTCAGCAAGGAAGAAACATTTTCCATCCTATTTCTCACTGTTCCCAACTGAGGAACATGTCAGACACAATACAGGAGCCTTTAAGAGATGTCAGCAGATGTTTTGAGAGTTTGGCATTGTGTATCAATAAGAAAAAAAATCCATGAGAATTTCCCATAGAGCCAGAACAATGCAGGAATGGGACAGAATATTTTTAGCATGCTTATAATCCGTATCACGCAAGCTAAGCTACTACTAAATAATTTTTTTCCTCTTTTTCATTGTTGAGGTTTCTGGTAGTGTATCAACCAATTTATTATCAGATACAACTAGAATTCATCAAGAGAATTCTCTTATGGAATAGTATAAACAAGACTTAGGTCTCTAGTAATAATGTTTTCTCCTGCATTGCCCATGATTATGAAATTAAAAAAACATGAGCCTTTTAGGGCCCTAGCGTCAAGACCATAGAGGAAATCCAGGACCATCCAGTTTAACAACTCCATACCTCCCAGTAAGTCAAGATCTCCTGAAACTACTGGTGCTAACATGAGTTCTTGTCAAGAAGATTAAAATCACTGTGTCTGGAAAATAGATGGAGGTGACAGAGAGGAAGAGTTCGCTCTCTGTGATGAATTCCTGAAGCAAATAAGCACTTTCCCCATTAAGATCATCCTTAAAGCTATTGTTTGGATTGGTGGGGAATCATCCATGATTGTGATCTGTTTCCCTATGTAGAATTTTGTACTTCTATAGTCATCTAGGATATGAGGTGCAGTGCAAAAACCCCCAAGACTGTGCCTGAAATTCTTTTTATTTAACAAATTAAGAAAATCAGCTATGATCACCTGCACAACAGTTCCCTCTTGAGTCTACATGCAGCTGCATCCAATACTGCCAACGTTCAAACCAATTCCACAGATTATTTTCTGAAAGGCTGTTGAGGATCTCCATCATTTTTCTTTTGAATCTTCTCCTGACAAAACCTGGGTTTTTAAGAAGAGGGAGCCAGGTCTGACAGATAGGATGGGTTCTCAAGTACAGTGATGTTGTTATTAGCTAAGAACTGCTTCAAGACTAAACATTGTGAGCTGGTGCTTCGTCTTGATATGAACTCACTGTTCTCTCTTACGTCATTTTCCAATCAAGGGTAAAAAAAGTCTCTATTTGAACACGTGTCCGTTTGCAATGAGTGAAGCTATCAAGATGAGCCTTGTCTCACTGTGACAGATTAGAATATCTTCTGTAAACAGCTCTTTATCTGTTAGTTTTGGAATTTTTTGTGTTGGACCTCGTATGAGGTCAGCCTAAGTCTTCCTCTTCACTCTTGAAGATGTACCTCAAATCAGCCTTTGTATTTTCCCTTTATTTTTATCTTGAAGAACTTCAGTTTTTCTTGTGTTGTTACATGCACTTTTTCCTCTTACTTGCCCAGAAAGGGTTTGGGGGTGGCAGCAACAAAGGAATAGCTTTTGGGCCAAGAAATTTGCAATAAGTTAATAATATTTTGAGAAAGAACAGAACATATCTCCAGTAATAAATACAAATAACTTTGACATTCCAGAGGTTGTTACTCTTGTTTGTTTTTTTTTTTTCTGAAAACAGAACATTGGTAGAAGTTTAAATTAAAGAAATTATGGCTTGAATTCAGAGAGTCAACATCAAGCCAAAACACAGGGGGATTATGAAGAAGTTGGTGATTTTAGTAAGTCGGAAGATGAGCTGTTAGCATGTTGACTTGTATAAGGTTATGGTTAATTAGTAGATTCCCTGTCATTCTTATAAGCCTGGAAGTAGATCACTACAACATGGCAATGCAGCTGGAAGAACTGAAGAGGAAGAGAATCTGAATTTAATACATGCTTTTTGGAAAGGTGACAAGTTGGCTGAGCTATCCCAGCCTTTTGTGCAAATACCTAGTGGCTAAAGCACTCTAACAGGCAGAGTCAATTAACTGTATTTATTTGAAATCTTTGGGTGAGACACTAGTGTCTGTCACCTGTGTATGTTGAAAGTTAAGGAGATTCTGTTCTAAATTTTCACCCCACATCTACCCCTGTGTTTTTTACCTGAACACGTTCAGCCTTGCGCTAGGTCACGTGCTTTGAATATCATCAGCTATTATTTTTCCCAGTATTTTCCACATTGCCCAATACTATTTTGTATTGGAAGAAGACTTGGTCTGTTTTGCCTAACACCAATATCCATTTCTATCCACTGCTGTGCTCAATTGCATTAAGAACTTTGATATATTTGAACATGGACCTATGTTTATTCAGTGTAAATATATGTCTTCTGAGCAGTGAAGCAATCAAATGAACAGCAGCATCAGCTGAAGCTCTAGCTTTTATACAGCCAGTTATTTACTTGTGCAGATGCAGGATTCCTGTCATTTGAAAGTGTAGCCCAGTGAGCAACTTCAGTTTTTTTAAACACTGTTACTGATCAACATAAAAGCATAACCCAAACCCTTTATTTTGGATATGCCTTATATCTTTATGCTTTCATCAGGTTTTTAATTTTTTATGTGTTTTTTGTAAAAGGAGAATAATTAGCAGGAGAATTTATAGTTTACGTTGACTTCTGCTTTCAGTAATGCTGGAAGAAAGAAAAAGCATCTTCCTCTAAAGAAAAATGTTATTATTTCCCAATGAAAGGCCTATTCAGATGTTTTTAAGAAACATACATGTAAACGTCCTCTAGTTCTGGCTGCCTACATATTTACTGTTCCTACTGTGCGCTATGACTGTTGGCACAGAATTCAATGTGATCTTGAGACAGAGGCTGCTCTCCCCTGCACTTCCCTCTGCCCTTGAAGAACATGGTGAGATCGCCTCCATAATCAGTCTTCTTCCCTCACAGTCCCTCACTTCTTCATAGGAGCTGAATGTCTTTATTTCCTAGAGATGTTGGGGTGAATACAGAGGCTTTGTATTAAACATGCTGCTGACTGGTCTGAAAAGTTAAACTTCTAACTAAAATTGTTCTCCCTCACCATCTCTTTTATGAAGCTTTGCTACTAATTTGGGAGCGTAGCCTAATCAAGGTAACCTCTGCCCCTCCAGACACTTGCCTTTTCTTTTAATCCCCTCCCTTTTTTTGCAGGGTTTTATTTTTTGGTTTTTTTGGAAGAAGCAGAAAGAAGAATGACTTTGTGGGAACATTTTCTGTTGCAACTGTTTTGCTTGTGGCTTCCCTGGAGGTTGTGTTTTCAGGAGATGAAGTTGCAGTGATGGGACCACATTGTATTTAAGCAGTCATGACTGGTCAATAACATTTTGGTGTGGAAGGAGGCAGTGAATACCACCTGTTGTGGAATAGTTCCCACTCTTTGGTGGTGTTGGGTGACCTGTTTTTCAAAATGTATATTGCTTGGCAATCCTCACAACTTAAGAGAGTAACCAATGGGACAAGGAATAATAAGCGTGTGGCAAAGTCGTTATCAAGGTCTTCAGGACCATTCTCTATTGCTCCTTCAAATAATGCATAAGGAAGACTGTAGGTGTATCCAGGTCTTTGCTTTTTGTGGATTCCCAGACAGCATGGGAGCTGTGGCTGTGTGCACGCTGGGGTCTAGTATGGACTTCTGCATTTTACATATATGGTTTTAGATTCTTAGAAGCTCCTACAGATATAAAGGAAAGGGACACTGAAAATATTTTGACTTCCAATCTGCAGTGGTCCTGCTGGAAGATACCACTTAGAGCAAACTCATAGCTTCTCTGGCTTAGTGAGAGTTTTCAGTGAGCTGTCTCCTCATCACTGAGCATCTAGATCTTTCTGTATTGGAAGTGGTATGGGAAGGCGTACAAATTCTTGAAAGTTTCTTCCACAAATGCAGTCTAAGGGATGTAGAACCGATGGCTGTTTCTAGCAAGTCACACTGGTGTATAAATATGAATTAGTAGAAATACACTTAGAGCTGCGTAGCTCTCACAGAACCATGATGAGATCTGATCTGAAGCACTGAACATCGCTTGGTGTTCTCTGCACTCAGGAAAGAATTCATGATCTGGAACAAGGCAGCCAAAGGACTTTGGTTTATTAAAGAGGAGGGTCTTCTCACTTTCCTTTATATGTATAAATGCAAGTTAAAGTCATCTGAGCAACATAGGTTTCTTCTGTCACCAGTAAGGCCAGGAGAATATGAGGACACTTTTGGTGATGAATTCATCCTACCTAAGTTCAAAAGCACTCTCCAGATTAGATTTGAGTCTCTAAAATTTACATACTAAGCAAGAGCCAGGAAGTCCTACCATTAATTTCAAGTACATGACATATATTAATGTCTGTGAAATATTCAGTGACTAACTAAATAGGAGGAATGAAGAAACAAGGTTAAAGGCAAAGTTGGTACAAGAGCAGCAAAAATAAACTTGTTCCGAATGACTTGGCCCAGCAATGAAACGCTTTTGTGCCAGCTGAACGAGTAAGACTCCAAACAAAATTTTAATAGAACAGTTGGGACACACACCTTAACTCTTTTGACAAACCAGGAGGAGGTTTATTACATTTATGGACACATTTATATGCCATGGTTTCGTCACAGGGATGAATGACAGGGCTGAATAATCTGGGAGGGTTTTTTTCATCTATATACCAAATCATTGTATTTCCTGCCCTCTGAGAATAACACGGTAGAGAAAGTGACCTAGCAATACTGACACAGGCAGCTCAATGCCTACAGAAATGACAGAGATAAATAAGCCTAACTGCTATGCAATATCCTGTACTCAAATGAAAAAAGCTCAGCTGAAAGAAAAAACAAAAAGCAAACCCAAACAAAAAGCCTTTTGAAGGCATTCAACCAGATCCTCATCTCATGCAGAAGGAATTTATGAAGGTAGTAATTAGCCCTTTTAGAATTACACAGTGACTGTACTTAATGAATCTTTCGCCACCTAATCAAGGAACTCATTTTGCAATATAGCTAAAGCTTTCTTTACAAGCTTATTTGTCTGAAGAACTTCCTATTTATAAACAGCATTGGGGGTAATATTAAATTAATTAACAAGTCTGTCTCATTTTTTTAAAATGTGAGAATGTACGCTTGTTCTACTACTTTTAGGATTGAATATTTATTTGCTCATTCAGGCATCAGCTGCCACTTTTGATCATTTACTTTTGATCTGAGCAGTTTCACACACAAATGATTGCTGAAGACAGATGTTTTAAAACTGTGCTGAGTAAAAGCAACAAATAAACTTTTTTAGCAACTGAGACATGTTAATCCCATATAAATATTTAATGACTAAACTTTTAAGAAGGAAAATAGCAACCATTTCTATTTCTCATGATCATAAATTCAGTGGTTTAAAAAATGGATGGTGCTGAAACATCATGCATCTGTGTGTCTTTTGGGATTTTTTTAATATGCTAATTTTTAATGTTGTTCATTGTAATGTACTTGCAATCATAAATTAATGCAAAAGAGGGTGTTTCTCAAAAACGTTTTGCAGTCTCCATCCTCAGAGACTTTCTAGGCTACACTAGATAAATCCCTGATAGGCCAGGTCTAAATCCACTGTTGACCCTGCTTTGAGCAGGACGTTGGATCAGTGACATCCCAACTCGAATCCTCCTATGATCTCTGCACTGACATCAGGACCAGTGAAGTCATTTTTCTACTGTCTAACATGATGTTTCCTCAATCAACGTGAAATAAAACACAAGCCAAGAGAGGCTGCCCAGGGTGAAGCCCATTGACGCAGAAAGGTTAAGTGCCCTATTCATCATGTAACTAAAGCTTAGCTTGCCATCAGTTGACTACTCCAGTTCCATTTGCTCAACTGTAGAAACAGTAGGGAATAAAAAGAAATTAAAAGCCTGAAGGTTTAGGCATATTCCTCCCTATCAGGAGGTCTCGCAAGAGGTATTTGTGAAAAGGATGCAATATATGAAGTCTAAATAATTTTTGTGCTCACAACTGTTAAATACACAACAATGCAGTTATGTGCCCAGGAATCCATCCTAACACTAAAGGTTACATATTATTAAAAAGTTTGCAAAGAAACTTACTGCTTCCTTGGCTACAATAGGTGCTTTTATAGGAGGGCAAGGTGAAATAACTACAACCATTTAAGCAAAACCAGAAGAAAAAAGTCTGAAAATATGAAAAGCTGAAATGTATTCTAGCTGGTCTAATAGAACACGTTTCACCAAACTATTTACAGTTTTATTGATTCTGTGGCTTGTTGAAAAACTTGCATGTTTTTTTGCCACTTGAAAAATAAGTTTATCTGGGCTGGGGGGCAGTCATTGTGGAATTTTTTCCCCCTCTTTCTTCTGACAAACATATTGTGTGAAAATTTGTTTCTGTGCAACAGGACATGAAAAGAGCTTGGTGTAAAGAGGGCTCAATGCCTCTGCTGACAGCAAAGTGACATGTGGAGTAACTGCCAAAAGTCAATCAAGGCTGTCATTTTCATTTCTTCAGAGTTAAATCTTACAGACTTTTTTTCAGTATCTTTTTCCCACTTCTTCCACTTCTCAAAATACTCCTGCCAGTTCAGGGATGCATGTAACAAGAATGACATGTTTTTCTTTCTTAGAATTAAACTATGTTGCTAAAGTTTAATGGAAAGCTAGTGTTGAATTACAATCGAATTCTGTTTTTAGGATTCAGGCATATACCAGATTATTCACTTTTTAAAAAGAATGCCTTTGAATACCTCCATTCAACAGGCTTTCAGTTCCCTTCCTCTACCCCTCCCCTTCCTGAGAGCCAGCTAAAGCTTTTGAAATAAGAAAAGATTGCTTGTATTTATGAAACAGGTAAAAAACACAGTTAGGAGCCCTGGATGATATGCTAATGTGTTTGAACATCAGGAGAAAATGTATTACAAAATATCAATAATAAGCAACATTAAGATTTGTCCAGGAAACCTTTGTTCTCCTCTCTTCTGCATACACACTAGGTCATTGTTCTTAACAATATTTACAGTTTTCATATAGAATAAATAAATTCTTTAAAGTATAGCTATTTATTTGTAGACTAGTCTCTGTACTACCTGAGTAGAAGCGAGTCAAATTAAACAAAAGTCTCACAAGGATCAGGGAAAGGATGCTTGGTGGAGGCACCCACTGGCATGATGGAGAACAGATTGTGCTGAATTGGTGACTCCACTGAAGGAGAGCAATTAGACCATTGTCCTTCCCATGAAACCCACCACAGCAAGTCAACCAACGAAACATTCTCTCCAGAGTGCTGTGCAAGCCACCAGGTAGTACTGCCTACAAAGGTATAAGTCATTTTATGGGATGCAAGGAAAAAGAGGATTTGGTATTGGAATGGAGAATTTTGGAGTTGTAAAGAATTTGTTATGGGATGTGCAGAAGAAGGGACAACCTCTCATCTCACTGGACTAGTCAGTAAGGAATCTGAGTCCTATTACTCACCAGATCTAGCTAACAAATATTTTTCACCTCCACATCGCTGCAAGCTTGTTTAATTGATGCAAAAGTGTCCCTACCTCTATGACCAATTGTATGGAGTTCAGTGTTACGGAGTGGTACAAATATTAAGTGCACATAAAGAAAATCATAGAATCATAGAATAACCAGGTTGGAAGAGACCCACTGGATCATTGAGTCCAACCATTCCTATCAAATACTAAATCATGCCCCTCAGCACCTCATCCACCTGTCCCTTAAACCCCTCCAGCGAAGGTGAATCAACCACCTCCCTGGGCAGACTGTTCCAATGCCTAATGACCCTTTCTGTGAAAAATTTTTTCCTTATGTCCAGCCTAAATCTCCCCTGGTGGAGCTTGTGGCCATTCCCTCTCATCCTGTCCCCTGTCACTTCAGAGGCCAGCCGCCTCCTCTCCACAACCTCCCTTCAGGTAGTTGTAGAGAGCAATGAGGTCTCCCCTCAGCCTCCTCTTCTCCAGGCTAAACACCCCCAGCTCTCTCAGCCGCTCCTCATAAGGTCTGTTCTCCAGCCCCTTCCCCAGCTTTGTTGCTCTTCTCTGGACTCGCTCCAGAGCCTCAACATCCTTCTTGTGGTGAGGGGCCCAGAACTGAACACAGTACTCGAGGAGCGGTCTCACCAGTGCCGAGTACAGGGGGAGAATAACCTCCCTGGACCTGCTGGTCACGCTGTTTCTGATCCAAGCCAAGATGCCATTGGCCTTCTTGGCCACCTGGGCCACTGCTGGCTCATGTTCAGTCTCTGTCAACCAACACCCCCAGGTCTTTCTCCTCCTGGCAGCTTTCCAGCCAGGTTTCTCCTAGTCTGTACCTCTGCTCAGGGTTGTTGTGCCCCAAGTGCAGGACCCGGCATTTGGCCTTGTTAAACCTCATGCCGTTGGTCTCAGCCCAGCAGTCCAGCCTGTTCAGATCCCTTTGCAGAGCCTCCCTACCCTCCAGCAGATCCACACTTCCACTCAACTTAGTGTAGTCTGCAAACACTGACATCATTTTCTACACCTAACCCAAACTCAGAAGTCTGAATTTCTTTAGTGTTTGAAGTTTTTGCAATAATTTCTGTGTTCAAACCATGGGTCCACCAGACAGTAGCAGGTTATCCAGCTTAGGAGCAGTGGCTTGTATTCTTGTTTCCTTGATCCTGGGCATCCAAGAAATGAAAAACAGCTGACTGTAAAAGTCATATCTTATCCTCCTCCACAGAGCAAGTGTGCGAAAGCAACAGAGATGAAGTTCTCCTGGACAGTATTTCGTAATCCTAACTGTTTCTTGTACTTAAACATCACATTCATGTGCACTTTCTGTGAAGGGAGCGGCTGCATCCTCACCAACCTGCAAAGAAGGAGGGAGCCTGTGCCAGGAGCACCAATACAAAGTATGGTGTGCTTATAGAAAACTGTGGAGTTTTACACAAGAGAAAGCTGACACTGGTCAGACAGTGATCACAGAAAATTACAGCCCAAGGGTTTTAACTTTGCCCAACAGAAGGGAATTGAAATCTGGGTCTTCTGAGTGCAAGGATTGTATTGTATTAAATATAAGACATACTATTGTAATTTCTAATTTCAAACTTAAGAAAAATTTCCTGCTGCAGTGATCTTCTCCATATTATTTTAGGTAAGGATTTCTTTTTGTTTATTTAAATGGAAAGCATGGATATGTCATCAATTGCTAATCAACTTCTTTGCTCCACAGAACTGTGGGGACAAAATGAAATGTTCATGCCTAAGTTTCAGAACCTAAAGAACCAGAAATACACTACTTCATACATCTTTCACCTATTTTGCATTGCTTCCTCTCTGAAAGGAGAAAAATAGCCAAATTTCTCCTTCTGACATTGTCCATCTTTACTTAAGGGAAGAAAATTCTGATATTTTATTCTGGCAAAATAAAGCTGAAAATTGAACAGTAGAAATCCCCCCACGTATGTGAAAAGAAATTCACAGCTCCCTGCTTTTTTCATTGCAATAACACAGAAACTCCATATGTTTTTAACTTTCAAGTTTGCTTGTTCCCTTAATTAGGGCAGTAAAAGCTTCTGTTTCTGAGATGTTTACACAGAATAAAGTCAAGCATTTCTGAAGTCATAATGAAAGGAGGACTGATGTCTGCTCTGCCTGGTCGAAAGTCTACCAGAGGACTAAAAGTACAATCAAAATGGGAACAATAAATTGAGATGTGTAACCTTCCTTTGTAAGGGAAGTCAGATAATTTAATGAAGGAATTCAAAGCTGCTCCAGGTCACTTTAGTAAGGATAGCCAATTAAGCAATTCTTCACAAACCCGGTATAACCTTCCCATCTGTCATGACTCTTGATGCAGTCTGAGAAGTGTTAATAACTAGTGAGGAGAACCCAAGGCTAAAGTGTTGCTGGTGTGGTGTATGCATGGGTGGAAACGTACATGCAGAGTCTTTGAGAGCAATTAACAACACTGACAGCAATTGCCAGCTGCAGGAAAAATAGCTGAGGCACCCAGATTGCTTGGCTGCAGTGGAGTCCAGGCAGGGTTACAAAATCTTTCATTATAATAGATTAAGTTAAGCCCTGCTGAACTGGCTTTTAACCCCCACGGGATTTACCTACCTCTAGAACAATATTTTCTATCTACAGTTGATCATGTAGAAAGTTTGTTAAGTGCTGCATGAGGTGCAGAGTCATTACAGGCTGCCACTCCCATAAAGGCAAAATATTTCACCAAAATATTACATAAAAGGTGTAATATATTTATTCATTGTTAAAGTATTGGTAGAGCAACTAACAACTAAGATTCACATCCAGAGAATTACACTTGGCATGGATGTGCAGTGTTTGTTTAAAACAGCAGATCAGTTACATTCCTGTCTAAAAAGCAGAGAGAAAAAGTAACCCTGTGCAGTCAGAAAAAAATATCCTGCTTAGTGAAGGCTGTGTAACCAAACTGTGAAGTCAGAGAGTCACAGAGTCATAGAATGGTTTGGATGGGATGATATCTTAAAGCTCATCCAGTTCCAACCCCCCTGCCATTGGCAGGTACGTCTTCCACTGGATCAGGCTGCTCAAAGCCCCATCCAACCCAGCCTTCAACACCTCCAGGGATGGGGCAGCCACAAGATCCCTGGCCAGCCTGTGCCAGGGCCTCACCACCCTCCCAGGAAAACATTTCTTCCTAATATCTAATCTTAATCTCCCTTCTTTCAGCTTAAAACTCTTCCCGCTCATCCTACCCCTGATAAAGAACCCCTCCCCATCTTTCCTGCACCACCCTGTTAAGTACTGGAAGGCTGCTATAAGGTCTCCCCACACACCTCATGCTTCTTTTAGGACCTTTTTTGTGATTTACAGGCTTCCCAAATTTACCTCCAAAGGAGACAGGGCCATAGGGAATTCCAACCTGAGGATGTAGATTTGCATTTGCCTCTCCTTGGCCCTAGCTTGAGTTCAAATGCTCTCTGGAGTATCTAAGGCTACAGGTAGAAAGGCAACAAGCTGATAATATTGGCTGTATCAGAGGACCATCTTATAAAGCTGCTGGTTGAACTAAACATATTAATAGTTGTCCTTACAGCCACAAGAGGGTGCAAGGAAAAAATCAATTAGATCTTCACATTGGGGAAAGATATCTCAAAATACACGTGAAGAAAGATTTGGGACAAAGGGAAGGCTAAGCTATTGCCAGTCTTTGTATTTTCAAAAGTGTTTCAATATTAGAGGTATGATAAAAACGTGTGACTCCTTACATACCCTCTGATCCCAAGACCTTCATTTTTTCCTTTTCTTATTTCTTCAAAATTAAATTGCAGACTACTAATTGTAGACTATGGAATTTTGAAATAACCCAACATTAGAAGTCTCATCAGACTGAGACCCAAGGCTTGCACCCTGGATATAATCATATTTAACAAGATCACAAACGCAACCGCATTACTTGAATTAGCTGCAATCAAGACAAGAGGAGAGGAGATAATTAATTACACACCTGGATATGACATTTGCTTAAGGTATTGCAGGGTAAAGAGAGAAACCTTTGTGGGTTTTGCACCCAGGAATTAACTACTGTAAGATTAGTTTTTCTGTTAGAGAAACTGCATTACCCTTGAAAACCTGCTATTGAATGGAACACTGCTGGAACTCTGACAAACAGTCCATTTTTTACATTCTATAAAGTTCATATACTTCATCACCAGCATGATTTAATTACTGATTTATTTATTCCTTTAAAAAATCTGATGATTTTGGGTGCTATTTCTCAATTCCTTTTAAAGCAGAAAAATCAACATGACCCATGGGAGAAATAGATAAAATTAGTGAAAATGCGCTTGTTTAGATGAATTCAGGAATTCAGCTGGCTTCTACCTTTGGAAGAGCAAGCCCAGCAAGTTTTCTTTCAGCAGGTCATGCTGGGTTTATATAGCTGATGGTCTGGTTTCTTCAGTGTTATTGAACTGCTTGGCATGTGGCCTCAGAGTAAATAATCAGTGCACACAGCCCTTGACTGTATTTCACTTCTCCATGCTGCTTGACAAGTGTTTACATTGCAGCGACTGTGAATCTGGTGTACGTTCCTTTTGGCATCTCTCCTCTGTGGTTTTGACATAAGGAGGAAGGGAGAGAAAGATCTGCAGATGGTGTGAAAGCAGACCCCTTCTCATGAGAAAAGATGTATTTTTTTCGAGGCATTAACATCCCTGACATTTGTAAATGCCGTGAGCTTTTGCCTCCATCAGCAAATCACTGTCTCGTGGGAAAGCAGCTCGCTCTTCTCTTCTTAGAAGAGAGGTGATGCTCACACAGGGTTATGACCATGAGGATGTACATCTTCATCAGAAAACAAACCCCTGCCAATTAGGCACCCCAAAGTTATTTTTGAGAACTCGGGCATGATGATAATCTGTTTGGGACCTGGCAAAATCAAACTATTGCCACTGTAAGGACACTTTCCCCACAGTTCTCACGAGGATGAACAGCAAGCTGATGCATCCCATGTGGGACTCAAACAGCCACGCTGTAAGAGTCAAGTATCTAGAGCACCCCAGAACTAAATAAGGCTACACAGAAAACTTACAAGGTCTCTAAAATCACTGAAAATTGTCATTTTACTAAAAAACCACTTTTTTTTTAATAAAGAGCTTCACCTCCATTAGAAATGGGAAAGTTGAGCCAGTTTTCTGGCAGCACCCCAGGAATTTGTGAGATAGAAACATATCCATTGCCTGCTTCATCACAACATACGCATGTCTACAGCTTGGCAAGACCTTGAGAGCACCTACAGTTCCTGTACTTGTCTCCCCAGAAGCCCCCATCACACCCTCTGTCTCTAGGTTCAGGAGACCCTTATAAACTCAGGCTCAGACACAAGCCCATCCCTGCTCAACTGATCCCTGAGGTTGCTGCTTTATCTGTGCTGGATCACCCTAAACATCCTGACAGTTATTCATAGTCTCTTAAATATGTTGCAAGATGAATGCAAAAAGAAGTGCCAGTATTGAAGCACTGAGAGATGTGATCTTATTTTATAGTGTAAATCCAGATGGTGTCATCCTCAAGAAAGTCACAGTAAAGCAATGCTCCATCTTCAGGAACAAGAAGTGGGGATGGAAACCACATCTACTGTGAAGATATCGAAGGTGGTTTGTAATAAAAGGTACTGTCTGGAAATTTTAGCAGTCAACTATGCCATTTAAATGTCATACATGTACACTAGAAACCTCCCTGTAAACTATTCAGGCAGCAACTCGCACCTATGGGAGACCTTCTCAGGGACAGAGATCTCAACTGGCTTTTTGTTTGTTTTTTTTAATGTACTCTATCCCTAGATTACCATGTGACTGCAATTTCAAGAGTCTTTCCCAGTCTGGAGACACGAGCTAACAGGGACTGACATCAGTAAAGGAAATTCTCATTTGTTAAAAAGTTCTTTGCAATGGGGGTGGTCAGAAAGAAGAACCTGCCCAGCTGCTGTGGAGTCTACATCCTTGGACACTGTCCAAGCTCACTGAGAAACTAATGCAATTCTGAAGGGCTTTCTCCTTTTTCTTCTTCATTTTTTTTTGGAGGAGAGGGGGAGGTGCGAGTGGTTTGTGTGGGAAATCAGATGACATCAAAGATCTTGCCTAACCTAATTTATTCTGCCTGTGGCTATCACAGACATTAGCCTAACACTCGTGTCTGACTTACTTTGTCCAACACACTGCCTACATCAACGGTTTTAGCATCTTACTTAAGAAAATCTAAGGGCTTATGAGATTTATTTGTAACTGCTTGGAGATTTAAAATGCTTCCAGAAGGTATCACTAACACAGGTCACCAGTGGAATCATAGTATCATAGAATCGCCAGGTTGGAAGAGACCCACCGGATCAAGTCCAACCATTCCCACCAATCTCTAAACCATGCCCCTAAGCACCTCATCCACCCTCACCTTAAACACCTCCAGGGAAGGCAAGTCAACCACCTCCCTGGGCAGCCTGTTCCAGTGCCTAACGACCCTTTCTGTGAAGAATTTTTTCCTTATCTCAAGCCTGAATCTCCCCTGGTGGATTCTGAGGCCATTCCCTCTCCTCCTGTCCCCTGTCACTTGAGAAGCTGTTTATGCCATCACCTAGTAATTCAAGGATGAATAGTTAGGAATGGCTGGTTTTGGAAGAAAACTCCTCAAAGGATAGAGGACTTCCTTTTTTATAAACCTTTTCTGAGTGTTTTAAGTCGCAAGGATCAACATCAACTTGTAGCATCTATTTACGCTTAATGTCCTCAGATAATCACTGCTCTATATTCGTGTCACTCACGATGAATTTTAACGCTAGGTTATGTCTGTTGCAATGAACTAAATGGAAAATTTAAACTCTGTTGCAAACTTTGCCCTGCTTTTGGAACTAGATTGTTTTGGATAACACAAAACAAGGGCCTCCAATTCAAGAATATTTTGTTATGGGACAAATAGATCATAAATTCCTGTGTGGGATGAATCACCAGGAAATCACCTAATGTGTGTCACCAAAAGGCTCTTAAACTAAAAAGCCTTTTCATACACTTGCATTATTTCACTTGCACTGTGAAAGACCAAACACTATATACACTCCACCTGTTTTTTTCACCGAAGTGTTGACAGTTCCCGTCCCTTTCTCCACCGCTCGTGTTGATCTGCTCATCTCTCCTCCCTTAACGTCCACCTTCAGTTCCATCACTTGCTCTGCCTGCACCTCCCCTGTGACTTCTCTCTCAATAAACCTTCTGTCCTGTTGTTCTTTGCACTCCCTGGTGGGGTCCAAGGCCAGGTTGGATGGACCCTTGGGCAGCCTGATCTAGTGGGAGGTGTCCCTCCCCATGGCAGGGGGGCTGGAACTAGATGATCTTTAAGGTCCCTTCCAACTCAAACTATTTTATGAATCTTTTTTTCCATTGATTTTTTCCATTCATCAGCGTCAGTGATGTAAAGTCACCTCTCCCCAGCTGACGTGTAGAATTGCAAGAAATCACCTGAAAGTTTCCCAGCTCATTCCAAGCCTCCTGTCTGCTGCCACAGGTGAAAGCACTGACAAAAACTGATGCATATTCAGGACAGAAGAAGGCTGCTTCGAAGGAAACATATATAAGAAGGATTAGGGCAGAAAGAATGACACATACATTAAAATGACTGTGAGAAACAGGGTTTTGGGTTGGTTGACAGCAATTCATTATTTTATAAACAATTTAATCTGTTACATAATACAATAATAAATTGATAAGGAAACATAAGCATTAATGTCTCAGGCTCCGAAGGGCTGGTGACAAAAAGCATTAGACTAGTTACTAGGAAAATATAAACTGTCTTCCTTTACAAATCTATGAAACAAGATAGATCTCTTTAAAATATAAGAAGTGCAGAAAAATGCAGTTAAATCTTTAACACTTGATTAAAACTGCTGCTACCACAAAATAATGCAATTCTTTGGCTCATGTCAAGAACAGGAGTTTTACACTGACCTGTTGTTTTCAGCAAGGTCAGTAAACAATTGTTAGATGCATATAGCAAGCCCACAAACACTATCAAAAGTGCTACCGTATACAGACGAAATCTGACTTTTAGTTCAGATACCACCAACTGAATTTATGGAGAGATGGAATGCCACTTGTGCAGGATTTAAATTCTAAATATTACCCCTAACAGTTTTCAGTGCATTAAAGTCTTAAGTCTAATTAACATTAAGAATGTGATGAGGCAGGTAACTGAAATGGAGTGATTCCTGAAAAAAAATTGTCTCCCTGATTCAACCTACATGAATTTCAAGTAGCATAGGATGCAAAAGATTCCTTTTTTGACCTTCAGACCATAGTCTCAGTAGACTACACATGACAGCGAGCTAAAGCAGTTCTTTAGACAAGCCCACAGGTAGTGTTGTGGGAGAGGTGCTTACATTAGAAATAATCAAATGCAGAACTGGAGGGAGGCATCAAAACAAGTACTGAAGGAGAAATTACCCCTTCCCAACTCAAGATAAAAGATATGCAGCAATTCTGAGCATTTTAAGCAAATATTTTATTTACAAAGGAAAGATTGCTAGCATAAATCCATTCTGTTTCTCCAACAGAAGATCTACAGAAGAAGGGAAGTTGGGCATGAACAGTTAATGAACCTCTCAGGTCCAAGGAGACTGTCTAACAAAGGAATACTTCAGGTCTACTGTCTAATCCCAAAGGGTGACCGCTTCTTTTTATACACCATCTGTTCCCCCATTGTCTGTCAGACCTCATCTAAAAACATGTAGCCAACCGAATCTTGTTTTGGGAGATGTGTTGACAGACAAACAAACAAAGTTTCTAACCATCATTGAAAGGCAGCAATTAGCAAGACCCCAGAGCACAAGGTGACCAGTTGTGTCTGCAAACTGATCAGTAACACTGCTTGCAGATTTCCTTGAAGGACTTCAGGTACTTTGAAAAAACTTCTTCTTATGCTTGCAGTTCAATAAGTCAATAATCCACAGGGAATGCCTCGCTTTGTGTGTTCAGATGAATCAGTGACCAATTAAAACCTTAGTAAGAAATAACCTTACTCTAACCTCTGCATTAAATTCCCAAGAGAGTTTTAAACTGAATATAGACATGAACAAAAAAAGCCTCTGTAGAATATAAGGTGCTGGCTTAAGCAGAAGATGGTTCAACAGTTTTCCCAGCTCTTAGTGGAAAAAACACTCATGTGAAGGACTTGGAAACAAAGGCTGAATTACGACTCAGTGTTTGAATATCATATAAAATCGAAACTTGCAGTCCCATGCTATGTATCTGCTTGCCTTTAAATCTGGGGAGTCCAGGCTGTGCCCTGGACTCTAAGGTTGAATTCCCATCTACAGACCCAGTAAGAGGTATTTCAGTGTCAGTGGGGCAGAGCCATCCAGCACCAAACATCAAATCAGAAAAGTGGTATTTTTCTCAAATCTCCAGACTAACTTGATGGGAAAGTATTTTCAGATCCTATGCTGTACTTAACTGTACAGGCTTAGGCCTCTCTAATGCATGTTCATATTTAATCTTATTTAAGAGACAGGACAATACCAAGTTCACTACCTAGACCCCATAAGCAGGAAAGGTATTTTTCCTTTTCCTCCACTGTCATTAAAGTTCGTAACCTGATCCAGTGGTGGGTGAGTTTGTTCATGGCAGGAGGCTTGGAACTGGATTATCTTTCAGGTGCCTTCCAACACAAATCACTCTGTGATTCTGTGAATATTGAAGAATAACTGTATGAGATGAAGAATTATTTACTGACTCCTTCCTAATTTATCTGGCATGTTTATCTTTTTTTCAGTCTGCTAATGGTGGAGTGTGAAGTTCTGAGTTAAATTTTAGGAAAATTACTAGTTTAATTGCTACCAGTAGTATGTATTTCTACCTGGAAAGAAAAAATCCTACGTTTCTGCAAAAGCTGCTAAGTTTGTTCCCCAGTTTGATGTGTGTGGGAATTTCCTCAGAGCGTAGAAGAAAAGATAAGCAGTGCAATGCACGCACAGATTTGTACAAGGCTTTTAAACCATACTGCAAGATGGCTTGAATAGAAGTTTAGATGTAGAGTTGAGTGACGTTTGTATTTCCAAAAAGTAAATCAGAATTTGTTGTCTGAACATCTTTTCTGTCTCCTGAAGAAGAAGGGAATATCTACGGTGGAGGAAGGCTGCAGCTACAAGACATTTTTAAAATTCAAATTGGTAAAATGCATCTATCTAATTGCACTTGGATGAGTGCAACAAGAGATAAGGTGCACGGGGAAGGAACGCTCCTGGGAAAGTGGTTGGTGGAAAGGCCTGCGGCAACTCAGCTGCTTGAAAAACATCCTTTTTGATTTAACTCTTGTTGAAACAACTTGAGGATCAGTATTTTTCTCATGCCTGTAAAGGAAAGTTATTTTAAATGTTGTCATTCACCTTATCAACAGGAGTGTTGTCATTCACCTTACCAACAGGAGATGAAAAGAGACACAGCAAGGTATCTCCTTCCCAGCTTAAAAGTGTTACTACTAGACTAGGATCCTGTGATACTAACAGATACTCATTTCACTACTTCAGTAACTAGGAAAGACATTATGATCAACAGAAGTTATACAGGCCAGAAAAAAATTCATGACTCAAAGGTGAGAAAGAAAGACCTATTTTTTCTTGCTTTGTCTCCCATGAAATATCTAGAAGTCCTTAACAATTTTTAAAACCAGCTGGAGAAGTCTTACAGAACTATTGTACCTTTCCTCCACTGCAGGTAACTAGAGAAAGTCTGTCATGCTTTGAGACTGTGGACTGAAAAAATGAATACTCAAATAGAGGAGCATTCAGCTAATGGATGCAATTTGTGAAAGAAAATAATAAGTTACAAGCCATTTAACTCTGCACAGGTTACTGCAAGTTCAACTAGAGATGAGAATAAAATCAGATAACCTATAGAGCACTTGGCTCATAGAAAGAAGATATAATTGAACAATAAAATAAAGTTAGGAGCAATATACTAACAGAAAATCAGCAGTTATTAACCATCGTAACAAGTTATTAGTATAGTAGATGCCCTCTCATTTCTCCTTTCCTCAATCAATGTAAAAGCAAAACTTCAGAGTGAGACACCTACTTTCAAAAAACCCTAAAAAGCTAATGTTATCTATTTACAAACACTTAATTTTTCAGAAAAAGCTATGTTAGTTACAATGAAGCCTTTAAAAAAGCTACTGCTTTTCTGCTTACCCCCACCCATCCTCTTTCTGAGACAGATAAAAGATACTCCACAAGATAATTGCAGACAGCTATAGGTATTATCCCATACATAATGACCTGACTTAATTGTCAATTTGTGGAGGTCCTCCCAGAGGGGTTTTATTTTATAAATGGGTTCTTATGTCTTAGTAATCTTTCTGTAATGTATTGTAGTTCTTTGCTATGTGTTCAGGATGGGTTATGGGACTGATGTGGCAGTAAGAAGAAAAGGAATAGCTGAAGTTTGTTTTCTTCTTTCTTGTTGTATTTTCAATTTGTTTTTATGTCAGATATTGTTAAGCATTTTCATTTAAGCTTAAATTTTTTGAGTTTTTTTTTGTACCAAGAAAGCATGCACTTTTAGGTGGAGAGAGTAGTAATACAGCTAAGATCTTCTGAGCTTAGGTGCAAGGGAGAAGAAAATCAACATCTGTTAAATAAAAAGAATCAAAATAAAATTTTTGACTGACATTTTTTTGAGTGTTATCAAGATAAAGCTAACTACTTAATGTAGGTATCAGTCAACTCATAATTTTTTAGGTCTTTCCATGATATTCAGTGTACTATTCTTGTTGCAATCACAGCAAGGAAAAGTTGGGAAGTCGTTGAAATATTCTGAATTCTAGGCTGAAAATAGGATATCCAGCTCACCAAGATTTAAAATAGAAATTTCTTTTACTAATCTAATACTGAAGAACATATAACTGAATACAACTTGTTCATACAAGCATGATTTTCTAGTCTGTTAGAAATACTGTGTTAAGTTCTCTATTATTAAATACCAGTATAATAAGTTAAATTCTTCCCAGAGTTTAGGCCTAAAATTCCTTATCAAATATTAGTTGAGGTCGGTGTCTGATTTCTAATAATTTCTCACATGTAGCACTTATTAAAAGTATTTATAGTGACTAGCTATCCTGAATTACTGTGGACTTGTTTTAGAGCTGGTGTTCAGATGCTGAGAGTCAATAGATCAGACAATTATGATGTAACCTGTTGGCTACAACATCCTTGGAATTATTTCAAACCAGAAAGCTGACCAGAGAATTGAGGAAGAGAAGATTCTGCTCTTTTGGTGCTTGATTTCTAGTGCTGTTTTTTATTATTATTATGAAATATCTTACAATGCTGGAAACTCTTGTGAACTTTTCAGTCCTCTTTCATTTCAAAGACATTAATCACCTCAAACCATAGAATCATAGAATCATAGAATAACCAGGTTGGAAGAAACCCACCGGATCATTGAGTCCAACCATTCTTATCAAACACTAAACCATTCCCCCTAGCACCTCATCCACCCATGGCTTAAACACCTCCAGGGAAGGTGAATCACCCACCTCCCTGGGCAGCCTCTGCCAGTGTTTGTTGCTCTGCCAAAGGCTTGTAGCGATATGACTAGGGGCAATGGGTATAAACTGGAGAGGGGCAGATTTAGACTAGACATGAGGAAGAATTTCTTCATGATGTGAATGGTGAGACACTGGCACAGGTTGCCTAGGGAAACTGTGGATGCCCCATCCCTGGAGGTATTCAAGGCCATGTTAGAAGGGACTTGAGCAGCCTCATCTAGTGGGATGTGTCCCTGCCTATGGCACGGGGTGGAACTGGATGATCTTTAAGATCCCTTCCAACCCAAACTATTCTATGATTTTACGATTCTATAGTCATGACCTTGTGACTGTAAGGGTGCTCTTCTCAGAAAGTAAAGTGTAGAGGTGCAGGGCTGACCAAAGCAAACCTGTGAAGCAGCATGTTGTGAGGACTTAAAGCTTTGCAGCTGAAGGAGCTCAGATGCCACCCTTTGCTACTCTATCTGCCATCCCCGTATTCGTCTCCAAGTTCGTAGAAAATAATGTAGTAAGGATTTGCCAGTCTCAGGCAGTATTTAAAAATAGAATAGATCAAGCCATGCTACCAGTACAAAAGCAGCAATAAAGCACCTGTAATGCTGGAAATGAGAGTAAATAGCCTTGTCTATTTTAGTTTCAACCTGAATTTTTGCAAGTGTCAATGTTGCACTTACTTCTAGTGAAACCCTGGGGAAAATTTAGCCCGGTGCAGAATGTCCGGCCCTAGTTTTCAGATTCCCACAGTTTATTATTAAGTCTTCATTAATCTTTTGTCATAAGTACCTTTGTAATTTTACATTTCTCTTCACAGTTGGAAATATGTTTTTATGTCCGTATTACTGCAAGGGCTGAAGTTCAAAGCAAAATATCAGACTACGATCCTTGCAGTGAAACTGAATTATAACAATGATGGCCTGATGTGTGTTAACTAAAATTTCCCTTCAGGAGAGTTGTTTTACTGCAATTTAAAATCTTCAGGGCCTGTATCTTTTCAGCTATGCTATTAAATACTATTTGCACACTGTTCAAGTACTCTAATTCTATATCTGTGTTCTATCAATTCATAAAGTATAACCTTCTCTAATGATCCATGGCAGTTGTGGAATTGCAGATTTCCTGCCACAAAGTAGCTTCTCAAGCTGAAATAGCAATTGGACTTCTGGAGTACTTCTTGTTCTGAAGTAGATTTTGTTCGTTCCAAGAGATCTACCCAAATCGTCCAATAGCAAAGATTAAAAAACCCTAAATCAAAGTGAAAATCACTGTCCATCTCAGCAATTTCATTCTTAAGTTAAACGCTATTGTCAAACTGTGTTCATGCTCTTAGGAGTTCAGTAGGAACTTTTAATTTATTTTATAATTTATATTTCACCAGATTAGAAGATACCCACCAGATCATCAACCATTCCTATCAAACACTAAACCATGTCCCTCAGCACCTTGTCCACCCGTCCCTTAAAGGTGACTCAACCCCCTCCCTGGGCAGCCTGTTCCAGTGCCCAATGACCCTTTCCATGAAAAATTTTTTCCTAATATCCAGCCTAAACCTCCTCTGGTGGAGCTTGAGGCCATTCCATCTCGTCCTGTCCCCTGTCACTTGGGAGATGAGATTAGCTTTTAGCTTTTTGGATCCAGGCTTTACAGGTGTATCTTTTAGTAAAATTATTCTAAACATGTAAGGGTTGTCATTTTTAAACAGCTTCTCTGTAATGATCACCTTATTTGCTGTTAATTATCCTAATTAATATTTCTAGCTATTCAACTATATGTCTTCCTGAGTATTAAATTCCTTCACTTATTGAATAATGTTATTAATTATTCCATAATCTTGTAGATTAATGTAATTTCATCAGTGTAATTAAATTGCTACAGAAAGCTGGAGAGCTTGATTCCACAATCAATATATAATTGCATCACTTAATGTTCTTGCTTCATGCATGGCTTGTTCAAATATGGATGCCAAGGCTTGACCTGGCACCCTAGGATCTCATTTGGATGGAAGCCTGCTTGGGAGTTGGTGCTCAGATACAGGACCAATGTTCCTCTATTTTTTAAAGATTTTTGAGTTTAGAAATGTTGGTGCTGTTTACTCATTAGGATAGTTCTGTCTTCTGGATGCAATATAGGCATCTCTTTTTCTTTGCACCTTCATTGAAAACCTTCATTTTTGCTTACATGTTCAAACTTTTTGATATCAACAGGCCCTTCATCCTACAAGAATCTTTACCCCAGCCTCATTACCTGATGGTGTTCTCATGTGCTTGTGTCGATGCTCATAATTTTGCAGCAGTGGTATCAGGGGGAAAAAGCATCCATACCCTTAATGTACACTGAAGATGCTTTTTGATTGCCTGATATCTTATCCTGACAACTGAATAAAGTTTAGAAAGAAAGTAAATTTACCTGAGTTCAGGAAGAAGTCATAGGTAATAGAAATATCTACAGCCTGATTGTCAAGGTTTCAGGAAGTAAATCAGTGTATCACTGTCTTATTTACTACTGTGAGTATACAAACATTAAAAATTAAACAGCTACTGCTCTTCTTAGTTAACTTGATTCAAGTTTATACTTACCTAAACTCAGCAATCTAACTATGAGGCAAGTAGACCAGGCAAGGCACTGGGGCATTTTGATACTGTGAGGAACAGGCAACTTCGGAAGATTCTTTATCCCATAAAAGATGATGCTCTGAAGTAAAAAAAGAAAGATCTGCCCTATGGAGCTGCTTATTTTCATTAGTTTTCATTTTGGGTACCTGGACAAATTTTTTCTCATTATGTATTTTTTGAGTGTGATCAGAGAAAGAATATGAATAGAAGAAATTAATATTCTCCTACTCTTTGAGTCCTATAGACATAAAATGTGTTAGAAAGCAAGATATTGTTTGAGTACTGTTTAAGCAGATGGGTTAGTATGCCAGATCAAATTGGCCAGGATTGTTTCACACCTTGGTAGTGTCAGAGGGGAAAAATGAAAACAAAGTTGGATTTTAATTTGTCCATTATGCTCATCTGCACAACCATCATGATTTGTATGCACGGATGGGAAACCTCTGAAATCCACTGTAAATGGGATTGGTATTTGCTGCATTTCATTTATTCTAAGACAGAGTTGTAAAAGGAGGTTTATTTCTATGAAAAAAACAATGATTTTCAGATGTAAGTGGAGCAAAAATTACTGTACCTGTCATTAAGATAGCTTACAAATATTTAATATATATTTTCAGTTATCCTCAATACCACAGTTTGGTAGTGAGTTCCATAACTGGTTTACATATTTCAAGAAACAGCATTTCCTTTAATAACATCATCTGGAGAATTTTATGGACATTTCTCTTTGAGTTTTTGGACATGGCAGAATGAAGAGTAAGAAGCTTTTCTTTAACTTCTCAAAATTTAATATCCTTTCATCATAACTCCTTGTATTCATCCATTCTGTAAACAATCACGCAATCTTTCAATCTCTTCTTATGAAATTTTTATTCCAGGACCCTCATTGTTTTCATAACCAATTTCTGAACCCCTTGTGATTCTGTAATATTCTTCAGGAAGTTCTTTTGTATTTTTTGATGAGAAGTAGAATAGCAGCATCTTTAACCGTTTACATTTGATCTGCCGTCCAGCCTCAGAGTATTTTCAGTCTTCTTTACATACTCATGACATTCTATTCCTGTATCGTCCTGCACATACTCTCCTATATTTATAAATATAAGATAAGATTTGTGTCAGATTTTGCTCATATTTTGAAGTTATACATCTCCATCTAAGTTGCTATTGTAATCAGAGCAGGTTACTTATGTTTGCCTTCTGGAATTGCTGAAGATGCTTACCTTTGGATGAAAGATAATGAGTGGTCTGAGTGAAAACTCAGTCACATAGAACTCTCTCAAACCTCCAGATTTTTGTGAATCTCGATGTTTCTGCTAGTAGTTTCATGAAAATGATATTGTATGTAAAATGATGTTAATAATACACATAGCAGAATTCACCACAACATTTAAATATTTTCTGTGATTTGACTGGTCAGTCCTGAAGTTGAGGAACATTAGAACCAAGTTTTGGGAGAATGCAGCTGTTTCCAAAGCCACTTTTGAAACCCTCAGTGTTTTATTCACTCAGCATTTGAGGAGATTCTGTTGAGAAGATATTTCCACTTTCTCTATGGAGAAAACCAGATTATTGCTCTTGTGCCAGGTTGGAGCAACCTCAGAGCCTTCCTTCATCTAATGTGGAAGATGTGCCTGTCTTCACTGGGGTTCAATGTGAAAAACTCAGGTTTGAGGACTTTTTAAAAATAATGTTGCCTCTGTGCAAATATTTGTTCTAATCCTTTCTGTAAACCAAATACTTGGTTTTCTTTACTGTACAGCTGATTTCATTCATATTTGTGTAAATACATGCTAGCTCCTTCTGTCTTACTAAGGACAAGACCAGAGTGGAGCCTCTACAATACTTAAAATATGGTAATGCCCCAGAGAGAGTTAACTGAACATCTAGTCATTCAGGTAACAGCCACAAGGAGAATATGTAACATAGAAAGCAAGTGTTAAAATCTTAAGATCCAGATTCAGAATAATAAATTGTTTGGTTGGAAAAGACCTTTGAGCTAATCAACTCCAACTGTACCTGCCCACCTTGTCTACCCATTTATTAAATACCTCCAAGCATTGAGACTCCGCCACTTCCATGGGCAGCCTCTTCCAGTGCCTGATAACCCTTTCAGTAATGAAATGCTTCCTAATATCCAACCTAAACCTGCCCTGGTGCAACGTGAGGCTCTTTCCTCCCATACTATCACTTGTTACTTGAGAGAAGAGACCAATATCTGCCTTGCTACAACCTCCTTTCAGGCAGTTGTAGACAATGATAAGATCTCCCCTCAGCCTCCTTTTCCCTAGGCTGAAAAAAACCCAGATCTCTCAGCTGTCGCTCCTCATGAGGCTTGCTCTCCAGCCCCTTCGTCAACTTTGTTGCCCTTGTCTGGACACGCTTCAGTGCCTCAATGTCCTTCAGTGCCTCAATGTCCTTCTTGTACTGAGGGGCCCAAAACTGAACATCTGTGATGCGACCTCATCAGTGCTGAGAACAGGGGAACGATTGCTTCCCTGGTCCTGCCTGTCACACATTTTCTGATTCAAGCCAGGATGCTGTTGGCCTTCTTGGCCACCTCTGCACACTGCTGACTCATGTTCAGCTGCTGTAAACCAATACCCCCAGGTCCTTTTCTACTGGACAAAGAATACTTCTTTCAGATCCTTGGCTTTCAGATCCTTGGCTTTCAGATCTTCCTGTATGAAAAAATACTCCAATTCTGTATTTTTCTGGGAGAAGATTGCTCCTGAATTATCAGAAAGGTTAAATTCACTTCTTCTCCGTGAAAGCAAATGAAGACATAAGTTAATTAGTGTGTGCATGGTAGGGGCTGAGAAAAACATTGCAATTACGATATCAGGAAATAATTTTAAAGAGAAAGAGGAATCCTATTGGTAATGTTGGCAAGGTCTGTGCGCAGCCTTTGTAAAAGCCATTTGCCTTTAACATAGACATTCATTGATTATTCTTAAACACATTATCCTGAAATTGTTGTACAGCCTCTCAATTACTTCTATTCTTGATAATAGGCTGCAACAGCACTTAGACATGTAATGGGAACTTGATTGAAGACTCCAGGTGATGTTGTAAATAAAAGTAAATGCAGCCAGGAATGACCGAGTCTAAAGAATGAGCTTCCCAAGGAAACAGAGATAATTTAATTCAAGGTCATAGGGAATGGCTGCATTCTGTAAGGATCAACTTTTCTTCTGAAAGGATCTTTAAGGGCTGGAACAGTGTTTAAAATTCCATCGGTCATCTGACAGTACAGATTCCTCAAGCTGTGTTCTGTTCTTCTATTCACAGCAATTTAAAAAAAGATACCAAGATAAAGTACGTCAGTCGAAACTTCTGAGCAGATTAGCTTTGAGATTTCAGCATGGGTTAGTTGTACAAAAAGTCTGATTTGAAATGACATTAATAATGTACTAAATCAATAAATTTTTAAGTAATTGAGGGAAAGAAAAAGAAAAAAGGTGAAATTTTTATGATCCAAAAAATGATGCAAATGTTCCTGTTTCTTAGTTGGTACTCAAAGGCAAAATGGACCAGTTCTTCTGTTTGTCAGTTGATATGAGTCTGAACTCAATAGGAGACAATGATTTTATAGTAACTTGAGGATTTGGCCTAGCTGATTCATTGTACAGCAATTAAAAACCTGCCCCAGAGTGATTGTTCTAAGGGAAAAATACCTACGGCAGCAATCAGCTGTTAAAATATATTAATTATGTATCTGATTACACTTATTTTGGCTAACTGTTTGTCCTGAGTAGTTGAAAACTAGACAAGCAAGCAGGATACTAGCCTTTACTGAATGATTCTAGTGACAAAAAATAGATGCAGACATTTATTTTATTGAGACCATTTTTAGAATTTATTTTGTGAGCTCAAGAAAGAATTAATTGCTGATGAATTTGCATCCAGTGGCGGCATCTACATTGTTAAGATATTGACAGTACAAGAGGGTTTTCTGACAGCTATTCTTGCTGTGCTTTGAATCTCAATCAGGCATTTTTGCCAGAGAGTTATAATAGCACTTACCTCATACTCTCTTTTGCAAACATTAGTCAATTAAGCAGAACTCTTCCGAAAGAACAGAAACTGGAAAGTCTACAAGGGAGAAATGGAAGGAGAAGAGATGAACCGAAACAAAAGAAACAAGTTAAGGCAACAGGTGAGTGCTGAACTCTGAACGATTACCTGGTATTGTGGTTTCAGCCCGTCCAAATCTCAGACCTGTGGTGGCCTCTTCCCAAAGACACTCAAGTCCATAAAATGACCTACATTGATCTCTGCCGTCATAGATGTTGTCCCTGATGTTGCTTTCTGCTTCAGCTTGTTGGATCTTGGTCAGCTTTAAAAACACTTTGGTCCTTTATTTCTTTTCATGTGGCTTTGGTCTAAGTAGTGCTCACCCTCTTTACCTTCTGTACAAAGTCTGAAGTATTTTAAATGGATGTGTAGGGATTAATTTGGCACTTGTAATGTGTGTGTGTGATATTGATTATCCACACTTAGCTTTTCAAGAGTAGCATCATTATCTTGACTTTATTTTTCTATTAGACAAACTATTGCCTGATCAAGGAAGCCTTTATGTTGACAGACAGCAGACTTGTGTCAAGTCAGAACTGTTGGGACCCACCTTATTCACCTGAGCTGTTAATGAGCTTTAACAATTTTACCGTACTGTGCAGAAAATCTAGGTAGCAGTGTGTACAGTTTACCTATTCTTGCAAAGATGCATAAGCTACACCTATAAATCTCAGTAGGCAGACACTTTAAAACATGATAAAATAGTTTTTTTTGACATAGAGTCATAGAATCATAGAAAAACCAGGTTGGAAGAGACCCACCGGATCATCAAGTCCAACCATTCCTATCAAACACTAAACCATGTCCCTTAGCACCTCGTCCACCCATCCTCATTTTCTATCTAAGACTGCTTCTGTTTGGAGACTGAGATGTAATGGACCTCCAATGCCTTCAGGAGGCCTAATGTAAGCTATTTTTATTGTTTTAATGAATGGAATATGGTCACTGAACAACCACTAGCAGAGGAAACTTCTTAGTGTCAAAAGAAACATTTTAAATCTGTGAAAATGCTCAGTGGAAGAACAGAAATTGTGCTAAGAGGAAACAAAGGAAGATGAGATCATGTGGATTACAGTTTGGGAACAGGCTTGGAAGGGATTTCTAAGAGAATATCAGAATCATTAAACGTTCTGATGCATGACTAAAAGCCTAAAAGATACTGGGGATGGAGGGGAGAGGAAGAAAACTTCATGAGAGATCAGTCTGCAGCACATGATGCCTGAAGCCAGACCTCAACTTGTTACAAGAGTAAGTAATTTTAAGAGAATTACATATATATTTAGAGGAGGAATGACATTCATCTCTAATTCGAACTCATTTTTTATATATATATATATATATTATATAGGATGTTTTATATATTACTATATATAAATTATATCTATAAAATGATCTATAAAATTATATATTACACCTATATTCTATATAGATATAATTTGATCTAATTTATATATATATAATACTCTACCATCTTACTCCCTGATGTTTTCATATCCTTTATAGCATTTATGATATTTATATAGTGTATATATATAATTGGTACAGTGGATATGTTTACAATCTCCTCTCTATTCCCTTTACCCCCCGGTATGTACCATCCTTTTATCATCAAGGAAGAGAAGTGACTGTAAAGTTTCATTTTTTTCATCTGAATGCTCCCGATAGTGATATGTTTAATTCATCTTCGCAATTCCCAATATCACCGTAGTCCTAAACTTCTCAATGAGGCCATAATTACACTCTAGTCTTACATTGTAAAGTTGTAATGAAGTATCAGTCTCTTTTCCTAAGTAGAAATTTCATTTTAGGAAAAAATTCTTCACCAAAATTGTTGCTGAGCACTGGAACAGGCTGCCCATGGAAGTGGTTGAATTGCCATCCCTGGAGATATTTAAAAGACATGGAGATGTGGTGCTTAAGGATTTAGTTTAGTGGTGGACTTGGCAGTGCTAGGTCAGCAGTTGGACTCAATGTTCTTAAAGGTCTTTTCCAAGCTAGACTTTTCTATGATAGACCCTACATTCAACAGGCAAATTTCTTTCTTTCTCCACCTACAGATTCTTCAAAATAAGAAAGAAATGTAATTCTAGCAACAGGAACCAGAACGTCTTCTCCTTTCTCTTCCCACTGCCAGTGAAGTATAGTTCTCATCAGCACTCACTATTATTTACTTCCTTCAGAATCTCATAATTTTTCATGAATTCCCAAGCAGTGATCAGATAGTCAACCACTGAGAAAAGGCAGAAGAGGGATCTGTTCCGCACATCTTGGAAAGGCTTTGTATAATAAGAGTTTGTAGTGTTGACCTCCATCTTTTTGTTGACCTTAGTACACTTCACTTTAGGCTTCTGGTTTAATTTTGTAATCTTCCTCCTAAATATCACTTAGATCCATGCTGTCCAAAGCTAGGCATTGATCTCCTTGGACTTGAGGAAATGTTGTCACTATAGGTCTCCTCACTGGTTCTCTCCATTAAAAATATATGTGTTGTTTTTCCTGCTTTGTCATCTCCCCTAAAAATGACCGCTCATTTCTTACTGCTAACCCTTTCTGTTTTAATGAAATTTTTTACACTCCTTTTTTTATCTTTCGTCTCATGACATTTGCCTATTCCTTCCTAGAACACTAGTTACTAATGACCTTTTTGATCCACCTCCTTCTTTCATCTTCTTCTGTTCCACTAGTATATCAAAGTTAACTATACTATGGCAGCTGATGTGGCAGCAAAGAAATGAGTCATCTGCTAAAACAGGGGCTTTTTTTTCTAGTCTGTAGAGGGAATTTCCTTGAATTAAAAGAAAAGGTCAGAATTCAGTGAGCAACAGGCAATGACAAAGCAGTGAATAATGAATCTTGGTCCACAGTAAAAGTGTATGTGACTGGGATTTAGAGAAGGGGGAAAGTTTGGAGAAATATGATTTGTCTTTTTGACAAATGCTGCTGTAGACATGAGAGACTTAGACCTAATATCCTGAGCATGCTTTTATCTATATGTATTATTCTTTTCACACATGCATTCTGCCCTTGCTTTAAAATGCTTTTTAGATTCACTAACTTTGTCCTCCTTTAATCTAATCTCTCTGATGTTCTTGTCTCTCTGTGGCAGTGCCTTTGCCTACAGATGTTTTGCAACTGAGAATATTTGACTTTTGTAAATGATGGCAGAAGGGAATACTCTGAGTAAATATGTACAACACATGCATAAGCTTTTGAGGAATTTCTTGTCTAGAGATTGCTGAAAACATTAGAGGGATGCAAAAATGCCTAAATCGAAACCAAGTAATCCATTTCTACACCTGGTTCCAGAAAAAAACAACTCTGAATAAAACGAAGCACATAGGAATGGGGAAGAATGAGAGAAAATCAGGAATGAAACCTAATGGTCTCACTGAACACAAGAAATACCGGGTGATGAAAAATGTTTATGCAGTGTTTTAATTACAAAGACTTAGAACAGCAGCAGAATGCAGGGAAGGGCTGAGAGCAAGAAATACTAATTAAGAGGGTGAAAATATGTAACAGCTCCTGTAGTGTAAAGCTGCTCAGATCTCTGCCACTGACCTAGCTCAGCTCCAACACTTCCACAAAGGTTCAGTCATGATAATTGTCACAGAGTCCTGCTGATTTATTCAGAGCAATTCTTTGGATGAAATCCTAGCTCCGCTATTGTATGCAAACAAATGATGAAGGCTAACGAAGCCTGTAATTCTTCCCCAGACAGGAGACACAACACTCTGGGGACAAGCACATTAACTAAAGATTTCAGTGCCAGGCTTCTCTGCTACAGATTTGTTTGAGCATACAGGGAATTAGCATGAAGAGTTTGTTATGAGGACTATCGAGGGTTCAGACAAAGTCCTAATTTGCTTTGGCACAAGTGAGGATGGATAGAAAGACACTGATCAACCTGTTCTACCTGGCCAAGTGAAGACACTTACTGGGATATATCAGCTGTAGGAGTGAGTGTGAATATTTGGAACTGGTGAAGGAGGAGAAAAAAGTTCCTTTTTTAGGCTTTGTGAAAGCTTATTAAAAATGTAGCTAGGAAATGTAGAAAGTCCAGAACATCCTGTTGAAAGAAGCATGGTAGCAATCCAGAAAGTTAAAAAGAAAATACACATTTTGATTTCAGGAAAAGCAATAGAGTAAGGATCCATAGTTTACCTGCTTGTCTTTAAATGCCTGCATATCCCATGTGAATTAAAGCCTCAAGCTCTGCTACAGACTTTCAGCTCTGGTGCACTTGCAGATGTCAAAATTACTGAAGCTGTTAGTTTTTCATAAAATACGAACTGGACTTTACTGTCAAGAGAAACTGAGAGATTTTAGACAGTGACTTTTCCTATACTAGGAAGCTAAGTGTGCACTAGGTAAAATAAAGCCAAGCACAGTCTTTCCCTGTAGTTTCACTTCTGTATTCATGTGGCAAGGTCTGATTGCTAGTAATAAGGTATTCAATGCCTTATGTGCTGTACCAACCACTTAAGAGAACAATGCCCCTTTGCCGAAAGATCTTTCTGGATAGTTTTTGGCAAGGAAGCTGCTTACATTCAGGCTGTGACTATACTTTTTGGGGTGCCTTAGAGCTTTCATAGAAGGGCGAAGTCTGACCTCTTGTGAATAAATTCCAATCAAATCTCTGCAAGTCATGCCTTTCCTGAGAGTACCTTGGTGGACATAATGTGCACCTTAGAGATGTGAAAGAAAATGTATAAAAAAAGAATATCTAACTTGTAAATTCTTCCAATTAAGAGTGAGAAGCCTTGGTCTTTGATCATGTCAGGTTTATTATGTCTACAGTTAGATCTTGATTTCATCCTCTTGAGTTGGCTGAAATTGTGTCACAAAGCTTTCAAGGCTGGAGAGAAGAACACTTGCATATTGCAGTTAACCATCTTAATGTGTATGCCTTCAGTTATTCTTTTTTAGTATCGGATTACATTCCTTCCAATTTCCAGTTCTTCACCAGAGATACCTGAACCCTAAGAAAATGGGGAAAACTTACACCTTTCTGTAAACAAGAGAACTTTGTAAAATGATGCTCAAGGTATAAGCAGAAAGACTCAACATCCTTTTCATGTTAGAAGGAATCCAAACCAACTCAATATAAGGGTTAGGGTCTGAGGAGCTATATAACAGTGTACAACAGAGTTGTCTCTTGAGACAGTTCTTCGATGGTGAAGATGAAATAGCTTCTGTATATGGAAAGACTTGCTTGCGTAACAGAGTTATGAAAGTTCTTCTGGAAGAGAAGCACCGTATAAACATTTGCAACATACCAATGAATAAACCAATGCAGAGAAAACTGGTAATGAGGGAGGAAGAGGAGCTGACATGATAATTTCAAGTAGATATGTTGTTGCTTTGGCAGAATGTATCTACAGGTCTCGTGTTTGTCAAGGACAAATATATCCTTGTTTGTAATACACACCTTTGCATATGAGATCACAAAATCCCCCAAAAGAAGGTGGTGGGAAATAAGGGAAAGAGACTCCTCTCTGTTTCTCATGTCGATTCAAGAACTTGTGATCTCTTTGACTGACAGGCACTCACCACAGGTTCTCTGAATGTCTGTCAATCCTATCCCTGTCAGGACTTTTTAGCCTGTAACAGATCATTGTATATCTTTGTTGATCTTGCCAAAGGATTAGATAACCTGTAACATAACTTTCTTCTAAAGCAATAAGATAAATTATGTGAATGGGGTGCTCTTAAAATGTACCTATGAAATATTGAAGTGAACCTTTTAAAACTCCTCTGACCCAAATATTAATTTGTTTGTCACATGAATAATCTTCAGCAAACTCTTGCTGGGGCAGAAAATTCTCCTTTCCATCTCTAGTGCTTTTAAAACACCTTTCGTAAATTCTGGAAATGGCAGCTTGCAAACAGAAGCTTTCACTAATAAATCAAAATAATAAAAAACCAAATAGAAAGTATTTGAATACCTAATTTCAGGTAAAATGTCAAGGTTAAATGCCTTGCTGGCATTTGGATATTGTGTTGAGTGCATTAGAAATGCAGATAGATTGCCAGGGTGTAGGGAACACAGTGATTCTAGGACATAATTTACAACCTGTCATAGTAGAAATTATTTAAAGGAAAAAGGAACATGTCTGGTAGTGTCAGCAATACATAAAATAGCCAAGAACCAGAGAAACTTAGTAAAAAATGGAAGGTGTTGTGTGACAGAGAAATTTTAATATAAAAATTAATGTTTCACTTAAGCATAAATGGAGAATCCTTGAGAAATAATTTGGATGGCTTGTAAAATTTGAAGAACATACAAAGATACAGATAGTAAAAGTACAGGAAATGTGTTATTCCTTGAGAAGCCAAAAAACTGTTATGGTGTGTACAGTCAGAAATAGCTGTTCAAATGACAGTGATCAAATACACAAACAAAAGTGGGGAAAAAAGAAATTACTTTGGATTTTACTAGTTTTATCTCCTCTCTTTTTGGGATTGAACTTTGGTTGCATTAAGGCTTGAAAGATAATTTTAGGACAGAGCCAAGCTCTTTTGGGTGGTGTCCAGTGACAGCACCAGAGGCAAGAGACACAAACTGAAACACAGGAATGACCGTGTTTGAACTTGTCCTAACATCAAGAAATACTTTTTGACTGTGAGGGAGACTGAGGACCAGCACAAGTTGCTCATATTGAGAAGTCTTCGTCCTTGGAGTTATTAAAAATATGTCTGGATATAGTTCTAAGCAACTGCCTGTAGCTGGCCCTGTTTGACCTGGGGAGTTGTACCAGGTGACCCCAGAGGTCCTGTCCAAACTCAAACATTCTCTGATTTCTCTTTTAAACACAGTTTAAATGAGCGTTAACAGAACCTCTACATCTGTGGTCTAGAAATAGATGGAAAGAGAATAATAAGACTTTGTACTTAAAAAGTTGATTTAATGAAATACTGAAAACTATTTATTTTTCATTAACTCTGCCGTAAAAACCTTTCTCTTGCAAAATGTTGGATTGCAATAAAAATATATGAGACTATGCAGATATTCAAGTCTTTAAAAAATTGAGTTAATGGAACAAATAATATTCTGCAAGCAGATAGAGAGTGAATAGCTAGAATTAATCTGTTAGTTGGAACCCATATTGCTACAACTACATTGCAGAGACTTCACTAGTAATTGTTATCATGAGGGGAAGGATTTTAGTCTAGACTGAGTTGCTTCAGAGTACTGCAAGGCTGATCCCTCGACAGGCCACCTAAAGAAACCCTTGAAAGCCTTTGTTTTGGAAACATTTCCTCTCTTCATATGAGACACATCTGCTCAGAGCACAGTCTAGGTTATATCTCAAGTGTGACTCCAGTCTTTGGACAAAACATGTTTTGCTAAACATGTTTTAATGAAATTCCTTCTTATTCACAGAATCATAGAATGGTTTGTGTCAGAAGGGACTTTAAAGTTCATCTAGTTCCAAACCTCCTACTATCAGCAGAGCCACCCTCCACTAGATCATGTTCCTCAAAGCCTCATCCAATTTCTGTGTCATGTTTTAAGAGCTCATGACTTTCTCTGAGGTTGTACTCTTCTGCAAAATATATTGCAACTACTATCTCTGGCTTTTTTGATCAACCAGCAGAACTTCCTTGATCAGTAAGTAAAGTTGCTTATTCCCTCTCTGGGGAATAAGCAACTTTACTTTTGAATATGGAAAATCCATGTTCAAACAACTCTGGAAAGTTGTTTGAATATGGATTTTCTTTGTAGTCTACATAGCTCCTGCATGCACTTCTGGAGCTTTTTTCCACTGTGAGTAAGTATCTGAAGAGTTGATGGGAATGTCAACAGCTTGCTTTCTCCTGAAACGCCTGCATAGATTCAAAGAATGTTTGTGACTGAGAGTCATAACACATTATCCTTTTTCAGTGATCAGTAGATGACTTTAATCTAAAGCACAAAGGCAATTTTGCCACTGCAAAGTAAGGAAACATTTACTATTTGAAGGAACAACAGCCACCTAAGGGAAAGGACTGTCTACGACTTAGTGATGTCCTACTGTTAGACATGTCAGGAAAGCTTGATCCAGCTGTGTGCTGCTCTAAAAGAACAAGGGCACCTACCCCTGGGTAAGGGATCTGTAAGTGCAGAGGACTTGTAGTCATGCATTTCATGGTAATGAAGCAGGCAATTGTTCAAGAGTCTAGCTAAAAAAACTGAGGTTTTAACAATAGCTGTAATTTTTTTTTCTGTGCCAGAGGAAAATGGAGCAAAAAATGCCTTATTTTCTGCAAAACACAATCTTATCCATATGCAAAAGAGAATTAGTGCTGAAAGAATCCCATTTGTCAAAGTCTGTCTTCTGTCTGGAGGCCCCACAAAGGACACAATTTCCACAGTGGCAGGACAAGAAGGAAAGACTTGCTCCCCTGGAATTGCTTGCTGCATTTTTACTATTAAAGTCTAAGATCCAGTAAGATATTTATGGCCACAAGGTCACACTTACAGGACTTTTCAACTCTTCGGACTTCGCCCACCTGAAATCCCAGGTCCATTTTTGCAGAACTGCTTGTGGTATAAAACAGTGGATTTTTTTTTTTCTTTTTAAAAACAACCAGTAAAAAGAGTGTGTGTAACTGCAAAGCCCAGACTGGGAAAAAATGGGATGAATCTCCAGAGCTGTTAGGAACTTCTGAAGAAACTAGGCTATACCACTAAGTATATTGGTGGGACACCAAAAGGATGGCAAACCACATCCTGATAATTGCATTTATGCAGTTTGATCTGTACAAACACATAAGTTGTAGCTTTCCATCCCCTTCTCTTCAACCCCTAGCTAAATGTGACAACATAACTGTTCTTTGGCAAGGGGAACTCATTTTTCTTCATAACAGACTCCTCTGCATATTTTGGGATTGCAAAATCAGATAAAATGTTCCTGTTATTGAAAAAGAAACTCCAAGTGATTCAAAACTCAAGGTCACTATGATTGACAGGATGCTGGAGAGTCGATGACACTAAAGGATTTGACAGCCTTTCAAACACATTTATCAAATGATAGTTTCTTTCTAAATTAAAAATTTGCTGGTAGAAGTCCAATAGGGTCAGGAGATATTGCATTTCAAAGTCTAGATGCTTCTCACTTCTCACCAGCTTATCTTTGCAATCATGTTTTGGTGCAGCATCTCCTCTTTGCTCCTGCTGAATCTTAAACAGATGTCCCAGCTCCCACCCTGAAACATCCACCTCCGTTTATGTCTGTTGTTCATGTTATGCTTTTCTGACCTCTGCAACAGATAATGGATTGCTGACAGTTTGCATGAGCCATCTACTAATTGAGAAGTCCTTGATTTTCCAACTAGCAACGCAGTTTTCTTTCAGAGAAAAGCCATGATGTAAAATAAAGGCAAGAACAGGCAAAAGTATTGGCAGAATTATGATGACTTTCTGCTTAGTGTAGGGTCTGAGCTGGCAAAAACAAAGGTGAGAAGGATCTCCAGAGCATTCAGGGACAGCAGCTTCTCTGATGAGACACAATTTTAAAATCCTGCAATTGCTCTTGTGACCAGAAAAGTGAGGAGGTGGGGAATAATCAAAGTAAAGCTCTCATGCAGAGGATTCAGGAGACAAACCCAGTGCGGGGAATTATCAATATTTTTACATAGGTTTGGATCATGATAGAAACTAAATTGTTGTGGTTTTTTTCTGTGTCATCCCAAGTGTGATTTAGCTCCTGTCTGGATAATTTGCTTGATCTGTTTCTCTACTAGACATTTCCTTCAACAGAGAATTTGCAGGTGGGAGTTTGTGGAAATATTGAGTAAAAGCACATTGGCTATGGGCAATGTGATATACCTTAGTCCTTGCTATCTAGTCAAACAGTGAATTTTGCCTGTACAGGTCTGCATATCTGAACAAAGCTTTTATTACAGAATTATCTTACCAGTAAAATCTACATTGAATACTTGGTTTGTATTCCTGTTACTTCTCCCTTCTTAAATTTAAGGTTTCTTACATTAAGAAGCACTACACTAAACAGAATAAGATCAAGTTTTAAAAATATCTTTTAGGGTTATTGAGGCACTGATGAACAGTGTGTTGACTACATACTTAAAATGATCATATATCGAGTGTCCTAAGAATTCTTAGGGAAAGAAAAAGCATGGGCTAATGTTGGACATGCAGCAAGAAAGAATGATGCTTCAGGAGTTGAAACTGGTGAATGAATGGTTTGAGTCACATGGAGCGTTACAGTTGGGCTCAATGATCTTAAGGGTCTTTTCCAACCGCAATAGTTCTGTGATTCTGTGAATATTTCACTCAATTTCAAGCAGGTCAATGTCAGGGAAAAATAGAATATGAATTCTGAGATGTTAATGTGCCTGACATTGTAATAACAGAAATAGATGTGACCCCTTTTAGTCTTAGGCATTTGAGGTCTTACTGTAATACACCAAATGGATTATTGCTCATCCTGTGCTCTGAGATAGCAACTTAGCTCTCTGATACCACTGTATCAAATACATGACATGCTAGGATAGGATGTCTGGTGTCTGTTATTTAGCGGTCACATTCCTCCTTTTTTCACCAAACACATTTAAGGTTTGAAGGACCATGGGCTGGTCATCTAGGTCTGCTGTCATCTCCAAGGCAGAAGCAAAACCAGCTGGACCTACTTCTGATGTGTTTATTAAATCTGTTTGAAACTCTCTGGTAGAGCAGGTACATCATTCCTCCTCAGACTGTTGTTTGTTTTGCTGTTTTTACCACTTCAGCCTTAACAGATTAAACAGATTTGTTCTCATCACTTTTCTCCTTGGGAATGCTGAGGATTCGCATCCATATAAAGGCACCTCACATATGAAAAAACTGAAAATTTCCTCCTAAACCCCTCCTTACCAGACTAAACAAATTCAGTTCCTCCAAACCTTGCTCCATAAGTTAAGCTTTTAGGGTTCTTCTCATTTTTAGGACAATATGGATAAACTTGCAGCTGCAGTGCCCAAATCTGAAGGAACTCTTCCAACCGGGGCCATCGTGGTACAAATAAAGAATAACAATTACCTTCTATGAACATAGTCCAGATTGGCAACTTTCTCCATCAAGGTCCACGCTGGTTCTATTTTGTCTGCGTTCAGCCTCAGTCATTTTTTCTAACTTGTTGTTAACTGCAAATGATATCACATCACTTTGTATCTCCACAGTCATCAAGAAAAATATCAAATAAATCTAGGTTCAGAGTGGATTCTGTAGGACCTCGACCCGAAACTTTTACAGAAAAACGAAAGAATGTGCTTTTCTTCACCTCCAATTTATTAGGCAGTGAGTTTCTGATGCTTGCATATAGTTCAGATTCCCTGATTTCTTTGAGAACTTCATAGGATCATTGAATCATCAAGACTGGAAAAGACCTCTAAGATCATCCAGTCCAATTATAAACACAATACCAACATGTCTACCAAACTAAGTCCTTAAGTGCCCTGTCTACATGTTTTTTGAACACTTCCACAAGTCAGACCTGTCCATTTCCCTGGACAGCATGTTCCTACGTCTTATCACTCTTACAGTAAAGAATTTTTTTCTATTATACAATCTAAACCATTGCTGGTGCAACTTGAGGCCATTTCCTTTCATCCTATCACTTGTTATTTGGGAGAAGAGACCAGCACCCACCTGGCTACAAACCTCTTTTCAAGAAGTTGTAGAGAGCCATGAGGTTGTCCCTCAGCGTCCTCTTCTCTAGGGTAAACAAACCCAGTTCCCTCATCTGTTCCTCATAAGCCCTGTGCTCCAGACCCTTCATCAGCCTTGTTTCCCTCCTCTGGACATGCTCCAGCGACTCAGTATCTTCATATCTTCATACCAGAGCAGTATGCCAAAAGTTTTAAGACCTGTTGCACCTACTTTCTCTCCACTTACGTAGGCTAAATTATCAGTAAGAAAGGGAAATTAGGTTACTTTAGCATAATTTGTTCTTGACATTTCCACATTTGCTGTATTTTTATTACCTTTGATGTCAGTGCTTAGGAAATGTTTAATAATTTAATTCCACTATTTTCAGAAACTGAAGCTCAGGGAACTTCAGGTACTTCTGATTCCTTTTTTAACACATACTGCTACATTTTATGTTCTTTTGAATCTGTTCCCTTCTCCCGTGAACCATGAGATTTTAGAATAGTCTTTACTGACTCAGATTTCTTAAGTTTCTGTACAAAACTGTGTCTTGAAAACACAGTGAGAAAGAACTCTGAAAACTCATTATGTCTAAAGCCTAAGATGAGGTAAGCTTTTGGAGAATGGTTTCTATGTAAGTCTTACTTCTCATGGAGGCAAAATTAGTCTGCTAGTGTCATAAAAGTTATAAATCTTGGAGGCAGCTTCAGAAATGACTCAAGCTCATGAAGATAAAATGTGTGAGATGTTTGATCTGAAATTAAAGAGCATAGAAAGGTATAAATAATAATAAAGCTGTATAATTATATCTCTCTCCATTATCTTAGATGAATTCTGGCAATAATTTAGAGGCAGCTGGTGAGAAATATTATTCCTTTTGTAGGGGAAAAAAGTCCTAAAAATGATTAATTATCTCACATGACCTTCTGAAAGTAGATTTTTCAAACTCGGAAATCACATTGCCACTTTTGTACACTGAATATCAGAGGGTTTTCTTTGACTGTAAATATTGCAGCTGGTTTAAGATACGCTGATATAAGCTGACAAGTACTGTGCACTCCCCTTGAAAAACCACCCCTACAGAGCACATCGCATCCTAGTGTTGCTCCTCCTTTTTTTGTCAGCCATACTTTATGTTGAATTATAAATAAGGTTTCAATTAACTAGTTATTATTGGAAGGATGCAGAGACAGACTATCAAAATTTTTTAGCATAATTCGATTATAAATGTCCTTACTGTAAATAACAGGGTCAGGTGACAATATTTAGCAATCATATTTTGGAATATTTTTTATTTAAGTCCCATGTTATTTGATCCAATAACTCTTATTAGATGTGAAAGATGTTTAGTTTTGTCAGTAATACTCTTCTGTATCACTACAGTCTTCATCTCAAAATCTTAAGAACTTCAGTCTGAATTTTTTCCAACCACTTTATTTTATACAGAAGTGTCTTATACAATTCAATAGTTCAATAAAATCCCTATTAAAAATAAACATTTAGTACAGAAATACGGTTAGCATGGTATCCTTCTTAGGAGACTTCAGCTACGAATCAACATGTAAAAAGAGCCCAGATAAATCTAAGACTTCATCCTTCATAGCCTGCAGGCATGTGAATTTTATAATTTATAAATAACACTAAAGTGCATGTTTATGAGACCCACCAAATATGTTTGAAAGGCCTTTATAGCCCTCAGCAAGGAAAAGATTATAGACTCGAGAAACAAATATTTTGGGGATCCAGTTAAAATATTTCTTTTTGTGTTTTATGAACTACTCTCTCCTTTAAAAAAAAAAAAAAGAAAGAAGAGTAAAGAAAGAAAACTTGCAGCTGCCTACGTTTTAACCACTCCTTTTTCACAGGTAAGAGACAAAGTGGACAAAAAAATATCTCCTGAAGTGAGTTGTCATTTGTTTTCCTTTCCCACAGAATAACAGAAAACAGGGCAAACATTCCTGAGAAGCCTCAGGATGAATGTATGTAGCTATATTTTGTCCTGTTATGACAAGGAAAAGATTTGACAAAAGCCAGTACTGGAAGGTTCATTCTAGTCAATTCTTAAGTTAGACATGGGTTTTACTTGGGTTTTGTTTTTTTCCCTTCAGTGGCAGACAATGAAAAATGTACTTTTGTTGAAAATTTTCACTTTTCTAACCAAAATTTCCAAGTTCTCAACTGAATGTTAAATCTCCATCTTTTAGGTCAATATGACTAACAATGCAGTATTTCAGCTTGAAACTGAAATGTCCCATCCCTGGAGGTGTTCAAGGCCAGGTTGGATGAGGCCTTGGGCAGCCTGACCTAGTGGGAGGTGTCCCTGCCCATGTCAGGGGGTTGGAACTCGATGATCTTTAAGGTCCCTTCCACCCAAACTGTTCTATGATTCTATGAAAATATCAATTGATTTTTGCTGCAAGGCAGCTGAAGACTCATCTGTAGTGCCTTGGGGATCATTGCCTCCCTGGAGCTGTTTTCCAGGAACGCTATATTCTTTCCCTTCCTATTCCTCTTCTGATCCTTTTTGTTAACTGAAAACTGGACAAGGCACATCATTGCTGGGCTGTATCTCCAGCTGTGTCTTTCATGGTGAAACCTATTGGGAAAGATCAATGACCTTAAAAAGAACCTACAAACTGCAGCAACAGAATCATTATTGTTACAAAAATTCAATTTAATCTGTAATTTTTCAGACTGTAGAATCTGTAATGCTCACATCTTTCCAATTTTAGATCTAATTTTGGAAATACCAGGTGCTTTAAAATGTGTTCAGTCCTGCAGTGAGGAAGATTCTAATTTTCTCTCTGCTCCAAACCAGCTCCAGACATTTGAACACCAAATGTTGAACCATTAGAAAAAGCTGTGATGTTTTATGTTGGATTGATTCTGTAATGAAGATTTCAAGAATAAACTCTCTAGCTGGAAATTGTAAAGTACAAAGAACTGGCCTTGGTATGCAAAAGTGAACTTTTCCAGTTGTATTTTGTAGAGTAGACCTTTTAAAGCCATAAAAGGTGACTTCTGGCCTTCTTTAGGCTTTGAGCACATTTGTACAGGCTAGCAAAGGTGTTTTTTTTTTTTAAGAAATAAAAAAAACAAATAGAAAAAAGAAGAAAAGCAAAAAGAAAACGTGAAAACTTCTTTTTCTTTCCTTTTGAGAATCTTGACCTTCATCCCTAAATTTTTGTGGTAGATGCACAAAGAAGATGTTTCATCTCTAATGGTACAAGTGTTCTGAACTACCAGTGAAAGCTGTTTTGCCCCTTCATGTGAGTGGAGTATAAATTTTTAATAAGCTCTACCATCCTGAGTCATTGTAAACCTATTACCTATTGCTCCTTTTGGCATTCTCTATGCATCTTTGGTTCTCAGAGGTTGGACTGAATTTTCCCCTCTCGAATCACCTCTGCTACCATCACACTGAGCAAGGCAATGTAGTAAATTCCCAGTGTTTAGACCTCCTTAAGACCAACTGCAACACAAATTCCTGCACTTCTGATGGGTGTGGAATCACCCTGGAGGCTGCCACATCTCCCAGCACAGCTGAGGCTATGCTTACACTTTGACTACAACGTGGTGACGGACAAAGATGCAAGATACGATATCATCTACACATCAGATGTTCTTATACCTCTTCTATTTTACTCTAATATTTATTTATATTCCCTGTTTGCTTGACAAATTAAAGTAGAAAGAGTAACAGTAGAAAAATCTACATTTACTTTTGTATGTTAAAAAATAGAACTGCTTGCTTATGTATTTCTGACACCATATTGGCCCCTATTATCAGTTATTATCATAGAATCATAGAATCACTAGGTTGGAAAAGAGCCCCAGGATCACCAAGTCCAACCATTCCTGTCAAACACTAAATCATGATTCTCAGCACCTCATTCACCTGTCCCTTAAACACCTCCAGGGATGATGACTCCACCACCTCCCTGGGCAGCCTGTTCAAGTGTCCAATGAGCCTTTCTGTGAAAATTTTTTTTCTGATGTCCAGCCTGAACCTTCCTTGGCTGAGCTTGAGGCCTTTCCCTCTTGTCCTGTCCCCTGTCACTTGGGAGAAGAGGCCAGCACCCTCCTCTCCACAACCTCCCTTCAGGTAGTTGTAGAGAGTAATAAGGTCTCCCCTCAGCCCCCTCTTCTCCAGGCTAAACACCCCCAGCTCTCTCAGCTGCTCCTCATAAGGCCTGTTCTCCAGCCCCTTCACCAGCTTCGTTGCTCTTCTCTGGACTCGCTCCAGAGCCTCAACATCCTTCTTGTGGTGAGGGGCCCAGAACTGAACACAGGACTCGAGGTGCGGTCTCACCAGTGCTGAGTACAGAGGGAGAAGAACCTCCCTGGACCTGCTGGTCACGTCATTTCTGATCCAAGCCAGGATGCCACTGGCCTTCTTGGCCACCTGGGCCACTGCTGGCTCATGTTCAGTTGCTGTCAACAAACACCCCCAGGTCCTTCTCCTCCTGGCAGCTTTCCAGCCAGGCTTCTCCTAGTCTGTAGCTGCACAGGCTTGTTGTGCCCCAAGTGCAGGACCCAGCATTTGGCCGTGTTAAACCTCATGCCATTGGACTCTGCCCAGAAATCCAGCCTGTTCAGATCCCTTTGGAGCCTCCCGACCCTCCAGCAGAGCAACACTACCTCCCAGCTTAGTGTCGTCTGCAAACTTGCTAAGGGAGCACTTGATGCCTTCATCCAGGTCATTGATAAAGACATTGAACAGGGCTGGACCCAGCACTGAGCCCTGGGGAACCCCACTTGTAACTGGCCTCCAGCTGGATTTAACTCCATTTCCCACCACTCTCTGGGCCCGGCCAGCCAACCAGTTTTCCACCCAGGAGAGAGTGCGCCCATCCAGGCCAGAGGTGACAGTTTCTGTAGCAGAATGCTGGGAGAAACTGTGTCAAAGGCTTTACCAAGGTCCAGAAAGATACATCCACAGCCTTTCCCTCATCCAGTAAGTGGGTCACCTTGTTATAGAAGGCGATCAGGTTAGTTTTGCAAGACCTGCCTTTCATGAACTCATACCGATTGGACCTGATCACCCGGTTCTCTTGCATGTGCTTCATGATAGCACTTGAGATCATCTGTTCCATGACTTTCCCTGGTACTGAGGTCACACTGACAGGCTTGTAGTTTCCTGGATCCTCCCTGTGACCCTTCTTGTAGATGGGCACAACATCAGCCAGTCTCCAGTCCAGTTGATCTTCTAGATTCTTCCATTTTCTTCCAGGCTCTTCCATTTTCAGAAAATTATACTTTAAGAACAACATTTTTCAAGGTGACATTGTTTCAGGGCAATATCTGTGCCTACTTCTCCTCTTAACTTCTCTTGTTGGACAAGTTTACGTCCTCATGCACTTAAATACCATAATAATGAGGAACACTGACATGCCATTAGAAAGCTGAATGAGACATTAAACTAGAAATCAACATTTGTAACGTCCTCAAGTGGCAGGTTTGCAATTAGCATAGGAACTTAGAGATCAATTACATATGGAGTTTTCATATTGTAGTAATTAATCATCATGCCATTGAACTTTTTAAGTACATCACATGATACAATTAGTTAGATATGACAGTACACTAGATAACTGCTTGTTACTGTGTAGAAATGTCCATCACAGCTCCAGGGCTGCTCCTGTTTGTAGAGAAGCTTGAGAAACGTGGAATGTTTTTTTTGTTTTGTTCTGTTGCATAATCAAACCGTTACCTGAAGGGGGCCTACAAGAAAGCTGAGGAGATACTTTTTAAAAAGGCATGTAGTGATAGGACTAGGGGCAATGGCTATAAACTGAAGAGGGGCAGTTTTAGACTCGACATAAGGAAGAATTTCTTCACTATGAGAGTTGTGAGGCACTGGCACACGTTGCCCAGAGAAGTTGTGGCTGGTTGGATGGGGCTTTGGGCAGCCTGATCCAGTGGGAAGTGTCCCTGCCCATGACAGAGGGGATTTTTCTATGATTCTAAGATGAATACAAACCTATGATTTCACTAATGATGAGTGTCCAGTTTATGGGAATCTATCTGCTACTAATTTTATGCTGGTTTTAACATATATAAAGTTTGATACATTACTCCAGATATATTTCTTTCACTGTATTTTACTTTCATCATGTGTGTAGTCTAAAATATATGCCCACTTTGTGTATAATTTGCTTAAGAAACACTGTGCCTTTGTTTTGAGATCAACTGAAATATTTGCTTGGCACAAGTCCCTGATGAATTAAAACAGCAGGATGCCTAACTCAATAATAAGAGAAAAAAATATGAATCGTATTTTCAAACCTTCATTGACTAGTTGAAACAACGCTGTTTTCCCTAATATTAAACTGCACTGAGTTACTCTGACTTTCTATTTAGAAATCTTTTTTCCAAAACTTTCACCATTCCCATTGCTTTTTTTAAAGATTTTGAGTTACCCATGTATTTCTGCATTTATAGAGTCAAAACTAGTAATAGGGATACACCATGTGCTTAAGAAGGAAGCAGGATGCTTTTCTTCACATACCTTACCATGACAGCAATGTTGTAGCCATCCTAGTAAGAAGTGTGTTCTCTCTTCGTAAGGCTGACACGTAGTTTCCTTTACACACTCAACTTTCCATGTTTGCTTTCTACAAAACCTTCTAGAAAGCTTTTTCTAGCCTTGCTTCCTTGCAGTTGACTATTTCTGGTGAAAAGTTGTACTTTTTAATTTCCTCCATTCAACTGCATCTCATTTATTTCAGACCATACCTTTAATTTATTCAGATAATTTTGAATGTTTTGCTTATCTTCCACATTTCTTGTGGGATCTGTGACATCTACTAGTTTATTATCTTTTGCAAACTAACTTATTTTACAAGTCCTAATGGGATGCGTTCCAGAACTTCATTGCTCTGAAATGGCTGAAGACTGGAGAGGAGTGGATTTAGACTAGATGTAAGGAAGAATTTCTTCACTATGAGAGTGATGAGGCACTGGCACAGGTTGCCCAGGTAAGTTGTGGCTGCCCCATCCCTGGAGGTGTTCAAGGCCAGGTTGGATGGGCCTTGGGCAGCCTGATCCAGTGGGAGGTGTCCTTGCCCGTGGCAGGGGGGTAGGAACTGGATGGGCTTTAAGATCCCTTCCAACCCAAACTATTCCATGATATGATCCTATGAAATGAGAATAAATTTTCTAATTTCAAACCCCAATGTATTACTGGTCATGTTTGTTCTTGTTCATACCTGGTCTCAATTTCACTAATGATTCCATTCTGGACCAATGCATTTGTGGAAGTCAAGCAAATCATCCATTCAGCTTGTCACTTTTATAGACTCAATAAACAATTTTTTTGTTTCTTTCCATGGTGGGGTTTCCAGTCTGTCTCCCTCCTCACAGCTCTTCTCAGATTCTCTTCCAGTTTACTTGATTCTTCTTGATCTTGAGAGAACAACTGCAGAAACGCAGCAGCTTATCTCTGTATTTTCCATTGCAGTCAAAGCTTACATGTAACTTATTACACACTTATACATCATTCTAGAATATCTATGTCTATTGAAAAAACTTCAAATCAGTTATTCTGTATCTCATGGAGTTATTTATGGCAGATGTTTTTTCTCTCAGTTCACTTTGCAGATTAAGTAGATTACTCTATATAATACTTTGTAGTCCACATAGAGTTCTCTTGGGGTATGAAAGGTACTTTTTTTTTTTACATAGAAGCACAGTTCAGAATGGAAACCTGTAGATCTTCAATACCTGTTCCATTAGCTTTGGCAAAGACATAGTATGTTCCTTCTAACAGGCTTTTAGAGATCATCAGTATGGATATTTTCTATGTGAAGACACCCCTGAAAACATAGATCTCTGTTGTCCTTAGAGAAAAGCATGAGCAGCATCTATACGAGTTTTCTTTATTTCTCCTGTCATGGGGAGCATGGCTAAGCAGGAAATACTCAAAGATTACACAAGAGAGAGACTTTCTTGTCCTCACCTGATGTATGAAGCCCCTAGGACACAGAATTCCTTCCTCTCATTTCAGATACACCTCAATTTCTTCAGCGCTGAAGAGTCTGTTCCATCTACTTCCCATAATCCAACAATAACCCCCAGCAGCTGTTTTTGGTAAATTGGATTGTTTTTCTCCACTCAGACCTCTCACACTGTTTAATCCTCCTTTGTGTGGGTTTAGAAACTTCAGTAAGTGAAAGAAATGAAAGGCAATCCCAGAACAAGTCTCCTACAGCTCAAAACTACTATTGCTTTCATAGATATTGATCTAAGCAAGTTCCCTCCGGGTTGTCTGTAATCGAAGTAGTAGAGAAGGAATACTAACTGTTTCAAGGCTTCTTTGAGCAGCCGTCCAGTCTCAGTGCTTTTATTTATTGATCTTTCCCTTTGGTCAGGTAAAACACCTCCAGGGCTTGCATGCTAAATGAGAGACAGAAACAGAATGAAGCTGGGTGATGAATCTCATATATGGAGATATAGGGCTTTCTCTCTCTGGTTAATTCTCTTGTGACATAGGCAGTATTAAAAGAAATTTGAAGGATCCCTTTCACGTCTCCTCTGCTATTCTTGAAGATACATTCTAGATTATCTTTTATTTCTTACTGCAATCCTCATTCAGAGAAAATAAATTAGTTTAGAGGAAGTAAAGCTGTAAGATCCAGTCTCAGAATGCAACTGTTTTAAATTGACACTAAGGAAATCTGAGAAAAAAATTCCTAACAGGTCTGAGCCCTTCCTTTCTGGGAAAAGTGTTGGGGAGAGAAGAGCCACTTCATACACAGAAAATCTGTGTAAGACTTGGAAAGTTAAAATAGATGAATACAAAGTCCTTTTGAGTAAGAGAGAACCATCACCTGTAAAAGTCAATCCTTTGCTTTTTTCCTTGGCCTTTTACTGTTGTTTTTAAGAACAAAAGAAGCTTATTTCTACCAAAAATGAATCATCAGCATCCAGACCTGGCTTGACCTTTCCTTCAGCTGTGACAGGACTCCTGAGATTGCTTCTTCATAATCCTGTTGCAGCCGTGTATGGAATCAATAATGTTGTGTAATGATGTAATGTTTTTTACTACCTTGAAACCTAATATGCAGGATTAACTCATTAAATTTAATTAATTCTTAAAGAACATAAAATTAAGATGACACTGAGGCTGAAAGCAAAAAAAGCAATTAAAGGAATAGTAAAAAGATAATAAGCCTGTGTTAAATTCCGAAACTGAGCAAAATAAAACCAGGAAAGTTGAGCCAAGAATGCACTTAGAAATACAAGAAATGAAGATGAAATAAAGTTTTAATGTGACTTTCAAGGGAATCGGGTGATTACTATGCAACTAAAGATGTTAAAAGTAGTGTTTAAAGTCATATTCATTTTAGGTCGTTTTTTTCAAATTTATATATTTATAGAATCACAGAAACACTAGCTTGGTAAAGACCTTCAAGATCATTGAGTCCAACCATTCCTATCTGCCACTAAACCATGTCCCTGAGCATCTCATCCACCTGTCTTTTAAATACCTCCAGGGATGGTGACTCAACCACCTTTCTGTGAAAATTTTTTTTCTGATGTCCAGCTGAAACTTCCCCTGGCAAAGCTTGGGCCATTCCCTCTCATCCTGTCCCATGTCACTTGGGAGAAGAGCCCAGCTCCCTCCTCTCCACAACCTCCTTTCAGGCAGTTCTAGAGAGCAATAAAGTCTTCCCTTAGCCTCCTCTTCTCCAGGCTAAACAACCCCAGCTCCTTCAGCCACTCCTTGTAAGACTTGTTCTCTAGCCCCTTCATCAACTTTGTTGCTCTTCTCTGGACTTGCTCCAGAGCCTCAACTTCTTTTTTGTGGTGAGGGGTCCAGAACTGAACACAAGATTCGAGGTGCGGTCTCACCACTGCCAAGTACAGGGGGAGAATAACCTCTTTGGACCTACTGGCCAGGCTGTTTCTGATCCAAGCCAAGATGCCACTGGCCTTCTTGGCCACCTGGGCCACTGCTGGCTCATGTTCAGTTGGCTGTCAATCGACACCCTCAGGTCCCTCTCCTCAGGGCAGCTTTCTAGACAATCTTCTCCTAGTCTGTAGTACTGCACAGGGCTATTGTGCCCCAAGTGCAGTACAAGTGCATTCCCTCCCTATGACATCGCATTCATAGATATAATTAAGACATTAGGTTGGAAAAAACCTCTGGACATATTTAGTCAAAGTTTCTCTCTTACAGAAACCAATGCTGGCTGCAGAGTGAGATCAATTTGCTTTTAGCCTCACTCAGCTGAATTTTGAATGTCTCCAAAGGTGGATGTTCAGCATCTCTTTACGGAATGTGTTTGCATACCTGATTATGACCTCAAAACCAGAATTTTTCCCCTCTGTCCAAAAGGGGAAAAATTCCCCTCTGTCCAAAAGGGGAAAAATTCCCTTCCTTGTCCTTGTCCACCTCCGTTCCACCCCACCTCCTCACCCCTCAATATGTCTGTTTGAGAATTCTGCATCCATCTTACTTGTAAGCACAGACCAGAGTTGTAGATATTGGGAGATTCCAGCACCACAAGCATTTTGTGTGGCCTTAGTCAGGGTTCTCTTGAAAGTCTGTCATATTTAAGGTGCCCAAAACTGCATACGGTACTCTATTCTGGCCCAACAAGTGACAAACAGAAGGAAATAATCACTTGCCATGACCTGGCTGATGTCTTCTTGCTGCTACAGCTGAGGCTGATGCTGCCTGAGTAGTGGCAGTTTATTCATCTGATGCTGAAGAATGTCCTTTCAGTAACAATGGCATTTGCTGCATACTTTTTGGTTTTTGTTTTAATCTCAACAGATAAAAGTTAGATTTTGATTTTTTTCCAGATCTTTTCAGAATAAAGAATCAGATGAGATGTTAATAGATGTGTTTATGATTAAAGGCTTAGTTGCTGGATATCACAGCGCTTGTATGCTAACAACACTTCAGGTGGTGATTTCTTATAAAATTATAATTGAGTCTTTGAACAACATTTATCTTGAAGACCATCTGATTTGTGGTATTGCAGAATACATAGTCACCTTTAGTTCTGGGTCACTATGTGTCCCTTCCTTTTGGAGAGTTTTTGCAACATTTGGAATGAACATGATGGCTTTGGCTTCAATAGTTATGGATAGGTTGTTGGGTTTATTCCCAGGTTTTTTGTGTTGAACCTTCTGTCACATTCACATAGCTACCAGCTGACTCCTTCTGAAGGCATCCTCTCATGTTTAGGGATGTGGTGGAGGAAGCGATAATGATTTTTATCCTTTCTCCCACATGATGGACATCATAGCATCACTTAACCCACATAGTGGACATACCCAATGCCATGGTCTTTATCATTAGAGTGTGTGGCCAAGGGAGAGATCACCAAGTCTCAGCATATTGGGTGAGCTGGATTATTACTGGATAGCATAATCAAAGGAATCTTTGGTCTTCTTGGTGGGGATGCAGAAGTAGTATAATTGAAGAAAGATATATGGCCATGTATTTTGTATGAATAAACTATGTTTTGTAATTACTGAGGTTACCTTTTCTGTGCAAGCAGTCCTATTTCTTAAACAAGATGCTGATATATAGTGCTGCTGTTGCTACACCGTGCTAGTGTGCATTTGTCTCGACATGGCTAATGCTATAACAATACTACGTATTTGTGGGAAGAAAACCCAGAATACTGACTGGAGGGGAAACATTATCAGAAAGATACCTTTACCAGGACAAGTTGGAGAAGTGGATTTATGTGAACCTCATGAGGTTCAACAAGGCGAAGTGCAACGTCTTATACTTGGGTCAGGGCAATCCGTGGTTTCAGTACAGAATGGGGGATGATGTGATTGAGAGCTGACTTGCAGAAAGGACTTGAGGGTGCTGGCTGATGAGAAGCTCGATATGAGCTACTGGCAATGTGCTCTCACAGCCCAGAAGGCCAACCATATCCTGGGCTGCATCAAAAGAAGCATGGCCAGCAGTTTGAGGGTGGTGATTCTGCCCCTCTATTCCTCTCTTGTGAGACCTCATCTGGACTACTGTGTCCAGTTCTGGAATCCTCAACGGATAGGATATGGAAGGATGTGGAACTGTTGGAATGGGTCCAGAGGAGGGCTACAAGGATGATCAGAGGGCTGGAGCACCTTCCATACAAGGACAGGCTGAGAGAGTTGGGCTTGTTCAGCCTGGAGAAGAGAAGGCTCTGAGGTGATCTTATAGCTGCCTTCCAGTACTGAAGGGGCTATAGGAAAGCCAGGGAGGAACTTTGTAAAAAGACATGTAGTGATAGGACTAGGGGCCATGGGTATAAACTGAAGAGGGGCATATTTAAATTAGACGTAAGGAGGAAATTCTTCACTGTGAGAGTGGTGAGGAACTGGAAAGGGTTGTCCAGGGAAGTTGTGGATGCTCCATCCCTGGAAGTGTTCAAGGCCAGGTTGGATGAGGCCTTGGGAGGTGTCCCTGCCTATCGCAAGGGAGTTGGAACTGGATGATCTTTAAGGTCCCTTCCAACCCAAACTATTCTATGATTCTATGATTCTATATTTAATCAAGCTAGATGTTGGCTTATGTCCAAGTAATTTTTCTGATCCATTAGATGAAAGGTTCTCCATCCCTGTTAAGGGTTTATGTACCTATTTAAGAAGTTACTGGCAAATATTCTCAATTTTAAATTTAGAAGAAAATTTAAGGATCATAGAATCATAAAATGGTTTGGGTTGGAGGGGACCTTAAAGCCCATCCAGTTCCAATCCTCCTGCCATGGGCAGGGACATCTCCCACTAGATCAGGTTACCCAAGGCCCCATCCAACCTGGCCTTGACCACCTCCAGGGATGGGGCAGCCATAACTTCCCTGTGCAACCTGTTCCAGTGATTTACCACTCACGGTGAAGAAACTCTTCCTAATGCCTAGTCTAAATCGGCTCTTTTCCAGTTTGTATCTATTGCTCTTTGACCTGTCACCACAAGTCTTTATTAATAATCCTTCTCCAGCTTTCTTGTAGGCTCATTACAGGTACTGGAAGGTCGCTATAAGATCACCTTGGAGCCTTCTCTTCTCGAGGTTGAATAAGCCCAATAAGCCTCTCAGCCTGTCCTCATATGGAATGTACTCCAGCCCTCGGATCATCTTTGTAGCCCTCCTCTGGACGCATTCCAACAGCTCCATATTCTTTTTCCATTGAGGATTCCAGAATTGGCGACAATACTCCAGATGAGGACTCACAAGAGAGGAATAGAGGGGCAGAGTCATCTCTCTCTACCTGCTGGCCTCACTTCTTTTGCTGAAGCCCAGGATACAGGTGATGAGGTACTGAGGGGCATGGTTTAGAGGTTGGTGGGAATGTTTGGACTCTATAATCCGGTGAGTCTCTTCCAACCTGGTGATTCTATGATTGCTGGCTCACGTTGATTGTCTTCTCATTGACCAGCACCCCCAAGTCCTTTTCTCCTCAGGGCTGCTCTTAATCACAACAGCCCCCATCGTGAACTGAAAACGGGGATTGCCCCGACCCAGGTGCAGGACTTGGCACTTGGCCCTGTTGAACCTCAAGGTGTTCTCAGAGGCCTACTTCTACACCTTGTCTAGGTCCTTCTGGAAGGATGATCAGTCCTATTCAAAGTCACTGTGAAAAATGCTTATTAATCTCGGTGGCTCAATCTGTTCCAATCTAACTGACCACTGCTGAAGATGCTGTCAATGCCTTCTTTATCGGAGCGTGTGCAAATGGTTTTTGAACCAAAAATGTTCTTTTGAACTGTTATTTGAATTCAGCCCTGTTTGCTCAGTTTCAAACAGCTGCTAAGGACATTACCAGGGGAAGGAGGGTTATTATTCATCTACTGCAAAATTTGATACAGCTTCCATACATAATCCATGTTTAATTAAAGCATATACTCTTCACATATGCTCACGACTTAACAGTGGCATTATAAAACAGTGATTTATCTGGTGTTATTTATTTCTGGATGAACCTTAGACAAATTTGCATGTATATGACTATGTTCCAGAAAGCTCACACAAGACAAAGCAGAATATGTTGTGAAATAACCAGTAGGAACAGTGTAAGAAAACTTACACTTGTGCAGTATTAAAATATAACAATTGTAATGCAGTGGTGGACTCACCTTTGTGAGGCGTTTTTCTTCCTCTCTAGTCATTTTGAGAGCTGGATTTAGAGGACAGCAATGTGACTGTGCAGATATTTACTGAGGTCTTCCCACTCTTGAGGGCAGCGTGGGAGAAAGCATGACAACTGCTGGGAATTTTGAAGAGCGGGTCTGCGAGAGGGCAGCCAACACTTAGATGCCAGTCCCACCTATGACTAATCAACTGTGACTCATCAGAGGCTTTGGTTTCTTTTATTAAGGTTTTTCAAAGTCTCTACATCCTAGGAAACATATAGGTAATACACAAGTACGATTAAATCAGAGCAATCTTCAGGCTTACAGGTTATTGCAAGAAATAACACCATTAATTCTCCTAAGTGCTTACATACAGAAATAGCAAACAAAGATGAATAACTTCAAATGCTGCACAGCCCCGGGTATAATGGCATCATGTGACCTCAAAGAAACCCTGGTATCCTAGCATCAAACTTCCTTTCTTCAAAGTGGAGACTGTTTTCTAGTGACTCTTAGAACTGCACAGAGGTTCTTGTTGGCATCACTATTCATAAACCAGATCTGAAAGGGAGGACTGAAGGAAGCACTTGTGACTAGTCCATGATCTTGCACAACAAGTTTGACCAATGACTGCTTTTTTTTTTTCATTCCTACTTTCTACAAAATCATTTTCGAGAGTCCACCTAGTTTGTCTGATTTCCAAATGTTGATATTATTTCACCCTGTAGTTCCAGACTTCTGCTCCTTCGGCATATAGATAAGACCTATTAAATCAGAAAATGACAGCTTCTCCATCATCCCTCTACACACACAACTCTGACTGGGCAAATCCAGCAGTTTCATTACAATTCAGTCCAGTGGTGGAAAACTGAAGATATTTAAAGTGCAAGAAGCACACTGAAAAGTAACCGGTGCTTTTTAGAAGATGTGTGACGCTTGCCAGTATTACAGCTACCTACAACCAGCCATGTCCAGCCCTTTTTCCTAGCTGAAGCTCTCTCTCATGTAAGTCCTACTCCAGCATTTTCAGCCAACACTACAGGATCTGCAGATCATGCAGTCAGGGAAAGATATTCCCATGTTCCTTACCTCATTCAGCTTTTGAAAAATTAGTCTTATCCCTGAAGCACTCTCATTACTCTCCAGGGAGAAATTGAGGGGGTTTTGCATGTCCTTTGAAGTTGTGATTGTAACTGAAATGTTGAAAGATAAGCCACATAGCACAGAAGGACGAAAGCCCTATTACTGCTGGCTTGAGGTTGCTGCTAATGTTTGACATGAGAAGGTACTGAGCGCGCTTGCTGGTGGCTGGATAGTCATGTCTTTACCAGAGGCAACCCATACATGACTCAACAAATATCCTCCTACCTAGTGTCTGCACATGCCATTTCGTCTTCTAAAATTCTGCTTTTAGGAAGAACCAATCAAGCTCTTGGTGAAATTATTTTCCTAACAGATGAACCTTCATCTCTTTTTCTCTGTAGAGACAGACATTCACTCTTCCAATGATGGGCTTAGAAGCCAAATCTGTTAGTGGAGGAATGGAATGACTAGTTGACATACCTGGTAGCTTTGGATATATTGCTGCTAATGGGGAACTACCAAGCTCACCGACATTTATCTTTTCAATATGTGAGACTACTTTGTGTAGGATGTGAGAAAAATCTTTCATCAAGATAGTTCCCCAGGACTCCCACTCATACTCCTGCAAGTTGATTAAATCAAGCTTCTCCTTTTTTCTTGTTTGCTCTTCAATGATAATTAGTGCTACACGATAAATAAGGGTTGATTATGATGTGGCTTTCAAGAAGACACAAAGTGGGTTCTACCTTTATAAAGAAGAAGAAATGTAATGTATTCTTGGCTTTATCAGGAAAAGCATTACTAATGAAGAATTTTTAGGGAAGAAAGCTCATAATTTTGTAAACATATAGTTTATTATGAAAGCCGTTGAGTTGTACATGCTTAAAGAATAAAATGCGTAGCTCCCTTGCCTTCCAAACTTACTGGAAACACCAAGCAAATATGGCCTTAGAAATTTTCCAATTTAGGAGTTTCAAGAATGTGGAGTTTTCACTCGTGTACACAGTGCTCCAAGTTGCTGCCTCAAATAGAAGAAAATCAAATTGAATTATAGCTTCTTCATAAAACAATTAAATATTCTTGGGAATATCTATGCCTTGCTGCAATATTAATGCAGTCTAACTCCACTTAAAACACAGTCAGCTAAAACATCTTTTGACTAGGGGAGGGAAATGCTGTCCTCAATACAGTCTAATTAATTCCATGCTATTTTTAAAAAATACCTTGTATTGTTTCAATAAAAACTGAAGGAGAAATGCAAAGTGATACTAGTAAACTAATTTCTTTTGAGTTTAAAGATCTACTTGAATATTATTCAGATGATGGAATATAACATGTCTTTGGAAAAGACAAGCGTTTCTAAGACTGAGGATAAAAGATTATATGATGGTTTTTTAGTTGAGAGAACTTGGGATTGAGAAGATCAGCAGTCAATGTGTGAATAGGCTGCTAACACACCAAATTTCTGGTCACAGATGCCAAGGACTTGAAACCCTTAGATTCATTCTTGCAGCTGGGACATCAAAGCGCCTTATCAGAGTTTTGATAGAACTGCCTATCTTGCTGTCATTTGCTAAAGAAACTTCAATAAAATGTGGTAGCAGTGCAGGGACACATCAGAACAGATGATTGAAGAGATAACCACTGATTAAAAGGTTTTCTTGAAGCTGTGTTCACACCGTTTCATTAACTGAGTTATAAGTAATTTAGTTCGTCTGAGGCAGTCTTGACAATATTTTTCCTCTATCCTGATGATCTGAGCTGTCTATCCAACACAAGACTCATCTCCTTTTTTTTTTCCTAGTGTTTAGTGTTTTCTCTATGAAGCTGAGAAATTGTGCATTGAAACACCTGCAGTTTCAGTTCCATGCTTTCTAAATCTAGCACCTGAATCTCTAGCATTTCTATCAAAATGTTTGGATTTAATTTGTTCTACTTTGCTGATAATCCTATAGAAGCCTTGGCTTATTTTGCTGAAAATTTATACTGTGGAGTGTAGTCACTCTGTACAGTCTCCTGGACTTTCTGCTTCAAGCCCAAGACAAGAAATAAAAAAATATTTTCATCCTTTATTTACACGCTACTGAATCTGTACAGCAGAATTTGTTCACTATTAATGCATTATAATCAGATTTGATTGGTTATTGTGGGACATGCTTTGTATTGACATACAGCAGAGACAGATGATCATCTTAAAGTAAAATTAAATGGGTTGAGTGTAATAGTCAATAGCTAGTGAGATCTCTTCTACTGTTGTTTATAGCTAATACAACACAGACTGGAGGTTCTGTTAACAACTTACTTCTCTCTTTCTTAGTTGGGTTGTTAAATTCTACTCATGGTGACCATCAAAGGGTTGAAACTGGAGAACGGTGTGTCTTATCCATACTGTCACTGCAAATTCAGTGAACAGTCAAGGGAGTTCTGTCCCAAGAAGGAATGTGACTATACCTTCTATCTCTTTACAAAATGATACTTCTATGATTTCCCATTGAAAGTATTTTCTATAAACTGGATTGACTTTGTGGAGTGAGAGGAACATTTCTAGACAGGAACTTCTGCTTCATTTCTGGAAGAAAGAGCTTTTCTTTACCAGTGACCAGAAGAGTTAAATATCAAAAACACGCTCCCTCTCCTCAGTAGTCTCACTGCTACCTCACTGTTTCTAATCATCCCTTTCCACAAGATGCCAAAAACTGGGAGGTGGGAATCTCAGCTTTTCAACCACAACAGTCGGAAACACACAGCAGTCAAACTACAGGGGGACATGTGCAGTACAACCATCTGCATCAGAACTAATCATCATAGGAGCCTTCAGTAGCTGTTGGGAATCAAGCGAATATACTCAAATAAGTCTGGAGGATGAGTCAGCTCATGATGCAGGTGTCTAGAGTCGGTCTGATGATTCATGATTTAAAATTGCCTAGTTCTCTCCTTTAATTCTTAAGAGAGCCTTGGGTAACTAGCTCATGTATGACTGGAAAGAAAAATTTAGAGGTTAGAACAGACTAATTCCATCTGGAGACCTTCCCTTTTCTCTTTTTCTCTCATTTCTTAGCAGAAATTTGCGATGCCGAGTTGTTTTTCTGCCTTCAGTAGTTTCTCAGTGATCAGTGTATGATGATAATGAATTAGACACAAACACATTGTTTGCTTGCATGTTTTAAGTACCACTCAGTTAAGTGAACAGAGGCAAAGAATAAATTTTGAAAGAAAAAATAATTAAGTTTGTAAATGAATATCATCATAATATGTAACACTTTTAGTAGACTATAATCACTATTCACATGAAAGAATTTTCCATCTACATTGCTGGGCACGGAGAAGAGTCAAATGCTCCACTGCATGTATTTAGACTTTTACAAGGTCATTTTTTTATGTGAAACCATCCCATGGATCTTGTATTTCAGAAGAAACTTGCCACTGTATTCTGCAGCTCCTCATTATGACATTGAAAAAATAGATTTCTCTATTAATATAATTACAGTACAGGCACTGAGCAAATTAGAGACATGTTTGGAATTCTCAGATCTTGAAAACCAGCAATTATGATCACAGGGATCTCTGTTAGCAGGGAACTATTAACTGGCTATTGCCTGTGAGCACAGAGGAGCCTGTGAGTGAACTGAAATGTTTGCCATGCTTGCCTTTCCTGCTTTAAGCTACTCATTATACAGTATTTACTATGGTATATTACAAATTTCTATAACAGGGTTTCAATATAGCAGAAACTGTTTAACATGCTGAATGATGAGGCTTTATCAGAAATAATAAGAACAATCTTTTTCATGTTGAAGTTTCTCAGGAAAGTTTAGAAGTGCTAAGCCTGTAATGTGAGTTTATGTCCACTTGTTTACTTGTTTTTCTAAGTCAGTGATTCTGAAAACACTCTCAACGTGGGACTCAGTTTCTATCTGTAGACACTGAATTCAGTCTTATGGGAGCCAAAGTAAAACCTGCTGCAGAAACCTCCAGACGCTTTTATGGCAGCTAAAGTCTTGCCATTTTTATGATGTGATACTGCCTCTTCTAAATGCTTCTTCCCATCTCTCTAAGGTAACACATGCTTTGCAAGATACCACCACCGCTATCTGGAGTGACCTAGCTGAAGTTCTAACAGGAGAGATCAATTATCCATGGCTGATGCCACCAGTTAGCATTGGCACTGTGAAAGAGAACATAATGAAAAAGGATGATCCAAACTGACACTAAACCAATTGAATATGAAGTCCCTAAGCTAAAAACCTACTTTATAAATGTAAATTGGTATGACGACTGACAAAGCTGTTCAGATCTTACAGCTCAGACCAGTATGAACATAGCTTTGGACAGCTACTTGCTGTCCTAAGTCAGATACAGCCTTGGCTTCTTTGAAATCCCTCATTGTCTCAGCTTCTCAGTGTAAGATATCCTTCAGAGCTGAAAAATAAACCCTTGACTGGAATATGAGTACAGGTGTGCTTTCAGAGCTGCTTTGTGCCTTCAGTGACCTCTCATCTCCTAAACAGACTCATCCAACTAATGTGACATCTACTGACATTGCATTGTTTATTCTATTTGTAATTTCTATTCTTTCATTTTTTTTCTTGCTTAGGCATAATCTCTTTGCAATAAGTATTATGCCTACCACAGTGAATCTTTAGATCTATTTCATCCTTAGGAAGTACCATACTGACTAGAGCTAGTGTGCCCCAACCCTCAGGAAATACATTGTCCAACCACTGCTGAGATGTTTTCCTCCGTATGCTCATGAAAAAACTATAAAGCTATGGTGGGGAGGGAATAAATCAGTCCTTCATAGTGGGAAGGTACATATTTTTTTTCTCAGGACCTCTGAATAAGGTTTTTGGAAGCCTTCAAGAAATTAAAACATTTTCTAGTTAAGAAGCAGCAGCAGGATTTGGAACACTAGTTCCTAAGTTGTGTCACTTTGAGGTAAAACAACCCGTGTTGGCCTGCTGCGTGCAGTAGGTATGTTAGTAATGGATTGGAGTGTCAACTCTATCCATAATAGTTAGTAGGGACAGGACAACATCAGGTCAGGCAGTTTTCATCTTCCTAAAAGTTCTGCATGTAACTCCCAGCAGGAAGGTTACAACGGAGGGAGAATTTGTACTGCCTATGTTCATTACCCAAGGAGGAGCTGTTCCTGCTTCTACGTACTTCCAAAGTGAGAGGCTCAGTTGAGAGGACCAGTTGCTTAGCTAATTCAGGAGCAATAAAAATAAAGAAGCTGTAAATGTTTTCTTAGAGTTCACAAGGCAAATTTTCATGCAAACATCTCCTTGTCCTTGTGCTTGTTAGTAGCAGTTGTGAAAACCTTCACAGTTTAATTAGCAGTACTAGTATGGATGGGTGCCTGGAAAAGAGATGTGCAAGACCAAAAGGAAATAGTTGTCTCTGTGAGCCTGGCAACTGTGCTTCAATGTGCAAATGAGAACAAAAATCATATTGACATTTTTAACGTCTGAAGTACCTCCAGCTCTGGGATTCAGGGTTCTGTGCTTAAGGAAGATATTTTTATAACTACTTATGGCTTGGTATTACTTAAGTATGATAAAACCCATTAAACAATTCATTTCTGTACTTAAGATCATAGAATCATAGAATGGTTTGGGTAGGGAGTGACTTTAAATATCACCCAGTTCCAAGTCCCCTGCCGTGGGCAGGTGCACCTTGCTCTAAAGTTGCTCAAAGCTTCATCCACCCTGGCCCTCAACACCTCCATGCTCTTTCACTTCAAATCAAAGTAAAGAAACTGTCAAGAATGGCAGCTGGAAGGCTTTATCAATTTTCAGTGATTGTAATAAGAGTGTTAAAACCATTGGTGTATGCAAGACTGACAGCTACTGAAAATAAGTACACTTATGCAATTAGTGAGCTCAAAAATACACTGTCTAGTTAATTCTTAGACTAACAAACAATCAAATGAACAAATAAAACTAGAGAAAATCTCGACATTGCATCTTCATCTGAGAACTGCATAGCAAGAATTGAATATATGACTCCTTGAGTAAAGAACATGTTAAATATGTTAAACGAAATACCTTCTGCTCCTCTTAAAGCATTTGAGACTACCTAAAATTAAATTCGAAGTTTCTGAATTATTTAAGATATGAAGAAAGGATGGTAACAAAGCAAGCAGGTTTGTAGTTTGCCAGGTTAGAGAGGAACACCTGCCATCCTCAGTGAATCTGATAAATTGCATTGGAGATATGACGAAAATGCAATATTTGGTGTTCTACTAGCATTTGGTCTATAATTAGATATCACCATGTTTTACAAAGAGTCTCAGAGTCTCACACCTATTCTCACTCTTTCCAAACATCAGATTCACTCAGTACAGTATTCAAAACGATGAGAGAAAATGATGAAAACAATATGCCAGTCATTCAATAAGGCAGATTTTTTTTCGGGAAGTCATGCTTTCACTCGTTTTAATTGAGATGGACTGATTCATCTCAGAAATGGATAATTTCTTCTCCTAGATTTCAAAGTGTTCTTTTTCAGGCTTCTGAATTGTTTTAATCCTAATTTCCAGGTTAAAATGTGATGAAAAGGGCACTGAATTTTTATATTTCCTATGCACGCTCTTTTACTCTCTTGTAAATGAAATTCCTTTAACCTTGTTCTTCTTATATTATTTATTTGTTAGACATATCCTGTTTTTACAGATCAAAAGCCCAGAAAATACAATCAAAAAGCATTATTGATCATAAATTTTCAGAGAGTACTCAGTTCAGGACTTAACAGGTTTACTTTAATTATTACTATAGAGTTATAAGAAAACCTAAAACTTTTAAGTGATTGTTTTTTTATTTAAAAAGATAACTTTTCTCACAACTGAGAATGCTCATTCCAAATTCTGCTTCTTGCTGGAAACTTTGAATTTTGTGGTATTTAAAATTGAAGAATTTCTTGTAGTTTTACTTTTATTCACAATAACAGCCTACTATAGCCCCTGACAGTTCCATGTACATGGATTTCCACATATTTAAGGGCTGAAAAATGAACCTGTAGAAGCCAGTGAAACATTAACAGGTTTGAAGTTGGACAACTGCCTTTCAGCAAAACATTTCGAGCTGACATTTTCTCTCCTGCTGAAATGAGTTCTGGAAGACAATGGATTGAAGCCTGGAGATTTTAATTGTAAATCTGTTTCTGCTCAGTGCTTGTCTGAAGCCCATATTAATCTCCTTCAGCAATGAAAACCTTAACCAGAAATCTCATTTGAGGTCTTATTGACTGGGGATTTTGAAATTAATTCTGTTTTCTTAAAGGAAAATCTTTGGGTGAGTTCATCATGTTGCATTCCACTAGTTTGCTGTTGCATTGCTATTTGAATTAGCTTCCGACGTTTGAGGAAATTGTTTCACTTCTCCCTTTGGCAAGTGGTCTCCAAAACAGCCAGGGGTTTATAAGCCCAAAATACATTTCACGCAAGACAGGACAGATCTGGATGACACAAATATAAATGTGTGTCTCTACCAAAAAAGAGTAGTCTAAAATTTACAGGGAGTCAGTTCACAGAAGTCTTTGTGCTATTCCCCTGTGAAAAATTCCACACTCCCTTTTTACTTAAAAAAAGACAACTATCTTGTTCTTAGCAAATCATTAATTTTCGAAGTACCTATGACGCAGGGGCTGTCCAGGTAAACTCCTTCCTTTAGCCTCTTTGATCAAATTGTTTCAAACTTGTGTGATTATAATGTTTTTATAATAAGAAGAAAAATGATGGAATGATAAACTGCAGTGTAAGCTGAGACAGAAGCTAGTTCAGGGCATGTTTGAGAACAGGGATTTTTGGGGCTTTTCAGATCTGTACTAATCCATGTATTGATTCTCGTGTTGGTGCTTTACATTAGAGTGTGGTGAGCTCTGTGAAAGGTGGGTGAAAAACCCACTTCATGATCAAAAAAAACAATGCAGTTTTTGCTCCGAACAAAGCCTAGATTTGTTCTTTAGATGTTGTGAGTCCAGTTCTACTAGGTAAAGTCTGGCATATTTACCAGGAAGGAAAAAGAGATGCTTGGAAAGTCCCTGAAAGAGAGATTTCATGTTAAATTAAACTCTGGCATCAACTAATCGCATCATTGGAGCTAGACATCACTTTTTGTCTGTGAATCTTTAATGTAAAGCATGGTTATGAGTAACAGCTGACCTGGCCATCACAGTATCTCCTATAAAGATGTTTTCAGGTCAGGTGTATGGCAAACCAAAGCATTAAGTATGGAAACCTCTGTCAGTTCAAGTCCAGTCGTAAGTTACCTCACCTTCTACCAAGCCACCAATGCCAATTTATTAGATTAGAGACTTTAAAGCTTTTTTTTCTAGAGGTTATGAAACACCCTGGAAAGAGGTCTGTGGTCAGTATTGTGTGCAAAGATTGAAAGCCTGTGTTTATGGCTCTTTTCAGAAATTAATTTTGTTGCTTCAGGTGTGAATTTTTCAGTTCCTAAGAGCTTATGAGATAAACATACAGTTTGGAAAGGAGTTTTCGTGGGTCAATATGTTGCAGGAGGAAAAGCCAAGAAGCAGTTCTTTCCTTTCACTGTCAACAAAGGGAGCCTGGATGGACTGTGTCATGTGTAAATGCCTGCTTTGGAGGAAGAGTAATTTCCTTTTCCCTTTCATACATCCAGTGTTGGATCCAATATATTTGGACTCATTATTTGCTTAGCCCAGGCAATCCCTCATGTTTTCATCGTAATTCTCAAAAATCAAAAGTAAAAAATAAAACCAAACCAAAACGAATAACAGTGTGGAATAGAATCACAGAATCATAGAATAACCAGGTTGGAAGAGACCCACCAGATCATCGAGTCCAACCATTCCTATCAAAATGAAGGAAATGAAGGATGACCCAGTATCAGCATTCGTTGGCTATAATCAGTAAGTCATGCTCTCACTGCTGACAGTTTTTCAGCTCAATTCAACTAAAAAACTAAACTAAACTTCGTTGACTGCTAAGAGTTCACAAAGGACCAAACTAAGACCACAAGGTTGCAGCAAATTCTGGGTATGATTGTTGACATCTCCAGCAACAGCCTGTCCCAGAGCCTTGCAACAAAGCAAGGTGCTGCCTGTGTGCACTCAGAGTGTTTCTTGCCCACGATTGAGTCAGGAGCTGGGCCCTGCTATCCAACCCTAGATCTTTCATAAGTTGCAGTTTAGAATATAGAATCATAGAATCATAGAATATTTCGGTTTGGAAGGGACCTTAAAGATCATCATGTTAGTTTGGAATCTCCTGTGCTGCCTTGTGAGAAGTCGAAGCAATCTTCTCTCATGAGTTTTGTTACTTTTGCGTATCTCTTACAACTCACATGGAAATAAAATTGTGTAACAATTTTAATTTGTTTGTAAAAAAAATTCTGTTATTCAATAGAATCTTTAAATGAATTTTGTTTTTTTTGAGGTGAGTAGCAGCCTTATACTCTAATCAGTTCTTAGAAAAGAAATCTGCATTTAAATCCTCTGTGGATCTCAATTTTTCACTCATTTTATGGTTTTGGCCAACAAATTTGGCATGGCCTTGGAGATTAAAATGCACACAAGTAACATGGATTTGAGTTGACGGCCTCTTAGGTGCAGAGCTTGGTCCTTGTCCATCATTAAATTGGAGCTGATTGGAAATGAGAAATTCCAAATTAAGGCTGGAGAGCAAAATTGCAAGTGCTTGAGAAAGTGCCTGCTTTGCAAAGTATGTTTGTTACCACAAAATGAAAGTGAACTGCACTGTTTAGTAAAGGAAGCCAGACAGAATTTCTCCCTATATTCACATTATTCCCAGCACACATTGCAAATTCAGAAAGCCAAACTTGAAGTCCTCCTATATGGAGCAAAATTGTGTCCTGCTTACTTACACAAGAACTCAGCAACAGAAACATGCCGTTAATTTAAATATACGAATGAATTAAATTGTCACCTGAGATGTCTAAATATTTGGAGATCTTTTAAATAACAAAATATTTAAAGTTTGTTACTTTCTGTCCTTCAGATCTTCAGAACAACATGATTTTATTTTGTACTCTGCCCTGCAATCTGTCAAGCCAAAAGCTTTCTATTTGACATATTGTTTGCATGTTGCTACTTATTTTAGTGCTCTATACAGCTATGAAACAAGGGAAGAAATCTAAAATACGCTTTTCTTTCTTCTCCTGCTACAAAAATCTCAGAGTAAGTTGTCAAAAAGTGAAGGTGTTGGGAGGTTTTCTTGATTTAAGTAAGTCAGTTTTAAAATATTCTTAATTAGGAGATGTGCATGTTTTGTCAAATGTAGCTGGTACAGCTTGGGTAATAGTGGGCAGTTTTGACATAATCTGTGCAGTTTTGCTATAATTAGACAGACAGGGAACAGTCTTCAGCGTAGGAAACGACTGGTAAAATGCATGATTTGCTGACAGGCTTTAAAGATCTTATGCTGTCATTTGCCATCATCTATTCCGTCTGCCACATAAGCTCGCTGCAAAGTCCATAAGAGCATCACATCCCTGAATGCGACCCCCTAACACATTGGTTCCTGACAGCACGGATCATGGGTGATTCCACAGTCTTTTGTGAGTAAGGAGACTGTTGAAGGCATAGATTGAGGCATAATCACAGAGGCAAAATTCTGATGCACTTGGATAAGATCTTGTGTCTGATTTAGGATTGAGATTTGGCTGGAATTTAAAACATTTGGAACAGGTTTGAAGACTTTCAGGCCACCTATCACTTCATTGTTCCAGGAATTCGTGGCTCCTGCACAGAGTTCCTGCCTACAGTTGGAAATGCATGTATATGTTCTGTATGACTGTTCTCTTTTAAGGAAAGAGAAGAGCAGATGTCCTATGCATGGGACAAGGCAGGAGTGCTCAAAGTAAACTGCAATAATCTCACTGGCTCTGTCATCTGTACTGATGGTCTTCTGTGAGATATTTCTTCACTGATGTATTCGTGACCTATGGCCAGATTAATGATGGCTGCTGGTTTGGGGTTACAATGCAGATCTATGAATATTTAACAGAAACATACAATATAGGATCGTTAAGGTTGGAAAAGACCTCTAAGATCATTGAGTCTGACCAGTCTGCAGGCCCTATCCTTGCCTTGTAATAATGCAATGACAATGTCTTGGTGTTCTCTTCTGTGCTTGCCAGAGCACTGTCCCACAGCCGGATTCAGTATTATCTGAATATCATAGAATCATAGAATCACCAGGTTGGAAGAGACCCACTGGATCATCGACTCCAACCATTCGCTGCATTTTAGGAAGAGCAGAAGGACACAAGGAAACTTCTCATTGTCAGCTGAAGCGTCAAATTGCTACAAAGGGGACACAGGCATATATATATATAAAAATAACCCCTCACTTCATCTTCCAGATCTCCACTTAACTCCAGATCTCCTTCTTATTCTAAGATCATCACGTATTACAGCACTCATTGATTACGCTAACCATCCCTTGATACTGGGAAGCTTGTGGATGATCATGAGGGCACACGGTAGCTGTGGAAATCTCCTGCTCATTAACTGGGAGACAGCAGAATTAAACACTGCTCCTCCTTTGCATTTTGTGATTGGGATCAGTCACTCCGTTCCTAGCCTCATTTCTATGTTGAAATGCTTTGTACAAAGTCATGGAGACATGAACTAAAGCCAGACTGCTTGTGCAGAAGGGATTTAAAAAGTCTACCCTCATCTATTCCTTTTGCTTCCAGCAAATGTGATTTAGTGCTTACTATTTCTCACAAATAAAGACTTTCACTTTTATGCAAAGATCTGCCCTTGTCTTTTCTATCTTGAACTGCTTTTTCTGTTTGCGTCTCTCATGTGGTTGAAAAAAAATTCACAAGTTACTAATTGTAGAATAAAGTGAGATTGAAGTTTTGGTTTAAGAATATGAGCGAATCAGATCATAGAATTCCTACTCCAAAAGAAAGTCCAAGTTTAAAACTGAGTTTAAACTTGGTTTAACTCACTTTGTTGCTACTGTAGGCTGAATTGGCAATGATGTGTGAAGTTTTCCTTAGCGTGGCACAGCAGAAATTTAGTATTGTCACTTCATTACTTTTATTTCCTATTTAAAGCATAATCTTATGAATGGACATTTGGAACAGACTGCAGGCTATTAAAATTGCTTGAAAACTCAAGGAATTCTAGCACATAAACTCTGAACTGTTAAAAAGTGACACAAGACTGTATTTCCTATTTTTCATGTATCGTGTACTACATACAGGTTGAAAAGGCTTCTTGCTGGTCTGAAAGCTGTAGTCTCTTAATCTAGTTTCATAAACAGGAATGTGAAGCATTAACACTTTCATTACAATAATGTTGGGTATGGATTTCAAGCAAGAAAATGAAGTATTTGTGATGACAAATGCAAAGTCTCTGTGGATCAGGTCTGAATTTGTCTATGTAGGCAATACTGGCTCTCTGTCTCCTTGAAGTCTCTCCAGCAATATTAAAACAAGTATACTTTACCCATAAATTTGTGAGACTTAGAGTTTACCACTGGAGCCAGAGAGGAATTTGGCTCAAGGATTAATAAAACGGATTTTTAATAAATACAATTCAAGCCAATTATACTTACTGACTTACCTTTATGTAAGTGCTGTTTCACCTCTTACCTAGTTATCCAGCACTTTCATTCCAGGACTTGTCAGACTTACCTAACCAATGGCACTGCAGCTATGACATTGCATGGTCGAAACCAGCTGGTGAAACACAATCACAGAATCATTAAGGCTAGAAAAGACCTCAAAGGTCATCCAGTCCTACCACCAGTCCAACACCACCATGCCTACTAAACCGTGTGTTGGAGTGCCATATCTACACGCTTTTTGAACACCTTCAGGAATGGTGACTCCATCCACTCTTCTCCAAGCCTGAAGCACTGCATGGAGGTCATTTATAGGAGGTTTTATACTGTATCTATGCTTAAATTTGAGAAAATCTGTTCAATTGCTTCTGCTCATGTTTGGTGGAAAATCAGAGATAACCAGACCGACTAGAAAGCTGGTGTGAATTAGAGACATTCTTATTACTTTCATGAGCTACACTGTTAAGTTTAAAGGCATTTAAGACCTGAATATCTTCATTCCTACCCTGCTTTGAGCAGTCTGTTCTCTTTTATTCCCAGCACTCAGACTTTTTTCCTCCTTGCAGATGCCCTCAGCTTTAACTACCTTAATGCTCTGCAGGGATTTATGAAACTCATTACAGAGTGATGAGTTACTCTGGAAAGCCAACAAGGAAGCCGATGCATTTTCCACCTTCATATTTCAATATCCAAAACTGGAAGTTGGTCCCCTTTTTCTTCTCTCTACTGTATACCCCTCTGGCAAGTGATTGATTTAGCCGTTCTAAGATCTAAGTCTCTGGAGATGCTTGACTTCCTCCAGTGATTGCACAGGGAGACTTAAAGTAAACAAACTCGCATTCCTCTTACTTCAGTACATAAATCTAGGCTGTACTAGTAGACTCTGACTCCTCTTGGTACAGGTTTCTTCATTAAAGAAACTTGTCTGTCTTGACAAAATGGAATAAATGGGAGTGTAACTCCAGGTTTTTGCCTGAAATGAATGCAAAAACCTACTATATATCTCTATGGACATCCCAGCAAACATCTCACTCTGCTTTGTCAAGCCAAAATAAATCTCTGCTACATAAAATAATTCAAAACTGTTGCTTTTTTTTCCACCCTAACTTTTCAGTTTTATGGCCAAAATCATTCCTATTACTTCCATTTAATGGATCACTGATCCTCATCTGGGGCATAGCGAGTTCTTTTGGCCGTGTCCCTAGTGCTGTTGCAAATGGCAAGGAAAACATGTTAGCTTAAACTCCCCTCAGGCTCTGAAACAACAAAATCTAAAGTTACATGAGCACTTGCTGCAGTAACTGATGTGCTGTCGAGGAGCAATGCATGTTAATGACGTTCTTACTAATGCATTATGCATAGTGACTAAAGTCAATCAATACCATTTTCTGTGACTTCTGCCCATTGAGACAATGTGACTCAGTGTTGAACCTCTGGATGGGTCAGCAGTCTGACAGTTTTCCACTGTAGAGAAATGCTTCTGATCTGAGCCTTCTTTCATTGTGAAGTTCAACTGATTTTTATAAGGACACTAATACTAATCTCTCTCTTTTCATCACGGAGATTACGCAACCAGGTTCAAAACTCTGTCACATCCTATTAAAAAAAAACCCTCAGCCAAATCAATAAGCATATTTATCTCAAGGCTAAAGGTTAATGAGATAAGAAACAAGAACTGATCTGAGAAACTGGCAGCTCAGAAAGAGCTGATAAGTTGTAGGTGATAATTTTTCCTTCTTTAAGTGAATGTGAAGAATATAAATATAAACATAAAAAATACAGCCGACAATCTCTTTTCAGTTTGAAAAAGAACACAGTAGAAAAATGGTAAAACAAAATTAGACAGTTGTAAGCAGTAGTACTGTTGCTCTTTTGGTGTTTTTTCCTGCATTTCAGGTTAAATGTCTTGAGGAGTCACAAAACTTCTTCGAAATCCAGTCCAACGGGTCGCCAAAATAGTGCTCAGTATCCAGCCAGCTATGTGTAAAGATGCCAAATTTCAGTACACCTTTAGAGCTGTGAAGATTACGTATATAGATCATAAAGTGCAGTTTAAGAGATGGTAACTTTATAACTGTTCATAAGCGGTGCCAGCCCGTTGGCACTGCTTCTTCCTATCCTCCCCTAGCCACTTCCAGATAAACTCCCTTCTGTTTTGAGGCTTAATTTAGTGCCTTTTCATGGGTTTCAGAGGGTAGAGCTTAGTTTGGTCTCATGAGAAAACATTATTAGTGAGGAAATCTTCTTTCTTCTGTGGCTTTCTGGGGTTTCATGCCTTAGCAATTATAAGCATTTTTTCCTCAGATAGATGTCTGACTCTGGAAAGTCTCTGGTGAACCACTAATTATACAGAATGTTTTCTGAAAGGGAGGAAGTATTAACAGGTTATATTCTTTGCTGCTATTTAGGTGTCTACAGAGAAAATACAAATTCAGAAACCCTTATCTTTGAGAAAATTACTTTTGAAAGATATAGAGCGGTTCCTAAACAACCATACCCAATGAGGAAAACCTGACAGAATTGAAGCATTTTATTCTAAGCAAGATAAGACTGAAAGAGAATATCTGTAGTAGTCAAATGCAGGAGAAGGCATGTATCTAAGAGGGGAAGAGGTGGAGGGGAGGGTGTCTGGAGCATACAATGAAAAGCTGGGGAAGAAGAAGGCTGGAAAAATTTACTAAGAACCTTTGCACTTTTCCCAGTATAGTATCCTACATGGAGACTCTCTGCGTGGATTGGGTGGACCTGGCTGAAAGACATGCAGAAATCTTTCAGGTTTTTTTCTTTTTTATTTTTAAAGAAAACAACTCCAGACTAGAAAAAAAAAAAAAAAAGAAAAACTCCCTTCTGTACATTGAATATATTTTCCTTCATCCTGTGTATAGACATAACTTAAGAGGTGGTATTGTAATCCTCCCCAGAGTGCATCAGCAGCATATGTCCATCAATGAGAGGTATCTCTGTGCAGCTTTGGGGAACTTTAATACACTGCTAACATTTCAGCAAGTAGAACTTTTCCTTTAATATGATGCTGCTATTGCCTCTTTTCGGATCTCTCCCGTGCAGCCTTCAGCAAAGTCCCAAGAGTGTTCAGCACATTAAACAGATGTGTCCTGGCTGCATATCTGCTCATCCGTAAGTTAGAAAGCTTCATGATCTTCAGCATTTATGATGCTGCAGCAATTACAGGGCAAAGAGAATAGTCTCTGGGGCTATGAAATAATCCCTTCTCCTCACACGAAAGGGCCTGATGTGGAGCAGGCTAACCAGGTAGCATGAATGATTACACATTTTACTTCTGATTTTACATCTCTATAGACAATTTTGTTGCTACCAGAGAAGCAAACTTTGAACTAATACATATAGCTTTATTGTATTGTAAAAGATGTTTGTTGTCGAGGTGAATGGCTTGGGGCAGAGGGCTGATGTCCCCAGGTATGTGAGCAGGATGCCTGTGTTCTTCTTTTAATAAAACAATGCAGCCTTTCACAGGCTGAGTGTCTAAATCAGGAGATGAAGGCAGAGTTTCGAGTTTACGGATAAATTCTGCTTATAAAAATTTGAATAAGATAAAGCCCAGGAATACATGAAATTTTCCAGGGAAGTTTGACAGAAATAAGGGAAGTTTTGCACCGAGGCTGCACCAAAATAATCCGGCTTGTACATCTCCAATCTGTTGTACAGTCTGCTTCCTTCCAGGCTCAGCCCATCTTCATTTGAAATTCTGATACTAATATAAGAACCCATTAAAATGCTACTATGTTCTCCAGTGTTGGTCAGTGACTTTTACTCTCACTAGGAAAAGGTTCCTTTTCTTCAGGTTTGTCTTTCCTCAGTGCCACAATTTGCCAGCTAAATTGATTTGGGAAGGGGAAGGTCACTCTTTCTGTGACAAACTGGCATGTTGGACCAGGAGATTTGAAAGCTGCAGGTATTTAGTTTTCAGGCTTAAGGTCATGTACTGAATCCAAATTAATTTAAATTCAAGGTTATATTCAAAAATAAAACAGAGGAAAAAAGGAGGCTACAATGATGTTCATTTGAAAGTAAGAGGTTTCAGGTGATCTATGCAGACATTTTTGGCTATCAGATTTACCATATTTTCTTTGCCTTTTAGGAGCAGTTCCCCTTGAGCAGTGCCAGGCTCAGTGCTGAGTGGAAGATACTTTTGCCAGTGGTTTTGCAGAGGACTTTACTGATGTGAGACTCTGGGAATCTGTCTGATTGTCTTGATCTGCCACCTCCAAAGTCTGGCAATTTGAAAATGCTGACACTGACAGCATCTTTGTCCCAAGGCCCCCACCTTAGGGACTTCATCCAAGTGCAGAAAACTTATGCATATCCCCTCATCTGCCCCAGGCTGGGTCAACATTAAACCCTCCCTTGGGTTTGAAGACAGCCTTGCTGGAGACGTGGCCATCAAGCCCCAATGCCACTGAGGGCGACACTTCTGTTTGTGAACTAATAGACTAATACAACTGATAAAATGCAAAGCTGAAAGAGAGTTGGGTTTTTAAATATTTCCAGAATGCAGAAGTACAAAATAGAGAGAATTAATGCAATTTTTAAAGCTATATGCCACAGAGGAGAAAGTGAAAAATAAGTGGATTTGTGTGTTTTGACCTTGGCTAGAAGTGATTTGGGAATTCTCAACATAGCAAGGTTAAAAAGGTTCCCAAAAGCTATGCCCAGTGAGGATAATATTTCCTCCAACAACCTCTTCCTGTCCTCCATGACACCAGTGGATAAAGAGAAATATTTTGTGATATCAAGAATAAATCTTGCTCTTTGTTTTCTTAAGCAATTTTATTAACTCTTAAAGAGAGAGTTCTGATCTCCCATGACAACTCTGAGTACTTGGAAGACAGAACATAATGATAATAAAAAAGCTTTGACCATGGCTTTAAAATGTGCTGAGGTGACAGAATTGATTAATAATCAGACACCGATAAGATGCAAAGGGTACAGTTGAAGACTCAAGGGAGGTACAATGAGGTGGTCTTTAAGGTCCTTTCCAACTCAAACACTCCATGATCCTATGAAAGTTTGAAGAGACCAGGATAAAATAACAAGGCTAATAATCTCAAATAACCAGATTTGCAACTCTGTCTCATCTGCTCTTTTCAGTACACTTTAATATGCTAAATAATCCTTGTGCAGAAATCCAGAATGCGCTGACATTGAACGATGCCTGAGAAGTCTCCAGCTGCAGGATTCAAGTCAAGTCATCACAGATGAGAGTGACTTGGGCCAGGGTAAGGATTTGCTTTGTCAGAGAGAAATTTCTGGGTTTTTTTTCTCCAAATTTTTTAGAGTTATTGGTTAGATGAGGCTTTGAGCAGCCTGCTCTAGTGGGAGGTGTCCCCACCCTTGGCAAGGGGGTTGGAATTCCATATCTTTAAGGTCCCTTTCAACCCGTACTATTCTATGATTGTGTGATTCTATTGTCATTCCCATTTGACAGGCTTGCACCCCCACCACTGCCTGCAAGAAGGGTAAATAAAAAGCACTATAACCAGAACAAAACACTGAGGCAGACAAGTAGGTGCCATCATTGTAGTGACAATGACAAAACAATGTCTCTTTCTGAGATGATTTTACAAGTTAATATACAGCTTTCAAAACAAAGCTTTGTAACAGCGCCTGGAATACAAACATTAATGTTTTATAACCTCTCTAGTCCTGCAGAAGTGATTATTGCTATTTAAAACATGACTATTTTTAATGTTGCATATTTTCAGACTACTCATCATGATTTGATTTAAATGGATGCTGTGTTTAGCCCCCTTCTATTACACAGAGGGCAATGGATTCAATTTATTAACTTTTCATTGAGGCTCTGATAGGGATATTTATATAGCATTAAAAAAGGTGCTTGACGTTACATATTGCTCTGAAGAGAACCAGCCAGGGCCTTGAAGAGGTCTATTTTTAATGGGATTCTAGGGGTGACATTAACAACAGGCTTGGGGCAATAAAGTACAAAGATGACAAGGTGCTTGGATAAAATGTGCTTTCTAGAGGTTTGATTAATGTGTTTTGGCTTGATGTGCCCTCCCGTAGCTAAAACTCTTCCTATCACACTCCTGTGCCTGGAGGGGTGCTGCAAAAGTGAGCAGATGATGACAACCATCTTACCCCACAGCATTTGGGGAAATTTAAGGTCCTTCTCCGAGGATAGTTGGCAGAAAGCTTGTCCTGGAAGCCGGATGCATTCAACTTCATATTGAATTATTGCAAGATTTTTTGCATGGAAGGGATCTCTGGAGCTCTCTAGTCCAACATACTCATAGCAGGAACTTCAAAATTACAGTCAGCTGCTCAGAGCCTTATCTAGTTCCATTTTTAATATCTTCCGGGATGGAGGTTCTCCGGGTACCTGTAGCAGTGTTTGACCACTGCCACGGTGATGTCGAAACCTCCTCATTCAATGTTTATGCTCACCGTTTAACCGCTGGCAATGAGTCTTGTTGGAGATTTTCCTTCACTCTGAGTAATACCACAAATATCAATAAGGTAACAATATGGCAAAGAAAGAAACACACAACCATTTTTATTAGAATGTTAATTATGCACTGAAGGGTCTTCTGAGATTAAATAAGAAATAAATAGATAGAACAGATAATGACACAAGCATTTAAATGCAAACCTCCTCTTACTACCAATTCAGTAGTAAATAATTTGTGAAATCTCAGACCATTGCTTTCTATCCACTTTAAATGAAAAACTGGCCATCTCCAGAGGCATCAATCTACTTCCTACCATCTTCTATGATCAGCAATACCTCTCGTCACAGTGTTCAAACTTCTGGTTGAGTTTTATGGAAAGACAATACCCTGTCATGGAATGCATCACAGATAAGTGAAGTTACCTCTTTAACTGTGTTTAAAGATGTATTAACATTAATTTAAGGTTTACTAGTGTGAAACAGAGGATGACAAGTAAAATGACTGGAACCCTCTGCTTCTCACTGGGTCTATACCTCAAATTTTGCTGCTGTCATAGCATCCATGAGCTGAAACAACAGCACCTAACCAGAATTAAACCAGTATAGGTCACATTAGCAAGTAGATAAAGAAACATGGGAAGATGCTCAGGTCTCAACGGAGAAAGTTGAAAAGGAATTCCTGTCCTCTAAGAGCTAATATACTCAGGATGGTGTTATCCAGTAGTTCAAGTTGCTTTTTAGAAGGCAGCTGAATTCACAAGCAGCAGTTCCAGCTTCTCCAAAAGGCTGATCAAAACCTGCCACTGGATGGAAGCATTGCATGAAAGAGGTAAGTGAAGACATCAATCCTTTGCATCACTGTACTCCATGAAATCACAGTTAGGAGTTTTGAATAGTTCAGTGGTGTTTATCTGAAATGTGCCCTCCTCCTTAATCTGACTTAGATATGTGGATGAGGTTTTGACCACCAGTGGAAGTTGTCCCTGACCATGGCAAAGGGTTGGAACTAGATGATGTTTAAGGTCCCTTCCAACCCGAACTATTCTATGATTCTGTGATTCTACATTGTCCCAATTAAATTGACGTTTATGCTCATTTTAGCTACAGTAGCTAAAGGGAAAAAAATGTCTATTTTCATTTTGTATAAACAGTTAACTTAGTTTGAAGACTTATTCTGATTTCCATGAATTTTCTATTTCTACACTAAGGAGGCTTTAATCTTTTCCATCTTTGAATTGCTAACCTTTGGAGCAAAGTCACCAATCACATAGATGCTCACTTTTGAGAGTATTGAAGAAAACCCAATTGACTTTACATTGGGAATCAAGATAGGCAGAAAAAATTTCTGGTTAGTAAAAGGAATAATTATCACTTCAGAGAATATTTTAATTTGGGGGAAACACAAGAACCTGGTTTTGAAGCACACTTAATAAAAAAAGAAAGACTCATATCGTTTGTTGTGGGTTTTTTTATGTTATGCATCTGTTGCATCAGTCTTGACATTGGAAATAAAGGAGATGAGAATAAATTAATATTATCTCCAATCATTTAGTTCTTCATATAGAACGAAAGAAATGCACTTTCTGGACTAAACACTTTTTTTGTCTGCCTGAAGAACTTTGAGAATGTTTTCTATCTTCTTTATAAAGATAAATTTCAGGGCAGAGTTTTATGATGACTTTTGGTTTCATGGCAGAATTTTTAAAGTGAACTCTGTCTGAGCAGATATATTTATTATGAATAGTTCTTCTGCTGTTGTTCAGCTACCCTCATAGTTAACAGATTTGTCTGAAAGCACTGTAGGGAGTATCTATTACAAAAATACTGGGCAACTTTTACAACGTTTATTGTGGCAGTAGCTCTTGAAGACAGAAGAACATTGCTTTGGTTGGTTGGTTTCAAGAGAGTAATAAGAATGGTGCTTAGTAACTTGTCAGACACTGTACTGGAAGATAGTGATTGATAAATGAATTAAAATCAGGATTCTCATGTCCTGGGTTAATATCCTAATGGCAAGAACACTTTCTTCTGTGCATCAGAGAGGAGATATCTGCCCTGCAGTGTTTCTGTGCATGCTAAGGATGATTAAGACTTCAAGCCTACTGCTTTGGGATACAGTGCTGTTATTCAGAAATGACAGAAAATCAAAGTATCTTTCTTCTTTCATTCATTAAAGAACTGATGGTGTATTTTGGCTGCTTTATACAGGAGCAGTCTTTCCTGCAATCTAGAAATTTAGGTCTCTGCACGTTTCATCTACCAACATGTATAGCTAGCTTATATTTCATTGACACATACATATTCATCATCCCATCCTGTCTGTATCTTCTATTGTGACAAGTGTGTTTCATTTCACTGTAGTTATGCATCACCTTTTTTTCAGCTGAAAAATAGTGGAATTCTCATTAGTCTATGGGTTTTAGGTTTATTAAAAGGTCAAAAAAGCAAGATGCTGCTGGTGATTGAATGATCTGAGGTCGTGCAAGGCTGTACCCTCAGATACTACATGTTTTGTGGATTTAAAGCTGTACTGAGTTCTCCAGTTACTAAGGATAGAATTAAATCCAAAATTTCCTTTGGAGTTAATTGTCACTTATTCACATATTTTCTTCACAGAGAAGACTATTATTTGCAAATTAATTACAAATACACTAAATACATTTGCTGTATAACTATTGCAGTTAATCTGACATAAATGTTTTAAATACACAAACACATCCAATGATTTTAGCTTGTGAGTTAACCCACCTAGGCATTAAATGACAAGTCTGTAGCCTAGAAGGAGGTATTTTATGTAAAAATAATCTGTATTGTGGATATGCATAAATTAAAGAAGCAATGACACATGCTTTTAGCATCCACTCACAGCTCAGTAACATCTGTCCCAGCTGGGCAAGGGAGATCTTGGAGGGCAAAGTCCTTTGATATAATGGTTCTACAGGCCTTATGAGGAGCGGCTGAGAGAGCTGGGGGTGTTTATCCTGGAGAAGAGGAGGCTGAGGGGAGACCTCATTGCTCTCTACAGCTACCTGAAAGGAGGTTGTAGAGAGGAGGGAGCTGGGCTTTTCTCCCAAGTGACAGGGGACAGGACGAGAGGGAATGGTCTAAAGCTCCACCAGGGGAGGTTCAGGCTGGACATCAGGAAAAAATTTTTCACAGAAAGGGTCATTGGGCACAGGAACAGGCTGCTCAGGGAGGTGGTTGAGTCACCTTTAAGGGACGGGTGGATGAGGTGCTGAGGGACATGGTTTAGAGTTTGATAGGAATGGTGGGACTCCATGACCCAGTGGGTCTCTTACAACATAGTTATTCTATGATTCTATGATATTCCCTACTTTGTGCTGAAATCCCAACAAGAAGAACTAAAAAAGTGGCCTCCTCTGGACTTGTTCTAACAGATCTGTATCCTTTTGGTGCTGAGGACTCCAGAACTGAATGCAGGTCTAGTGAGGTCTCGTAAGAGCAAAGCAGAGGAGGAGAATCCCTTCCCTCACCCTGCCTGTCACTGCTTTTGATGCAGCCCAGGATATGGTTGGCTTTCTGGGCTGCAAGTTGACATTGCTGGTTCATGTTGCACTTCTCATCCACCAGCACCCCCAAGTCCTCTTCTAATAACAAGGTTACCAATGAAACTAAAAGCTAATGTTGATCCCATGATATTTAATATGAACTATAATCAGTACTTAATGCAAATCATCTTGTATTCCTCGATTTTGGTCTTTATGACTTAGAGCCCATGCATGCTCTGCATGTGCACAGGAGAGAGATGCAGAGGCAGACCTGTAAAGCACAAGAGAACTGTAAACAATTCTAGAAAATGCAATAATGCTCCCAGCCACAAGACTTGTGGGAAAGGGAAGAAACCCAGTCAAACAACAATAATCTTTCTAAACCAGCTTATGTATGTGGCACCCTCCTTGTCTTATTTTTCAAAGAACAGCATTTTAGATGCAAATTTGCAACTGGAAAAAGGCAAAGGGGGGATTCTCTAGTTGTCTAATTCTGGCATCCATTGTGTGACTGTGTTTTTGAAATGAGATAATCACATCTTGCATTTCTTTTTGGAGGAGCTCTGTGTCATTCAGGGCCTTAGTTGGACAACGCTCCCTAAAAAAAGAAAGTATTCATTATTTATCTTCTCCCGAAACCATGAGTGATACTGCCTCCTTACATACCATGCATAGTTAAAAATCATCAGCTTCCTCCTGGATTTTACTGTGAGTCTTATTGATACACTGCTCTGCCCCTTGCTCTGAATATGCATGTATTTAATCTTCACAGCACCTAACAGGTGAACACAGGCTCCTTTATTATTATGCTTGTTTTGCAGACGAGAGACTGAAACAGGGGAAGATGAAGGTCAGATGTATCCGCTAACTTGGCATCCTTATTTTAGGACTTGTAATATAAAGGAGGACAGAATAAATGTCACAGTCTCTCCTGGCCTTGAACCTTATGAAAATGCTGGTTATTAAATCCTACCTGCATATCTGTATGGATAGAAAATGGATTTCTGGTAGGTACAAAATGACTTTTCAGTTAGCAGAACACAAGTCAGCTCCACAGGAGATGAAGTAGCTAAGTACTTAGAGTGTGCTAATTCAAGTATGGAATCATATACATTTAGGATTAAGGCCTGCCCAGGTCTAGTCAGTCTGAAAAAAAGCATCTGCCTATCACGCATCATGATTTTATGTGTCCGGTCAGTCCAGCAGCATTAGAATGAGGTGTCTTTTTTTTCCTCAAAAGGTTTACCTGTAACATGGGCAACAGCCAGGGCTGAGGATGGAAAGGATTAGGTGAGGGATATCTGCAGGATCTGAGCAAAGTAAAAAGGTGCAAAGCGTGGATGGCAGCAAGCCCGGTGATTTCTTCCTGAATCCCAGCCTGACGCATGCTGTGAACACAGACGTGAGTGAAGTCTCTGAGAAGTGTGTCCTCTGTCTGCTTCAGTGCACACTGACCTGTGTTGTTCCTTGCCTTCCCTCCAGCTGCAGACAATGAAACCAAGCCAAAACAAAGCATAGATGCACAAATATGTCCACCCAATTTGGTACCAAAAGCAGTTTAAATCCTGTTCAACTCACCCAGGAGACAGAAAATGCTGAAGCATGAATATGTATTATTATCATTATCTTAATGCTCCACAGAATGTACTCTGAGCATTTTGAGGGCAATGCAGGCATATTTTGTTCCGTCTCTAGTCCAAAGTACTTAGGTTGTAGCTGAGATTAATTTAGAAATGTGGATTGAAGTAATTATTCAGTCTTTGATTCAATTATATTGATTGGGCAGTGTTGGGATTAAACTAAGATCTGTGCTGGAAGGGTCACAAACACAGTGGAAAACAATTACTTTCAGTGACCTTTTCTCCTAATTCAATCTCAACTTGAAATTCCTGAATGCATGGGGGAATTATTTAGGTGGTTAGGTGATTTCCTAAAAGATTTGCATATTGATGACACATTCAGTTTTCACAGCTCTGACTCTAAATTCTCGGCCTTGTGATGCTGCTCTGTGTCTACCTAGAAACCTTCTAGTGTCAGACATTTTGACTTTCTTGAAGGGAATTATTTCTCCTCTTAACCTCTTCCAAAGTGAACTACTGGATGAGACACTTCCTCAGTCGATGGCACATTTTTCTCACCTTGAAAGGTTTGCATGGCTTTCCTTATTGTTAAAATACGAATGCTGACTGCTGCAACATTCCAGTTGTGGCAATGTGTTCCTCAAAGGCAATAGCACCTCTTTGCTATTAATAAGTATTCTTTATTACCAGTATAGATTTCTATCTGTGCTTTCTTCTGCAAAACACATGCCTCTGCCTAAATCACAAGGAAGACCTAAGAATAGAACTGTGTGGGTAGCACGAATTGTTTATCTGCTTTTTGTTAGCCGACTGACCTGTTAATTATCTGTACTTATTCAGGCTGGTCTGTGAGGAATAATTGGTTCCTCATTGTCCTCCAATGCAAAATGGGGTTGTCTTTAATATCTTGCATTATCTTTCTGTCTGCTCCTGAATTGTACCTTTTTGGGCAGAAACGCTGGCAGACTTAATGTGCAATGTGGGTTGCACCGAAGAGAGACAGAAGTGGACCCTGAGGTGAGATCGGAGGTACTTACTTGTGAGATTAGTGCAGAAGAGTAAAAACAGGTCTCAGTGATTCTGTGGGGATCCTCCCTTTTCCTGAAGGAAAGAAATAGGAAGAATGGATTCCTCTGCTGAGAGATGGTGGGGATGAGGGAAGAGAATTCTGTGAATCTGGACACGAAGAGAGTGCTAGTCTGTACTGATGCTGGCTTCATAATGCCTGCCCTGACTTGATTTTATAACATCCAGCTGGCTCATTTCAGAATTAATCCCAACTGTAAAATTGACACACAAACACTGAAAAGGATTAGGGAGCTGAACCTCAGCTCTGAAAATTCAAATGCTTACCTGACAGTGAAGGTGCAACTTACATAATAATGGACGTTTCTACCTGTCCTAGCTTTCATATTACTTATTGGAGATCTGGTGGCAAAGTAGGTAGAGCAGCAAGAATCTTGCTCCAAGCTATAAAAACTCAACATAAAACTACATAAATGAGGTGCTCAGTGAGAGAAAGAGCTTAGTAAAAGAAAGCAGCAACCTTCATGGACTGGATGATGGTGGTGTCCTAGCTGCCTCAACCCACGCTCTACTCGAATCATTATGGGATCAGACATGCTCCTAAGGTAATCTTAAAACCAGTGAAAAGTGATATGGGAATATTGCAAGGATTCCAAGAGAGGTCTTATAAAGATCCACTGGTGATGTGTCTTTCTCAAATGCTCCAGGTCTTGCCAGCTTGCTGGAACAATGTCTGGAGCACCCCCTGGAGCCCAGGTTTATCCTTTAGAAGTTGGCAATCTACTTCTAAGACTGGATTGGGTTTTTTTCCACCAGTGAATCAAACAGAAAATTTGTTTGTAAAAATCTCATACAACCATTCAAGTTTCACCATGTGACAACAGAATTTGCTGGAAAAATGTTGTTTTCTAGTTTTAGAAACCTTAACTTCTGAGTCAGTAAGAAAACGCTTACCTAAACAGAGAGTTTTAAGAGATAAATTGCTGTGCTATGTTTGTGTCTTTTTCTTGCAGTTAAAATTTTAAAAAGTACAATGAGCCACTAGACAACTTGTTCCTGGTGCTCACTAAGATGCTTAAAAGGTTACTATGTATAAGACAAATAGCCGAGAACAAATATTGTTTGCATTTCTTCCAATTCTGTCCCCAGCATTTATATTTGCCTACTCTACTGGTTTGGGTTGGCTCTTATTTTATTTTTTGTCTGAGAAATCAATTATTTCTGACATAATTTCAGTGTTTTCAAGACTGAATGTTCACAACTAATTGGCTAGTCTGCTCCTTGACAAATTAGAAACCCATATTAGGTTTCCTTGATGCTAACCAGAGATGCAAGGCCAGTGAAAGGATGAATTACAGCAGGGTTCACTTTGAGAAGAAATCTATTTCATTCTGTGTATCCACAATTATCACCATGTCTGTAGATTTCTGCTCATCCAGAAGGACTGGTTTTCCAGATTTAGGAGGTTTGCTCTTGAGGTTCTTGCGTCTTTTGAGGTTTCTGATTCCTGCTGTCAAGCAAGACCGAATACTAGCCAGCCAGATGGTCTCAAGCATCACTTTTCTTAACAAGAATCTCTACCGTCCTAGATGCCAATAGTCCAAGATATCAGGCCAAGACATCCTTCCCCTTGCGTTCAGCCTGATACTTAATGATAATGTCAGTACTTGTTAAAGTTTTCAGATGAACTTGTTAACCCTTCTCCCCTACAATGCTACTGGGACAGTATTGGAACAGAATTTGCAAAGAACACTGACTGTTGACTCTTGTCCTTGTGTTCACATTTAGAAATTACTTCCTTGCTATTGTCTGGAACAACAGTTCACCTTCCCACCAGTAAAACCAGAAGAGGGTGTTTCACTTCAGGGATGATCACCATGTGCTAATTCATAACAATGGGTGCCCTTGCAAATAGAATCCTTCTCAGAAAAAGATCTGCAGCCCAGGATTTCCCAGACTGGCCCTGTTCAGTGTTTCATTTATGTTTGACAGTCCTAGCTTTGTCTTCCCTCTGCAGAATACTCCAAACTTGCTCATTCCTTTCAGATGCAGAGGAGAAGCAATAAACCCTGTTATTATTTTCTGAGGTAGGGCTTAATTTACCTACAAAATGCCAAGAATTAACAACCTCCTTACTTCTTGCAAGCACCAGATGAACAGTAGATTTTTCTTTACCCAGGTGTGTTTCCTTAGTCTTCTTGTGTCTTCATGCTTAAGATGAGTCACTCTTAACGGTAAGCCTAAATACAAATGAGATCTTGGAACCGGCATTTCTTTGTCTGCTGTTCTCCAAACTATGCACTTAATTGCAGCAATTATTTGAGCAAATCAAGAGAATGGGTCTGAAAATAGGTACAGTGGAGATGTTGACTGGAAATAAAGGTTTTTATTTCTCATTTAAAGATGTTGATGCCAAGAGATATTGAAGTCCCTCAACTTTATTTAACCCCATTGAGAATCAATGTAACTTGGCCCTTTGCTGCAGTGCTCCCACCCAGGCAGGCAACATTGATTTGTGTTCATTTGCACTTTGATATTTGTGAGAGGACTGAAAATAGTGAGGGTGGAAGGGCTGGGAGTTGATTTCTCCTTTGAACTCCAGTGTATTTTTCACTCCACATAAATTTGCCAATTACCACTTGGATATCTCGTAATATTTTCTCTCTGCTTAAGGCAATCAGTAGACAGAAAAGTGAGAACTAAGTCTGAACAGAGCATTTATCTTGATAACATTCAGTGTGCCAGAATTCAGGCTATAAAAAATGTCTTCCCAATTACTCTAATCTCTTTCAATTTGTTTCAGCAAAGTAAGGATAGTTAATGTTTATAATACTGCAGATGGCTGGGTACAATAGTACGTTTCTGATTCTTGAATATTTTGTATATATTTAATGACTCTTGAACATTGAAATTGAGGATATATGACCTATTATGGCCTCATTTAGATCAGTACATAACATTTTATCTGGATTAGTTTGCATATATTCTGCTGCCAATCAAACTATTTTATTAATTTATTTTAAATTGTCCTCAGTTGAAATTCATATAACAGAGCTCTTCATCTTACATCAGTAGTATGTTTTTTCCAAATGCTATTTCTATGGGCAATAGTAAGATAAGATTAATTTCTTCTTTCCCTCTTGTCTCTGTGAAGCTTGTACATCCTGGCTTTCCTCTTTGGAATGATAGATCCCAGCACCAGTCTGCAGCCTTGGTTTCAGCACCCTTCAGTCATGTATCTTGGACCTCTTACTGAAGCTGTAATTCCTGCTGCGAGTATCTCTGATATGGGGCATCCAATCTATACTTTCAGAATGTTGTAAAACAGGCAGCAATGAATTTCCTTGGACCATAGCTCCAAGACTTATGGAGTGAACAAGTTTTAGGTGTTGAGAAACTTCAAAGATTTAGGGTCTGTTCCCACACAAATGTTTTACTTAAGCAGTAAATATTTTTAAAGGTAATAAACATTAATAATTAGCTTTAACAATGTCAGCAACAATATAAATGGTATTTAATATTATAAATACATAAGTTACGGGTAAAAGAAATAATGTTATCGTAATTCGAGCAGTAAACATTTACTGATTTAGTAATGCAAAGAGACAGACTAGGTGACTGTTGCTGTAGAAACTTATCTTCCTGATCTGAGGGGTGTAATTCAGCTCATCAGACTCATCATTCCTGTAATGTGCATGTAAGTACCTGAGCTTAGCTTGTGGTTATGTGATGCAGAGAAATGGATGCTTCTGGGTCACCATTCATTTTCCCCCAAGGGAGGATTTACCAGCATAAGATTAAGTCTTTTCCAATATTTTTAAGGGAAGTCTAGCTCTGAGGCTCAAATCCTGACATTCTGAGTTAGGATAAATGAAACCTAACACAGTCTCCTGAAAGATACAAACCAAATAATTTTCATATTGTCTGCTTGTACAATAATTCTGCAAAATATTTTCATGTGGAAATCTTGTGTAATCTTTTCCAAGCATTGCAATATGTGATTTTTTTCACTGTGATTGGTATTACGAGTAAAGAACATGAACAAGCTCAGAATGGCTTAATGCAAATCATTCCCTAAATTGCTTTCACAAAATCATTTTGTCTATTCATTGCTGGAGAAGCTGGGCATTAAACTTGAGCCGTGCAGGGTTTCACATGCTGTTGTCAAGTAATAACTCTCCAAAATGTTGCAAATAGTCATAATCAGTCTCATTGAGCACTGTGTTTTCAATAAATCCAGTACAGTGGGGCTTTGATACTGAAGAGAGGGTGTATGCGGGTGTGTGCTGGCACACATACGCTTGGAAGAGGGAGATATTTGGCTCAAGATTACTGAAACCGTTAACCCCTCTTGGCAGATCCATGTCAGTCAAATGTCTCCCAAGTTCATCACAAAAGACTGATTAGCCCATACTGAGGTCTTGCGTGTCCATATGTATTAATACTATAGGTTTCTGGAAATTATTGCAAATTTAGACAACTACTCCAATGGGAAATGAAATTGGATGACCTCTGTAAATTTAATTTGCTTGAATTACCCTATGTGACAGTGTTAGTTCTCATGAGCTGAATATACACACTGAGAAACTTTTAACCTCTAAAGGCAGAAAAAAAGGAGGATTAGCACTATCTCTCTGTAAATCTTTCCTAATCACTGTGATTTGCTATAATAATGTCTATTTCCAGGAACATAAAGTTTAAAAAGTCCAAGTAGTACAAAAACTTCATGAAGTAATGTAGGCTCATTTCCAACAGGGAGTCACTGTAGGAGACATGATAATGCAATGGGTTCAGCTCGGAACTGAACACGTCCTGCAAATACACAGACAGAAATGCAATAGAACCCTCTGCACATAATGTGTGAAGCTGAAACTGCAACTCAATTTCTCAATCTCATAACCACGTTTCATAGAATCATAGAGTCACAGAATCATAAAATGGTTTGGGTTGGAAGGGACCTTAAAGCCCATCCAGTTCCAACCCCCCTGCCATGGGCAGGGACACCTCCCACTGGATCAGGCTGCCCAAAGCCCCATCCAGCCTGGCCTTGAGCATCTCCAGGGATGGACCAAGTGCAAGGTCCTACACCTTTGTTGGAACAACCCCCTGTTTCACTACAGGAGGGGGATTCTGCCCCTCTATTCCTCTCTTGTAAGACCTCATCTAGGGTATTGTTTCCAGTTCTGGAATCCTCAACATATTTCGGTCATAAGGTAAAAAAATATTCCTTTATTTCTAACCTGGGACTTTCATTGCCTTGAATGTAGAATACATCATCTATTGTGTAGATTTCCTGCTATTACACAGCAAAGTTCCTGTGTGCTACCAGCTTAGCCTGCAGTAAAAGTTTAACTCCAGAGCAGTGAGTGCAGTAACCTTGAATATACTTTTTTCTTATACTTTTATGAGTTGAAAATCTTAAGCCTTTCTCTTGCTTGTTTTTTGAGTCGTGTATCTTCCCCCATCCCACCCCCCCAAAAAAAACCCAAAAAAAAACCAAACAGAAAAGATCTTGTTCTTTAAAAAAGGAAAAATAAATCACTGCTGCGTCTGTTTGGTTTCATCTTATGACAGTCTGGCAAAAAAAATCTGTGCTGAATTAATTTTTCTGAGGTAGGCAGCACAGCAAAAGAGGTCTAATTGTTACAGGAAAAGTTAAGGAGCTTAAATCTTGCAGGCTTTGGTCATAAAATTTGCACAATGAAAGGATGTATCAGAGGGCAAAAGATTAAAATGAGAACATAGTGGAAATAGTTCAGTATTGACCTGGTGGCACCATCTATTATGTCTTCACACTGTCATGCCTCAGAATATTGTATGAAAAAGAGTGACTGAGGTTGAATAGACAGCTTACAAGAGCTGTCTAGGTATTATAATGAGACCTGACAATTCATTAAGTATTCTTACTTTCTATCCATCATGTAAATCCACAGCAGATAAATACTGTTGAAGATTTAGCCTTATAAACATTAAAGATTTATTATCAAGGTTCTTAAAATGCCACCAGTCTTTGATAGCACTAATGTCTTGTTTTTTTTCTTGAACAGAGTGCAAGCAGGATAAATCTTTCTTACACATTAATACAAAGAAAAAAAAGCAATAGCAAGAAAAATAATGTAAAGTATTATAAAGAAAGAATTGAGAATATCAAGAAATAAAAATAAAGCAATGAAGCTGTTTGAATATGCAGTTTTCATACTCTTCTCTGAATTATTTGCTGTTCATATGCCATACTTGATAGTCTGCCATGTTACACTCCAAAAGGTAGTGAAATTTCTGGGAGGAAATAAAACCACCAAGACTTCATGCTCTCCAAGGCTGCTGCCACCGTTTCTATGTGCAATATGTTTGGGCTGGTGTCGAGCCCACATTAAAAATTTTAGTGAATAGTGGGCTGACAACTAATGACTTGGGTGACTTTGTGAAGGGTGCAGCCCAGCATGTTCCTTTCCTAGAAGCTTAAACCTGAGAGGACGGGAGGCTTCAAGGTATGAGACGTGAAAGCCTCCAAACATCAGCTGGCCGTGGATGGAAGGGTGCTGTGTTTGCATAACTGCCTGAGCTGTGGCACAAACAGTCCAGCTATGGACCACGGAGCTGGCTGTACCCAATAAATGCCACCTTGTTTATTACTTAAGTTCACTGAGAGTACTGTGAGGCAGCATTAGGCTATGGAGATGGAAATGCATTATTGAAAGGTGTGATATACATGGGTGTGATATACATCTTGAACTTCCCTGAGACTCGTAACTGTTAACATTCAGCATGCTGGAGTTCTATCATAAAGGCTGTGTCTATTATTAACATGACAAGTGTTTCCAATCACCTCGTGTAATGAAATGAGATGTTCTCTCGCATGGCTGGAGAGAGTTATGATGCAGCAAACATCAAGTATTCTTCAGCTGTTGCACCATGCCAAAGGCTCTGAGTCAGCAGAGCCGCACGGAGGTGGTGTGTGACTTATCATGGAAGTTTTGAACTGCCCTTGCCCTTCCGTGAATGTTGCCAAGAGGTAGCGTGTGCCGAGAAAAGCAGTCACCCTCAGTCATGGTTCAGGAATCCCAGCTCCTGGCAGGGTCCTTATACCTGTCTGCTGGTTAGGACATTGGTCATAGCAGATTGGAAAGAAGTTCTTAAAATAGATCATGTATATATGATTCTCTTCCACTGTTTACACTCTACATGATTTTCCTGTTCTTCACCTGAATCCCTGATATTTATATACGTCTACTGCAGATCTGTGGCACCTCCATCCATTTATTTCTTCTTGTATATACTTGAGTCTGGTTTTGAAACTTCTCATTTTGGCTCCTGCCTTTGTAAAAATAAGAGCTGTTTCTTGTATTATCCGTTGTGAAGGATGATTGATATTGGAAGAGTCATATTTATTACTTGCTATTTTCCATAAATCTTACAGGATATATTAATATAATAATGTTAAACAGGCAGTGAATTGACATAGGCTTGAAAAATAATAATTCTGAGGTCATAATGAAAACCAGCTATGTTTTTATATCAAGCTTATAACAGCCATGTTTTCATTTTATTGTGATGCATGGAATCATGATATTAAACAAATTAAATTCATTAAAATAGAAGGTACAAGATGTAATTATTGACTTCGTTTGGCCTGAAGAACTAGAACTTTGTTTCAGCCAAAGAAGATAACATCAGATTTTTATTCCTTGCATTTTGTTACTCATGACTCATCTCTCACCAATCCAATTATCTTTCTAAATGCTGCAACCATTTTCAAAAGTTATTTCACATAATTTTAGGCAACTTCTCTTGTACTATTTACCAAAATAAAACAGGTAGTAAATTAAAGCAAGACTCGCTACCAGTCATAGAATCAAAGAACGGGTTGGGTTGGGAGGGAGATTAAAAATTATCCAGTTCTAACATCCTGTAATGGGCAGGGACACCTCCCATTGGATCAGGTTGCTCAAAGCCCCATCCAGCCTGGCCTTGAACACCTCTAGGGATGGGGCACCTACAACTCTGGGCAGCCTGGGCCAGTGCCTCACCACATTCATAGTAAAAAGTTTCTTAATATTATGTATTCTAAATCTCCTCTCTTTCAGTTTAAAACTCTTCCCCCTCACCCTGTCCCTGCAGTCTCTCATAATGAGCCCCTTTCCATCTTTCCTTTAAGTACTAGGAGGCTGCTACAAGGTCTTCCTGGAGCCTTCTCTCTCTAGGCTAAACATATTAATAAAGATAGAACTGAGAACTAGTTTGCCCAGAAAAATAAAACTAACGAGAAGCTAAGATCAAGGAAAAGGCCCTGGAATCTGAATTAAAAACTAGGTGTTGCCAACAGCCACATGAAAATTCGAGAACGTACTCTTTTCTGATGCAGAAGGCTATAGAGAACCTGTTATTAGGAAGAAGGAAGTGAGAATACAATAGACAAGACTGGAAATGAATTCAGTATCACATCATAAGGATTAAAGTTTTGGACACTTATGCAAAATGTATTATTTTGGTTTGGTTTGAGGTATTTCAGTCTGCAGTACCTGTAAAGCTACAGCTGTAAAGTTATCTTTGCAGTTTTTGAAATCTTTCACCTGGTAAGGAACGTTGGAGGTGATGGCACATGGGTGCAAGAGCTTTGGCAGCAACGTTCCTGAGCAACTTTTCATCTCATCTTAGGAGCATGATTTAGGGATGGGTGGGAATGGTTGGACTCGACGATCCAGTGGGTCTCTTCCAACCTGGTGATTCTGTGATTCTGTGATTCATCCCTTTGCATCACGTCATAATCTTCCACTTCATACAGATCATAAAACCTGATGAAACCTATTTTCAGCAATTTAGGCAGGTCTGCTGTTAACCATCATCTTTTACTTTGACATGACTGCATTGGACTGCCTGAAGAGAAACTGAGACTCATGTAGGGACAACTCCTGAGGCTATCCTTACTTTTTGACTCCTAATCTTTGCTAGCCGGCATAACTCAGAGTTGAATATATAAAATATATCCATCTTTCTTGGCTTTATGAAGACTAAGTGAGTTTAATTTTTTTGCCCCGAAACACAAATCTTATGATTCCCATAGCAGAAGCCCAGAGCAGTTAGCCACAATTAATATATGTAGAAAAAGGTATTAACTGGTTGATTGCACTGGAAACAGGGCTTTGGTTCATTGATGTACATCCTCCAAATTCAGCCAAGAGCATGAGTACTCAGAGAGAACTGCATTTTCATGCAACAAAACAATATACATCCTCTGATACTAATATAACTCAAATTGTTAGAAGCTTATAGGAATCTAAGCAGATTGTGAGTAGAAAGGTTTTATTTGGATGCAGTTTTGAAGCCTTTTGAATGGTACTACAGTGATGCTTGAGCCAGGTCCAGATTTTCTCAGGGTACAGGTAGGATTGTGCCTAGACTTGCCTTTTCTCTGTGTTTCACCGGTAAACTTCTTCGACAAGATAAGCTTTATAGGATGTGGATTTACAGCTCTTTAGCTCCCTTTGCACTTATTCTAGTGCTTAGACAAACTAAAATTAAATTTTTTCCTGGTTCTGTAGAGTCTGGTAATCTACCCCAAGTTATGACACAACTGTTTCTGTTACAAACTGTGCATAAGAACAGATATCACAAGATAATTAATAGGTGAAAAAATCATACCTAGTTGCTTTATAGAAACTCGATTCTGTAATTCAACTAGGTCTTGTGATAATTACTGGAAATAGTGACTTGTGTAGGTACCTACTGTGGACTGGAAGCAGTTTTATACCTTTACTATGAAACAGGAAACATTTTAGATGTGCTGTAGACAGGATGAAAAATACTTAGAGGGTCTCATTCTGACTGACAGTTTTATAAATAATTAAGTGAACGAGCTCATAAATGGAATAAATAAGTGTGCCAAGTGTGACAATGGCTCCAGTTTCTCCTGAATGTATTACCTGATTAACATTGATTAACTATCCAGGTCCTTATTGGATTGATTAAAGTTCTCTCAGACACATGATATTTCAAGCAACTGTATTAAACTCCCCGAAAAAGAAAAAAAATAACCCTGAGTCAAGTCTTTTATTCATTTCTCTGAAAAGTAACAATCCAGGATTCTCATAAAGCCAAATGAAATTTTGAGAGAAGACACGTACCATAAAATAACATAGCAATCTTTTCTAGGGAGCTGTTTTGATAGCTATGAATGCTACCCCACATCCACTTTATGCTCCACTTGGCACAACAAAGACAATTAAATGCATTGTTTACCCAACTTGTACAAGACAGGATATCTGCAGAAAGAGCTGCAGGGAGACGAATGTCATTTTTAGCAACACAAGTGAAATCTGATTATTTGCATAAGTAGATGGCTTTCTAAAAGACTCAAGTCTCCACGGCAGGAGCATTTGCTCTCTACAGCTACCTAAAGAGAGGTTGCAGAGAGACGGGTGTTGCTCTCTTCTGCCAAGTGACAGGTGATAGGACAAGAGGGAATGGCCCTAAGGTCCGCCAGGGGAAGTTTAAATTGGACATTAGAAAAAATTTCTTCACAGAAATGGTCATTGAACACTGGCAGAGGCTACCCAGGGAGGTGGTTGAGTCGCTACCCTAGAGGTGTTTAAAAAGCAGGTAGATGATGTGCTTGGGGGCGTGATTTAGTACTAGATAGGTGGGGTTGGAGTTGGTCTCTAAGGTCTTTTCTAACCTAATTATTCTATGCTTCTGATCCTGTGAAAGAAAACGAGAGCAGATTTAAAGATCTTGGTTTTTAAAATTACTACTTTCTCTATCGTTAAATTGCTGTAGAAGCAGGAAACTTCTTGGGAAGGACCATAAAGGTTAATAATACATTTGCAGTGATAACAGCTTTCATTTGGCAATGATCACGGATAATTAAATCCCTTTGAGAATGAAGCCCAAATAAGATCAAACAGGAAAAATACATTGGGAAGATGCGTGATACAACACCACCAGTATTAGTTCTCAGCTCCTGATACTTCTCCTTGCTTGTCACTTTTTGGAGGACTAGAAAAGGAAGGTGGGTAGCTGTTAGGGGCAAACATCTCTTCCATGCTTGTACCAGTCTCCTCTTGATTAGAGACTGTGATCAAAGTAAATCACACGTACTCCTGCAGTGCAGTAATGAGTGACTTTTTTACCTCCTCTCTTCTGAAATACTTCGTTGTCCTCTTGAAAGCAATGGGTTTTGGCTTGCTCATTTTTTCAAAATACCCTTTTAAAAAAACATGTAATGGTTGTATTGTGAGATGAAAAGAAGTTGAGATGATGTGGGTGTCAGTCTCTTCTCTCAAGTAACGAGTGATATGATGAAGGGAAATGGCTTCAAGTTGTGCCAGGGGAGGTTCAGATTAGATATTAGGAAAAAAGACTTCACTGTAAGGGCTATTAGGCAGTAGAACCAGGGAAGTGGTCACTGGAGGTATTTAAAAGATGGGTAGATGAGGGGCCCAGGGGTTTAGTAGTGGATAGGTATAGTTGAACTCAATGACCTCAAAAGTCTTCTCCAATCAAAAGATTCTGTGATTCTCTAAGAAAGCCTCTAACGACCTCATCATCAATGAGAAACAAGAAGAAAATCAAACTGTTGTTCTGCTAATTAATATCTTTAAAGTTTAGACTTCTTGAGCAGCTGATTGCTAACAGTTTACTGTTACTACATGCTCTTTCCTCTGAAATCAGAGAGAGAAATCTTCATTTTTCATGTATTGACTGATGATTACTTACATTAAATTATTCATGAAATCTTTATGTTATGGTGGATAGCAGAAAGGTGCTACAGTGCATTGACATTTTATTTAATAAAGAAAGATTAAACTCTAGGTTAAAGAGGAATCAATTGCATCCTCATCCCTATGAAGTTCAATATTATCTGAATATAATACATTACTGTTAACTATTTCAGTAGAAAATGCATTTTTATTCTGGGAACATGCTGTTCTACCTTTAATTCTTTTTATAGAAACATTGATGTTTCAAAAGAAATGCGTGCCCAGTCTTCAGTTTGGGTGGCTCATGTTAGCTACCAATACATCTGTACTTTATTGTGGCTTTAATAACCAATAATCTTAGTTTAGCCCTCAAATCTACTTCATGAATTTACTAGGTTAAAAGCCTCTTTGTACTACACTAAGTTAAAAATCAAATTTCCATAGTGCTTGAATATCTGTATTATGAGGCTTAGCTAGAGTTTATACAACCTTCACACTACCACAGTCTTAAAAATCTGTTTAGGGAAGTATTTTGGATTATCTGATTGTGATATATTTTGTGGTAGTTTTTACTGTTTTTTTCCTCTGTATTTTAAAGCTGCAGATAAAAGCAGAATTTAAGTTTCTTATATACTGTTTCAAAATAAACAGCGGCAATTGATTAATTCTCTAAAACTAAGTGTTGCATACAATTAAAAGTGCAAAATGTTATGGCCACTTTTCTGAACTACTGCAGAACCACAGTGGGCTACAGACCTTCTTTCACACGAACAATGGGCATTTATACTAACAAGTAGTGGAGCATTGAAATTTTATTTAGTATTTTCAGCTTCAACGATGACCAGATAACTAGAATCGGTTGTCTGGAATGATGTATTTCTACCCTTTGGCTGTGAAACCGTAATGCCAGCAGATAATAAAGTTGATGGTCATTTGGCTGCTTTGACCGGTGCGTGTAGACAAGACACTTGTAAACAAAATCTTCCTGAAATCACAGAAATGACCACATAGTTCAGTCTTTTCTATACAGTTAAAGTGTTTAGGAAGTGCTTTGCATGCATTTTAAGGTAATCAATAAAATGAATCTCATGAGTGGGACTGGAAACACGGGACCACCACCTGGCTGTACAGAAGAGCTGCTCAAAGACCCTGGGAAGGGGCTCTTTATCAGGGAGTGCAGTGATAGGATGAGGGGGAAAAGATTTTAAGAAGAAAGAGGGGAGATTTAAATTAGATTTTAGGACTAAATATATTATTGTGAGGATGGTGAGGCCCTGGCCCAGGCTGCGCAGAGAAGTTGTGGCTGCCCCATCCCTGGAGGTGTTCAAGGCCAGGTTGGATGGGGTTTTGAGCCCCTGATCCAGTGGGAGGTGTCCCTGTCCATGACAATGGGGTTGGATCTGCATGATCTTTAACAGCCCTCCCAACCCAAAGCATTCTACCATTCTATGGTTCTATAACCCCTAGGCAAAGACACTTTATGCAAAGATCCCAATAAAACAAGTGACTTTTAAGAGAGACAGACTGTGAGCGCATGTGCAACAAACTGAAAAATATTGCTATTAATCAAATGATAATGCATGCAATTAATCTTCTTTTAAGTATGCAGGGTAAAGCTGGGGGAAAAAATGCCTATTTCTTAAATAGTGGTCTAGAACACAAATTTCTGCACTTATGTTTCCCACTTTTGCATTACTACTTAGGAACTCCATATAAATTTCATTCTAGGCACTTGGGCAAACAAAGCATAAAGGTAATCCTTCTTTTGGGGAGTCTTCAAATACAGTAACAAACTTGATATTGACAGTTTTAAGGCAGGAAAATGTTTTCTTGTGTGAAAAAAGTGTTTACAGTAATCAAGGCATCTGGAATTAAGCTAGGCATTAGGCTTGAGTCAAACTCATCCATGCTGCTCACTCCTTGGTGTAAAATGACCACCACATGGCACAACTGCTTATTTTCTATTTACTGCAAAGCTTTTATGCTGCAAGAAACATTTATTTTCTTCTTTCGTTTTCCTTCTTTTTTGTTTCACTTCTTTAATGTGATGCTTATGTTAGCAGGGATATCATACTGGCCCAGCCTAAGACATAGGTTTGTGAGCATGGTCTGACCCACACCAAAACCTACTCACGTAGCATCTAAAAATATCCATTAACAATATCTAGCTTTTGGAATTGCAGCACCTAAAAATATCCTTCAACAATATGTAGCTTTTGGGATGATGTAATTTAACATTGACTACTGATATGGTTGTCCAGACAGAGTTGGGTTTCAAAAGGAATTGGGATTATTTATCCGCCCAGGAGATTTTGTTTCAGCGTAAATCAAATCTAATGTTATTACATGGATCTCAGGTGAGAAGAAATCTAGTTGTCAAAGCATGCAAAACTCTTCATTAGCAGGTTTATCTGAGCAAGAAATGAGTCATCATCTTGCAAGTACTTTCTGCTTTCCCTTCACTGTAGGATTTTAATTGGCAAATACTTCAGTGCTTAATGACTGCAAATACTAGGTCTTATTTCTGTTTTCCCCACCTCCTGAGCCAACCATATCATCAAAATCTTAATTATTTCCTATCCAAGTGATATTTGCCATTTATCACTGCGATTTAAAGCTTTTTTACTTGAATCTACCTGCCAGTTTACTGTCAAATAATCACCATGGAGCAGGAATATGCCAATCTGTGGCAAGGAAATGGAGATATCAGTGTTTTGGCTGCTGTACTAAAAAGTACCTGGGTAAAATGTAAAACAGATGCTGGAACCAGCATCTGGGTGTCCCCTGAGAGCTGGCTTTTTCAGGGACTGCGTTACAGAGGTATGTTCATAAGTTTCAGGTCTCTGACTCAGTAAAACTTGGTTTATTTATTTCTTTTGCACAGCTAAGTTGCTGAATGACTCTCCAAGTCCAGCCTCCAGGTTACCGATTTTTCAGGGACAGAAAGGACTGAATGTAGGCTTCTCATTTCCTACACAAATACTCTATATTTTTGCCTATTGCCTAAAAAGTGAGCCTGGCTCCTGTCAGAAAAGCAAATAACGTCCACTACTGAATTTTGCAAGAAGCCTAATTTTGTGGTAGAGCATCTGTACTTTTGGACAATGCCTCAGCACTCAGCTAGAGATTGTGTCAGATGGGTAAGGGGCTGTAATTTGCCTTTCAGCATCCTCTGAGGCATCTGTATCTAGATTCTGCTTAATCTGAACTGAGAAAAGGGCTGTGGTACCAGGTCAAGGTTTCACTATAATTTTCTAGGCATGATTTTACCAGAGAGCATTATGTCAAAACTCACCTTTCCTCACTGCAGGAGATATGCTAAATGTAGATGTGGTTGTACTGCTGTCCAGTAATTCATTTTGCTGGCTTATGTGGTTTCCTTGGCAAGATGGAGTAACAATCATGATGGGAAATCTTATTTTACTGGCTTTGTTCTACTAGCAGCCTCTGCAGCCCCTGGTCCCAGCTATAGCCCTGTCACTGTAGCTCTTGGGGCTTGCCTAGCTTGGGAAGATCATTGGACAGGAGCAGTTCTGCATGTGTACGAGTGTAGAAAATACAGGAGCAAAGCAAAGAGAAGTCTGGGTTTGGGCACTACTAGGATTTGATACCATAGCTTTCATATTTATCTCTGATTTGCTGGAATTGTGATAAATCCCAGCTTGTCTAAAAAATGGTATGTCCAGCAGGAGCAGGGAAGGAACCCGTATTCGCTGTTGGCTGAATGCATCTTCAATCATGTTTTGGGATACACCTGAATTAAATTTTGGGACCCTCAGTACAATAAGGCTTTTGAGCAGCTGGAGCATGTCCAGAGGAGGGTAATGAGGCTAGTGAAGGGCCTGGAGCATGAGTCTTAAGAGGATGGACTCGATGGTTGGACTGGATGATCCGGTGGGTCTCCCAACCTGGTTATTCTATGATTCTATGATTCTATGATTGGCTGAGGGAACTGGGATTGTTTAGCCTAGAGAAGAGGAGGCTGAGAGGAGACCTTATTGCTCCCTGTGACTGTCTAAAAGGAGATTGTAGCAAGATGTCCAAGTGACAAGTGATAGGACAAAAGGAAATTGACTCAAATTGCACCAGGGGAGGTTTATATTAGATATTAGGAAAAATTTCTTCACTGAAAGAGTAGAGAAACATTGGTAGAGCCTTCCCAGGGAGTCACCTTCCCTGGAGGTGTTAAAAAAGAGGTTCAGGACTTGGTTTAATAGATATGTTGATATTGTCTTTATGGCTGGAAATGATGATTCAGTGTTGTCTTCCAACCTTAACAATTCTATGATTTTATGACTCAGTCATCTGAGAAGTGGAACCCAATCTTCCGCTTCTATTATTATTAATCAATACTTGTTTAGGAAGCCAAAGGAAGCCCCTTCTTAAGAAAGGAATCCCACTGTTCCTGGTACTGTTGAAAACAAGAACGAGGAGGCCCTACTACTAGCAGTACTATGACTTTATCAACTTCCACCCTGAGGAAAATGAAAAGAGAAGCCAAACAATGCCAGTCAGAAGTGGAGAGTCAGTTTGCATTTATGCATTTACTTACAAGGCAGTTTCATAATCAAACTGAAGATTCTTCCTAAGTTTGAACGAAGTGTAGTGTTCTCACTTTTTAATAATATCTGATTACTTCTCATTCAAGCTGTGTTGTAATAGGGAAATTAATTAAGCCAAATGTCACTGTAGCTATATCTGTAATGAATCTCAGTGCCCTAAGACACTCCAAAAATTGACACGAGTGAAAGAAATTGTATTAAAGGTCTATGGCATTTAATAAGTAATTGATAAAGGATAATGATATAAGTCACGCCAATAGTTTTATGTACTTCAAATAACCATTTATTTATACAGAATTGTATTGTCTGCGGATCCTGGATGGGACTGTGCCCTGCTGTAGCATGTGCTCTGAAGGCACAGGGTAGGATGGCCACTGTCTAACAGAGCTCCCAGTATGAATAAGCCAGACAGCAGGGGTAAGTGCTAGGGTTCAAACCTTCTGATTTCACAAATTGCTGCTAAAATCCTCAGGTGGCCACCAGCACCTAACTACAAGGGAAGGAGGAAAGCTAGATGCTGCTGAGAAATGGTGCTAAGAAATGGGAGTCGATGGCTGCCCCCATACATCTTGTGGGTGAAAGGATGTGTAGGGCGGCTTAGAAGCCCATTATGGCTCATTTTCCTCTATATCCATATCTAACATTTGGAGGGCAAAATCATAGGTAACCACTTTGGTTATTAATCATAGAATTTTCAGGTTAGAAAAGACCTCTTGGATCGTTGAGTCCAAATTCGAGTCCAAAATCTTGGCTCATTGAGTCCATTAAGTACACTCCCTAATGGGTACTGGCAACAAGATAACAGACATTAAGTCCTGAAATATTTCTAGAGCTTTGACTTCATATGTCACAGACTTCAAAACAATTCTCTTACATGACTCGTATGAAGCTTGAAAAATTCTATGATTAATGAAAAGAAAATGGAGGATCAAAAAGGCAAGAATTTGTATCAAGTGCTTAGCATCAGTTACCTCTGCGAAAGCCATTTGTAGTTCACTGGCTGCTTGCAGAACAAGAATTTGTTGTTGCATTTTAACCTGACATGGATAAAAAGGAAGTAGATATGATGGTCTATTTCAGCCCTCCTATCATCCCCTCTCTGCTGTGCCGTGCTCAGTGATTTTCACCTCTTCAATACCTTTCATAGTTATTTATGCTACCCTTAACCATGCAACCATAGAGAAAACCACCAAATTTCCCTGTTTTCTTAGCCCAATGCATCCTATAGCCTCCTGCTGTCTCACACCAGACTGTTTCAAAACACCTTATCCTCTCCTCTCCCCTCACTTTCTCAGACACATCCCAGATCAGATGTTCATTGATAACGTTATAGTACCATAATCAAAGGACTAGTAAAGAAAGATAGTAAGCCACGTATGTATGACATAAATTGCCCTTGCAGCTGTGTATTTGTACGTCATCTGACCTAGCTGCTGGTTTTTTTTTTTGGCGAGAGGTTAGAGGCCATCCTGATACAGGTAATCAACACCAGAAAAAAAAAGCCTTCTCTCAGGCATGATCTTCCTTTCTGAAAGCAAAGCGATCGCTGACTGCTAATGTCGGAGAGAAACCAAGACACAGCACGATGCTGTGGTAAGGACCCTAAGTCTCCTCTGCCTGTTTCAGATCTGAAACCGATGTTTTGGAACATCTAACTTCTCAGCATCTCCAGCTGGTAGCTACCTTATGTTGTCACGATGGAAGGAAGCAAAATATTTTGGTCACGTACAATATCTTCACAATTAGTGCATCAGAAATGTTAAAATCCAGTCTCTGCAGGATGAGCACATGATTAGTCTGGCTAGTCTGCTAAATTTATTGGAAGCTCCTTGCCTTCCCTGTCCTTTCTTATCTAATTATTAACACACTCCTTTGTGTTTATCACTTTTGCAAGGCAGCCTCCATAGAGTAGGCTCTCCTCCTGTGTCTTTAAAGGTTGTTTGATATGATACAACTTCAACTGCTCAGTTGTTGTCCTTCTTTTACTATCCAGTAATCAGTGATGCAAATATACCTGAAGAAAGATTAAAACTTTTTTTGCACTTGAGCAAATAAAATGGAGCAAGCTTAGCACACTCTTTCACACACTCTGGTTCATATTCACTTGTTTATAGCTCTACAGAACTGAGCTAAAATCCATCTGCCTATTTTAAAAGTAGACAAAAATATCAAAGCACCAGACACAAATTATTATAACTAGCATCCATATGGCAATTGTAAAAACAGAAATGTAAAAAAGTTAAGGCAAAAAACTCATCCAAAACATCACTAAAAATTTTAGAAATATTTTGCAAAACTTCTTACAAAATACAGCTACTCTTGACCACGTTTCATGAAAAATTAGTTTCCATCTTCTGCGTTGACAGAAAAGTCCTTTAACCTTATAAACTATCCTTGTCAAAATGGCCTTCAAATATTTCTCATCGTGTAATACAGAACAATATACATGTCATAGAATTCAGAGAAATTCTTTTCCAACCTAAACCTGCCTCAGTTTGGATTATATTCTAGTGGTGTTCTGCCAAAATTGTCCTGGAACTCTCAGTATATACACAGACTTTCAGAGACAGGACACTGTAGCTGCACTCATAGCTGTGAAAGTAAGTTAGTTTGAGTCAATATGAGAAGAGAGGAAGTCAGAGAATGAGTTGGAATGGAAATGTCAAGTGAGAGAATTGGATTGTATTTTCCTTTCAAATTAAGCAGCTTGGAGAGTGACAGGAAAAGTTTAATGTTTAAAAGACTTTTTGTTTCTGAAAGTTTTCAGCATCTAAAAGTCCTGTGTTATATTGGAAACTCTCTTACTTCTTCCAGCTGTGCTGTAATTTTCCGTGAGATGCAGATAGCTTAACAATAATACTTACTGTGTCATGCAGTTCTTCAAAGTCTTGCACAAATAGTAAAGAACTCTCTCTGGGAGATTAGGCAGAAAATCATAGTTAAACACAGCTGCATCTTAGCTAATATTTTTAAATATATGTATTTTCAAGACACATGTAATTAAAACAAGGAGGGGAGAATTTTGCTCTTGCTACAGAGTACAGTTGTCAGTCGAACAATTTTTAGACCTTGGTCTGAGGCTGTGCCTATGTATAAGACTTTAGATTGACAGGCAAGTTCCATCTCTGTGGATGCAACAACCTATTTTTGTATAATAATGTGGGTTTTGATTGGCAACTCAACAATGGCAGAATTTAGCCACCCGTGTACCCTTTTTATACCCTGGATATCTGCTACTATGCCAGTCTGTTGTTGTTCACGCCCAAGCCGTCAAGAAAAATGATTGTGGTGCTCAACTGTACAAAGCTAGCACAGTCCAGAAGATCTGAACATCAAAATAAGAATATTAAAATAATAAAATTACATAAAAATTTAACATTCTACCCTCCATGAATTATTTACTGCATCCTGAGCAGCATGACCAATGTTCCGAAATGCTTCACAAAATTTATCTTTCTTTCACTCTAGCTCTGGTTATAGTTTCAAGGATTGCACAAAAGAAGCCCAGAGACAGGTGGGAAAGAGTGAGTTTGAAACGTTCAGTGATGGCCTCTTCAATATATCTCACACACTACCTTTCTGTGCTGGACATAAAATATTGGAACATCAAATAAACAGAAAAAACTGAGTTCCTCAGCGTGATCTCCACTGCTCAGCTTCTTTGCAGCAAAATGATGCTTGGGTTTAAGTGGAAGGTTCTTCTCAGGTTTTGTTAAAGTTTAGAATAGTGAAGTTCTGTTCTACTGTGGACAGAAAATCTCCTTCTTGATTTAATAGATCTTGGTTTGTATTGTTGTAATAGAGGTGTTAGCATGTTGAGCCATTTAACGCATTTTGAAAAGCACTTTGTTAAGAACTAAACTTCTTATCTTTGCCAGGTGGCGATACTGCAATTAATTTACTCATGGATTTTCATGATAGGTCAGTAGAGATCTCTGTCTTGACATTTTATTGTCTGGTACAGGTTATTCTTATAAGTTTCCTTTAGTTTAAATAGAGAGAAAGAAAAGGCCACAATTGGAAACAAATTCATCCCATCATTCTTAGCCAGTTTCCTAGGAGGGAAAACTGTTCTTGTGTCTCTGGATGCTGCTAGTCAATGTCCTGCATATCCACTCTGTGTTTCTAGTGCTTTTTCTTCTCGAGTATCATAAGCATCTTGAGTGTCATGAGAAATATCATGGTGACAAGATGAGATTTTTAAGCCAAGAATTGCTTGATCACAACTCTGCTTTAAAACTTTGCTGTATATATTTGTAGAAGCTATTAAAGATATAAAAATATGTCTATTGTGACTTCTGGAGGCACATGTATCTGGCTTGATTCAGATTTCCATCTTAATGTTACCCCTCTCAGATAAAGAGTTCTCCGACAGCTGCCAATAAAAGAACACATGAGGGATTTCTCAGGCAGGATCTCCTAACTCTTTCAGCCTCAAAAAGTTCAATTATCCTGCTTCATGACTATCTTTATGACAAGAAGTTAAGGGATCATTGGTTTATAAGGACATGGAATAACTGGTCCAACTAGTTGCTTGAGAACTTCAATTATTTGTTTATCCAAGACCAACCTTCACATAATTCAGAGTTGATTCTGGCATCCTCAGTCCAAGCTTTGTCTCAGTCCTTAACATATTCATGTCTTTTGACTTGCTGAGGGGGCAAAAGAAATGAAAAAAGGATGAAGACTTTACCTTGTCAGCATGCTTCCATGGGGAAAGGGTGAGTTCCCAGGCAGTCATTTGGGTGGACGTGCCATCACCATGATAACCTTGTAAAAGAATTTGGGATTAGGGGTGACCGAAGAGCAAATAGTGTCAACGCTAGGAAAGACTCATACTGATACCACATTACCAAATACTATGAGTTAGGGACATAGATGAGTTTTCTGGAGAACAAGCCTTATGAGGAACGGCTGAGAGAGCTGGGGTTGTTTAGCATGGAGAAGAAGAGGATGAGGGGAGACCTCCTTGCTCTCTACAACTATCTGAAAAGAAGTTGTGGAGAGGAGGGAGCTGGACTCTTCTCCCAAGTGACAGGGGACAGGACAAGAGGAGCCTCAAGCTCTGCCAGGGGAGGTTTAGGCTGAACATTAGGAAAAAAAAATTTTCACAGAAAGGGTCATTGGACACTAGCAGAGGCTGCCCAGGGAGGTGGTTGATTCTCCTTCCCTGGAGGTCTTTAAGGGACAGGTGGATGACGTGCTGAGGGTCATGGTTTAGTGATTGATAGGAATGGTTGGACTCAATGATCCAGTGGGTTTCTTCCAACCTAGTGATCCTATGATTCTATGATTCTTGTTGCAGCTTTGAAGGCAGCAGCTGCAGAGTGGGTAATACTAATAGAGATGTGGCTTGGAGGAGAGAGGCCTTAGTAAGCTGTCCCTTGTCCTTGGTCACACTTAGATGTCAAGATAGACCCTAACAGGGAGTAAGACTTCTCTTTTGCTGGTGAATGAGTGAATTGGTGGTGAAAAGAGGCTGACAGATTGTCAACAGAATAGCAGTCAATAACAGGATGACTAACTGCTCCGTGCCTGGTGTTTCTACCTGGGAGGGACTTCGGAAACCAAAAGAATAAATGCATACAGATCAAGTCCTGGAACAACAAAGCCCAGATCTGAATTTCTAAATTAGTTGCTTAGTTTCATGTTGATGTAGAAGGCTTGGACTTCTAAGGTGAAAATTCTCACCTTTATGACTTTTCAGAGGATGTAAACTGAAAATATTGCACTTTGCGTTAGAATTTTACTGTGGGAAAGATGATAATGTGACCAAAGAGAACATGTCATTTTGCATATAATTCACTGTTTACAGATGTCAGAAAGAACATTTCCATCCTATTATATATCTATTACCACGTGGCATCTTACAAAGTTCCACCACAAGCGGGGTGGAAGACATTCACTATCTTTTTCAGAAAGTGTTCAGCTGGCAAGAGCATTCATTTTTTTTCTTTAATCGATTGCTTGTTTTCTTCTTCTGCAGTAGATCTTGACTTACATTTTATAGGAAAACTGCAAAGATCTGCTCCCAAATGCACAGAGAACATTTTGGTACCTTCAGTAAGCACAAACCACAGCTGGAAAAAACCCAAACCAAACGAAATCAAACCAAATCAAATCAAACCAGACCAGACCAAATCAGACCAAGAATTATTTCTTGGAATAAAGTGCTTATATGTTTATCTTCAAAATTCAGTCAGTTCAGGCCAAGAGGTTAATTAATAATTAGTTAATTCATTGAGTATAAATGACTAATTTGTATCTTGGCAATAAAATTTTAAGGTAATGAAAATTCACGCAGGCAAAATCATTAGATTTGACAAGTTTCAAGGAACTCAGCGTTGCACTGGGTTGTAGTTATGCTTGGTAATATTCCCTCAAGACATTCAGATTTTAGAGTGAGAAATGTTTCTGCTAAATAATGCAAGAGTTTCAGTAGAAGAAAAAAAACATCATCAAATAGATCTGACACTATTCTGTGACTGTGTTCTATACTTATATTAAAAGCTGTTCTTTCTTTTTATTTCCTAGCTTTGCTCAGATTAGGAAATGAAAACAAAATAATATAATCCCGTCAGGTTGGATTTATGACGGATGAACAAGGGCTTGTTCTCATCTACTAAAGTGAACTTACTTAAAGTGAATGGAGAGATTAAGAATTTTCACAAAACTAATAAGACTATGTTTAGATGATAAATATTGTAAAAATAATGCTGAAAATAATGTCAACTCAGGCTAGCATTTGGTCTTTAGATTAAGAACTTAACATTTCCGACATTAAAAAAAGGAATTAAAGTTAGCTCAAACAGTAGAAGTTTATGCTTTTATTACTGTCTTATCTCTCTGTATAATCCATCCCTCATGAAGCTGAATGTTTTTTTCCATAAAATATTGTTTGAACTGAATTGTTTATAAAAAAAAAACACACCAAAACCCTTAAGACTGATTGTTTTTTTCCAATTTTATTCTGATTCCAGTCAAAATGATGAGGTTTCCGGAGACATCGGAATAGAACACTATGAAGCTTCCTTTGTTCATGCCATTTTTAGCTTGTTTTATTACCTTCTCTCTCTGTAGAAACTGAAACACTGAAACACACAAAAAATATTAACAATGAAGCCTACTTACACTGTGTTTCAAGCAGTGTGGTGTTGGCCATCACTCCTGCTGGGCAGCAGTAGCAAGCCTTGAGTAATTGTTATGAGCGAGGTTTCAAGGCACTGCAATTACCTTTGGGCTGAAAATGAAAACTTATCAGCAAGCAAGGAGTGTGTACTCAAGTATTTGTGAGCTTAAAGTCATTGAGAACAAAACTAGTGGTACTTAGGATTCATGGAATATTGCATTAATTGTATCATGCAGCCCTTGCTTAGTATGACAGAAATTAATTTATGAAGTTTTATAGGAAGAGTCATGTTAATTAATGACAAAGTGCATGTGCTGCAACACAGTGGCTCATTTGGACTATGGCATATGTTGGAAACAACCTCTTGAATCGTCACTTGGTCTTGCTTGGAAAGCTTCTCTAATGCCTATCAATATATGTTTTTAAGAACAAGTTAGACTAATACTGACCAGGCATGATAGAATTACACCTGAGCTTACTTTAGGTGAGGGAATCATTATGCAACTGCTCCAGCCCTGTTTTCAGCTTTCCAGACTGCTCTGTGAATCTACACTAGAAAATTCTGAGTGGGCTTCGGACAGCTTGCATGCTCAAACACTGCAGAAATTTGTTTACATTTATCCTGTAATGACGAGGAAAGAATTTTTCACGGAAAGGGTCATTGGGCAGTGGAACAGTCTGCCCAGGGAGGTGGTTGATTCACATTTCCTGGAGGTGTTTAAGGCACGGGTGGACGAGGTGCTAAGGGACATGGTTTAGTGTTTGATAGGAATGGTTGGACTCGATGATCCAGCGGGTCTCTTCCAACCTGTTTATTCTATGATTCTATGATCAAGTATGGATGGAGTTTCATATGGTTTTATAACATAAGTAATTCTGATCCAAACTAGTTGAAAAATCAGTTAAGAGCACGTTCCTGGAGTGTGTTGTTTAACCCTACAGGTGATAAATAATGCCATAAAAGAGTCTTTGCCGGAGTGGTGGAGCTTGCAAACAAGCACTGTTGGAACTTTGTGATCTTGTTACTGGCTGGGAGATTCATTGTTTTTTACATGCGCATTCTGGTGGAGAAGGGAAGTAACCAGCAGGTACATTCTAACCATATTATTACTCTGCTTTTCTAATTATTTATTTTGTCTCCCATCTGTCCCTGTTTGTTCTTCTGCTGGAAAAACAACACTCCTCTTGGCTATGTTGAAACCTCGTATGTTCAGATGAGAGAAGTAAAAGGGAAGAGGCAGTAGGTGGTTTGTCCTCTCTGACTGCCACTTGAAAACTTTTAATATGTTTTTTTAAGAAGAATAGAGGGAAATTCTTTTGTAGGTTGCCTGTCGGCCTAACATAGTGCTTGTTTCTATTGTAAGCATGGAAAAGGAGAGTAACTATTAGTGAAGTGTTGTAAGCACCTAGTGCTGCAGAGCGAGATTTTGGCTGGATTGTAAGAATAATTCACACTCTGCCTGGAGAAAATCATGAGTTATAGCTCATTTTCCTTCCCAGCAATGTTATGCAGTGTACAAGATCATGATTCAGTCTTATCCATATGGAAAGATGTTTAATTCTACGTAGAGTTGTTAGGATAAAGAGTGCAGTGGGAGCTTTTATATCAATTGCACTTTTCACTTTTAAATACTGTTGCTATTTTCAAGCAGCAATAAAAGTGTCTGGGAGTTTGTAAGATGGATAGTGCTTCCTTCTTAAAAGATGACTGGGTGTAGAAGCTGCAGGGCTTGCAAAATTGCACCCAAGAGTGCTGGTAGAAGCTGTGTGTGTGTGTGTGACAGTGAAATAAAAAATGCTGAATCACTTCTCTGGGCTGGAAAACCCCACCTAACTGACTGTGGTGCCCTAGGAAAAGATATGATTGTGAGGCCAGAAGAAGCAGAAGACTAAGAAAAGAAAATTATCTACACTGGAAACAAAGGTACGTGTGGCAATGGCGAGAGAGAAGAGATGCTTCAGTGCGCGAAGAAGAATAACCAGATATTAAAGCACAAAAAAGAAAGAGAAGCAGAAAACAAACAGAGTAACTGCATATAGGAGGAAAATAAAAACTGGGAAAGTGATAGGAAACCAAGGAAGAAACAAATCTCTTAGCCAGGCACTCATTAAAGAGTAAGATTTGCAACCCCTGAGTGCATTCAAAATCAAAGCATGCTGTCTGTCAGGAAGAAGAGCAAAAATGTAGATCTGAGACTGGAAAAGACCCTGAAAGGAGCAAAGAACAATCCAGTCATCTTTTGGGACAAGTTATGCTGCAAGATTCCCAAATAACGCTCATCATACAATTCCTGGAGAAATGCAAGACTTTGGAGTCTTGGAGCATTTTTGTGGCAATCTTGTGTTTCGCAGAGGAGGAAAAGAAGTCAGTGAGGAGGTGGCCAAGAGATGGTTCAAGAGCTGGCACTCAGGAAGATTTGGGGACAGTGACAACTGGAAAGAGTAGGTTGTATGTTTCTTGGGAAAAGAGTAACTTTACTGATAAAGAAGTTTGGGATTCGTTCAGAGAAGAAAACTTAAGCAAATGTTGTGACAATGAACTAAAGATAATCTCTGGTTAAAGGATAAAGAGCAAGATTTTTAATGAGAGCAGTGGCTATGTCATTGATTCATTTATATCATTGGAGATAATCTCTTCAAGTCATATATGCAAGAAAATAAGGCAGTAAAAAGAGAATACAAATTTCAGGTTGACCTACAGCAAGAAGCTGTAGGAGTAACACATTACTAGCAAAAAAATGTTGATATAGGAATTGGAATGGAAAGTCAGCCTTAATTGTCTGATTCAGCAAAAATAATTCAGGAGAAGTAGAAGTGAGAAAGCATTGGGACACTTATGCAAGCACAAAAATAGACTGCAAGTAAGGTTTAAAATTCCAAAGCTAAACTACCTATGGCTGAAAGAAGATCCTAGTGCTGTCAATTCAATTTAAAAGTTTGAAGACTTGCATATAGATGCTTTCTAGAGTTTCTTTAAGCCAAAGATACCAAAATAATAAATAACAAAGAATTTGTATACTAAGCAGAAAGAAGCACAGTAAGGAAGAGTTCCAGGCTTATCTCTTTGAATAATTAGCTCTGAGAAAATGAAGAAAGAGTTTAAAAGGAATACAAAACAGGGAAAAGAAAAGAACAATAAGCTCTTGGGATCAAGAGGGATATGACTGCAGTGTAAACTGCCAAAATTCAAGTGGATATTTATGAAACAATTAACAAAGATTCTTCAGTCCTATAAATAAAATAAAGTGAGGAATAAAAGAGTTTGCTATGTAGAACCCCCAAAATTATGTTGAATATGAGTAGAAGACAAAATAAATATTCTGTCTTAGTTTGCAACAAAAGCACAAAAAAGAATGAAAGGATAAATAACAGGAATGACAATACAGATAATGGCACAACGGTGGTAGAAGTAAAATGTGACAATCTTCATATAAGTCAGCTGGATAATTACAGTAAAATAATTATATGGTCGGGAAGTGAGAAGCTTGACTAAGACAGAAAAGGTAAGGACATTAAAAATTGGACAAAGATTTAAGAACTAGTATAAAGGGGAAAGGGGTGAAAATTGCTATGGAAATTTCCAAGGTTTCATACTTAGAAGTACCATGAATATAGAAAGATACTCATGAGGAAACCAAAAGAACTTAGCCTATTTCTCTGAGAACAAGACCTGAGAGAGGGTATGATTCCCCTCTGTGCACTTGCCAGGCCAATCAACAACAGAGAAGACAAACAGAGGTATTAATGCTGAAGAACATGTTGGCACAAGTGTAAATAACGATAGCATTTTCCACGACCTAACGGATCTTAGACAAAATTGGGGAGAAATTAGAAGAGGGTTCATGGCTCCTAAATTTCCAGGGCTCAGAAACAGTCTTTCTGTAAGACAATAGGGCGATAAAAGATCTGTATTTCAGCAGAGATTCATACAGATGAAGGAGACAGAATTTATTGAAAAAAAAATATTAAAAGATAAAAAAGGTGAGAATCATTTGGGAAATTTTGTGCACAATACAGAATGGCGCAGGGATCCCATAGGCCGCGCACATCTGCCAACTCCATGCAGATGTCTAATAACCTCTGAAATGCCCTGAGTAGTACTAAATACCCATTAGACAGCTGAATCACTCTCCAATGCAGAGACCTCCAAATGAGCAATTGACTCATGACTATCTTTGCAGTCGACAGAGAGCTCTAGATATGTATATTTGTTTCTCTTGATCACAAAGAAAGATCAGAAGAACTAGCTGAAATGCAGTAGAATGAAATGAGCTTGTTTTGAATTGGACCTTGGATCTCCCAAGCACTTTAAAATCAATGCAACTATCTAGAAAATTACCCTAAATCTATGGTTATTAATTGACATTGAAAGAAAAAGTGGCAAAAGTCTTCTACTAAATTAAAGGCAGCAGATATAGAAACATGCTCTTCTTGTTCACTGTGTGTGGGAAAGGAAAAATGGCTCAAACTTACAGCAAGAATGATGTGTATTAGCTACCCAGGAGACTTTTCTGAGAATAAGGAGAGTTAAGTTTTAGAATAGGTTGTGTTGTGGGGATTTGCGTCACTTCCCACAAAAAAGCAGCCGCGGAGAGAATGTGAAAGTGTTTTTCTCAGGATCAGATATACAGGGTTAGGAGTTTGCAGGTAGTGATTGAGGTGATCATCTGAATCTCTGACAGCATTATTTTCTATTATTCTTGTAGTTAAAATCATATCAGACTTACAAATTATTGTTTAACATATCGTTTCAGGGGCTTTTTTGTTTTTTGTTTGGTTTTTTCAAGATGTGCAGGTTATGATATCTTAAGTGGTTTTTTTACACCCCCAAACATTAAAAGGGAGGTCAAAACAGACTGGATATTGAAGGCTGCATACATCTCTTCTTACCCACTTTGAATTTGTATCCAAATGGTTTCTCCCTCAGAATACTTCACATCTTTCATTTTGATCACGTACCATTTTTTTTCCTTTACTTCACCAGAAATCCATACTTCTAAAGTAATATCTTCCATCTATTCTCTTCCCCACTTACTCTAGTTAAGTCAGCTGTTGTGACCACACTTACCTGCCTTCAGCAATGACAATATGGAAAATGGCTTTTTCTTCACTCAGGTTTTCTCAAGTGTTCTTGACATGAAACCACGAATGTCAGATAGATTTCTACCAAGACAGGTTTTAATTTCATTGACAAGCAGAGTTATGGAAGTTACAAAGGAGACTGAGGTTTTCACTTAACTTGCTATGTTCTGTGAAAACTCTGAAGTGTGTTATCTGCACCTTGTTTGGATTTTATGCTCAGTTATATAACTCAGACTTAGAAAGTTAGTGAAGGCCATTTTATTTTCCCTGTTGAAGACTTTATTGATGGAAATATGGTGGACCAATGTGTTCAACTTTCTTTAAAACTCTTTCCTTCGTCTTTGTGCTCATATAGGCAATGGCACTGCCAAAAGTGTTAGCTCATCGAGGCTGGATACTTCATCATGGACAGTGATGGGAGATGTTCTTCATTCAACCTGTTGAACTAGACCTGCAGCCACGTAGTGGTATTCTCTTCGTAAGTTCAGAGGAAAGGCGAAAAACCTAGCAGCCTAGAAAAGATACGGCCCTTTAAGGTAAAACATCAAGATGCAGAGTCAGAAGAAGGGCATTAAATGTTTATTTGAATGGCTTTGTTAAGATTTGCACATTAAGGATGGTTCATCTTCCTCCCTGAAGTGGAAAGCACTGGTCAATCCTTTCATCACACCTCTCTCCATCGGTCATCTGTGAGTTTTTAAGAGTTAGAAGTGGCTCCACAGATGGGGATGGAAATTTTGGGTCATATATTTACACTACACAAGTAACTGTTGCTTGTCCACAAGCTAAGTTGCTACTTGGTTCAGGCTTCTTTCTGAGTGCCACCATACACTCCGTGTTTGACCTGTCATCTCGTTTCTTTGCAGCTTCGGTGAAGGCTCTGTGGGTCTGTTTGCACTTTACATAGACACTGGAAGATCCTGGCGTTGACTGAAGCCTCTGAGTAGCCTCTAAGTCATACTTTATTAAGAGTTTTGAGCCTTTTTGGAGAGCACCATGTTTCAGCTGTTCCTTTTTTTCAGCTCTCTGTTCCTGGCTTTTGAAGTTTGCAGTGCTCTCATAGGTTTGACTGCTCAGTCCTGTGAATAATGGCTTTTGAACAACACTCGAGTTACTGTATTTCTTTGGCAGTGTGGCTGTGTACAGTGACAAACCTTGGGGATAAAGAAACAATATGACATGATCGTGAAAGCTTGTGTATTTCAAAGTCTGAATCCAAAAGCCTCTGTGGGCTAACTCACACATTGAATTATTGAAATAATTGTTATGCAGTCCCTAATATTTCTTTATGCTCTATTTGAAAAAGCTGTAAACTTTTATGGATATCACTATCCTTTTTTAATTTAAATGCCAGCAGATCTGAATATGACCACCATGTGAATTCCCAGCTCATCTATCCAAAGGAAAGTTATCTCCATTCCTGTACACACTTGCAACAGGCATATCTGGTCTCAGGGTCTAGGAGCCATCATACACGATAGAACAAAGGACAACGTCCTACATTACCCAGTTCTTATTTCATAAAATCACGGAATCTTAGAATGGTTTGGGTTGGAACGGGCCTTAGAGCCCATCCCGTTCCAGCCTCCTGCCATGGGCAGGGACACCTCCTACTGAATCAGGTTGTTCATAACCTCATCTAGCCTGGTCTTGAACACCTCCAGGGAGGGGGCATCAGCAGATGATGAAAGCTGTAACATGGAGCTATACAGAAACACATGTTAATCTTTATCACATGGAAACTGGTAAACTATTAGTGAGGTAATGCAATTTAAGAGGATAAGATCGATGTAGTGGATCCTAACTGTGGAGAATGGACTGTCTAACCTTTAAAGGCTCCTTTTTTAACTCAAGCAGTTTCCTGATTGCAGTGTCTGTATGAATGTCTAATCCTTCATGGAATCCTGCAAGGCTTTGGGAGATACCGTGAACTAAGTCTTCTAAGGAAACTTTTCCACTTACCTATTGTCTTCTGATTCCTTTGCTTTCTTTCCTTTTCCTTGCTGTAAGCAAGGGGGTATATAGTGATATCTTGCTTTCATTTGCTAAATTTATTTGTTTCTGTACCTCTTTCTTATGCCCCACTACTCTCAAATCCAAATGCAGTCCATGCTAACAAAGAACATGACATCATTTAAGGATCAGAAATTTTCTCTCTTTTCATTTGCCCTTCAAGATTAGCTTTCTAATCCATCCCCTTTTGACTGTCTAAGATTTAGTTATCCAAATCCAATTGCATTTATTTCCACTTAATCAGTTATTTTATAGTCCAATCCAAGACTGTCACTTAGCTGATTTTTCAAAGTGTTTTAAATCAATTTAATTAATTTCCATGTAATCTCCCCAAGAACTTTTGGGATGTTGCTTCCTACATCAATTAGTGTCTCAAATTACTGGCATGTGCTTGTTAAGGAATTTCCTCTTATCTTTCAGTTCCTATGCACATAGCTGTTCAGTTCATGGCCCCTTTGATAGTTGATCTGGCAAATCCTGGACACTCTCTCTTTCTATTAATCAGTGCTCCTCTTAATGTTATTTGTAGAAAAAGATGACAAAGAAGAGGTTGAAGAGCTATTTGGCCTCTTTGAGAAAAACATGTTTCATCCTGAATTTAGCCATGCATTAGGTTAAACAGGCAACATGCACCGAAACATCCTTAGTCTCACTTAACATAACTTACTCTTCTTTGGATACTATTTGTATATGTTATGTGTTAATGCATATGTATATATGAATATATATAAATGACATTTAGAAACCTATGTATCTAAAATATGTAAAAATAAAGGTATATAAAATGATCTCCCATTAATATTTGCAATACTATGATATTACGTTGTCTTGTTTAACTACACAGCTTTGCATCTTTAAGAGTTTATGATCTTCTATTCATTTGATGACTTATTTCGGATCGTCAGCTAACTTAACTATATGAGGTGAATATGCTAGAGCCTCAGTTTCTTAGTACAATTATTTAATGGAGAAAGAGGAATTCACTACAACACAGAAGTGTGAGAATAGGGCAGCTCTGTCTCAGTCAGGTTACAACCCTGTCGTAAGATGGAAAGTAGGGAAGAATAAAGAGAACCACTGGATGTGGGAGAAGTAACGGCGCAGCAGTCTTGAGGTCATAGTGATAAGTCAATGTGATGACTCAGTGTCGATTTTATGCACCTCAAATGATTCTGTGTGATTAAATATGAATTGCATTTAACTCACTGCTTTTAGGAAGTTGTTCCCTCTTATATCTTAGAGGTCTTTGGTAGGAAAAGAACAGACACTCCCCCTAGTGTCCTTCTGCTTAGAGCAGAATAAATTTTGGTCTTTCTTTTTTGGACGTTGGCTGTAATCTTCCTTGATTTCTCACATGCTGATTCCAGGCTGCCTTTTAAAATCCTTTCCACCTCAAATGCTCCAAACTGACTACTGAAATGAAGGAGGAACCTTCCTGCGAAGTCACCTTTGAATTAGGAATTGGACTAATGATAATAATTGTCTGTAGTGTTGTAGGACTTCAACAGCCTGCTCAGAAGCCAGGGGTGCCCAGCACTATAAAAGGCAGGAACAAAAAGACTGACTCTGCTGGAAGCAACCTAAGTTTTATATATGAAGATACAGCAAACTTTCCCATAGTCCAAGGGAAGTAAAATCAGTGTTTGACCGCACACTTTTATTGGTATGTGAAATGCTCCAGCTTGGTTAATAAACATTTATTTGTGGTATTTAGCTGGCTAAAGAGAACTGAGGTGCTATACTGACCCTGTTAGTGCCAGTCGGCAGTGTGTGCCTGATCCTTTGTACTCCACACAGTGCCCAGCTCAGAAAAAAAGCTATTTTGTGCTTTGCATTGGAGTACCAAGGTTAGTTTTTGTTTACTTTTTACACCACCTACATCTGTGGAAAAGCCAAGCAAATCCTTGGGCCACAAAACCAACCCCCATGTCACTGGAAATGTTTCTCAGTCTTCTAGTAAAGGCTGCTTGAGTTTTGCTTTGACACAAAATCTGGGACAAAGTTGATAGTTTTGCATGCCTTGGTTGTAAATATCCAAAATTAACAACACTCCAGTTCTTAACAGCTGCTTAGGTCAAACTTGCTTGTTCTTGGTATTTTGTTGCTATAATTCTTTGTGTAGACACATTTTTTTTAAGTCAGGGGGTTAAGGAACAACTGTTTTCATACAAATATTGTTGTTCTGCTGGGGATGGACTAATTGAGATGGAAGCAAGAAACATCTTTGTCCATAACTGATTATTCACTGTGTTTCCATGTAGGAATCCAGGGAACAGAAACATAGCATAAGATGACTAATATCCAATTACCCAGGACAGACTGATTAATTACCATAGCCAAGCAATTTATGGAATTGAACACTTCTGCCTTTGTTTGTCTCTGAGTAGGTGAGAACATAGGAGAAGTCTAGAGAATAGAAAAGACCTGAATAAATAGCTAATTGTTACCAACTTACAGCTTCAAAGATTATACTATAACTCTCAGAGGAATAGAAGAGAAATAACTATATACACTGTTACTTAAGTGACAACTAACTAACCCTTTTCTCTGGGATGTTTGCAGAACACAACTGAAAGACTGCAAAATGATAATGAATACAAATTGGTGAAAGTTTAACTGTCTCTAAAACGCTTCAAAAAATATCAAGTTTGCAGCTTTCTGATTGCCTTTGTGTCAGGGGTTGTTTCCTTGCTCTAGTGAGGATGGAAACTCCTTTCTTCTTCCAGTAGGACATCACTTGCACAACCTGACATCTGTAACACTTAAACTGGTTCCCTCTTCTGCACATTTCCGCAGGTGGATGAGATTTTTCATTCCCCACATCTTTTGCTCATCTGATTAACCCCACAGGGAAGAGTAAAAGGAAGTAATTTCCCAAGCAGCCTTTTACCATCACTGGACACCAGCAGAGATGAAGATGTCAGTCTTCAGAAGAGGCTCTCAGCAGCAGCATCTCTCCAGCCCTTTGCAAAAGCGAGCTGAGGTCTCCCCTCGTGCAGGACCTGGAGTCAGTCCATCTGACAGTGCTGCAATGGTGTCTGGGTCACCCGGCTCAAAAGCTGCTATGGTAACTGACTGAAAACAGCTGTTCCATCACGTGAGCTATAATATTATAGTTTATTGTGTCCCTTACACAACAATGAGCCAAATAAGGGACCAAATAAGCCCTCAAATTGGAAAGCAACGTTGTGTGCATGTGTGTGTGTGTGTGAATACTTAGTGTAGATCAGAGGTTTTGAGTGTCAAGATCTTTTGTTTATAAAGTCAGTGTGTGATGGGAAACAGTGTGTACTGTTTGAGTTGTAGGTAGAGGAGGCAGGGAAGAAAAGCAGTATGACTGGCAGGGTATAAGTGGTAGGCACAGAACATGGGGGGATAGAAGGGTGTGAAGGAAGGGAAGAAGCAAAAGAAGCACAGGAAATAGAGAAGGAAAGAAGAAGTGAAATATAGCAAAGAAGAAGTGGATGTTGAGATTAAATAAATATTTAGTACCTTAAAATGTAGTTTTATATTTTCACGGCTAGCTTTTCGGGACAGAGATTGAAGAGAGGGCTTACGTTCTGTAGCAATGAGGAGTTTTGCTGTTAAGAGAGAATTGACCTCCTCATGCCTTGGTTTCACAGCCAAAGAACAAAATATAAACCTGTCTTATGGAGGCATGAGGAGGTCCAGTGTGCCTAAACCCTTCGAATAGTTTCAAGAAGCACAGTGAGTCCTTGCCAAGAGAAGAATGTTGATGGAGCCACTCTTCCATCTTTCTGGGGAGCTGATTCACTGCCTGCAGCAAAGCCTACAGACCTGAGCAGGAGTCAGCTCCCAGTTTCATCTGCTTTCAGCTTGCTTTGAAGACAAGCAGTCATGGAGAAGTAGGATAGTTGTATTGCCATGAAGCTTTCATCTTCCATTTTGCTGGCCTTCATTTGTTGCTCATTTAGTCTCATCTGGCTGCAGCTATTTCTCAGTGCTTTGTATGCAGCCTTTCTGGGTGAAAACATACAGTGAGAACACACTCTGGGGCTGTACTCATAAAGATGTGTCATTTACTTATCCAAATATATTCAGAAATAATACTGTTTTGTTAATTTACTTATCCAAATATATTCAGAAATAATACTGTTTTGTTTCACAGACATCTGCTGCTGCAAACCCGTTGAAATCCATGTCACACAGAAGCCTAAGAGTGTGTTATTTTAAAGGAGCAAAATCAACATTTCTGGGTTTTCCATTTAAATTGCAGTATCCTTTCTTTTATATGCTTCCCCAGGGGGACTCTTTGGACGTACTTCCACTTATGAGATATTGTCATTTATGTACAGCAGAGACTTTCCAGTCCAGGCAGCCTCATTATACTGCACTTTGTGTAATGTGATTAAACTTCATTTTTTAAGTATTTAAGGCTTTCAGTTTTATAATTTAGTGTTTCATTTAAACTGCCACCAATTTTTTCTCACAAGTCACTGATGTCAGAAATACTTGTTTAGTCTTGTATACTTGTTCTTCATTTGGATCACCTCCTCAAACACTCCCAAATGTGAATAGGTGGCATCTCCAACATGTATAATTCATCATCCCATCCCTCCTCTGTATATCCCTTCCCACCTGTACTGGTTTAACAACAGAGTAGCATCTTTTCCCATCATTTACCATATTCATTGAAGGCATTGAAAAACTTCCAGTGCCTGTTTTAAATTTGTAACAAATGCATACATAAGGAATTTGGTTGATGTTTTTAAAGCATCCTGTACTTTACTGTATATCTCAATGCTTTACTTAAGAACCGAATGGTGGCACCCTCTGGAAATTAAGGTGGCCTAGAGATTTTTTTCGTCAAAGAGGAAGTACGATAATAAAGCAAAAAAAAAACTGTTGAAACCTTTCTGAATTTGTCCTTATTTTAATTCAAAATGAATTAATGTTTAGAACTCTGCACCATAGGTATCATTCCTGCAACATGTCAAAGCCAACAAATGTCAGACTAGGAAAAGATACTGCCCCTGAGGAATAGAGTCTGGCCTTATTGATTTGCACTGAAGTTTTAATACAGGATCCTTATTTCCTGTGAATTACTCTCCAACACATCTTCTCCTGTTAATAATCTCCCGCTCTCTGGAAAGGCAATGGGAACGTGGTGAGACAGGCAGTACTATCTCTGACAGCATCTCCTGGCTCTGCACTAGTTGTCTCTCAGCATCTCCTCTGCCAGTTGTTTTACTGTGTTCCATGTCAGCCTGCCAAAAACTGAATGGTGCCCGGGTGGAAATAATCCTGTGTGCAAAATAAGACTCCAAGAAATGGGTTTTCTAACTTGTGGCCTTAATACTTCAGAGATTATTGTGCGTGACTAAGCTGCCTGTTGGCACTGGGTACCTGTATATTTTTCACGTTATCAATTATTGCTCCTTATTCCTGAAAAATACATGTATATACTGTCTTGAATGGGAAGAAAGTAACATTTTTTCATGAAAGACACTCTGAAGTCTTGTACCTTTGAGGCATAATGGGATCTTTAAATTATTACAAGTTTCCTTTTGAATGATTTCAAAGACAACATTTTTCTCAGCCTGTCCACTTGCTAAATTTTCAAGTCATTAGCTCAGGTGGCTCTGTGCCACAATATAACTTACGGGAAGAAGATTTTGCTGAGAATTACTGTTTTGGGGCTTTTTTTGCCTTTCATATTGATTCTACATTCCTTCTTCTGTTTTTCCTTTTGGCATTTTGGCAGTGCAAAGATAGTTTTAATGCTAGATATCTGTTCCTTGTTTCTATTAGCCACTGCAGGAGGACCCTGGGAAAGGTAGGAAAGGGATGCACAATATTAATGTTATGGGGACAGTCTTATACAAATATGAAATCAGTTTTGAAAAGGAAGCAAGTGGAAGAAAAGGAGTAACATTATAGTATCATAGAATCATAGAATAACCAGGTTGGAAGAGACCCACCGGATCATCGAGTCCAACCACTCCTATCAAACACTAAACCATGTCCCTCAGCACCTCATCCACCCATCCCTTAAACACCTCCAGGGAAGGTGAATCAACCACCTCCCTGGGCAGCCTGTTCCTGTGCTCAGTGACCCTTTCCATGAAAAATTTTTTCCTAATGTCCAGCCTGAACCTCCCCTGGCAGAGCTTGAGGCCATTCCCTCTCGTCCTGTCTCCTGTCACTTAGGAGAAGAGGCCAGAAAGAAAGTATGAACTTTCTTTGGTTCTTGATCAAGAAGACGGACTTCCCCTATAGGTTCCAGACTCAATCAGTGCTTATCAGTTGACTGTGAGGATGACACTTACCTATTTGTATCTTCAAGTCAAATCCTATTCCTTCTTCTTCATTGCTCTTCAGTCTTACTTTGATTCCATTCCACATCTGGTGATCACTTTAAGCAAAGTTTGGGATTGGACAAAATTTCTGGCAAAAAAAAAGTTGATTTGAGGTAAAATTTATTTACACATTCATTCTCCCTCCTCTCTTCTCAATGCCAGCAACACTGCTAGAGCAGTAGCCTGAAATTTATATGCATCTCGTGAACTGAACAACAAAAAATAAATGTATGTGAATGATTAAAGTCTACTGGGAGTGAAGAGTGTTCAGAGCTGTTAAACTGGTAATTTTCAGGACAGCTATCGAGCTACTATTGATGCTCAAACCGCAGAAGTCTGCATTTCTCCAAAGCCAGAAAATTATCTTTATTTTTCATTATGTGGGGAAAGAAGAGGGTTCACAAATATGTCTGATTCAGCTGGAAATTTTGCCTTAGTTTCTGTACTTCTGGGTTAAGGGTTATTTTGTTGAGAAATTAGGCCAACAGTTTAAAGACTTTCTAGATAATCTTCCCAGATTTACTGTGCCAGAAGCTGCCTTTTCCATAACTCTTGTTACAATCTAGCAACATTAAATTTGTTAACATTTTAGATATGGTGAAGACACATAGGCCAAGTTTTTATCAGGAGAATTATGACGGATTTATTGCAAGATAAAAGAAAGTAGAGCTTCGATCTTCCATTTCTAAAGTGGGATTTCATTCAAAATGGCCCAAGGCATTTTGTTATAATGGTAAGACTCCTTCTAGGGGCACTTAAGAGTCCTGAGAGAGACTCTCATTTTGATTTATTCTAAGTGCAAAGTCTTTAGGGCAGGTGGCAGATCTTAATCTGTGGCCTCTTGAGATAAAACTATGTTTTCCACTTTGAACTGCAGTTCAAGCTTCAGTCTGGAGCAAGTGTTCAACATTAGGGTCGTTTATTTCTTTGTTGTAATTTAATAATTTTATTTTAATTCCACTAATTGACAGGTACCATATCTTCCATATTTTTTGACTTCTTCACATGTCTAATTTGATTGCTTCATGAAAAAAAACGAATATAAACTTATCTTGCTGCTTGGGGCACTACAAGATTCTTGTATTATTCTTCTTCATTTCCTTTTTTTTGTAGGGAATCTTAAGGCTGTCAGCAAAATCAACAGCCTTTACCCAGCATTACATCTATTTTCACTAAGAGGACTTTACTGTTGTATTTACAAAAATGCATCTTGTACAGTTTCTTTTAAAAACTACTTAGAGTTTTCTTAATTTGGTTCTAAACACTGAACAGACTTTCTTACTGCTACTGCCTTTGACATTTGTGTGATATGTGTTTTTTCTGCACCAGGAAGGCTTGGAAAAAATGTTACAGATAATTCAGAAAAGAATCACAAAAATTGTTTTTAAAAGTTTCACAGTAAGAGGGCAGAAGAGATCAGACCTTTAAGTTTATCAAAGGAGAAGGTGGAGGCTTATTTTGGCTAAAATATGCAAGTACCTGAACAGAGATATAACATGAAAGAATTAAATCTTTGTCTACGAACCAGAGAAATCCAGAAAATAAACTAGATAAATTCAAAAGGCAACTGCACCTCCTCTTGTAACAGCAATTGGAACCATCTGCCCACGAAAACAGCAGATATATCAGTTTTGGATGAAGACTGGCTGTGTTTTGGGAAGACGGCTATTAATCTAGAGCAATGCAGAAGAAAGGAAGGAAGTCATGGCATCTTTGCATGCGGAGATGTCCAAGAGGTACCTCATGTTATTTTCAAGAGGTTTTCCAGATGTTTGAAGTACAGCCCCAATGCCAGGATTGCATAGGTCGATGATCACAACAGGCTTCTAGCTAATTACTTTCTGAAAGAAGGAGCAAATCCAGGAGGAACTCTTAGGACTGTGTAAACCCAGTTCAACTGATTAATGGGCACTTAATCTGCTTTCCCTTAGTTCTCTGATGCATGTTATAAGGCTTATAGTAACAGGAAAATTTCCATACTGAAAAGCAGACCTACCTCTGAAATAGATGACCAAATTGGTCATTTTGAAACTCTCAGTGTGTAAATTTGTTAATCACAAACGCACACATCACTTGAAATCCTACAGGTTTTGGCCACCCTCAAGGTATTCATTAATATTTGTTATTCCCATAAATAAGGATTATCTATACTGATCTGAGTCAGAATCACCAAAAAGATATTTTACTTGGATGAAGTACCTCCCTGGGAGCGCTATTTACTATGGCTTGGTTGTGCTAAAACAAATAGCTCATTGCTGTTCTTACTTTATCCTCTTTGTAGTCTGGCCCTAAGCGAGCTCCTACTGAAAATGCAGCTGATGAGCAATGCCAGTTCCTTTTCCCTTGACCAAAATGCAGCTAGTTTTGCTAACTCTAAACAGCTGCTTGAGCCAAAGGGTATGCATCAACCTCTTGAGCTGAATGAGTTAATTACTGCTGTAGTCACGTTCTCAGTGTGAAATCTGTGTTTTGTGGTGGTTAGTAGTTTTCCTGGACTGTAAATTTGCTCTAGGACAAGATTAGACTTCTATGCAGCTGGAAAGAAGGAAGGCAAAAGGAGAAAAGAAGTCACAGAGTTGGAGGTGGAATTTCATTAGTATTTACAGAACATCCAATTGTATGTATAAGAAAAGTAGAGGTGGATCTCAAAGCAGCATTGGTACTGCCATTTCAGGATTAAGCCATGCATGTCCTGTGAGACACCTCTTGAAAATTTCATCCCTGAGCGACACCTGCCAACTGTACAAAATTTCAGTGGTGTCCTAAAAGGCCACTGAGAGCTGTCAAAGCAGGAGAATGCTGAGGATGGGAACATGACTAGATCCTAAGCTTATATATGTGCCAAGAAAGTAAGGTTTCTATAACCAAATCTCTAGCAGACCCTAGGTTCACAGAATCACAGAATCACAGAATAACCAGGTTGGAAGAGACCCACTGGAGCATTGAGTCCAACCATTCCTATCAAACACTAAACCGTGCCCCTCAGCACCTCGTCCACCTGTCCCTTAAAGACCTCCAGGGAAGGTGACTCAACCACCTCCCTGGGCAGCCTGTTCCACTGCCCAATGACCCTTTCTGTGAAAATTTTTTTCCTAATGTCCAGACTAAATCTCCCCTGGTGGAGCTTGAGGCCATTCCCTCTTGTCCTGTCCCCTGTCACTTCGGAGAAGAAGCCAGCTCCCTCCTCTCTACAACCTCCCTTCAGGTAGTTGTAGAGAGCTATGAGGTCTCCTCTCAGCCTCCTCTTCTCCAGGCTAAACACCCCCAGGTCTCCCAGTCGCTCCTCATAAGGCCTGTTATCCAGCCCCTTCACCAGCTTCATTGCTCTTCTCTGGACTCGCTCCAGAGCCTCAGTGAGGTAGAAGTGGTCTTGAGCTGAAGAGCCATGTGAGCTATATAAATTAATAAACAAAAAGAGAGGGGAAGCTTAAATTGTATTCTCCTTTCATATGACTAGATAAAGATGGGTTGATTGCATACCAGTATATTCAGTGGGATGTGGGAGCTGGTAGGTTTAAATAAATACTCCTAGAAAAAGAGACTGAACCCCTGAGGAGCAAGGTTGTCTTCTCCTTCCTGTGGCAGACAGTCACACAAATCTTTTGTTTCATGTGTACACACACACAAAGCCATGACCTGAAATCCTAACTTTGTTTAAGCCTATATCCTAGATTAATTTAAGCAGATACAAAGCAGCACTCTTATTCCAATTTTATTTAATCTTTCTGGTCCTGTCAACTTCAAATCTTCAGAAATCATGACCAGCTGGACTGGATTAATGTTATCATTCTGAGTGGCACTAACATTTACAGAATCATCTTTTCAACTTTTCTTTCCAACTCCAAGATTTTCTGCAGCTAAAAATTCACATTTCTTACAAGTTAACAGGAGTCTTTAAAGTGGGCATATGGTTTATAACATCAATGTTTAATAAAATTTGGAGAGTAGGCAATTCTGCTACTTCACTTACTTTCTGTTTGTTATGAGTAGCAAAGTAATCTATGGTCCAGAAACCAATCTATAGCCAGGGGATATTGTAACTTTTGCTTTCTGCTCCTAAGTATTGATCTCAAAAACTTGCTCAAAAAGCCATCTTTAGTTTGGATTTATAACATATCTTGTGTCAGTGATACAGATGCCCTTTAATCCTTGTGGAATATGCAGTTGGAATTAGATGATCTCTAAGGTTCCTTCCAACACAAACTATTCTATGATCTTTAGCCTGAATTTTCAGAGTTCGTAATTAAGAAGTATGTTTTGCATATAAGTCCAATTGAAAGACTGGAATCAGCAAGCTATTTTTTGTAAATGCACTATTTTAATAAATATACTCCTCAAACAAGTAGCCTTTTCCCTTTGTTTTTCCTAAGCCATATATTTCATGTGTGAGAAGTAAAGGCAGGAATATACTCAGCTGTTAGGAGCACTGGAGATTCAGATCTTTTCTCTTTTTCAGTTCCTGTGTAGGTTAGTGGCAATATGTGTCTTGGAAATCCTGCTGCTGAACTACTGGATAGCAAGATAGAATCTCATTCCAGTGCCATAAGTTTCCAAGAATCACTGGGAAAGTATTTCCAAGGCAGAAAGGGAAATGGAGGAACAGGTAGATACCTTGTTAGGGAGAGACAAGGATATGAAAAAATGGATTATGCAGGATAATAGTCAGAACTAATTGTTTGAGTTGCAGGTAAAGATAAACACTGCCATCTTATTATGGAAAAAGACCATGAGTAACTGAAAAGTACAGCTGGGAAAGATACATGAAATACTCCATTTTGATAGTAAATCAAAATTATCTTTTTGCTCAATTAGTGAGTGAAAACTGGAATAGAAAAATGCATAAGAAACGAGTTGTTACATGACTTAGTTTTAATGGAACACAGCAGATGTTTCTCCAGATGTTTATGCCCAAAATAGTGTTTTCTTGCTGTTTTCAGATGATGAAAGAACATATGCAACATGTTGTAAGCATAAATTTTTCAATTTGCGAATGCTTTTTCAGGGAGTAATTTTTCAGTCTTCAAAGCAAATAACAGTGAGCATTAAGGAAAATAGACCTGTTGGGAGAACACACTTCTAGGTTTTGTTCCTTGAAAGGTATAACCTATGCTTATATGGTACATTAAGTTTCCAGTCTTGCCAAAACAAATGCTCAAGTGGACCCTTTGTCTTTATCTGTACAGTCCAGCACATGTTTATATCTCTTCCAAACCAGGACTTACATATGACTTAGTCTAAGAATCTACTGAAATATTCAAGGAAAATAATGTATCTTTAAATAATTTAAAATTATTGTAATCAACATGACAGGTGGATTTTCAGCTCCATCTTATTTTATAAAGGAAGAAGATAATTTGTCTGAACTCTATGTCAAGAGATAGACAATTTCCAGGGAAATAAAGAAGCTTACAGTAAAACCAAATATCTATAGAAATTAACACAGTAGTATCTGAAAGATGATATACCTGCAGAAAACATGAACATGTCTTTAGGATAAAAAGTGATGATCTTCTACTAGTGGCAAAGCTAAGGAAAATTTGTATTCTTTAGTTAACTTTTTCTTCAAGACTTCCAATACAATCTGCACAATCCAAATTGGCAAAATAGGAAGAATTCATAGTCCTAGGCCAAAATAATTGCAGGAAGCAATGTAAAAATCTCCACCTCTGTAGAAGAAAAGATTTTTAGCTTTATTACAACCCATAAATTACATGTTGTCCAGAAAATTACTGCATTAACTTTGCACATACTAGTAACTATGAATAAAGTATTTTGCTCCAGAATTCACTGGTTTGTTAGTGAAGCTGCTTTGCATAGTGTAACAAATGAGCTAATGATGTTTTTGTTGAATGTAACTTCTTTAAAATAAATCATAGATTGCGTTTCTCTTGTCCAGTCAGCAAGACAATGTCAGTACTTCTGGTTTATTTCGGACGCAGTTGTTTCAAATCTTTCAAATTTGCCTTGGTTCAACCACTTGAATTGTGCCTCCTAGTGCGCTTGTCAATTTAATATAGAAAAAAAGGATCTTAAAGGGAAAAGCAGCTAACAATAGTTTATAAGAAGTGTTTAAAAACCAGTGTCCCACTTCAAGCATGCATTAGGCTAAATGTTATTCAGTGGAAGTTTAGACAGCTGAATGAGTTGAGCAGAATGTAAACAAATATGACAGAACATCAAGATATAGTCCTATATATATATTTATAGAAACAATCTGATTCTTGGTTATAACATTAGAACATGAAAATAGCTATAGCCAAAGGTTAACCTAAACCTTTCTTCTGTTTTGTAATATATCCAATAATACATGGCTAGAGATACATATAGCTATATAGAGGTACTGGTTTCATCTTCCATACTGTTACCTTCTGCCTGTGTCACCTTGTTTTCTACAGCTGATGGTCTCTCATGCTCATCTTGCTTTCAAGCTTTGAACCTGAGAATTGATCAATTGCTTGGTACAGTTTCTGGAACAGCTACGAAAAACAATCCTTTTCCTCCTTCTGAATATTACATACTGCCCAAGACTTGTCTATTTTTCACAGATGACAAGCTATACTCCATTTTATTAGCAGTCATTGCAGGACATGCCCTTCTTCAGTGTTTCATAAATGAACATAGTATTTCTAGGCTTCAGTTCAGTCTGTCCTGGAATCCTAGTTGACCTTTACCTGGTGCAATTTGTGCTCCAGCTATATCTTTGTGATTTTTTGCCTTTGTAGTGTATTCCCTCTTCTGCCCACTGAAAGTAAAGAAACAGGTCTCGTTATATTCTTTTCTGATTGGGAAATATCTTGCGCTAGCAAAAAGTCAAAACCCATGTCAACGAAAACCCCGAAGGCCAACAGAGCTATGCAATCTATTCAATTCAAAGAGGACAAATTAAATAGTAATTAGAGATGAAAGCTTTGTTATGCTTATGTAACCCATAATAGCACGATTTTCCCATGACTTGCTGCTTACAAGATAGCTGACCTTCTAACAGTTAGCCACTTCTTCACAAATCTGCACAATGTGCTTTTCATTAAAACTTGCCTTTGGAATTAGGTCCAAATGAGTTATCCCTCGAAACAAAACAATGAAATAAGACCCATCTTTCTAGTTTTCCTCTGCATCGGATCCTGCATATTTTATTCCCACCAGAAATAGCATTCCTTTCAGTGTTATCCTGCTAAAATGAAGCTGTGTCTCACCTGGAATAACAAGGACAAGAAATGGGTTTTTCTTTCTTAAATCAGTTAGCAATTGTGTCAGGCCCTCCTTCAAAGATGAAGAGAAAGAAACAGGAAATTGTTTAGTGGGTTTTTTTTTACTTTTTCAACCTGCCTGTAAAGATTCTGATTTTTCCAATTGCTGATCATCAGGAGATATGGGCTTTGAGCTTGTCAGATAAGAAATAATGGTGGAAACACAGGAGAAGAAGTTTAAGAAGGATATCCCAGCAATCACTGGTAAAGACACACTGTGATTCTTAGAGGTACTTGCAACACTGTCAACTCAAAAAAACAAGTGACAAGAGACATGAGTAGCTCCATGAAAATGGAGGAGATGCAAAGGATGCAAAGTGACAGCTCTCAAAGTAGGTTAGATTTGCAAGCTTCTCTCCCCTTAAGAAGGAAGAGTCTAGATTAGCTACGTTCCTTTTTAATGACACGTTGTATGTGTTTAAAAGTAGGGATGAGAAGGCATCTACATAGTCCCCATGAGAATTTCCAATATTTTTCCCAAACGAAGAGTCACCTGGAAAACACCAGTTTTTGTTCCTTTTCATAGGTGAAACGTCAAGGTCACATCACAAAACACCTTTCTAAGGTCCCAATATGGACCTAATGAAACACTTTTCATTTAAACAGAGAAGAAGAAGAAGGAGTTAAAGTTAGGAGATCAGCGTTATAAGGGATGATGAGAAGCACGTAAAGAAATTTAAGACAATGAGCTTAAAGGTAAAGTAATGACCTGAATTGAAAAAAATATTTTAGAAATAAAATCCTATTGCAAGCACAGGCATCACTCACACCCACCGTGTCCATTCAGCAACAGCCGGGAACTAAGCATGAGTGAAATAAAATACAGGGTTTTTATCCTAGTGACTGAAGGCATATGTAACCAATATTTTTTTTTTTTAATGAAAATATATCTAAAATTGCTAGAAGTAAAGTAGCATTTATATTATTACTGCTGGTTAGTAGTATAAATAGCTAAACGTGTATTTTAGAGAGGGATTCTCTCTCAGTAAGCATTGATCAGGGTGAGCCGAAGAGGAACTCATCAGCAAGGGTAAGAAATTTACACCTATCTCCTGAGCTCATGAGAGGAGGTTTTTTTCTTATCATGCCCCACTATCAGAGGGTAAAAGGCAAGTTCTGGAGCTGCTGTTACTTTCCACACTATAATCTGCCAATACAGAAATCATTGTTTCATTGCTCTGCAGCTTCAGAGATAAGCATTTAACCAGAAATGCCTAAAACGGTATAACAATACTTTGCTTAGAAAGGACTTCTTGAGTTCTTGTGAAAGGAGTGAAAACTACAGTAGAATCCCACATGGCAATTCTTACAAAGCCAGTTTCTTTTTCTTTTATTAAAATACTGCTCCCAAACTTTATCAGTTTTATAGTATGAAATAAGCTCAGAGATAGTCATGGATAGTTAAACTCAGTTGTTCTTGTTCCAAAATCACTCTTTGGCTCAAAAAGATCTTTTTTTTTCCCCTGGGAATTTGTTCCACTGAGGTATTGAAACAGGACATTCACATCTCTTCTCGGCCTTCCTTTTATGTGACATACTAAGGTTTATTTTCCTTCTCTCCATCATCCCACAATAAGGTTATCAATTCACCTGTTCAAGACAGTGTTTCGTTACACTTTTTCAGGGCCCAGTCTTTCTTGATTATCTGTAGTGTGATTTGAACACGACATTTCAAATGAGATCTTATACTAGGGCATTATCACCTGGAAATTCTTCTTGGCTATTGCATTCAACTTCCTCGTTGCTGGCATCAAACCAGCGTTTCATGGTTGCCCTGCTATCAGCTCCAGTACTCCAATGCTGCTCCAGAACCACTGTTCTCCCTTCTGACTCATTTCCAATTGGTAAACACAGAGCTAGCAGCAGAATGGTCAGTCTCCAAGAATGCAATATTGCATTTTCTCCTATTAATTTCCTTTGAGCTTTCCTCTAATTCCAGTTTCCAAGGTCATCCAGCTTTTAGGATATAAAGTCCTGATTTGATTCTTTATAGAAGATACCCTCCGGCTTCACACATGACTGGGAAAACGAATCAACATAGTCTAATTTTGTGCCAACTCATAAAAGAAACCTTGAAATAAGTTGAGGGCTGAGACTTATTTCTTGAGGAAGACCATCAAGTGACCTTTTTTGCCTCTTGTTCCTTCTCATCTCCCCTTTATTTGCTGTCTGCTCCCCACAGAGTTATGGGATTGTCTCCATGGCATTTGCATCACATGCTGTACCCACATTCAGCAGATTAAATATGTAACATGTTTTTCAAAAATATCTTCTATCTCCAGAGAAAGATATCAAGTTATTCTGGCATTATCTACACACACAGTAAATTCAGCTTGCATTTTACTCATATTAATTTGTTTCTATATCTTCACATACAGTGCTCTAAAGACTCCTTCAAAGTCTTACAGTCTAAATGCCAACTCTTCCAGGATGATGAAACTTTCTGTTTAGGGAAAACGCAGTATCAGATATATCAACAACAACAAATTTAGTCAAAATCCTTGCTCATGGGCCTTTGGGTATTTTGCAGAGAATTAGAATGCAGAATATTAGAATCTTCAGCTTTACATGAGCATTTTATACTCCTCTGGATGCTAATTTTCTCCTTGTGTCTGGATCTTTCTGTGTTTTCCAAGCTGTACATTAAACACTTCAAATAGGTTAGTCACTTAGCTCACGACATAAAGTGGGTTGGAAAATGACAGTTCTCCACTGATTGTGAGATACTTAGAGATACAATAAAAAAGAACTTTAGAAATGGAAATTGTTCTGTTCATTGATGAATCATGGTCTTTTCAAAGAGCTCTGCTGAAGGCAGTGTTAGGTGGATCAGTAGCATATCTGCTTTTAAATTTGCACTGTGCTCAGTTTTTACTGATATGGGCAAGCAACTATTTTTATGAAAGAAATTTATATTATTGTGATCCATATAGAAAAAGTTTTAATGATACTTTTCTAAAAAAGTCTCTATGTGAATGTCCAAATTGAGCTTCTAAGTGAAAATAACAAATATATACCAAGGCAACTAAAGAAAAAACTCACCTGTCTTATTCTTACTGAATATCTGCATCATTCCCACAACACGACAGTACCAACTGCTTTGTAGGATTATGAGCAGATAGTTACTTTTTATCAGGAGAGCAGCAATATTGAGTATTTTTAGCAGGACATATCACATAAAACCCTCATATCCAAGCACATGCAAGGATTCCAACCCATTCATGGTGCATACCTGTTGTTGTAGTACCTACATAGTTGAAACTTATCATTATAGATATCAGTGATTTTTATTCCTTTTTTTTTTTTTTCCATATAGGACACCTCAGTTCAATCTGGGAGACCCTGAGGACCAGATGCACTGAGGAAGCGTAGATGGCAGTCACCCTTATTTTGAACTGCAACAACTCCAGAACAAATAATTTATTTACTACCTGCTTAGTACAGCATCTAAGCTGAAGGAAGTGACTCAAAACCAAAGACAATGATGACAACTATGGGTGGACTTTCAATTATCAAAGTAGTTTTCTGCCAACATTGTTTTGTGGTGAGAAATCATTTTTGGAGGATGGGAAGTGGAGCTCTGTCTATCGACACAGATACTATTCTACATGCATTGATGGTTCTCTCCAGTTCTGTAGCATCTTTTACCATCCTTGAAAGCTTAATCATCATCCATAAGCAGTCAGAAATAACTTGCAATGGCTCTTATTTCTGTGACTGTCCTAGAAGGAAGTTAATTTAGCCCAGGACATTTGAAGACATTTAATATAGAAAAGAACAGCTGAGTCTCTCCCTTCTTTGTCAGAGGCTGAATCTTTCCTGTATATTATAATGCTTCAGTACAGGAAAATGCTATTTAATGCCAAAACATTTCTGAAGTTTTTCTCAGAACATTTTGTCCCATCATTTGTAAAAAACATTTAAACTTCTTTTGTTTCAATAAAGCTCCACATATTAGTATTTCCCGTCTAACCTGAGAACTTGTTCAAGCCTGTGCAACACTGAGTGTGACTAACTGATATCCATACAGTTTCCTGGTTCATGAGTGCATGAAAAAACCAAATACATGACAAAAACTATAAATAAGTTCCTGAAAAAGTCAGTGTCACAGCTGTTATGTAATCCATCTGTGTACACAGGTCTTTCTTCTCAGTCACTTCCAAAGAGTTCCTATATTGCATCAAAAGTCACCACTATTGTCCCTGTAAGTTTCAAGCCTTCATTTGTAACTACTAATTTTTGTCCTGGCAAGAATGCTATTATTAGATTGACTTCAGCCCCCTTCAGTTCATAGATATAAGGTGAAAAGAGAGAAGATATGTTGAAACTGCTTGAATGGAAACTTTGTTCTGACTACTCTTTAAATTAGTGTGATAAACTTCCTTCGTAGTCAGGGGAGAATGGTTGTGTTTAATTCCTTTCATTTATTAATTTAAATTAATATTTATTTGCATTCAGGTGATTTTCAACTCACAATGACAATAAATTATACGAAATTAATAAAGAAAGCCGACACATTGAACACAAACGACAACATTCTTGGAGATGAAATCTCAAATTCTGAAAACATGGAGGGTTTGTTTTGAACCACTTTATTTTGATGTTTGTATTATGCAGTGAAGTAAAATTTCTGCATTCTGCGAGAAAAATTTGAAAAGAAAGAAGACAACTATTTGATTGCCTCTCTGGAACAAGAAAATAATCATATAAAGCAATTCTGAAATTGGGAGAATTCTTCAAGTATACAGGTGCAGCTACAGACAGCAAAATGCTAAACTCGCTTCAGAAGGAAAAAAAAATTACCCCAGACATATATAAATATTACAAATACATATTCCTACATACATTCAAGCAATGAGCTAAATTCATGTGCTGCAAATACACCTTATCATTCCCTGGCAATGATTCCCTTTTGGCAGGTACACTAGAGTTTTCTGGAATATGCTAATTTTACAAAAGAAAGAAATAGTCACAGGATCATTCTTCTTCCTTCTTTCCTGCCTTCCCTGCAAGTCAGTTTTTACCACTGAAGCCTGCAGCATCAAAACACTGCAGCACTGTTTAATTACCTCTTTCTCAGCTCATTACATAGGACACAGTAGGATCCTCAGTGACAATGTGCTGGAGGACATCAACACAGGGAAAAATAACATGGAAGACTGCAAATGTGAAAAACAAATGCATATATACTGACAGGCACATTCCAGAGTGGAAGTCAGAAGACAAATAGGACAAACCATAAGTAGAAAACAAAACCAGGTTGGCAGCTGACTACAGGTCACTGGCCCTTTTGTTACTGTGTCTAAACATGCAAATAACCTCTCCAGAAGATGGGAAAAGAATAAATGAACCAGTTTCTTCTACGTTTACTATGCTTCCACGTGAGACAACTTGTGACTTTGACTGCATCAATAAGGTGGAAGACCTGGGTGTTGTCTATGATGAAGTAGAATTGAAGGAAATCCCAGCAACCACAATGCATAGAATCATAGAAACATAGAATCATAGAATCATAGAATCACCAGATTGGAATGGATCCACTGGATCATCGAGTCCAACCATTCTTATCAAAACCATAAAATCATAGAATGTTTTGGATCAGAAGGGACCTTAAAGATCATCTAGTTTCAACCTCCTTCAAGAGTCCCCGGGTTGCTCAGACCCTCATCTGAACTGGCCTTGAACACTTCCAGGAATGGGGCATCCACACGACAACCTGTGCCACAACCTATAGGCAACCTGTGCCAGTGCCTCACCACCCTGATAGGAAAAAATATTTTTCCTAATATCAACCTAATCTCCCCTCTTTCAGGTTAGGTAGCAACCTGAAATAAAATACGTATAGGTTAAATAAACAAAGGAAAAAGGTGACAAAGATCTTGGAAGTGCCCCTGAAGTTTTTTGAAAGGAAGTAGAAAACAGAATTTGGTTCAAGAAAAAAAGCAATAGGCTTAAAAAGGATATTTGCTTCCTGAATATACCTATAAGCAAAATACAACAAATCACTGAGAAGCTACTTGAAACTACTGATTAGACCATATGTTAGACCATATGTTCAACAACTTAAATAGAGGGATTAAAAGGTCATTTTGCATCTCGGAGGATCAGACTATTGGTAATTTACTGTTATTTATCCATTCGTATTGTTTTGGCTGTTGGTTTGTGAAGATTCTGGCAGTGACTGTAAGCACGTAGGAATACAGGCTTAGCAGCATAATCTTACAAAAAATGAGATGCAATTATCTCTAGCATAATCAGAGCTTTTATGCAATCTCTACTCTCTCCGAAAGAAAGATTGGTTAAATATCAGCAAAGGCACGTGTAACGAAGAAAACATGAAGCTTGTAATTAAATCTGACAGGAAGTAAAACTAAAAGCTATTTATACACCATTAACAAGGAGATGCTTAAATTCACACAGTCAGGTGTTGTGAGAATTTGAGACATGATGCAGCAAATGAGAAAAAGTTCTGTAAGCTGGGAGAGAAACTCAATGCAATTCTTCAGAACAAGGCAAATAACCTAGGGGAATTAAGAAATTGGTCTTCTACCTTTTGATAGTGCTTCAGAAATGCCAAGAAAGCCAAATAATGAATGTGATAATGGCCAGTTCTCTGTAAAAGCAGTTTTTCTTATGCTAATAACCAAATATCTGAACTGAATTAATTAATGCTGAATCACAACCTATAGTGCTGGAGGTTGGGGAAGCTATGATGATCCACTAGTGTTAAAGGATTTTCACCAGAAAGTGAGTAACTCTAGGCTTACTTTATTTACAATTCAGAGTTGGACTATCACCTCAGTGAGTGCAAAGGCCCTCACAAAATCATCAGATATTTATATAGCATTTTACAAGAGGTATTTTCTTTGAAAAGTTCTTGTTGTTTTTCCAAGTGCTCCTAGTTCTTCATTCTTCAATAACTCAAAAGTCCTCAAAAATCCACCTTGATAATTCACCTCTACTCTCTTGTTTTGGTCGTCCCTCAGAAACGATGCTTCAACAAGTCATGTTCCTCTTACAGTCATAAAAATCTAATACCTATGTTCTAAGTCTCACTTTTCTTGCACAATTTGTTGATTTAGCTGACAAGGGATATATGTGGGACAATTGAACAATATTCTTGTAGTTGTCATAAAGAATAATTTCCAACATCTGTTTAAATACAATACTCTATTTATCACAATCAACTATCAATAATATCTACATCTTACATGGATATAGTTATCATATTTTCTCATTCCCCTTAACAACCAGCTTCTGTCCTTGGAGCGAGTATCTGTTGCCAGCAGTAGCAAATTTATTAGATGCATTTTTGGATTATAGTTGCCTTTATTATCTAGAAAAATTGATGATCTCTCCTGAAAGTGAGCCATACTCTCCAGTCTTGTAGCTCCATAATTTTCACCCTTGGGTCTACAGTTGATCTTAGCTATCTCTATGATCCTCAGTTAAAAGTCAGAAGTGAATTTAATAGCCATTGAAAAATGCCATAATGCATAAATACACTTGGCAGGAGCATAAATGAATTTACGAAGTGACAGCAACATGTTACCCGGTTAATAACATCTATAAATGCTATCATCCCTCTAGTTTCATAAGTTAGCTAATTATTGTTAGTGCAGTGAGTGAAGAGGTCAAAGCAGCTTTGTTGTTTCCATTTCATCCTGTATTTCTGCTTTATAATTCAGTAATCTTTGTGCAAACGCTGAAGTGCTAAACAGGCGGTTTTTTCTCTTCCCAGTCCTTAACATATTTAAAAATTAGTATCAAATGTGGTTAAAGATGTCTAATAACCTGCATGTCTGAGATTTATAACTGATATTCCACTTACTTTCTTTACACTCGGTAAAGACCATCTAAATTCAACATGGTTGAATCTTCATGATTTAGGGATTGGTGGGAATGGTTGGACTCGACAATCCAGTGGGTCTCTTCCAACCTGGTTATTCTGTGTGATTCTGTGATTCATGAGCAAGTGATCAGAAAAATGTTCGAGGATCTTGTCAGCCTTGAAGGCTATAATTTTCACAGATATAATGCTGGAAAGGAAATGTTTAGTTTTATCGCATATTTGCAGACTTTCTTTATATGAAACATGACATCAAAACTACAACACTCAACCGCATTCAGTGTGTTCTTAATATGAATCCTTCTCAATGACATTTGATGACTTTAGCACTGCTATAAATAAGTCCTCCTTGATAAGTTAAGATTGTTGAGTCTTTTTGGTATGAAAGGCAAAGAGAGGATTTTTGCTGCTGGTTCAGCAGAGAATATTTCTGTTTTCCACAGAAACAAAAAAAAAAAAACCAAAAAAAGAAAAAAGGAAGAAAAGGGAAATAGAATTGCTGCTATTGGCAAATCGATGAGAATTAAATATTAGTGAAAGTAATTTGGCCTAAGGTAAATGTAGAAATCTGTGTTAAGAAAGACAAGTTACAAGTTACCATACATCTAATAAAGAGTGCGCATTTTCTAGAAAGAAACTATTTTCTTAAAAACAATGTCACTAAAATACCCTGGTGGTATTCAAGACCAGGTTGGATGGGGCATTGAGAAACGTGATCCAGTGGAAGGTATCCTTGTCCATGGCAGTGCAGTTGGAACTACATGATCCTTAAGGTCCTTTCCAACCAAAACCTAGTCCATAATTCTATGATTCTCTAAGTATTTCACGATTTTTTTTTTTTTTAATTCTCCAAGGTTGAGAATATCACTGTACTTTCTACTGTATCTTCTCAAAGTTTCCCTGGAGTTATGACCGTCTAAGAGTTTAGCTGATTGACTGTTCCACTATACACCCTTTAAATTTGAGGTTAATTGGTCTTCGAAGCAATTTACACCAAAAAAATATATTGCCTGAATTCTATCTCATTTTTACACACTTAATTTCAAATCATAGACACCCTGGAGCATCTTGTCTGACTGTGTGAGTCACCCTCTTGCCTATTCCGATGTCTGAGGTATCCTGGTGCATCAGTAATGACTCTACATGTCTATGTTTACACAACTGTGGCTGCTGCTATTCTGCTGTTCTAAGAGAACTTGGGGGTATCTTGCAGGGGATGCTTAGACATGTTGCTCAGCAAGGTGTGGGATGAAGATCTATGACGTGTCTGGTGCGTATCAGCTTTAGGCATTCAGGAAAGCTCCCCTTGGCCCATGGTTTATAAAAGGTATCTCCAAATGTTTAAAAGCTCTAATGTTTCAAAATGTGTAAATATATCCAGCACAGGTTTGCTCTGTTTTCTTGTCATCGCAAGCTGTTAAGGAACAGCATGATACTGAGAGAATGCGAATATTTCCTTAGGCAAAGGATTTCTACAAATCACAGATATGATGCTGGAGAACAGGACTCTGCTTGACAGTGTGGGATATCCTGCTATCTTCTGTCAGCCATTAACTAGGAGACTTACTCTCCTGCAGTCCTTGAAGGTTTTAGTGGTTTTCTCTAATCACTTTAAATACATTCTGTTCATGCACACTGTGTCCAACTGATTCTACCGCACAGTATCTTCACCTGTAATATTCTTGGCTATAAAGATGTTTCAGTTATACACTGATCAAGCATCCTCGCACGAGAGAGGAGGGTGACCTTCACAGAAAAGAAAAATAAAATATATTTCCAGAATGAATGTTTTTGGATAGTCCAAATAATGAATTGTACACAAAAAGTTGACTAAAAGAATGTGATGGTGTCCTCTTCAGGAGAAAAAGTATTGTCACACGTATTTTTAAGTACAGACAGCACCACCACGTTCACAGTGTCATGACGACGACTTGCTTATCATCATTTTGCTGGACTGGTTTTCTGGGATTGATCTTGACTCAAATCTGAAAGTGTTGCTCAGGCAAAATCCCCCTTGAGCTCAATGAATTCCTCCTAGGCAGAGTTGGGAAAAGCAAATCCCCAAGAAAATATCATTTGTTGCCATTCTACGAGGAATATTTTGTATTTGTAATGAAATTAAACTGTGGGCTTCTGTGAGGTTTTTTACTTACATTTTTGAATACTAATTGATTTAATTTGATTTACACTGTCTTCAGTTCAGGAAAAGCTGTTAAACACTTCAATGAACTGGTACTTATAATTGAATATATATAATGTGTATTCATTAGAACTAGTGAGGTTTCCAAATTTTTGTTATTTCATCTTTACTAGCTTAATACAATGCAAAATTAATTGAAGTAGAGATGAGAGATTCTTCACCTGATTCAACTCAGTATTCATGGACTTTGCTCAAGTAGTCAAGGCAAATTTCTTATATGGAAAGCGAGTAAATAACTAATTTAATACTGTACTCAAGGAGTTAATCTTTTTCTCAATCAAGCCTTGATTTTTTTTCTGTCCATAGATTCATGCAGGCAGAATCTAAGTATTTCTTAAGAAAAGACGCAAAGACCAGGGATAACAACAGTTAAAATTACTCATTTTTCCTCCTGCTCTTATTTTTCATTTTTCCTCCTTCTCTTATTTTAGCTGTCAGGATTTTGAAGGCTATTCTTGATTTTAAACCTTGTTCTCCCTCATTGTGTTCACTACCCTCCTCTCACACAGGGAAACCACCACTTCAACAGCACTTAGCCTTGGCAACAGGATGGAGCTTTGAAATGCTGCATTCTTGGGAAGAAAGAACCTGAATTTTTGCTAAAAATTACCTCAGTGATGGAAAACAATTACACCATGACTCAACCTGCATAGCTGTTATCATATGGCAGAAAGGACCTCATTTATAACATTCCCCCAGCCCATGCTTTACAGACTAAAACATCATATTTCAGGCTAACAAATCTCCCTCTAACAACAACAAAAAATCCCTAAGTGAATTGGTGTCTGCTAGGCAAAGCAAGAGAATATCACTGAATCCTGGTAACTGGTTTGGGCATATTAAATGTCCATTTCAGCTCTCCCCATGCAGACACACTGAGCAATAACAAAACATGCAAAAATTTCCATGCCATGTATAGTAGTTGTGCTAGTTATCTGTTCATGAAGATGCAGCTCGGGTCCTCCCAGCAATCAGCTATATCCTGGATCTGTGTTGAAATCCCTCCTGTTGTCTCCATGATCCTTCTGACTATTTCTGACCCAGAAGAGGGTTGAGATGAAGTTGCCATTTCCAGCGTGCTCCCCATCTCCTGCATTCCTCTTCACGTTTTCTTCTTTCCCTCTCAAAATATTACAAAGTCTGCCACTCTACTCCATCTCTGCACCCCTAGATTTCAAGTTCTAGTTCAAAGTAAGCATTTCTGACTTTACAAGACACAGTGTTATTTTTAACTTATCTCCATGGATAACACTAGTGTGGTCATTCTCTTTTAGAGCCATGAGTGCTGCCGGTTTGCTTTTGCTCTTTGTAGCAATCTACCTGCTGTTGTGCTACGTACATGTTGGGCCCCTCACCACAAGAAGGATGTTGAGGCTCTGGAGCGAGTCCAGAGAAGAGCAACGAAGCTGGTGAAGGGGCTGGAGAACAGGCCTTATGAGGAACGGCTGAGAGAGCTGGGGGTGTTTAGCCTGGAGAAGAGGAGGCTGAAGGAAGACCTCATTGCTCTCTATAACTACCTGAAAGGAGGTTGTGGAGAGGAGGGAGCTGGGCTCTTCTCCCAAGTGACAGGAGACAGGACGAGAGGGAATGGCCTCAAGCTCCACCAGGGGAGATTTAGGCTGGACATCAGGAAAATAAATTTCATGGAAAGGGCCATTAGACACTGGAACAGGCTGCCCAGAGAGGTGGTTGATTCACCTTCCCTGGAGGTATTTAAGGCACAGGTGGACAAGGCACTGAGGGGCATGGGTTAGTGTTTAATAGGAATGGTTGGACTCGATGATCCTGTGGGTCTCTTCCAACCTGGTTATTCTATGATTCTATGATTCTATACAGACACTTCGTTCTTGTGTTGCATATTCCTTCTAATTGCTAGCCAAAAGGATCTCTTGATGGTGTGGGTAAGACTTACTTTCTTTTTTTTTTTGTGTTTTGTATTACTCAAAGCTCAGATTTATTTATCTACTGTTACACAGGCAACAGTCAGACTCAAAGTGAGTGTAAGGATCTACTGGCTACACTGAATGCTTATATGCTTATGTAGAACCTAATATGTAAAGGTAATTAAGTGCCAAAGCATACCATCAAATCTAACATGGAATGGCCAAAGCTTTTAAGGTGTCTACCTACAACTTGAAAAATAAAAGTGGTAAAACTCATTATAAAGCAAAAACAACCAGCAGAGACTTCTTGCTGGGAAGGAGTAGTGTCTATTGCATTTTCCAAGATTCAATTTCCAAGTAAGACTCTTCTTTCCATACTTGATGTGGGTATTTGAAACTGTAAAATCACAAAAGCCCATACTAATTTTTTGTGGAATGCCATTGGTAGCTATGATTTGCCTTCCACCCTGTTTTCTAGAGGTGATCCACAGATGATCTCTGAAGGGAGGTCTGTGCTTTCTCTTACTTCTCAGATTCCACCTTAAGAAGAAGAGCAGTTCCTTTTTGTGTCCTAATGATGATGCCACTTCCACCTTCTGTGCCTAATCACACAGTGGTCCATGGGCACACCAAGAGCATGGGATATTTGTCCTCTTGGTCTTTCACACTAACCCAAGAACACTGACTTTCCACCAGTGAGTTCTGCAAAGCGTGGTTAGCATCCATCCCCAGCGACACAGCAGCCTATTTCACAGTTGAAAATCTGAAAAGCACAAGACATTTCTCACTAAGAGAAAATCTGTCATATCCTGTGTGTACCAGCGATCATAATTTTGTATTTTTAATAACATCATTATACATTAACAAAACAAAAGCACGTAAACACCTCTATATGCAAGAATCAAAATCCTAATTTCTGATACTAACAGATGAATGATTTATACTCAAAGCAAGACCTTTCCTGACATCCCCACAAACATGCAAAGGACATGACTGACTGGCTGCTACTTTCTAATCAAAATCCCACTCTTATTTAATCAAAACCCTGCAGCAACACGGAGTTGTTTTTTTTTTTTTGGGATTTCTTTATTTCATAAGAAATTTCTTATGTTTCAACTGGTCTCCAGAGCTGGAGTAAAAACTCAAACTGAAAATAAATTTCAAAAATGTTGTGATTTTTCCAGATTTTACCTTAGTACTGCTGCCTAAATGAATGATTTCAGAAAGATTTAAACTTCATTAAAGGTAGAGAGCAAAGCCCCATTTGTTTGGGTTAAAAATCAGGGCTGACTTCCTCATGCTGTTGGATTGCCAGTCAGGCTATGACAGCAGCTTTGTTCCAGTGTGGCTTACTTGGTCATGACTTTGAAATGCAAGATTATGTCTTTAACTGTGCAAATGCTTCATACATTTTAGTAATATCCTGTGACCTGCCTTTTCGACTTTTAAACAATTCTCAACCCTTTTTTCCCCGACCTGTTTCTGAGGATGAGGAATGTGGGCAGACAGCACCCTCTGCAGCGAAAGACGGAGAAATGAGTGTTTGGTCTCTGCTCTGGATGTATCTTTGTGATGTATTGGATCTATCTCCTCAGAGCCCTCTGCCACTCTCTGCTTTCAGTGGACAGGAAAAAAAACAATAAAATGTGGAGCTGATGTGAAAGCTAAGACAGGCAGAGGCATCTCAGGATATCTCGAAGCAGATAGCTTTGCAGGGAAGACAGAGAGTAGCTAAATTGTGTTCAAAATACCTAAAATCTTGCAGCACATGCTGTTTTAGTTGGTTTTATCTTCTTTCTCCCTAGAGTTTATAACTTTTTACAAGTACCAACTTTTCTTATACTACAGATATGAGATCTAAGAAGATTTTCTAAGTTGCAGTTCTTTTATAAGCAATGTCTTAAAGTATTTCCAGTCAAAGGACACGTCTCTCATTTGCAGAATGGAAATCTAGTCCAGGCAGATCAGCAACTTTCCTCTGTTGCCCCACCTGTGGATTGGTCGTATTTCCTACCAACAAGGGCAAAAAAGTGCTGCGAACACACTGATAAAAAATCCATAAGTTCAGAGTAGGTTTTTTCCAAACCACAAAATAGCAAGATAATTTCCTCCAGTAAGAGTGACAGCAATAGCCTCATCTTCCTGCATGACAAAGTAAACGTGTTAAAGTGATATTTCTCACCAGGAAAACAGCCTGTTACCTGAACCAGAAGTTTAGTACCATCACCCAGTCCTTGTTTTCTTAGAAGACCCTCAGCTGCTTTCCAGTTAACGCTGGTCCAGCTCCCAAATGTGCGGCCTTCCACTACACCAGCTTCCACTACACATTAAAACAAGTTGGAAGCAGAGGTAGACCTCCAAAATTTGATCAGTTTAAGAAAATATTTGATGAAAATTACAGGGGATAATTTCAAGTGTCATGAGGAATGCCTGATAGTTTCTCAAGCCAATTTAGGGTTAGCAGGTTCCTGAATATGTAACCTTGAACTTGAAGGCAAGTGCAATCCAGCAGGCAGCAGCCCATATTTGTGGTTTGGGTTTGTGGGGTAGGTTTACCCAGGTTTCAGTCCAGGTTACTATGCTTTGGATTCCCTCTGATGCCTGAAGATACAAGTTCCAATCAGCTTGGCTGCTTCTGTGCTCTGGAGCCTTTTGCATGATGGAGACACTTACAAGTTATCCACTTTAATGGAATCTTCTCTTAATCTCTGTGTATTTCTGTTGAGCTTACGCTAGAGGTTCATTCTACTATTTGGTCTATTTTACAAATCCTTCTGGGAATGCTTTCTTGTATGAGAACACACTCTTGAGCTTCATAAACTCTCTTTCTGATGGGACAGAGCAGTAATACTGCAACAAAGAAGTTTCTGTCTGCTTTTTCCACTTTTTTTTTTGAGTGAGAAACATTCAAAAGTTGGAAGAGTTTTAAAAAATAAACAGTGATGTTTGGAAACTATGAAATTAAATTTCACATTTCAGTTACTCTTAGGGTTTCAGATTTAACATGAAACCATCAAAAGCAACCATGTGCATCTGTGTTTGCATAATCACACCTTTGTGTGCACAGAAAACTGAGCACAGAGACCCAGTAATTTTTACTATGTCCATGAGATGAAAAGTTAATGTCAAATTTCAAATCATAATTGTGTGATTTTATAATATGTGGAGTAAATTTGGAAACTACAATAAACATTGCTCTCTGCTCTTTGAAAAATTATTGGCTGTCAAACCTCTTAAAAATCTTTTTCAGGTTTTCCAAAATATTCTAGTTTTAAAGTCATAGAGGGGTCTAATTTCATTGAGGCTAGAGAGTCGTGGTCATAATCAGACTAATAATGGTTTAGTCTGGTGGATTTTTTATTTGTGGAACACTAGTAGTTCCTCATAATTTAAAGCATGTTAGAAATGTGTGGAAATATGAAGCTTAATTTAAGAGAAGGAAATTGCACCAAATGTGGCATGATGTCCCTCTTTATGTAACTATATATAAAATTTCACAGTTTAGTGGTTGTGACTGAAATTACTGTCTGACACAGAGAATAAAAAGAACTCATCACTAGCAGTGTTTCTTCTCACTTTACCCAACAACATATAGGAACCTCCATCCTAGAGCAGACCAAAAGACCATGTAATGTGACATCCTTCTCTGAAAGTGGCATGTGAAGAAACTTATGGCAGGTAAATGGTAAATAGGGCATGTAGAGAGCAATTCATCCTCTAGCCTTCCAAGTTCCTCAGCAATCAGATGTTTAGAGAAACCATTTACCACGTTACAGTCAATAAATGAGGAAAATCAACCAGAAATTCAAGAGGCTAGGTTTTGGTTTTGGTTTTTTGGGGGTGGAAGATGTGGTGGGATATCTTCCTAGTGGTGGCTGAACAAAACCAGAGTAATTGTTCCACTCATCTGCCAAATTCTTTAGGTCTTTATCTTGCATAGGACTTGAAAAGACTGAGGGCTGTTGATGTCAACTTCAAAACAGCCAAAAAACATTTTTACAGACACTGTAAATGTAGCTAATTACATTGTAATGAAGAATCTATTTTTTGGTTGGCTAAAAATACTCAATGACCACGAGGAATTGACTGCAAATCATCATGGGTTTATTTTTTGAATTACAGGCACGATTACCTTAGGTTAATCCCATTCAAGCTTATTTCTAGGTAAATAAGACATGAGCTATTAGAAGGTCAAGGAATCATCGTATGCTACCTGTAAATACTTCAGGATGGAGAACATGGTGCCACTCTACATTACTTCAAATGAAGGAGCTTCCAAGGAAACACTGTTGTTTTACTCTAGAAGTGTGTAAAAGCAAAGTTGTTTTTCCTGGTTTTGTTCTGATGAGTCACTGTAAAGAGAAAGAAATGTCATTGACATACTAAAAAGGGAAAAAATAACGCCTGGTACAATTTGCTTAGCTGATTAGACTTGCAAATACTGTTGATGGACAAAAGAGAAGGGCATCATGAGCAAATTTCAAGAGTAGATTACCGAGGGCTTTCTGTTTAAAATACTATTTCAGCTGTGTCTTTACCATTCAAATATGTAAATTGTTAATATATTAGTACCCATGCTCTCTATTCATAAACTGAGAGCTCTTCCCATTGAACTTCTCTATGATTTTTATCTCCTTATATGACTGGACAAAACTGTTAGAAAGCAATCAAGGTCATAGCCTCTCAGAGACTGCTAATAAATGTTTTTATTCTCTCTCTCCAAGGTGTTTTCTATGACATTGATTTTATGTCATTCAATGCAGCCGCTTTCTTGCTTCCCTGCCATTGTTGGTACTTCTCTCTTCTTACTCTTGTATTTATTTCTCTCAAGGTTTGGAGTAACCTTACCCATTCCGGTGTTTTCCATTGGGTCTGTTGCTGCAGGAGCTGCTGGTAGCTTTACCTTCATTACCTTCCTGCATCAACAATCTAGGTGGGGTAAAGCTTTGAGAAATAAACAGTTGTAAAGCAGTGTTTCAGTGGATTTCCACATGCTGCAGCTGGGCACGTAACGTCTTCCAGTACAGACAAATCTATCACATTATTTTGCAGATACAACTAAAGTGATGCTTTCTGTAATTCCCCTGTAATGAACTTCAGTAACTAAGATAGCAAAAAAGCATCTGCACACTCTTAAGAATTCATATCTCTGGCCTTCTAGGATGCTTTGATTTCTTCCAGTTTCTCTTTTAATTTTATTTTTTTCCTTTTGGCTCAAAAGAAATAGATGCTAATATACTTTTTCCTCCTAGAAAACCCTGCTCCACGGCTAAAATCATCATCTTCTAACACTTAGCACTGTCTTACAGTACGGAATTGGCAGGATGGTTTATCCTGAAATAGTACCTGAAAGGTGTGTCTTGCTTTATATAGTTATGTATGTTCTAGAATAGAGCTTATCATGGGGAAAAGATAAGCACAGCACCCTAAGAGAACTATTAGCTCACGGAACATGATGTAAATGACCCCAAAAAGGTTTTTTGGTGTCCTAATGGACTTATTTCATTAAAACAAAAATAACAAAGAAAGCCCAAATTATAATTGAAATAAAACAAGCTGACAGCATATGTATAATAGTATCACTTGGTAACAAGAAACATTATCTGGATATCCCAGACAAACTGATACAGATAACCTAAACCTCTGCTCTAACATCTCCCAAAAAGTCTTGAGGGTGATATTTGGTGTAAGTTTAGAAATTATTAGGGACAAAAATATTCCATAAATCTTTTGTCTAGGACTTGATTTCCTTCTTGCATCCCGAGAAATCCATCCATCAGTACAATATGAATGTAGAAGGCAGATGCTACTGAAAGTAGAAATCAACTGCCCATCATCCAGAAGACATTAAAAATTTGGTCTGCTATCTCAGATCCATTTTGGGGAATTAACTTTTTTCTATCACGTGCTTTTTCTAAAGGTAAGATAAATATATGCATTCTTTGAATGCATGTGTTCCACTACACAGAAATGTATAAATGAGACTGAAAACATTGAAAATACATAGATTTATGCCAAGACTAAGGACTATCCTGCTTTGCTTGGACACTGCTGGCCCTTGAAGGCAATATGGAGCTACAGAGTTAGAGGAAAGTTTTGTGAGAGACTCTTCTTTGAAAGGTCTTCCCTCACAAAACTTAGGACAGTTCAAATACAAGTTAATTAAGATCTAAATTCCTGAACAACGTTATGTTCTCCACTCTGCCCCAACCTAAGTGAAACAGCCACAATCAGATACTTTCTTCTCTATGCATTTTATTAATAATTTCAATTATCTGCTTTGAACTACTTAATGTACTGGAACATGTGGTGACCGCTTTGTTTGGTTTTGACTAGCTTGCCAGCATTGATGATCTTTTCAATGCTCCCCCATTTACTTTGCCTATCGATTAGGCTGTTATTGTTCTGTAAGTTATAATAATTGGCAGGTTTTGCAGACACAGCTGACAGTCACTACAAGGAAAGGTGGGGGAGTATGAATAAATTTAAATATATATGCACATTGAAAATGAGTGCCTAACAATATTAAAATAGACACCCTTAAAATAATTTCTAAAATAAACAACAGTCAAGGAGAATTATCTAAAGTAGCCCACTGACTGCAATCAGAAAAGCTCAGAGGGGGATAAAAGAAGTACCCATCAGCCAGGGACACAGAAATATTTGGGGTTATTTGGCTTCTTATCTAGTGGATTTTGGTGTCTCAGTTCCTCTGCATGAAGTGGGAGCATTACCATAATACTGTCTTCTATGAAATACAGTTTCTTCTATGCAATGTCATCCTTGGAGAAAGGTCTCACTGTGCTCAGGTCTATTCAAATATCCAACAGAAACAGTCTAAAGAGCTTATGGTCAGAGCACCGTGTATGCATAGAGGTTGTGAAGTGCGTAACAAATGCAATAAGAAAAACTGTGAAGTGTCTTAGTTGCCTCCACCATATCTTTATCAAGGCAGTTCACTGTGGCTTCATATGCCATTATTACTCTAAGGTCATCTACTAGTGAGAACAAATATGAGACCCTGATGTTCCTACCAGACCTACTTTGCTCTTCTGTAAAAGTCTGGCTGCATCAAGAGAAGTGTGACCAGCAGGTTGAGGGAGAGGATTCTGCCCCTCTATTCCTCTCTTGTGAAACCCCACATGGAGTATAATGTCCAGTTCTGGAATCCTCAGCATAAGAAGGATATGGAGCTATTGGAACAAGTACAGAGGAGGCCACAAAGACAATCACAGGACAGGAGCACCTCCCATATGAGAACAAGCTGAGAGAGTTGGGGTTGTTCAGCTTGGAGAAGAGAAGTCTCCAAGATCGTATAGTGACCTTCTAGTTCCTGAAACAGGCTACTAGAAAGCAGAGCAGGGGCTATTTACAAAGGCTTGTAGTGATAGGTCTACGGGAAATGGTTATAAACTGGAAAAGGACAGATTTGGAGTAGACATAAGGAGGAATTTTTTCAGTATGGGAGTGATGAGGCACTGGCTGCCCAGAGAAGTCGTGGGTGCCCCATCCCTGGAGGTGTTCAAGGTCAGGTTGGATGGGGCTTTGGGCAGCCTGATCTAATGGGAGGTGTCCTTGCCCATGGCAGGGGAGTTGGAACTGGATGATCTTTAAGGTGCCTTTCAATCCAAACTATTCTATGAAAACTCATGCTGAACTGAACAGGGGAGCCAATGCAACTCTCTTACCAAGTAACAGGAAATGGACAGCAATTAAACTCCTTTACTGGATGGCATTCAAGGCAGAGTTTGATGGAACTCTAATATTAGGTTGCTGAGCCTTCAGGTGGGCATGATACCTAGCACGGCTTACGCACCCTGATTGGATAGGGTTGAAAGCTGTTTTATGGATGCAAAGCAGAGCAGTCTGCTTTTCTTCAGAGCTGACTGTGATTACAAGAATTATGTTCAGAGGCAATGAAAATGCATAGAATATCCATCAGCTTATGGGCAAAAAATGATGGTAAGGTTTGTGGAAGAATATTTAGGGACTGGGAATTAAGAGGAAATAAAAAAACATAACCCACAAAAATCAAATTTGGAGGGGAAGGCGACTGATCGCTCTGTATATTTTAAACGAGGATATATATTTTTTCTATACTGAGAGATTATTTTGGACAGATTTGGCCTGTAAAGAGCCATGGTCTTGTTTTAACCTTCTCAGTTTTTATGGTAAAATTTGTGCTAGAGTTGGGAGGCATGCTTAAAATTTAAGTAAGTGGTAGCATTCCTTCCATACTAAGTTGCATTGAGCTGACTTGATATGAAAGCCCAAAAAGGAAATTAAAAAAACATCTGAAAAGAAATCCGCTGAGGCAGATTTTGAAGGTTAAAGTTTTCCTGTCCCTTTGGGTGTTCCTCCTCCTACTGGCTCAAGAGAGCTTCACCATCTATTGGGCTACAGCTGCAGCTGCAGTCCTGCTTCTATGGACCAGTTACTATTTCTTGTTTTTATAACCATGGTCCTGGGGAATGGTTGATACTTCATGTCTTCTCGTTTTGAAAGATTCATGCATTTCACATTGCCATACTTGGAGATGGACTTAGAAAAACAGAACTGTGATCCCACATGTTTCACAGTATAGAAGCCCTGGTCTGTATTTCACAATGTAATTTAACTGCTGGTTTAAATTGTTGTTATAAGCTCACACGTTAACACAAAAAGTTCCTAAAAGTCATTGCAAATAAAATACAATGACCGTGCTTGACATTTTCCTGAATCGTTTATTTACACGCTGGCATGGCATAAAAAATAAGAAGAATGCAAACCTTGGTAGTCTGCATATCTGATTTTCTTGCCTGCAAACCATACTTGTTTCCCAGAAATGTTAAATGGAAAGTGTTATCAATCACAGAATAAAATTAAATTAAATGGAGCCTGTGAGTATCAAGTCAGAAAAGAAATTAACTGAAGTTACGTAAGAGGAAAAGAAATAGTTTTACAGGCAGAAACAAAATGGTATTTTCTGAAAATCTGAGGAACAGTTAATATAAACAAAATCACTACAACACTGCACTGCACTATCAGTGCCTATTTATATGAACTCTCCTAATAATTCCAAAACTCTCTAGATGGCAATGTCAACATATGTTTTGGAGTATCACACAAGTGCCTCTCTACATCCACTACCTACCATTTCAGCAGAAGGAAACTTTCCTAAATTTTAATTTGCTAAAAAAATTAGATCCCCAAACCCTGAGGTAAAATACACCCACATACAGACTCAGTAAAACACTTTAATCATGTCTTTATGCCATATTGTTGTTTATGCCACTTACACCTAGGTCTAAGTCTTAGTATTCATCTGAAAAAGAAAACTCCAGCACAAGAATCATAAGGTGAGACAGGGAGAAAGAAAGATGTGCCCATTAGTCAGGAGTGGGTTTTGTTTGCTTTCTTCCTTTCCTTTCTTATACGATAATCAACACTTTCAGTATTAGTTTAACCAATGACCTAGAAATGTGATATTTTTCAAGTAGGAACTACAAACTACAATGGTTCTATTTTTACTTGAATTGTATTCATCATAGATGGACATAATAATTTGCATTGTCTTGATCTCCTCATGCTCATGTTTCTTAACACACCGAAGAGATGCTGTTATATTTTACAAATTCAATTCAGAGGATATTCTCTGGGATTAGATTTTAATGCTTAGGCAGCTTTCCTGTCTTTTCACTCTTCCAAACCTATCTTTATTATCCATGTAGCATGCTCTACAAGAGAATTAATACTCTAACTCAGAAGTCCATTATCCAGTCTTTTTGATAAATTAGTTTGAAGTGTGGTCTACTGGTGTGGATTTTCATTTTAGCTTTTGTTTCTGACATTTTGAGGGGGCTGCAGCAGTCCCCTTTTCAATTTCTCAATACATCTCCCACTTCATTCTCCAGGGAAATTAGTTTTCTACTCAAGCTTTTATGCAGACCGAGAATAACTCCGTAATATTATTTTGTCAAATGACTAGAAAGGATTTTTTCAATAATCTCTTATTGTGCCCATGATTCAGCTGTGGAACTGCAGTCTGTGCTGTCATCAAAATGGGAGAAAATATATTGTTTTCAAAGGTGTGGAGTTAGAAGAGGTATTAATAAGTACAAAACACCTTCATATCCCCCTATATTCCTTCTGTAAAGTTAACTTCCTGTAAAGTCTTTTGGTTCTTTTAATTCTTCAAATGCCAAACTGGACATTTTGCATTAATTTCAATCAGGTCAAAATATTACCTGACATGACATGTTTACTAGAGTTGGCAAGAAAACATATCTGGTTGAAATACTTTCGATATTTCAAGTATTCAGCTTCTGATGATTTTTGAATTGCACTTAAATTTATTTGGAATTATATCATTACTATATGAACACAACTAAATATTTGCATCATAAAAAATTATATTGATTATCTGAAGAACTTTTTATTCCAGCCAAAGAAGGATTTACAACCTCTAAAGATCATTATCACTAAACACAGCCTTAGTTTAAACAGAATTATTTCTTTACAGGAAATTTTATTAAAATCTCAATAGTATTAATTTTTAGTACACTAGAATTTCACGCTTGCCTTCCATTTTCCTCTTTTTCCTTCCCCAGAGGGAAATTTCCTTAGCATTTATGTAATATATGGTAAAATTAAGTCTTAGAGAATGCCTGTGTGGACGTGGTGAGGCCAGACTTCAGTATTTAGCAGTGAAGAGGTTACAACGTGAAGGTGCTGGCCAGTTAAAGCCACTGATGAAAAAAGAAGAGATAAGAAAACCAAAGAAGATTGGGCAGTCTAATTCTTCTGATGACAGTGAGAAAACAAAAAACTCTCAAACCACCTCCTTCCAGAATCTAACAGCAAAACTCATATTGTGCCGTTTTCCTTTTATGCTTTATTTTCACTCTGAAAGCAAAACAGGGACAGACAACTGCACTCTTGAGAGCTCGTAGGAACATGGTGATCATTTGTGCCCATCTCTGAAGCGTGGAAGTGAAAACATTATAGGCAAGCAAAGTAATATGAACTGAAGGGTAGAAACCATGTGAAACTGGAGCAAGCTGCTGAAAAAAGTCCCACACATGGATATGGATCAACAACGCACCTGGGCACAGAATGGTAAATCCCTTCTGCAGTAAATTCTCTCCTAACCCTAAGAGTTCAGACGTTATGCCTGACAAGCGTCACGTAGTCCATTACTTTTTTAAAATCACAATATTCCCTTCAAATTGTGTCTAGATGCAAGATTTCAAAGATTTCAACAATCTTCTTTACGAATAAAATTTTTGTAAGTTTTGGGCTTTTTTTGGTGATGGTTACATTTCCTACTATATTTCTGTGTTTGAATTATTATGCTTATTAATAATATCTTAAATATTTGAGATCTTTAGCTTTTAAAGTTTGGGGAGGGGAGGATTGTTCCTCTGCAAGTTGAAGACTAATATCACTGTCTCAAAGATTGTTACATGAAGAGTTCTTAGAAATCAATCGTAAAGGAGATAAGATTACCCTGTTAATGTTACTAAACCCTTTTCCTTTGATACTACTGATCCATGTAAGCTGCTCTCAGGTTGTTTCAGTATTTGCATTTTTAAATCTTGTCAAGAACATAAAAGGACTGGCTGATTGCATGAAGAAATCAAAATTCATATGTGCTCTGGATCCACCTGTTGACACCTGCTCACTCTTCATGACCAAGAAATTTTGATTTTCAATCGGAGGACACAACTGTCAAGACCGATCTCAGAGAAATAAACCTGTTCTGCAGCAAATTCCTTCCATTATCCCTTTATTTTTATTGTTTGGGTCAAGATTTTATCATCTTAAACAATAGCCTGGGAAGATGTAGATAAATCAAAAGCATGGAAAAGTACACACATACAAACACACAAATGCCAGAAGTCTCGTTTTCAATTTTCTGCTTTCTATACATGCTTTCTACAGTTACACGAAATGTTGATCATTTCAGTCCAACCTAAGGTCCCCAGGGAGGCCAAGGCTTCCCCACTGCAACTCTGATACGTCGCAAGAAGGGAAGCAGGCTGCCCAGGGAAGTGGTGGAGTCTCCTTCCCTGGAGATGTTCAAAAAAATGTAGACTTGGCACTTGGGGTCATGGTTTAGTAGGCATGGTGGTGTTGGGCTGACAGTTGGACTGGATGATCTTAGAAGACTTTTCCAATCTTACTGATTAGATGATTGTATTCTATGACTCTGAAACCGGCACAGGGAGGTGAAGCAGCTCTTCTGAAGGCATCTCCAGGGGGTTTGACCGAGTCAAGATCTCTGTCCATGTAAAAGTTTCTGAAGACATTGCCTTTTCTGGTTTATTATTTGATAAATGGTTTAGTATTTGATAGGAATGGTTGGACTTGATGATCCAATGGGTCTTTTCCAACCTGGTGATTCTATGATTCTACGATTCTGTAAGTCTTTTGCATATGTAATACATCAGAATGCAGCTTAACAAGAGGCTTGAATTTGTGTTCATTGAATCATGTATGATTTCATGCTCACTTTTTTCCAGGAATTGACTACACTACATGAGGAACTGCGTGCTGGAGGTAATTACAGGTGTGGCTTTGTCACATCAGCCAGTACTAAAGCCACTTTAAAATCCTTATCCCATCTCCTAGCCTTTTCTAATCACAAGATAAATCCCTGCCTGCTAAACAAAGCACTAAATTTAAAAGGATGTTGCAGAGAGTGGGCTGTCAGTTTTGCAACAGTGTCTAAGAAGAAGTATTTGCACACACTCACAGTGACCTAGGAAGAGGCTAATGTAATGAAATGTCCAGAGGCAAAACATCATGCATGTTAAGAACAAATGAAGGATACTAATGAATAAACACAGAGTAGTTTGCATCCCACTATAAATTCTGGCTGCTAATCAGAAATCATAGAATAATAGAACGGTTTGGGTTGGAAGTATCTTAAAGATCATACAGTTCCACCCTGCCTGCTGTGGGCAGGGACAACTTCCACGGGATTAAGTTGCTCAAAATCTCATCCAATCTGGCCTTGAACATCTCCAGGGATGGTACATCTTTAAGATCTTTAAATCTTTAAAGCCAGGATTTATTCAATGTTCTGTAGCTATCCTGGGATACAAACAAAAGCTTCTAGGGATGAGAGCTTAATGTGTTTATCAGTATACACTAGGGAAAGGAACTGGGGGCAAGGAAAGGGGCAAAGAATCAGAGATACACTAAAAAAATCTAAATACTAAGAAATCATAATCTAAACTGTGAGAACTTTTCATAGCACAGAAGACAGACAAATCATAGTTCTGTGTTGTCTGGAAGCCTTCCACATCATGCAATCATTTGATGATTAATGTATTCAGTTGATGATTAATGTAATAATTGCATTGTGAAATAATAGAAGGCTCATTACACAGCCTGTCAGATTAAGGCAAACAAACATTGAAAAAAAGTTTATCTTAAACTGCAGACAGAGATTTGTTTGATTGAATGAGTCAGGTAACAAACAATTAAAGTTATATCAGCAAAAAAATACCTACAGAGTGAGTCAAGATTTAAAGCAATTTCCATATACTGTGACTAAGAAAAGGCTTTCTGGGGAAATAGAACGTTTTGAATTTTTCTTGTACATAAGTCTGTTCCAAATTCTTCATATGCAGTTTCCTCTGAAATAGGTAGAGTGACCATTCTCAAAGGTACAAGACAGAATGAGTGAGTGTCCTGGTCCAGCTTGCCATACTTTATGAAGGTTTCAGTTTAGAATGATCCCTGAGCAAGACACTAACACTGGGCATGGGAGTGTGGCTAAGCTGTGTTACTTACAAGCTTGAAGTCAGGCATCAAGGATTTTTGGTGCCAAGTGATCACTAGTTAATTTTCTGAGCAGCTAATGATCTGAGACACATAGTAAGATCCTAGTAATAGTCTACCAGTGCATGTCAATGTGTTTCCTCCAAAAACTTTGCAGATAAATATTTGTATTTCCCTGTGAGCTTGCCTCTGAGGACTGAGAAACCTCTCTTCTCTCATCATAATATGTCTGTTTTGGGAGATGGCAGACACATTAAGCCGTAACTTGCAATAATGAGTCTTGTTTAAAACACATCACAATCAATAACTATCTTTCCACAGACTTGGGTGAACATCTGGTCCAAAGTTTGGGTGTGAAAAATAAATATCCATCCATAGGATCATAGAATCATAGAATCACTAGATTGGAAAGGACCCACAGTATCATCGAGTCCAATCATTCCTATCAATCACTAAAACATGCCCCTCAGCACCTCATCCACTCATCTTTTAAACACCTCCAGGGAAGGTGACTCAACCACCTCCCTGGGCAGCCTGTTCCAGTGCCCAATGATCCTTTCCATGAAAAATTGTTTCCTGATGTCAAGCCTGAACCTCTCCTGGTGGAGCTTTAGGCCATTCCATCTTGCCCTGTCCCCTGTTACTTGGAAGAAGAGGCCAGTTCTCTCCTCTCCACAACCTCCTTTCTGGTAGTTGGAGAGAGCAATAAGAGAGCATCCATCCATCCTTCTCCTACTGAGGGTATTTTGGACTTGCATTGATGTGTATATCTACCTTGATCTTACCAGAATTCCTACAGCTGTAGAATTGTACAATAGTTTGGGTTGGAAGGGATCATTACAGGTCATGCAGTCCATCCCCCCCTGCAAGAGCGGGGACATCTTCAACAAGATCTTGTTGCTCAGAGCCCCATCCAACCTGACCTTGAATGTTTGAAGGGATGGGGCATCCACAACCTCTTTGGGCAACCTAGGCCAGTGGTTCATCATCCTCATCATAAAAGTTTACTTCCTTATATCTAATCTAAATGTCTCCTCTTTTAGGTTAAAACAACTACTCTGTCCTCTCTCTACAGGCCCTGCTAAAAAGTCTGCATGTGTTTCTATATATTCTATTGAGAGTATGCGGGGGGATTGCTTACAAATACTTGTAGTGATAGGATTAAGGGCAATGGCTATAAACTGGAGAGAGTCAGATTTAGACTTGAGATAAGGATGAATTTCTTCACTATGAAGGTAGTGAGGCACTGGAACAGGTTGCCCAGGGAAGCTGTGGTGACCCATCCCTGGACATGTTGAAGGCCAGGCTGGATGGGACCTTGGGCAGCCTGATCTAGTTGGAGATGTCCCTACCAGTGGCAGGGGGGTAGGAACTGGATGATCTTTAAGGTCCCTTCCAACTCAAACTATTCCATGATTCTACTTAGAAATTGCAGTGATGTATATATATCTACTTTGAGCTTCCCAAAATTCGCAGAGAAGTAATTGCTAATTGAAGTTTCTTTGATTTTGTTTAGCCAGTGGGAGATTAAGAAACAGATGAATATGTAAGTAAATGAAAGCTACTCCAATAATTTGTTTGGCAGCAGAATAGTGGAATACACTTAGTTTCGGCTTCTTCCTCATGACATTTTATTGGTCCTGGGACTTAGATTTACATTTTTATTTCAGTACAGAAATGAAAATTGTTGTTTACCATGCTGTCACATTGATGAATAAAGAAGAGAAAAGAATGGAGGAACTCTCTAACCCGTTTTAAAAGGACATACTCAAATGACTTTCTTGGAGATATGCAGACTTCAAAAATAATAATAAGAAGTGGAAGAGGAATAATAGATTTTTTTTTTCTTTCACCTTAAGACTGATTTTTTTTTCAAAAGTGACAGATAAATTTAATCTATTTTTAGAAGCATTTTTCTAGCAAGTTTTAAAGCAATTGCTCTTGAGGATACTTCTGTCAAATCTGATTTAATCAGAAGATTTCTTGATTTTGGTGGGGCTTCCCCCCACCTGAATCTTGATGAATAAATCTAAAAGACAAGTATGATATTAAGCGCTTCTGACAAACAGCATTAGTGGGAAGCTTTCTGATTCATTTCTCTGGGAACTGACTACCCATTTTGAATTGCAGCTGATGCTAGAGGAAGAATAGATTAACTCCGCTATACCGGGATCCTGTCCCATCTCCAGTAGACTCCACCATGTGCTGCTAGGAGATTGGTGAAATGATTAATTATATGGAATTGAGGTTTCTGGATCCAAGGAGCTGTTTGCAGCATGCAATTGAATTTCTCTGCTCTTTTTTCCCTAATTCTATCCTTGATCCCTTACTCCTTCCTTCCCTTTGCAGTTCACCGTGTTCCCTTCTTCCCTTTTTCTCTACCTCATCCTCTAACCTCCCTCACTTTCTCACTGTCTCCTCATCCATGTAAAAAAATTCCTTACTCTAAAAAATGACAGGCAGAAATGAAAGCAAATTAGCTGCTGTCACACTCTGTGTTATAACTCCCTCCATCCTGGCTGTAACATTCCTATTTAAGTTATAAGCTCCTTAGAAGAAGCACTGTCTGCTCCTCTTAGTGCAATGCCAAGCACAACAAGGACCTCTAAGTCCTTAAGCACAAACATAATAAAAGCCACAATAGCAGTAAAGGAGTGAGCAGGTCAGCCAGATTTCCTTTTTCTTTTATCTTTGTGAGCTGGAAGGTTTACCCAAGTACAAACGGGAACCTAGATGAACGAGAGCTCTACTTTCATGTGGCAAAATGTCTGCAAATAAACTGCAGAGCAGGTGTTCAGAGGGATTAAATGATTCAGAGTAATTTACAGTGTCAGAGCATCAATTTGAGAATTGCTAAAATTGCAGGGACTGAAACATATTTTATTACATTTTCAGTTAGTAAATGTCAGTTGCTTTATCAATTTTAACATCATATCAGGTGCACCAAAAAATTACCACTTTGATTTCTAATAAGCATGGACTACTAACCTCATATGATATTAATTGTGCTTCATTTGTGAGTGTCATGAAGTTAGAGATATTTTTTAGCTGTGATTTGCTTGCACCCTAATCAGTTTCATAGCAATTTATAATATTATTTCTGTGTCTTGAACCAAGTGTTAGTTGTTGATAGATCACTTGCCTTTCTTTTGCTCTGTTAACAAAATTCCCTTCACTCAAATCGCGAAAAAGCTGATTTGCAAGCTAACAACTTGTCTTTCAAAGTTAGATCATAGAAGGGACACTCACTAAGAAAAGGGCATGATTAATGTCAAAATCAATTAAAAGAGCTTACAGTAGAGCTTAAGTCTTCAGCTAATGAAAAGGGAATATATTCTATTGCTAAAAAAGTATTGGAAGAAAAAACTGAAATCATCAGTATGACCATCCCAAAGGCTTTTATTTAATGTAAAATAAAAAATTCATAAAATATTTGAAAGTAGAATGTGATTTCTAATGACAAAACATCAAATAAAAGTCACTACAATGATTTTGATGCTCCATGAACATGACACTGTCCCTCCCAGCTGACACTATATGTTGCATCATATTTCAAGACTCTTTTCCATTACCAAAACCCTTTTCAGTTAAGGCATGTTATTCTTCCAAATTACATATTATTATTATGCATCGATTCAGTCTTTCACATTGGAAATATTCCAGAGAGAACTTTATATATAGCTCTCTGTGTAGCAACTGCTTCAACCAAGAGGGATTTGGAAGTGTCTTCAGAGGGAGGAATATGCTCATAATTTTGTGTTTTACAGAATTGCTGTGAGCCATGCTCGAGCTGGAAGGGGGAATGGGTTTGCATTGCTGTTACAGGGAAAGTCTGGGTGCGTAATGTGAACTCAGTGTGAAGGCTGGGTCAACAAAGGAACTAATATAAAAACTTGCCAATGACAGTAAGTGGCTAGAATCTATTATTTTTTATTTAATGTTTGCTAGAGGGACTGTAGTGAATTCAAAACTAGACAAGCTGTAACTTACCTTCCTAATACAAAGGAAGACTGCCATCTAACGAGCACTAGCAGCAAATCCTGTCTTACTGCAAGCTTTCCTGGCCTTGCAGAACAAACCTGCTTCACTACACGACAGCTTGTTTCTGTCTGTAGGTTCATCAGCTCAGCTACTCTTGACCTTGACCTTAAAGGAGTTATTGGTGTTAGAAGCTAGCCTCTGACAGTGCACATGAGCAAAAGATGCTGCCTAGGAGCTTTTAAATGCCATCTGTGTCTTTTGCTTTTATTCCTTCTTGCAGCTCAGTGGGTACTGTGAGTGTGCTTGAGTTGTCTACTTCATGTCCCATAAAGTGTGCCCAGGTGGCCAAAAAGGCCAATGGCATCTTGGCTTGTGTCAGAAACTGCGAGATCAGCAGGTCCAGGGAGGTTATTCTCCCTCCGTACTCTGCACTGGTGAGACTGCACCTCGAATCCTGCGTTCAATTCTGGGCCCCTCACCACAAGAAGGATGTTGAGGCTCTGGAGCGAGTCCAGAGAAGAGCAACGAAGCTGGGGAAGGGGCTGGAGAACAGGCCTTATGAGGAGCAGCTGAGAGAGCTGGGGGTGTTTAGCCTGGAGAAGAGGAGGCTGAGGGGAGACCTCATTGCTCTCTACAACTACCTGAAGGGAGGTTGTAGAGAGGAGGGAGCTGGGCTCTTCTCCCAAGTGACAGGGGACAGGACGAGAGGGAATGGCCTCAAGCTCCACCAGGGAGGTTGTTGAGTCACCTTCCCTGGAGGTGTTTAAGGGACAGGTGGACAAGGTGCTGAGGGGCATGGTTTAGTGATTGGTAGCAATGGTTGAACTCAATGATCCTGTGGGTCCCTTCCAAGCTGGTGATTCTATCATTCTATGATTCTATGTCACCTTTATCCAGCTTCACATACAAACACACTCACGGGGATCTTACTGCAATAAGGAAAACCACTATAATCCTTCTAGAGAACATACATGAGTATCCTTTCCTTGCAATTCCCACCTAATGCTGCACAATGTAATTCTTGCTGCATTTTCACAGAATCACAGAATCACAGAATGACCAGGTTGGAAGAGACCCACTGGATCATCGAGTCCAATCATTCCCACCAATCCCTAAATCATGCTCCTAAGCACCTTGTCTACCCTAACCTTAAATGCCTCCAGGGACGGTGACTCAACCACCTCCCTTGGCAGACTGTTCCAATTTTGATCTTTTGTGTTTATCACCTTCTCAAAGAAAAAGCTTAGAGGCTTCTAAGAGTGAGGAAAGCCTAAAAAAAAAACTATGGTGCTCAATTTGAGGTCTCCTAGAACAGCGGAGTCATTTGTATGAACCATTTACTAATCCTAGATCATAATGAGCTCTCTGCAATGTGTTGCAGAGGAAAAATCATCCACAGCTGCCATCCCCGTGTTATTCACCAATCAGTACTCTCTGTTGTGAGCTGTGAATTTTCATACATGGAAACTGTTCAAGCAAAAATGTTCTGATACTTAAAGTGAGACTACAAGAAAGCTGGGAAGGTGCTCTTTATCAGAGAGTGCAGGAACTGGACAGAGGGAATGATTTTAAGCCAAAAGAGGGTAGATTTTTATTAGATATTGGGAAGAATTTTTTTACTGGGAAGGTGGTGAAGCGCTGGCACAGGTTGTCCAGAGAATATGTGGATGTTCCATCCCTGGACTAGGTTGGATGAGGTTTTGAGCAACCTGGTATAGTGGAAGATGGCCAAAGCAGGGGAGCTGGAACTCTATGGACTTTGAGGTCCCTTATAACCAAAGCCATTCAATGATTCTATAAAAAAGAGGCCAAAAAACATAAACTACAAGAACAACCGCCAAAAACTGCCTTAATAAGAACTTTCTAAAGGTAGGGATAGTGAAGAACTGGAATAAATTGGCTGTTTTATTGCTCAATCATTATCACTGGGGTCCTTTGAAAGCAGTTTGGACAAAGTATCTGATAGCATCAGAAACTGTGCCTGATTCTGCCTTGGGTGAGAAAGTTGACTCATCTCTGGAGGCCACACACAATGATTTTGTGCATAATTCTAACCTTAAGCATAACTAAAATAGAAAAGGCGCAAGTTGTAAATAATTTAAAAACATCTTTAGGATTTTGTTTTAAAAAATCCTTATCCTTAAATTCTTTTCAAAATCAATGTAATTTATCCTATGTACTTATGAAAATATGACTGCTTTATTGCCAGGACTAACATTCTTGTTTTATGTAGCAGAATAAACATTGTTGACCTTCAGAATACTTCCCACCTCATGGCCATGTTCTGAAACATTCAAGACTTAGATCACAGACACACAGCTGTACAAACTCTTCATCAGGGGTAGAGTAGTTTTAAGCTGCCACTTTTAGGCAGCCGTTTGCAGTTACAAATAGGGTCATTCCAGCCCCTCTTGCTTACATCTAAAAATTAATTAAAAAATAATTAAATTTAATTTTCTGCAATATCAAATGTTCATTTAGGAAGTTATTTTAATTCAGTAGCGCTGTGATCAAGTGGCATATAAAGGCGTAAGTTAATATTCCTAGGTACTGCCTCAACTCTTCCTTTGTATTTTTTTTTTCGGAAAAGGAAACCTGAATTCCTGCCATTCTTTGTGCCTCTTCAGGGACCACAATACCAGCGTAGCACTAGCTCACACTAAGGACTCCCTCTGGAAATAGAAGGAGATTTTAATCCATCACATACCACAGGCAGAGACTTGTATTTGTCTTAAAGGAGAGATTCTTCCGAATTTTCACTCAGCAGGGACCAGGGCAGTCCCTAGATGGAGAGGTTTGTTTTTCTTCCTTCACGGAGTCCTAAGAAAGTGGTCTCAGGCCCTTTCTAGTCAGCCCTTGCTGACCATTGGTGCCTGCCTCAGGCAGTGAGCTTTAAATAACTTTCTGATCTTTACCACCTCGTTCCAACACACACTTTTCCCAAGCTGTATCTTTGCTGCAATTAAGGGTGATCAAGTAATTCAAGCTCCAGCAGAAATGCTTATCCAGAATAACACCACGGAGAGGAAGTGTCAGTCTGCAGTGTACAGAAGGATGATGAAGCTGACGAAGCCCTACATGTAGTCACTTGTGCTAAAATCTTGTATGCCTTTACTGCAGAAAGCTTAAGGGTCACCAACAGCAAACTAGTCCTGACACCAGTGAGAGAAGGCTGATAACTCTGGTCTCACTATATGTAAAATTCATCTACAATTCTGTCACACAGAGTGCCAAACAGATTTTTATTTTTTGTTTGTCTTACAACCAGGCATCTTCATTCTAAACAGATGTTTCAGCAATGAACTGAGCAGATTAATTTGTTGACAAGTCAGTATAATCCACAAGAAGTCTGAAAAATCATATTGGGAATCACAGTGTTATTTACAGCACAGATTGATGTTGAACTAGAGAGTGATGCCGCTGCCAGATTTTAAATTATGCCCAGCCCTTTCTTCCTAGAGCTGTACTATGAAACATCTGAATTTATTCCTGTGAAGATTGAATCAACGCACTTTGCAACTGACTCAGGACAGTTGTAATTCAAACAGAGAAGGCAGCATGACCACATGCCTGGCCAAACGATACAAGTGTGTGTGACATGCCAGGTCTGCATCAACACCGCTGCTGAAACCTTCTCATCCCCTTCAGTAAGCGGTGCTGAATCTTAAGATTTCTGAGTTATGTTATTAGTTGAGCCAAAAAGTTACCCTGTAAGCCCAGAACTGGTGACAAATATTCTGTATGGCACGGCTTCTGCGGAATGAGATCCAACAATATTGTACATACTAGTTACGAGCATTTGTGGGCCAGTTTTTCACTTTTCCTAGGGCTAGATTTAATGATGTAGCAGGCAGCATCTGGGAGATACAGTGTTCCGCACCAAGCCAACTCCAACTGAAAAGTGCAAAATTCTCCCATTTAACTTGCTTTGCGCTCACATAGCAGTGATGACTATCAAGGTGCTACTTGCTATTTTTCATCAGAGTGAGTAGGAGAGGTCCAAATGGAAGAGGGAGGAAATTCTTACATTTCCTTGCAAACCCATACCAAAAGTTTAGACTTGGAGGTCTTAGGAAGAAAGTAGTGGAGCCCAACAAAACTTGGGAGTTCCCAGAAGCTGAGCCTCCAGGAGTGATGACCTGTATCAAATATGCAGTTCCATTCTTTACCTGTTTTGTTGGCTGGTTGACATGCCTGAGGGTCACCATGCCACCTAGAGGGACCTGGACAAGCTTTAGAACCGAGACTGTGTGAATCTCATCAGGTCCTGCATTTGGTTCAGGGCAAACCCCGATATCAGTATAGGATGGGGAGTGAAGGGATGGAGAATAACCCTGAAGTGGAGTTACTTCTGGATGAAAAGCTGGATGTGAGGCAGCAAGAAACACAGAACAGAAAGACAACCACGTACCAGCTGCGTCCAAAGAAGTGTGGCCAGCAGGTCAAGGCAGATGATTCTGCCACTCTACTCTGCTCTGGCAAGACCTCCCCTGGAGTGCTGCAGTCAGTTCTGGAGTCCTCGGCACAGGAAGATTTGAATCTCTTGGAGCGTAGCCAGAGCATTGCCACAAAAATGGTCAGGAGGATGGAATGTCTCTCATGAAGAAAGGTTGAGAGTTGGGTTGTTCAGCCTGGAGAAAAGAAAGCTCTGGAAGACCTTATTGCAGCCTTTCAATACTTAAAGGGGGCTTATAAGAAAGATGGGGACATTTTCCAGGGACTCTGTTGCAACAGGACAAGGAGTAATGCTTTTAGACTAAAAGAGATCTGTTACAGGCTAGATGTAAGGAAGAACTATTTTTTTTTTTTTACAGTGAGAACAGTGAAATACTGGAACAGGTTGCCCAGAGAAGTGGTAGTTGCCCCATCCTTGGAAACCTTCAGGGTTAGGTCAGATGGGGCTCTGAGCAACCTGATCTGGTTGAAGATGTCCCTGCTCACTGCAGGGGAGTTGGACTGATGACTTGTAAAATTCCCTTCACACCTTCTATGATGTTATCAATGAGGAATATCTGGTTCTATCTTATTTCATTCGCCATTTTCATAGAATCATAGAATCACTAGGTTGGAAAAGACCCACTGGATCATCAAGTCAAACTGCTGTTCTCAATGGGAAGAAGACATTTTTTTAACATGCTAACACCAACCATGATTATTAAAAATATGGATGTAACACATATATGTGCATATATATGTATTTATGTAAAAATATATATGCATATCTGTATAAAACAGAATATAAAATAACTTTATATATAATCAATCACATTCTGAAATGAGTCAGTGTAGAACAAAACATTGAAATGTTTATTTCTTGCATAGCCAAAATTTTCTATTTAAATCGCATTAAAATTTAACATTTAGGAGCTTTTTTGGAATCAGATGTGAGACTATAATCGACTCATTTTCATACCAAAGAATATTCCACAAAAAGCTTTTGTTTAGTACTAATTTTAAATTCTATTTTTTTTTCAGTGAAAATCAGTTCCTCTGCAACCGTACATCTTTCTACCTTCGGAGAAATACTCTCTCTATTCCCTGCCATGACATCTGATTCCTGGTTTATAATACCTGTTTTACATGAAACCTGAGTAATTTCCAAAATCTGTCACACTGTCTTCTACTCTGCCATTAGTTAAAATTTAATCAGGCGCCTCTCTGTTCCAGGAGGAGATAGCTACTAACACCACTCAAGCTAACCAGCTGGATGTGACATTCCAATGTGACACAATGCTCCAAACATGAGGCTTTTTTTGAGAAAATTGACACTGGAAATTGAACTCACCCTGGGTCTCGGAAGGGCTGACACTCAGGATTTTCTGTACTATTCTAGGAATGGTTTAATGGCTTTAATACATGCAAAAAGTGTCTTTTGATAGTCTTGTTCAAGGGTCACTTTTTACCACTCAGTTTTCAGGCTCACCACGCTGCAATGGGTTAGTGTCTCCTTGACCATCAGTACACGTAGCCTTTGGTCAGGCCAGGGACAGCTGAAGATTGCTGAAGCAGGGGCTGAAATGAGTCTGGAAAAAGGATGGATATTTCAAGTACAGGGAACATAGGGCAGAAGCTTTGCTAGCATGGTTTTGCTCCAGAGTATTTTAGAAGCAAGTCTAAATGACCCAAATAATGTGTTCAGTTCTGGGCTCCTCACCACAAGAAGGATGTTGAGGCTCTGGAGCGAGTCCAGAGAAGAGCAACGAAGCTGGGGAAGGGGCTGGAGAACAGGCCTTATGAGGAGCGGCTGAGAGAGCTGGGGCTGTTTAGCCTGGAGAAGAGGAGGCTGAGGGGAGACCTCATTGCTCTCTACAACTACCTGAAGGGAGGTTGTGGAGAGGAGGGAGCTGGGCTCTTCTCCCAAGTGACAGGGGACAGGACAAGGGTAAATGGTCTCAAGCTATGCCAGGGGAGATTTAGGCTGGACATTAGGAAAAAATTTTTCACAGAAAGGGTCATTGGGCACTGGCAGAGGCTGCCCAGGGAGGTGGTTGAGTCACCTTCCCTTGAGGTGTTTAAGGCACGGGTGGACGAGGTGCTAAGGGACATGGTTTAGTGTTTGATAGGAGTGGTTGGACTGGATGATCCGGTGGGTCTCTTCCAACCTGGTGATTCTATGATTCTATGATTCTATGACAGATCTAGATCATGACACAACAGCATGGGAGTGCAGAAGGCTTTCTTGGGCAGATGGGCCCAGGAGCTCCACACAGAATTGTTGGTGTGTGGACAACCAGATAATCCAAGAAATGTAGTGGTGGGTTATGTAAGAACCAGACAATGCAATGCTCCATCTAGAATGAAGGTGCTGTGGGCTTGCCAATAGAGCTGCATGAGCTGAATAAGGTGGTGGACACACAGTAAATCTACTCTTTAGAAAGCCCAGGAGTGTTGCAGCTGCACAGTGGCTTTTGGACTGACTCTATGACGAGATGGAAAAATATATGTATAAAAAATGTACATATACACTGGGATGACAGGGATGACTTGTGAGGCAACTGATGAGTGTTTTTTAATCACTTGCTGAATATGGCTTTTTTTTTCTCCCTTGAAAACTTCTGACTTTTACTGAAAAAAAAATTACTATGACAAATCCAAACCTGGGATATTGAATCCTCTGAACACGACCACGCAGGTTTGCCAAGCAAATGAGCACTAAGTGCAAATAGTTTGTTCTTCTCCGCTGTTTCTATTTCTGCCATAACTTGCATTGTTACATCTTCAACAGGCCAGGCAGTTGTCAGTCAAAAAAAAACCCCCGAACTGCTCAGGAGATCCCATCTAGTCTTGTCTGTATTTTATATTTGTTAACTGCATGTCTCCAAAGTATCAGAGAAACAGATGCTAGCATTTCATTAAAATACTCCTTTTCCATAAAATACTAACACTGATCAAACAACTTTTATAGCATAGTCATTCTGCAAATCAGGTAGCAACGAGCAGTCACCTATTCTTGCTTTAATTTTTGTTCCACCTTTCTTCCTGTGATGGTTAAAGCAATTTATTGGAAGACAGCAAACCCTTTTGGACACAGTGAAGACTGGAGGCTTTGAGCATTGTATATGTGGAGGCTTCTCCAGTTCTGATACCTCAGTAAGATGTCATCAAAATGTATATTGTCTTTATTAGTATATCAAGGTTTGGAGTGTAAAATTTCACTTACTTCAGATTAAGGCTACTTTCTGGTGAAAACTGGGCAGAAGAGATGGTTTCTCGAGGACAGAGCAATAATGCAGAATGTCTCTAACTGAAGAGGATGATTTACCCATGATGCACACAATGCTGAGTGTTACACAGTTTAGGCTATGGGTATCAGGGAGATTGAGGAGGTAGCTAATACAAGGAAAGGCAAAGGTTTCTTTTTTGTTATGTGAGGCAGGAAATATCTCCACCATACTCTCCCAGATGTGTCTTTCAGAGCTTTAATTGTGGCAATGTGAGCTAAAGCCTCTACTCTAGGAGGGTACCCTGATAATATGTTTTTCTCCTGTTGCTGCACTTTGCTGGGGCAGCCTCTTCATCCCTGTTAAGTAAGTTAGCAAAGATATATCTGGAATGTTTTGACTCCTCACATCAGCTCTTGAAACTTCCTGGGAAAAATGTCCATGATACTTTGTCTTGATTGTCCCATCCCTGGAGGTGTTCAAGGCCAGGTTGGACGAGACCTTGGGCAGCCTGATCCAGTGGGAGGTGTCCCTGACCATGGCAGGGGAGTTGGAATCGGATGATCTTTAAGGTCCCTTCCAACCCAAACCATTCTATGACTGATTGGCAGAAAACGTGAAAATATGGCTGTAACACCATGATCTGATGCTTCTTCAAAAGCTGTGCCCTCACAGTCTGTCACTTGGGTGTGTTGTAAACATAACCAATAAGAAAACCAGGATTTTTTTTTCCTAATAGTGCAAAAACTCTACATTTAATAGAATAAAACAGGAAGAAGTGTATCAGAAATAAGAAAACACAGTTTTGGAACGTGCCTGACATTTTTTTCCCTTATACTGGTTACTGATTGTTCTTTATGAGGCATATCACAGACATACAGAATGGCTCACAAATATCCTTCTGTTCAAATGGTATCTTTCAGGGTAAGTTTCTTCTAAAAGCTCTTTTCCTCTCCACTTTTCCAAGTGCTTTTGATGGTAAATGACATATTAAGAAATCTATTAAAAATGCTTTTTTATTAATATACCTCTATTAATTTAGAAGAACTCTGCACAGCACTGTTATTTGCAGCTACTTGGCATGAAAATGAAGTGTCCTTCACTGTATTTGATAATAAATCACTTTCTGAGATGAGATCAAGTGTGTTTTACTCCTCATTTTCTTCCCACTCCCATCCCCACTTACTTTCTTTCAGGAAAATTAACATGTTTTCTTTGGTACAAAGGTACATTTTTGGGACATGGCTTAGAAGGTGTGTTCCTGTTGGGCTAACAGTTGGACATGATGATCTTATAGGTCTTTTCCAACACCAATGATTTTATGATTCTACATTTAAACATTTGCAAAATAATTTTTATAACAGGTTGCCCAGGGAAGTCGTGGCTGTCCCATCCCTGGAGGTGTTCAAGGTCAGGCTGGATGGGGCTTTGGGCAACCTGATATTCTGGGAGGTGTCCCTGCCCATGGCAGAGGCATGGATCTGGATGATCTTTAAGGTGCCTTCCAACCCAAACTATTCTATGATTCTATGATAAATGACTTTATTTTGTTAGTCTACGTTTTGAAAAGACCAGAGAGAATAGTCCAACCCAACTGTACTAAGGGACAACGACACTGGTGTATAGTCCTCTGAAGGCAAGGATCCAATTAGTAGGATCACTCATAAATTCTTCATAAAATGAAGCTAATGTTCTGTGGTCTGCCTAGGTCAGGAAAATCATACAGTTGGAAGACATTCGAATTGCGATAGGGTAGGATGAAAAATAGAATAAAAAGGATTTCCATAGTTATTTTCTGATTGAACTCATGAAAGCACGATCAGCAAAGGTTTATGGGGCCACAAACATTCAAATCATGGATAAGTGATGAGAGTGGAAGTTAATAAATGACTCTAGAAGTTAATTGATGCTCTTGTTTCAGGAGTTGTTATGTCACAGGTATTTGCAGAGACTTGGGGAGAGTGCATAGTCCTGTCCTTGTAATCTACTCCGCTGTTCTAAAACTGACTGAGGAAATTTTAGCAGACTTAGAATCACTTGGGATTTTGGCGGGGGAGGGGGATTGATTTTCAGGGCAGCAGGGTTGCTCTTGTGAGTAGTGGTAGCAGGTGAGGTAAATGGCAGTTCTTGTTAAATTTAACGTATTTCTGACACAGTGAATAGGGGTTTTTTTGGAAAAGCATGTGCACTAAAGACATGGAGATATATGTTCAATTTTAAGGTCTGTACTGTGTTATGGTTTACATACTGGGTTTTGGCTAAAGGGGAAACCATTTTATCAGGTTTTTAGTATTGATTCGTTATGCCAAGAAATTTAATTATAATTTAAATTTTTGATTGAATGTTTTTCAGATTATAAAATCAGATCATAGAATCATAGAATAGTTTGTGTTGAGAGAGATCTTAGAGATCATCTAGTTCCAACACCCCTGCCATGGATCAGGCTGCTCAAGTCCCACCCAACCTGGCCTTAAAAAACCTCCAGGGATAGCGTAGTCACAACTTCCCCGGGAATCACAGAATCACAGAATAACCAGGTTGGAAGAGACCCACTGGATCGTTGAGTCCAACCATTCCCACCAATCCCTAAATCATGCTCCTAAGCACCTCGTCTACCCTAACCTTAAACACCTCCAGGGATGGTGACTCAACCACCTCCCTTGGCAGACCGTTCCAATGCCTAACCACCCTCTCCGTGAAGAACTTTTTCCTAATCTCAAGCCTAAATCTCCCTTGGAGGAGCTTGAGGCCATTCCCTCTCATCCTGTCCCCTGTCACTGGGGAGAAGAGGCCAGTTCCCTCCTCTCCACAACCTCCCTTCAGGTAGTTGTAGAGAGTTATAAGGTCTCCCCTCATGGGAAACCCATGCTAGTGCCTCATCACTCTCATCATGAAGAAATTCCTCCTTATGTCTAGTCTAAATCTGCCCCTCTCCAATTTACAGCCATTTTTCCAATTTATAGCTACATCATCCCATGTGATGCATAAAAACCACAAACTGTAGTATTTTATCCTATGTCTCCTTTCAACAAGCCCACATCGTACCATGTATTTGAAGCCATACGCTTCTATTAAAATCATCAAATGACAGTGAATTTCATACAGTTCTTATGAAGATGTTATCATGGTTAATTGAAATAGCCATAAAAATATTCAGACTTATTTATAGGTCTGAATTTTCCTAGATTTAATTTCCAGGAATTAAGTCTTAATATGTCTTCGTCTGCTAGCTAAAAAGATCTGTCTGACCAATCTGATGCATTTTTAGTCCCATTTTTAATAGAGTCCTCTGATGTTAAATCAGATTGGCAGCATGTCTAGTCCACTAAATACAGAATCTAAAAATAGTGACGTTATTTGGTGAAAAAAAATGTGAGCTCTTTAGGCAGAAAGTGCTGTAGAAATGCGAGGCATTTCTTGGCTTGCGTTTTTAAATTACACTACATGAATTATTCAATGCTAACAAAATTGCTTGTTGAAGCACTGTAGGAGTTAGCAGGCTGAGTTTTGCAACCCTGTTTGAGGACATCTGCTAGCCTGGAGAACAGATTGAAGAGTCCAGATAAAAAACCCAGACCCCAAATTGCCTATATTTGGCCAAATACTTAGGCCAATTTGCCTAAAATTAGATGAGATTAATCTGTGTCATGGTGCCCAATGCTTTGGTAATATATAATACCTAATATAGCATGATGAGGACAATCCAGATCCAATTAATGTATCCATGGCTGCCACGGTCGTGGGTAAAGTGTTGTTTCTTCATGATATATATCTTGGATACAGATTATAAATGCAACTACCTAAAGGTCCTGTTCTGACCATCGATAACTAACTGTTCATATAATCTTCAGCAGGTCTGCTTCCTCAAGCCATATCACAGGATTACTTCAATGAAACCATGTAAGCTTTGAAGGCAAGAAACAGACCCTGGGAAATAATCTAGTGCATTTTCTATCTCTAAGGCAGGTAGTTTTAGACAAACAATGCCTAAACTCAAGAAAAGGAACATCTTTGTGCTTGTTTCTGCACTTTTTTCTAGACCTTTCAGTTTTGTTTGAATATCTCCTAGCTAGATTTCAATTTTAGTAGAAAATCAGATCTCGTATGCCCTTACACACAACTAGATATTTAAAGTCCTCATATTTATTTTTTTGGTGAATATATGCTCTCTGAAGAAAACCAGTCACATGGGAAAAAGAAAATTGTTGGGAAATAACTATGATATTTACTTGATTTTACTTTTTCCATCTGGAAACATCTTTCCTTGGTAGACAAACGTGAAAGTGGTGAAAACAAGGACAACAAAGCAGCCTACTTCTTATTTAAGCTGCTGTGGAAGTTTAATTTAATACAAAGGAAAAGGATTTTTTTTTTTTTACATAAGAACAGCTTGAAGAAGCTGATTTTAGTGTTCATTTCATCTGTGAAACCCAGTAAACCAAACATCTGAAACAATTTTCCTTCAGCTCAATTAATTGCACAGCCCTCAGATAAGTGTGCTCTGCTGCTATGTATACAGAATAAAACGCTGTGTCTTTGCGGATGCAGCTCTCTGAGGGACACTTTATAGTGCTGCCAAAAGGAAAGGTCAAACAATACCTTGATAAAGCATACAGTAGAGCTGGTGTAATAGAAAGGAAAGTCGAGCAAGCCCCTCCAGTAGTTTTGCTAACTCTCTCCCTATTCCAAAGCCTAATTTCAATGTGACTTCGGAGCCATCAGCAAAGATCCTACAGCCTTCCACAAGATGATGGATGATCAGTAGAATAGGAAGTCCGATGCAAAAAAACCTGAGAGTCTGCAGAAGGCTATGCCTGTAACTCTTCTTATTTAGCAAATCAACTACAGTCACCTCCAAAGAGTTCCATCTGCATATGATGCTCCCAACATGCAAAGCAATTCCACAGATCGCTTTCTGGAAGGCTGTCGAAGATCTCCATCAGGTTTTCTTTCACTTATTCAGCAAACAAAAGATGAGCACCTTTGAATCAGGAGTACAGATGCAAAAATATATGCACAAGACATGCACTCTTCACACGCAATAACTGAAATATTTCCGTTGTGTATTTCTTCAGTTTCACAAGAAACTTGATGTTAACTCGCTGTTTATTCTTGCACACTTACATTTTCTGACCGAGGGTAAGAAAATATTTATATTTGAACATGAATCCACTCTCAGTAAGTGAAGTGATTGAGTTGAGCATTGTCTCATCATGATAGGTTAGAATAAGTTCTATAATCATCTCTTTGTCTCTCCCTTCACACTTTTGATTCCTGAGGTGCAGGGTTAGTCTTGGATTTCTTATGCTAGACCTCACATATAATAAACTAGTAACTTAGGTAATTCCAATTGCATTAGATAACAGAGACACTACTAGAAGGGGCACCTTTGCGTATAAACTCTGCAGACAAGCAATGAAACAAAGCCATTCATTGCTGCAAAAATATTTAGAGCAGTGAATACTTAGTAAAGATTATGTAGATGGAGTACACCGTGTAAATCTTGCGAAATTCATAGATGCATGTCAGAGGGGAAGCAGAAGGGAACAAATTAATCATCCTGCTTGACCTCTGCTGTAGTGTCACATGGATAATCTCACCCATTCTTTCATGTGTTATTTCTGGATGAAGTTTACCTTCCAGAAAGGCATCCGCTTTTTCTACAGGGAATTCATTACTGTTATCAATTGTCATCCTTGAAGATAAACACAAATTTTCGTTCTCATTTCTATAGTTGCCACATACATTTTGACTGAATGAGGCTAGAAGTTTTTAGAAGGACCTTTTTTAATACTGTGAGAACCAAAACTAAACCACTCACCCACATAAAGAAATAAACATGATGCACACATGTCTTTAGATCCAGAAGTGAAAATGCTGGAATCCATGAAAAATTAGTAATATGTACAGTAGGGAACACCCGCTCCTGAAATGAGTATTACTTGAAATTAGAAACTCAAATAACAACTGGAGCTGAAATAATGCTAACATATTAATTGGCAAAGTCTGTTTCCAGAAAATACCATATTTTACAGATTCTTCTTGGCTTTTTGTTACTTTTTCAGAAAATTGCATATATTACTAATGAATTCCTTGTTGTCACTGGAACACAAGTCCCCGAAGATCCTTTTCAGCCCTTAGGTAGCAGTGGGATTTTCAGGAAGCACTCAAGCTTTTTATACCAACACCTGGGATAGAAAATCTTCTTTTCTTTTCCTTCCAGAATCTTGTTTAATAAACAGCTAGAAGCTGCTGGGTCTCTAAAACTTAACATCAAATATTTTTATGAACACTGACAAAGCTTCTAGGGGCATGATAATTATAATGAACAATCACATTCTGTACTGACACACAACCTGTTTCACTCATGCAAAGCATTAGTTGATGACAAATTTGGTCGTCTATGGATTATAAATGAGATTTACAAAAAGATCAACATACAAATAATGTTATTACACAATACAATCAATTTTCACTGCAGTGCACAGGATTTCAGTTGGTTTTTCATACTGCATACAACTCAAACAAAATGTTAAAGGAAATTCTGACTTCTGACAGAGAAAAAAGGGAATGAATACTTCTGTAGAATATGTGTCTGTTTGAGATACTGAACTGGTATGGAGCCCATGACTGGTGACCATGTGATCATTACATAGAAATAGATTTATTTACTTTGTTTCAGGGAAGATGCAAGTGCTTGATATTTTTATACATGTTCCTATAGCCATAAAGTATGGACCAGCTGTGAGGAGCCCAGACTAGTAAAAGACTGAAAAACAGGGAGAAACATGGGATTTGAGTGTCTAAACTTCTGAGAAGCAGTTTCCATGTAAGCAGTGATCCCTTTTTCTTCATGTCATTGTAGAACATTATAGTGACGAGCCAGAAATTACCTCATTCTTGTTAACATTTTCCAGAAATTGCATATATTCCCAATGGCTTTCAAATTATTAGCAGCTTAAAATGCCTAAACATCAAAATCCTTTGCTACTACATAAAAATAAAACAAACCTGAAGCAATTTACCTGATCAAACTGAACTGCATTTACAGTTCTCACCCTTCTAATCTGATCTGGCTTCATGGACAACAATATTTAGCAAATGTCAGAGTGTTACAGAGTATGGCCAGGCTGAAAAAGACAATAATTCGCTTGCTCTTGAGACAGGCCAGTGGTGTTTTGTAAATCTTGATGGAGGACTGATTACCATCCAGTGAGGGTAAAAGGTGGGGACATACTGGGCAATTAATTTTATAAAAATGTTTGAATTAGATTAATGTCTATCCTATACTCACAAATGTATGGATGAGGGGAATAGAAAGAGCTCTTTTTTTTTTCCTAAGGATCTGGAAACCTCTATGAGAGAGATGTTGTGATTTTTTTTATATTTTGGATAAAAATATGTAGTTTGATGCAGAATGCAGAAAAACATCAACTAGTTTCACAGAAACTCTGCAGACTCCTTAAAGGTGATGCTGGAGTAGATTGCTCCCTTTGAGAAACGGAAGGCTGCTATCCTCATATGTGAGGTGCTCCAGCTCTCTGATCGTCTTTGTGGCTCTCCTCTGGACTTACTCCAAGAGGACCACATCTTTCCTGTGCTGAGGACTCCAGAACTGAATGCAATACTCCAGGTCTCATGAGGGAGGGATAGAGGGGATTAACCTCCCTCAGCCTGCTGGCAACTCTTCTTATGACGCAGCCCAGGATTCGTTTGGCCTTCTGGGCTGCAGGCACACATTACCAGATCAGTCCAACTTCTCATTCAACAGAACCCCCAGCCCTTCTCTGTAGGGCTGCTCTCAATCCATTCGCCATTTGTGATAACAAAGCAATAAAAGGTCCTGGCTGTCTGGTTCTCAGAATATGGACAAATCATCCCAGAGTGATTGAAAAGGAGCAAGGCCAAAAGAAGAGATATTATCAGTCACTGCCCATCTTGCTGAGGTCGACTACCTTTGACCGTAGTCATATCTTATTGAAGAAAAGGGACCGTGTTTGTCTGCTCTGAAATAGAATTAAAGAACAGGAATTACTTATTCTTTGGAGGAAAGAACGTCTTCGCTATGAGAAGAAGCAATCTGATATCTGTGAGGTTTTCTAGTCAAAGATTATCCATTGAATCTTGCAGCACACTGGGAGTAAGTCTGGACAAAAGTTTCTCCTGAGACTCTAAATTCACTTGAACATGTAATTGATTTTTAGGAGGGTTTGACACATTAATTGTCCCTAAAGGGCTGATATCCTAGCCTTTGAGGCTGTGATTGGCACGTATTTGTGCTGCACAATAAAAGGTCCTTTACTGTGATTTCTGGACAAATGATGTAATGAGCTCTTGGCTTCTTGGAATAACATCAAAAAGACCCTGGTAGTTTGCTCAACAATGAGTTTATTGGTTTTAGCAGAAGGAACTTCAACTGCTTCCACAGTATATAAAATAAAAGCAAGACTTTAATTCCTTCATGTTTCACAGAATTCATGCCTGTGGGGTGTAAATTAAAAGTCCAAAATTTCAAAAACTTCTGAAAATATTACTTTGATGAGTATGACTTCTCTCTGTGCCTTGATAACAGTGGCATGGTTGCTGCATGCTTTAAGCTGTTTATGAACTGCAATGATGTGTTTCCTTTGACAAACTTGTAATAATGTTTGTAAGTAAAAAATAAATGATCACAGAAAATATAGATATTCAGAAAATTCAGGGCCAGAAGGAATTTTCCATGTGTTCTTGTAATCATGTAAATCATGTAAATCGTAATCATGTAAAATTCCTTCTGCCTAGGAATGAATCAAGACTTTCAGTAGTACAGATGGTGTTGGTTTGATATGTCATTAACATCAAACTCTAGATTTTGAAGTGACATCCTGTTAAAAATCAGTGTCAGTATAAGAAGTCCTCTATCAGCAAAAATACAGAGAGACTTTCAAGACATTAAATTGCTTGAAGGGAACTGTAAGAATAACACTGAAAAATAAATCTGGTTTTCAAAGTTGGTCAAGTATCCTCAGTCGACCTTCTGAAAATTACAATCTTTCCACTAGTGAATGCATGGAAGGAAATTATTTGCCATGGACTTTTCTCAGGTTGTTATAGTAGTGGGCACCTCTGTGACCTTCAAAATATGCTGAATTTCTCAAAGAAACCATTCTGGAGAAGCAGGTAGCTGTGGTGGATACAGGACCCAAACGTGGGAAAGGGAGAAGGAAGAATCAGGAAATCATTATGTTCTGAAGAAGAATAAATGATTTTGTTCCCAATAATAAAAGCCTCAGATCTGCTGAAGTGGAAATGCAATCACTGAAATTAATATGAAATTTCCAGAGAGGGTTGTGGCAGCCAGGTCTTGGCTTAAGTGCTACAGAGAAACACCAAACTGAGCCTTTTTGCCCTCAAACATTTTCTCTCCACAGCTGTAGAAAAGCACATTTTCCTGGATGTTCCTAGATTGTGGCAGGAGTTGACGGGAAACCTTATCACTCTTTAAAACTACTTGAAAGGAGGTTGTAGTGAGGTGAGTGCTAGTCTCGTCTCCCAAGTAACAAGTGATAGGACAAGATGAAATGGACTCAGGCTGTGCCAGGGGTATTTTGAGTGGATATTATGATTAATTTCTTCAACAGAAGTGTTGTGAAACACTGGAACTAGAAGCCCAGGGAAGAGGTGGAGCCACCATGTAGACATAGTTTACTAGGCATGGTGGTGTTGGGCTGGTGATTGGATTGGATGATCTTGGAGGTTTTTTTACACCTTAATGATTCGATGATAGCCAGGAAATAGTTGTTTTACTTGCCTGTTTCCTTATGCATCTTTTAAACAGTTGTTAATAATGTTTGAAACAACAAACTGGGTTGACCTGAATTCTCCTGGAATACTTTATGACTAAAGAAAAAGAATAAACAACTTTCATTTCCTGTAATTTCAGTGGGGTGGAGAAACTCCTAGGGTACAAAAGCTCAAGTTTTCATTCATTTTCTTTTCCCAGCTCTTTGATGTGCAACCAGAGAATGTTGTTAATTAAAATGGATCCCCAAAGGCGAGGATGTTGCTGTTGTGTTAAAAGAGAGAAATAGAAAGAAAAGGAACCTAAATAGTTTTGCATTGCAAGGGACCAACATAGCACGCTTTAAAATTCATTTCCACTAAGTGCTTTGAAATCTGGGTTCTTTTCCCCAGAAAACACAGTCATTGGGCCAAATATTCAATTGATGTTGATCGGTGTGGCTCACCTTGAAGGCACAGAGGCTTCACATAAGGTCTTTGTTCCATCTCTGACCGTGTTGTAACAGTGTGCTAGAATAAGTGCTGTGAAAATATTACCCTGAACCAGAGACTGATGAGCAACCTGGACACAGTCCCAATAACATGTTTCTTACTCCCAATTAACCAAACCCACTTCTAATTGATTTAATATGTATTTTCTATTTCCATTCCAAGGCTGCCTGAACAATTGTTTCATAACCTCTTCACATTACTGCACATACTCATTGGTTCTTTCCTGCTCTTATCCATAACACCGTATGCAAAGAAATAAAAAGTTAGTATAAAATACATAGAATCATAGACTAGTTTGTATTGGAAGGGACCTTAAAGATTATCTAGTTCCAACCTCCCGCCATGGGCAGGGTCACCTCCCAGTAGATCTGGCTGCTCAAAGACACATCCAACCTGGCCTTGAACACCTCCAGGGGTGGGGCAGGCACGACTTCACTGAGCAAAATTTCCAGTGTCTCACCACTCTCATAGTGAAGAAATTCTTACTTATGTCTAGTCCAAATCTGTCCCTCTCCAGTTTACAGCCATTGCCCCTACTCCTATCTCTACGAGCCATTGTAAACAGTCCCTCTCCAGCTTTCCTGTAGACCCTTCAGGTACTGGAAGATTGCTGTAAGGTCTCCTCCAAGTCTTCTCTTCTCCAGGCTGAACAACCCTAACTCTCTCAGCCTGCTCTCGTATGGGAGGTGCTCCAGCCCTTGGATCGTCTTTGTACATATTTCTACATAAAGGAAAGGGTATTGTTTCAAAGGAGGGGTGGCAAAGACAGTGACAGGGTTACTGGAGAAGATTTGCTCTGAGGTCTTTACCAGAAAAGTACTCTCAATACATTTTTGTGCTTCTGCTAACAAATGGTGTAAAGGACTGATCATATTCTTTTATACTGCCTCGTCAGGAGCAGCTTGCAGGACTTTCTCCGCCTCTCATCATTTGCAGCCCATTTTACAGGACATCTTGAAGTTTTTTGCACAATAATATTTTGGGCACCCAAATTAAGTGATGTTCACTGGCCACTCAGTATGAATCAAAGTGGGAAACCCGAGTCTTCTGCACATCTTCAGTGCCTTAAGCACAAGAGGCTACTTTTCCCTTATGACTAGAAATAAGTCTGCTTGGCTTTCTAGGACTTTTGAGTCTGAGGACCTGTGCAGTTAGCTACTTCTCAACACGAATATGGCCTCCAGACCAGAAACAACCCTCCAGGAATGCTACCTCATGGGTCAAGAAAGACACCAACTTTGATAAAGCTAAAGCAGATGCATGCAGAGAAAGTCAGTTGGAGTTTTTTCAGTGTTTTTAGAGAGACACTTCTTTAATTAAATAAAATAGTACTTATTTGTAATTTTAAAATTCCCTTGTTTTTTAGTTTTTTTTAAAATTTATTTCTGTATTACCTGAGGTTGCTTTACTTAAATACAATGTAGTCTATCATGATTTCCAGACCAAAATATTCACTTTTACAAAGGATCTCAGCCATGATCTGCCTTGTCTTGGAGCAACTGCATGAAATTAAAGGACACGCAGTGAGAATACCTCACAGGAAACCATAGAATTGACCTTGGTTCCAGGAACTCTTTTATCACAGCTGTGGTTGAAATTTCACAAAGCGTAAAATCTTTAACAATGAGTACAAGCACGAAAAATATTCCCATTCTAATACCTGAAGAGCAGACCAAAACAGAACAACTGGTTTTAGAAAAAGTAAAAGAAAACTGCTAATTCTTCATTTATATTCTGCTGTATCACCAGTACCCAATAATGATCCTTTGTGAGGAGCTTGTTAAATCCAAGTAGGTAGGAAGATATCACCACAGTAAAACAGAGATAGTCAGTACACAACGATGCAGAAAGTATCTTGTAAAAATTAATATTAGTCTAAAATAGGAACTGTAATTAGTTTGGGCTGAAGTTTCCCAGGCTGGTATTTTCCAGCCTCCTTGAGCTATTCTGTTTTTCCTTATATTGTAGAAATAGGATAAGATGAGGTGAAGATGGGACAGCTGGATCTTTCTTTCTTTTAATTTCCTTTATAAGGTATCTTTGTGCTTCAGGAAAAATTAATTAAACATGTTCTGTTTGCCTAGCCTGAAACAACACTGAAAAACTGAAAACAGAGCCACATCCATTTACTTTTACTCTTGCCTCATCCTTTGAAGTCAAGGCTCAAAATCTGTCAGGTTGTTATTTTGCTCTTCTCCTACAATGCACATTGTTATAAGCCTCTGAAAACTAACTTTTTACATGTTCAATAGAGACATATTTGAATCCAGGAATGACACACAGCAACTCACACCAAATATCTGCTATCTCCTTATCATCTCTTCAAAGATAGCTGTCTCACAGCACAGACCTACTAGACCTCTTTTGGAGTTACAAGGAGGAGCAGGATTTTTTTCTACAGTTACATTTCAGACTGTGAAAGCACTAATAGTCTCAAAGAAATAACAGAATCACTGGTTTGAAAGGGACACACAGGATCATCAAGTCCAACCATTCCTATCAAAATAAATTTAATTTGAGTCTATATAGTTAATTCAGTAACATTCCAAGCCTGAAGACTTGCATAGGATGCTTAACTTGGGTCATTCAGAAATTAGAAGCCTTTAATTTGCAGCTGGTCATTCTTTCTCAGTGTAGCATTTTTATTGAAGTTGTACCTTATATATCTTGCAAGAAGGTTGACAGATTTTGAGAGTGGGAGTTATAATAGAATATGGAAATATGAGAATATAAGAATATAAACAGAATATAAGAATATCCATTACCTAAAAGGGACCTACAAGAAAGCTGGGCAGGGACTTTTTACAAGGGCGTGTAGTGATAGGACTAGGGGGGATGAGTATAAACTGGAGAGGGGCAGATTCAGGCTAGACATAACGGGGAATTTCTTCACAATGAGAGTGGTGAGACACTAGCACAGGTTGCCCAGGGAAGTTGTGGCTGCCCCATCCCTCAAGATGTTCCCTTGGGCAGCCTGATCTAGTAGGAGGTGTCCCTGCCCATGGCAGGGTGGTTGAAAATAGGTGGTCTTGAAAATCCCAAAGTATTCAATGAATCTATGATAATATAAGAAAAACAAGCATTTAATGTTTTAACTATATTCTTAACATATTTTCTGATCAATCAATATAGCAGAATCAAGGCAATGAGTCTGGTGTTAACAGTATCTGCTTTTTCTAAAACAAACAAATCTTGAAGAGATTTTGCAGCCTGGCTGCAAAGTTTCCTGCAATCTTTTTCTTTGAAAAAAAAAAGAAAAAGAGTAGAAGCGTTGTCTTGTTTTTCTTCTCACATATAATTAGAATGTCAGCAAAAATAAAGTCTTGCAACTAATATAGTGTTGACACCAGGGCTTTCTTTTCTGAAGGAGCAGAACAAAACTTCTTCATTAAGATTAAAATCATTACTGTATTTATAAAATCCATAATGTAAAGTGTTATTAATGCTACAGAACTATTTCCCTTATCAGAGCACTTTTAAGTTCAAGAGTTTAATTACAGATATAGCCTGCAGATAGAGAAAAAATGCACAGCACATTAACCTGTACCTAAAGAACTTTATTGATTAGATAAATATGATTAATGGAGCCTAGCCTCGGATGCATAAGTTCAAAGGAGTGGATGTATTAAACTATATCTGTAGTTCAAAGGTATGTTTGTGAAGGAGATGAGATAAAAACTAAGAAATATGTGGCTGGGCACACCAAGATTCATTGGACTGTAAGAAGTGATGCACAAAACCTTAACTCTTACTCACCTTCCTTTTAGTCCCATGTTATTGCTTTCTTCTTTGCCTCGACCTTTACTGCTACTAGTAGTAGGTAAATTGCCTTTTTAATCAAAAAACTTAAGACCCCTTTCAGGCTTCATCTTCACTGCAAAGTCCTGTCAATATGTTCCATTTTGCAATGATTTGGTGCAAGCTAGCAGATCATAGCTGTTGTGTTCTTTGAATGAAGATTTCTACATGAATAAGAATGGTCTTTGACCCACAGTTCCTGGCAAAACTTTCAAGTGACGGTGTTCCCATGATGTACCTGCTCCTATAAATCCTTGCCATGGGTTACTACATCATCTGCTGGCAGAGCCCCTTGAATACTGTGCTCCAAATAACAGCAGCAGCTGTTAGGCTGGCTCAAAAATAAGCCAGCTGTAAAACTTCCTACTAAATATACGGCGCATACAGACCAATTTCTTTTGTTAGAGGTTTGTGCATAAAAAGCCTGAAAAGGGTGACTTGTCTGGTCTGCTTTGGAGCATTTAATGTCTAAGAAATGTGTCATGTGCTACATCTTAAAGCCTGCAGCTTTCTTACTAGTTTAACACAGGTCTTGCATTTGCCTTTTTCAACATGAAGATCATCCAAATGGAGGGAAGATGCATCACTTTTCCATCTTCCAACTCACAGTAACTTTAATTGTCCCCAAGGCTTCCAATGATTGAAGCTCATCAACTGATATTTAACTTTTTATTATGAAATTGTCAGCAGATTTTCTAAATTTATTCAGAATTCCTGTTGACTGTTCCATAAAATTCCATCCCTGGATAAAAAAACAAAAAGGAAAAAGGGGTAGCAAAACCCCAGAGACTTTCTAACAGTATTTCAAACTCAGAAATGTTGCACCAAAACACTTGCCAATGGACATCTGAAAGTATAAAGACATACTCATAACGATAGCAGGTGTTTCCTTTTCAGAGGAGAAAATTTACAGCTTGAACTGAAAGGCTCTTCTCTGACACTCCAATCCTTTCTTTTCTAGGAATAGTCTGCTCCTGAGTCATGAGAGCCCTCAAGGGTTAGTTGATGCATTCAGTGTTGCTCTAATTAGACCTCAGAGAATCACAAGAAACAGCACACAAACTGTGCCACATCACAGTTGGCTGGTTGGACACAGGCACTTTTTCCTACAGGTAGGATTACTCAGAAATCTGTTGCTTTATAGGACAAAATGTACATCTCTGTGCTCCTAAATCCACAACTTAGACATCTTTTCTTGAAAACATATTTTCTTTTTCCTAACTCAGCAGGGAGTTGAGATTGTGGTACTGATTTAGGAAGAAATATTTTAATGTCACACCCAGTTGTCCAAAGAAGTCACGGATGCCCCATCCCTGGAGACCTTCAAGACTAGGTTGGATGAAGCTTCGAGAAACCTGGCTCAGTGGGAGGTGTCCCTGTCCATGGCAATGGGGTTGGAACTGAATGATCTTTAAGGTCCTTTCCAACTCTAACCATTCTATGATTCTATGATTTTTAGGTACCACTGTGCAACTGCATGTAGGAATTGGTGACTTGTACCTTGTCATATTTACATTGAGAATAGTCTTCTCTTATTTATCCTGTTTTGTTTTTTTTTTTTTAATTCTAAAACCTCAGTATGGCATAAAGAATATAACTGGTTAAGCAAATATTGGTTTGGGCTGTGGTTCCTCTCAAATACAGATTCTTTCAGGACTCTCCTGTGTGACACGTCTCTGCAAAGCAAGTATGAGTACAAAGACAAAAATCTGGTAGGCAGTTAAAACCACAACGTACTCAGATCAAGCTCTTTTCCAGACTTCAAATGTATAGTTTTCTTTCATGCACAAATCATCAGCAATGACATACACAATAAAGAAAAATCATAAGCAGGAATGGGTGACATAACAAAAGTCCAGCATTGCTGATATTACTATTATAGCTCGAGGCAGATGTTTGTCACATAACATTTCAAGTATAAGTCCCAAAGGCATCTGTTTTACAAATGATGACTGTTATACCAGCCGTAGTCACACAGTGGGTTACAAGTCCCTGTCTTTCATGGGCAGCAATCCCAAAATACAGAGAAACCCTTTCCCTTGTTGTCTATCTCAAATGGATGATGCTGTTTCTCACAGTTTTGCATATAACTTCAAAATGTACAAAAATCCTGGTACAGTAAGACACAGAAGTCTGATATTGCATTTTTATAAAACAGTTGTCTTTCACACTTTTATTTTTCTTACAGAAATAGAATTACTCAGAGGCTTGTTTGCGAAGGAAAGAATCATAGAATAACCAGGTTGGAAGAGACCCACCAGATCATCGAGTCCAACCATTCCTATCCAACACTAAACCATGTCCCTTAGCACCTCGTCCAGCTCTGCCTTAAACACCTCCAGGGAAGGTGACTGAACCACCTCCCTGGGCAGCCTGTTCCAGTGCCCAATGACCCTTTCCATGAAAATTTTTTTCCTAATGTCCAGCCTAAATCTCCCCTGGCGGAACTTGTGGCCATTCCCTGTCATCCTGTCCCCTGTCACTTGGGAGAAGAGCCCAGCTCCCTCCTCTCCACAACCTCCTTTCTACTTTCAGGTACTACTTTCTTTTCTTTTTTTCTTTACTACTTTCAGGTAGTTGTAGAGAGTAATAAGGTCTCCCCTCAGCCTCCTCTTCTCCAGGCTAAACACCCCCAGCTCTCTCAGCCGCTCCTCATAAGGCCTGTTCTCCAGCCCCTTCACCAGCTTTGTTGCTCTTCTCTGGACTCGCTCCAGAGCCTCAACATCCTTCTTGTGGTGAGGGGCCCAGAACTGAACACAGGACTCGAGGTGCGGTCTCACCAGTGCCAAGTACAGAGGGAGAATAGCCTCCCTGGACCTGCTGGTCACGCCGTTTCTGATCCAAGCCAAGATGCTATTGGCCTTCTTGGCCACCTGGGCCACTTCTGGCTCATGATCAGAAAGGCTCAGAAAGACAAAGGTAAAAAGGAAAAATCCAAAATATGTTCTTCATGTCAAAATACCTTTAGACAAAACCCAAATTCCCATCTGATGTGCTGACAGAATGACTTGCAACAGCATGAAAAAGTGCAGAAAAGCCTTTATGGATATTTTAATAATTGGTAACTTGGAAATTGAGTTTTAGAGTTTGTAAGCCGTTAGTGCGGGCAAGCGTGTAAAACGTGCGTTAGCCAGAGCTGAGCATTAGCAGCAACATCAGAATATCTAGGGTCACAGCCTGTATTTCCAAATGCCTTTTATGGCTTCTTTTTTTCCTCCATCTGTTTGTATTAAAGAGATGTCTAATGATTTGCTCTGTTTCAAGCCTGTGCACAAAAAAAGGGAAGGGGGTGGGAGGTCTAGACTTAAAACTCCTATTGCTCTATGATGGTGCTTGCAACCATGAGCAGGAAAATAGGTTCTGGATATGTCCACTTCATTAGTGTCCCCTCCACCACCTGGCAGGGGCGATGATGGTGAGTTGCAGCAGGTGCTGGGTGAAGTGTGCTCCTTCAAACTGAGCCAGAAGAGGGAGACCAAGGATTCACTAAGCCAGATGCGCTGCTGCTCACTTTCCCTTCCAGGAAAACCTGATTGCAATTTCTGTACCTGTATGAACGCTAAGTTATTGAACAGAATACGTCTAAAAACCACAGTGCCGGAGCTGCGCAACTGAACTTTCTTCAAGAGAACCTAACAAGGTCTGACACAGAATTTGTCAAGCTGCAAACACTGTCTGTACAGCCAGCCAGAAATGGCCTTGATAAATATTTATTTTTAAAAGTGAGAAACTTAAATACTGGTATAAAACCCCTGTTTTGTCTTAACATGGTGAATAATGTGTTTATAAACCAGTCTACATTGTACTGCTGCCTGCATCACTAGAGAAAAAAGACTGCAGCAAGTAGGATATTCCTGTCATTTACATGCTCTTAATATCTGAGCTTTTCTGGGTCTGCTGTACGAGCTTTTTGTTGATTTGAGCATGTGTTCCATATGTATTCTAATTCCTTTTTGCATCTTTTTATATTCATGCTGGTTTTGGTTCAGTGAAATCTAGAAGCCTCAAAGATGGATCAAAGCCCCTCTGTAGCAAAAGGTGTAGAAATACATAGCAAATAAAAAAAAAAAAGCCCCTGCCACTTAAATCCTGCAGTCTAAGCAGATTTTTAACAAGAGTGGACAGAAAGGTGGATGCTTGGCAGGGCTGTAAGTGCCAGCAAAGATCTGGTAACTTCTGCAGTAAGGTAATGTATTAGGTTATTATACTAGTGCATCAGCTGCTTTAGGTAGATTTAGGATTATATGTGGGAGTATCTGAAAGTATCTCACTGGAAACAGTATGCATGAATTCTTAGTCCATTGTACAGGATCTCAGAGCAGCACAGTACAGATGTGGAGCTCTGTTATAGCTCTCACTGTGCCTGAAAAAGAGAACACTGTGCAAAAAAAAATAAATAAATAAAATGAACCACTAAAGGAGATGCAAATACTGAAGGGTACGGTTCTCAGAGAAATGAAAAGTAAAAAAGAAATGCCCAGTTCTCCATAACGCTGATCCAGACTTCAGCCAAGCTTTACTAGAACAATTCTGAGAAGAAACTGCTTCAAAACTTAAGGCAATGCTGGCAAATTTTTGTGACCTCATTGAGGGATAGGTTTGCAAAAGAAATTTTTTAAAGTGTCAAAATAAGTGTATTACAGCAGCTCCAGCTGTGGCATTCATGGATAGAATTTCCTTCAACCTATTTGACTACATTCATTGGAGAAACTTGGATTTTCTACTTGGATTCTCAAATTCTTACCCGGGGTCCAATGACATCTATAAAAAAGTCCTCTGTGACTCAGTGGATTTTGGATCTAGTCAGCTCCAGATTGTATTTCTAGTTGACCAAAAAAAGCAATTTAATGCATTCACAAAGACATAAGCATAGAATGTTTCTATCTCCTTCCTGATAAAACTTGGAAAATGTTTGCAAAAGATTGTGTTAGTTGTTTTCCTCTCTTTCCAGCCTGTCCCAAGAAAGTTAGATGTCTTGTATGTTGCTAGAAAGCACCATTAAAAGACAAAGATGCAGGATCACCTGTTTTATTTTTCTCTTGGTGTCATATTTATTTCAAGTACTGTTATGCTGAATGCTGAGTAGCAGATGCCTGAAGCTGATGGCCACGTCTGTCCTTCCTTTAACAGATATCTAAGCCACTAAATCAAGCTGAGTACCTTGAGCAATAGGAGTCACCAGCCAAAATCACAGGCGAATATTACTGAACATTGAGGTGAAATAACAGCATAGGTTAGACAAAACTAGAAACCACACACAATCAAGTACAGGACCCAGCAGAAAACAGTGGATTAGCAGCAAATACTTACAGAAGGATCAATGAGGTAATTTAGATAATTTTTATTGTAAGAGTGCTGGCATGTGGTCCTCAGGAAATCAAGGATAGAAAAGGAAATGTCTCCGGAGTGGAGAGAAACAGGACTGCTTGTTTGCTTTCTGTAAATACAGTCTTGCAACAAAAGAAAAGCCCAAGGCAACCTCAAGTTCTCCTTGTTATGGGAACAGGAAGGCTGACTACTAACAAATGAACCGCTCAAACAAAATACAGAAGACTACAGGTTGGGTCTCTAGGTTCAGAGTCACAAGCATTCTTGTGTGAAGGCAGTCTAAGACGTAAAACTTGTTGATACAAGAGAAACAAAAAGCTGCACCTGACCTGAATGAGTATAGGAAAGGAAGAGAGATATCAGACAAATATCTTAGATGCTGAAGCCTGATGTCCAGGGGCAGCCAACACTTCAAAATCCCATTTCTTTCCACATGACTTATATTTCTGTAGTATCTAATTTTCTGTCAACAGTGTTTCTGAGGAACTATTGTCTGCCAGTGGGCATGCATGAGATCATCCAAATGCTCATATTGCTCTAAAATTTTAATGACAATACAGCAGCTCTGGAAAGATCTTATCTTCTAGGGTTTTCTAAACATCTTGCTGAGGCATCAGTGTACCGAAAGAGAAAGTCTGGGGTAAGTCCTTTCTACAGGGACCTCATTTGATTTTTGCCCCACAGTTCAGTAGTTAGGGAACTCATCTGGGATTTGAAAAACCTGTTTTTGTTACCTCACACTGTTCAATTTGAAGCAGAGATATAACTATAGATTTTCTACAGTCAAAGAGGTTGCTGTAATCATGAGGCTGCTGAGTCAGTTTGGATTAATTATTCCTACTGTACTTGTTCTTTTTTGTATAATTAATATGATACCCATTCCACCTAAGAGTAAACTAGCAAAAATAAAATGAGTTACAGTCTTGTCATCATACTATTTTCCCAATATCTTGTCAGGGAGACAAGGTCAGTCACTTGTTACAATGAATATTTATTTACACAAAATGAAACAGCTTCAGGCAGAGATTTTAAGAGATGTCTTTACAGAAAGGTTTGACACCATAGTTCATTTCTAAGATTTAAAAAGGCATCTTCCAGCTTGAGCACAGCAGAGATTTGAAAGCATGTTTTCTGCCTTCCAAATGGTATCTCTTCTCTTTCTTCTCCCCTTGCCTGGATACCTTTTTTGAAGGATTAAAGACAAGGCTGGCTTTCACATTCAACACCACTCAAGAGCTCTCAGATGAAAATCTGAATCAAAGTTGGATACTAGATAAACATTGTTTAGATTTTACTGGAGATTGGTTGCCTAAATGCCTTTAAACCTGGACCAAAAACTCTAAGGACTAGTAAAACATCATCTAAGATCTGATGGATGTTTCAAAACATCTTTAAGGCATTTATCACTCTGGGTTACACAGTGAAGTATTAATTACTTTTCAGACTTGATTCTTACTGAAACATTAATCTTTTTCATAAATAAATGATGGAAAAAATATTCAAGTGGTTGCACAGCCTAATAAGGCAAGGAACTATTTCAACAAACAGAGAAAAAACAAAATTGGGCACTAATGAAAGAAATTATAGCAAAAAGGAGCAGTTACAGACTGCATTAAGCACGCATCAGGAAGCAATTTAACAACTGGATAACTGCCTTCATGTTATTCAGACTTGATCTCTACAGAAACAAAATATTGTACTGTGCACCTGGTATCGTACTGTGTACCTGGTGAACTAACACATTTGCTCTTGAAACCACAGCCCCTTGCCATGCTTTCCTAAAGAGGCTTTTCAGCCTATAAAGGTTAGCCTTAAGCCCTCATAGTCACCTGATGTTTGCAAAGCACTTAAGAACAAGCAGAGTTGTCTGGGAATTGTGTTCCTGAACAATTCCGCATTAATAATTTTCATCTGTTTACAAGATGCAACTTGCTATGTTAAAGCTGTGACTAGAGGTTTAGGAGCAGGGGTTTTTTTAAGGACATGAATGGCAGTAGTACTGCTCAACTCAGAATATGCCTTATAACTGATGCCCCCTGCTAATTCTTGTTTGATTTAGAGGCTTTGAATGTCAGAGGGTAGTGAGGCAGATCATAGAATCATAGAGTGGTTTGTATTTGGATGAAACCTCAAACCTCACCAGGTTCCAACAAAGCCACATCCAATCTGGCCTTGAACACCTCCAGGGATGGGGCAACCACAATTTCTCTGGGCTATCCTTGCCAGTGGCTCATTACTCTCACAGTAAAAAAAAAAATCCTCCAACTATCTTGTCTAAATCTCCCATATTTCAGCTGAAAATCATTTTCCCTCCTCCTATCCCTGCACTCCTTGATAAGAGATCCTCCTCAGCTTTTCCCTCAAAGTACTGGAAGCTTGCTCTAAGGTCCCCCCAGAGCCTTCTCTTCTCCAGGTTGAGCAACTCCAACTCTCTCAATCTGTCCTGGTATGGGAGGTGCTCCAGTCCTTGGATTGTCTTCATGGTCCTCCTCTGTACTCACTCTAACAGATCTGGGCTTCCTTTAGACTCCTTATATTTAGCTCAGCAGTAAAATGGACACTTGATCACTTGGTTTGGGAAGAACAGATTCACCTAGACACGATGTTTTTTTTCTGTCCTGCGGGAAAAAATTGTGCTGTAGCCCAGCTAATCACATTGATTCTTACTTATGGATGTCCTAATTCTACACTCAACTCTAAATATCCACACACTTCACCAGTCATTTGCTATTTAAAGGTCCATGATAGAATGGTAAGAATCTGTTGCAGCATTTATCAACTGTGTCCTGCTAACAAGAGCAGTTCATTGTAATTACCTATGTTGGCGTGGTGACCTAAAACACGCATTATGCTAAGCAAACAATTTCCAACAGCAAACAGTGTGCTTGTTTACATCTCCTGAAGCTTGTTAGGATTAATTTTATTTTTTTATTTATTTGGCAAATTGATTTATAGCATTAGTTTCAAAACTGAAGCTCCACTTTTCATTCTTTTACTACACCACACCGCAGAGTGCTCTTTGATCTGTATTTAATGCTAGGTTCATTTAACATGTATAGAAGAAAAATAGCTGTGTTTTGAAAGTATAAAGTGCCTTATTTGATATGGAATTGAGAAGCAAGCTGTATATTTCAAGAACCTCATTTAATTACCTCTTACCTGTGGTTTTCTTCGCGTGTGTCTAATCATTAGTTCACACTAAACTTCTTTAAGATGCAGTGACTAATCTTCTTGGAAACCTTCAGTCAGTTTTTAACTTAATCCCCTGGAAACTTCCACTTGTTACCTGTGGGCATCTCTGCTCAACAGTCACTGGTTGCAGCACAAAGCTGACAACAGCAGAGTTTTTAGACATAGTCAAATCACCTTTAAATGAGACAGCTCAGCTATCTGCAGCAGTCAAATTGGATAAAAGAATGCAAAACACTTGAGAATTATTCTATGATGAGCCTTGTCCTATGTTAACTCTTTTACAGCTGTTTCTCACTGCATGGGAATGATGTAAACAGGGTAACAGTTAATAAAACACATGGGCTCTTATCTGGACATCAATGTCAACCTAAGTCATATCTGAAACTTACTGGTGCTTTCAGTATAGTATCTCTAAATAACTTTGTCATCACTCCAAAAGAGATAAAGCTCTTGTGATTTCATGCCTCGACTGTTATAAGTGGGAAGGTTGCAGGTTGTCACATCTGTACAATTTTTCCTTCCCACACTTTGCTAGACTTGCAGGAAGACCATCTGAGCATGTCACTTCTTATTTGTGATTATTCCTCTTTGGCGTAATAGGAAACAAGCCGTTTGTCTTCCCTTAAATGCCGAGCAATACCATCAAAATATTTTCTCCTTCTTAACCTGCTTATCGTTCATTGCTGTGTACTTAGATGGGAAAAAAAGATAATCTTTTTATTCTGTATTTGTATAGCTCAGCACAGTGGGACAGTGTTCAGAGCCAAGAGCTACAAAGCCATAAAATAATCCAAGCCAGAAGCATGAATAATTGAGAACTGGTGACAGTATATCCCTCCCGCTGTCAGGCAAATTGTGAGTGTTTGCTTCTGGGTATTAAACCATCCATCTTTACTAACTGCTGTTAAATCAGAGGCTGTAAATCACTAAGTGGGTGCACTTACATGTCCTCACTAAGGTCCTAGTCTGCTCTGAGTGGAGCAGTGTGGTTTCTTGCTCTGGCCCAAACCTACATGCATTTCAGGGAGAGCTCTGCGTACCCTCTGCTCCCTCGTGCTTCTGTTTGGAAAGGAACCTGGTTAGAAAAGTGGCAGCAGGCTTGCAAGGTGCTTTGTGATCTCTCCTGGAATATGTTTCCACATCTTGCATACCTGTGGCTAAGTTTTGGCAGTATTATTAAGATTTGGGACTTGAAGATTTTCCTCCATGGATCAGAGGATACACATCGCCTCTTTTCATCCCAGTGGGGAAAACACCCAGTTCTGCATCACACAGTATGGAGCTGTTTGTCTAGTTGCTCCATGGCCTCTAAGTCACTCTCAGCTTCTTTTCTCCCTGTTCAGCAACATAAGCCATTTCTACAATAAGGTCTCTTTTAAGTGTTGCTTCTCACAATGCCCCGATATTTAAAGGAGATTCTCAGCGCTACAGCTTTTAAGCTGCGTGTGGTACTGACTCCAGTTTTGGGGGCATTGATTAAAGTTAACAGAAGGAATGGTGGTTATGCCACATTTATAGATGGGCAGGCTCAGAAGAAGGCAAGTTCCTGACTGTTAATCCATTGACCAGACACAATTTGCCTCAGAAACATAAGCTGTTTTACTAAAACGAAGTATGCTTTATATCACACCTGCCATGCACATGCATTCACAAATGTATTTCTTGTGCTGACTTAAGCACATTGCAGAGCAGTTAGTATCAGAAGCAGAGCCCAAGGTTACCGTATAGTCTTGTTGGTATTGTGGGAAAAGAATTGTTGAAGCAAGTCATGCGTGAAATAAATTAAATACACAAACTCACTCTGGTTCGCACACAGGGTCAAGCGGGCAGCTAATTAACATCTCACAGTAACCTTGTCCCTGTCTGACTCTGCCCTCCCTGGTGGTACTGAAAACACATTTCAGAGATTTGATCCTGTAGTTTAACACTCCTCTTTGGAATGGAAGGAAAAAAAGGCAGTAGATGTTAGAGAGAGGAAAAGGGACCTTAAACTGTTTATTTTTCTTCCCCATAACCCAAGCTGTTTTCATAGGATGTAGAATCCTCTGTTGCCATTTGAGCATTTAAGGACCCTCAGAGAAGTGAATGGTTATTTAGGGAGCAGCTCACATCCATCTCTGTGTCCAGAGATAAAGGACATGTATCTATTGCAGCCACCACTCATGAGATTCTGTCCTTCAGTGCATGCAAGAATGGTCAGAGTTCAGTGATAATCACAGCTAAAGCTGTTATGTAAACACGGATCAAGAGATTTTCCATATAATACTTGTAGAAAGTTTGACTAATGACTTTCCCCTGATGCTTATAGTCACAGTCTTTTCTAGGTCAACAGTTCTCCCTCTCCACATCACAGCTTACAAATATCTGCAATGAGAAGAGCCAAGTCAGAATTCTTGAACGGGATTTACATTTCTGCAATTAATAAATCTTCAGTAAAAGATGTGATAAGCTTTCTGGAACTTTCCTTTCAGATACCTCAAGATCTGAGCTCAGCAGGGAAACTGGTGACTTCTGCCCTTTGCTCTTTTTAGGATCACTGGAGTGGAGTTAGCACTCCATTAAAAAGTAGATAGAGAGAAGTGGCAGTGCTTTCCTCATGACCAGGAGCTTCAGAATAGATGTCTCGGGAAAAGTACAGTTAATCAAGTCACAAGAATGTGTGTAGCCACACTTCAGTACGTGATGAGTTTCCAAGACTGCTGGAAAGAGTTGCAACGATGAGTCTTCCAATAGTGAGAACAAGGAGCTGCAGGACTTGGGGCACTGTCCTGGAATAGCAAGCAAGCTAGATCCTCACAAGTTCCTGGTTGTGCTGATATATTTTAAAAGCAAACAAATAGAAACATGTCAAAATGCAAATTTCTGACTTAATCCCTTGTTCAGCGTTGTTGGTCTGTGTATAATCTTCAAGAGTGTTTGGAACAGACCTGTTCACAGCAAGTTGTGGCTTATTTGTATTTTATCTCAATTTCTGAGGTATATTTTGGGCTTTTTCAGTCCAAGTTAGGTATTCATGGCCATTGGCATATCACTGCCTAGGAAGTTGCCCAGGATGGCCTCTGTAGGAGACGTACCATAAGGGGTGTTATCTAAAACAAATGCCCTGCTGTCTAATGTTATACCTATCTACAAGAAGGGTAGGAGGGAGGATCCAGGGAACTCCAGGCCTGTCAGTCTGACCTCAGTGCCAGGGAAAGTCATGGAACAGGTGATCTTGAGTGCTATCATGAAGCACATGTGAGAGAACCAGGTGGTCAGGCCCAGTCAACACGGGTTCATGAGAGGCAGGTCCTGCCAAACGAACCTGATGGCCTTCTATGACAAGGTGACCCACTTACTGGATGAGGGAAAGGCTGTGGATGTATCTTCTTGGACTTCAGTAGAGCCTTTGACACAGTTTCTCACAGCATTCTGCTACAGAAACTGTCACCTCTGGCCTGGCCAGGCGCACACTCTCCTGGGTGGAAAACTGGTTGGCTGACCGGGCCCAGAGACTGGTGAGAAATGGAGTTAAATCCAGCTGGAGACTGATCACAAGTGGCGTTCCCCAGGACTCAATGCAGAGTCCAATCCTGTTCAACATCTTTATCAATGACCAGGTGGCCAAGAAGGCCAATGGCATCTTGGCTTGTATCAGGAACGGTGTGACCAGCAGGTCCAGGGAGGTTCTTCTCCCCCTGTACTCGGCACTGGTGAGACCGCACCTCGAATCCTGTGTTCAGTTCTGGGCCCCTCACCACAAGAAGGATATTGAGGCTCTGGAGCGAGTCCAGAGAAGAGCAACGAAGCTGGTGAAGAGGCTGGAGAACAGGCCTTATGAGGAGCGACTGGGAGAGCTGGGGGTGTTTAGCCTGCAGAAGAGGAGGCTGAGGGGAGACCTCATTGCTCTCTACAACTACCTGAAGGGAGGTTGTGGAGAGGAGGGAGCTGGCTTCTTCTCCCAAGTGACAGGGGACAGTACAAGGGGGGATGGTCTCAAGTTCTGCCAGTGGAGGTTCAGACTAGATATCAGAAAGATCTTTTTCCCAATTGATCCCATTTCTACTTTCCAGAGAGAAAAATCATATTCCTGAACTTGTGGCTTTTCAAGAGTGGTTCAGATGTTTGGTCTTGCTAAAGCATTTTCACAAAGCTTCAAGTGTTGATCTGAAATTTTTCTTTAGACTTTTTCTTGGATTCTGCTTTTTCCCATCTTTTATAAGACCATGCTGCAGCTGATGTAGTGGTGCTTACTTCCAAAACCCTTCAGGTTTTGATGCAAAAGCCATAGCTATTATGACGGGAGATGAATCTAATCAAAAACATCCAGTTAATTATGTTCAGATGTCTCTATGAAACTTTTTAACATTGCCCAATCCTACAAACAACACATATATTGAAAGATAAAAAAAATGGTCAGAATAATCAAAATTCATATCACTGAGTGTGGATCCTCAACTGCAGGCCTTCCAACCTATCATTTTGTTTATCTTCAATTGTATGCTTCATTAAGCAGTGATTGTGTCTTTCTTTGTTGTGTAGATGAGCACATTATGTGATATCAATTAATAATAAAATAAGATCTGCGAGGAAATGGAGCTGTAGGAAAGGGAGAAGAGTGGCAGGGGCTGTATTATGATGGGGGCTGTAATATATATATCCACACACTAGAAACAAATCTATTGAAAGATAATACTGAGTATTGAGCCAGGAAAGATCTTACCTTTCATTATATTTTACTGAGCTCAATGATTACCTTGCATCAGCAATTCCAGGATGAACTGTCTCAATTTCTCAATATCTCTGAAACACTCCCTCTCTGCCGAATGAGCCCTGCAACTGCCCTCCTATCAGGCCCAAATGCAATGATTTTCTGGCTCTTGTGACATGTTATTAAGATGCTTCACCCTAGCTTATAGGAAGTGTATTCTGAGCAGATCCAGCATGTTTTGGAGCCTACAAAAGCCTCTTCCTTTGTCAGCAGTGACCCAAAGGACGATATACTAACTCAGATCAGCCTCTCTGAAATATAGCACTATTTTTATGTACTAATATGAGTATAACATTCCAGAAAGAAAGGTGAAAGAACTTGAGGGCTTACAAAGGCATGGTTTCTCCAGAGGGTCACCATTTCCCTCAAAAATATGATGCACCTGTGGTCTCTCATGTGTCACTGCTTCTCTGGTACAGTTACACCTGCTTCTCTGTACATTTTGCACCCCTTTCTTTGCCACACTCAGCTTTTTAACCACGTAATATTCCTATCCTTTCCCCTTTTCCTTTGGAGTTTATGAACTCCAGAAGGTGGATTCTACAAGCAAGTTTCTCTGAGAACTGTGGTGCCTGTGATTGAAAGCCATTGCTTACCTTGCTGTTTGAACTATCTTCTCTGTACAAAGTAGCAAAGAGCATAATAGCTCTCATTTAGCCATCTTGTTCTTAAAAACAACATAGATCATCCCTATGATTTTTACTGACTTGTTCTGGTGAAGCAAGGTCATACATAGTTTATCATCTTTACTGTATCTTTCAAGAAAAAAAAACCCTACTATTTACAATAAGGAAGAAACAAGAGAGTCTTGAAAGTTAGAACAATTCTTCCCTGAAAGAAGTTCAGTTCTTTCCTGGAAGAAGTTATCAGTTGTATTAAAAGTAAAATTGTAAATGGTGTTTCCTCAGAGAAAGTGGCTAAAAAATGAGATGGGGGGGCCTAAAATCTATTTCATCTTTTTATTTGAGTTTCCAAGTATCCTACTAAATACTCTCAGGAATCCACAAAATGCTTCAGAATACCAGCAGTATCACTGCAATGAGACCTATAACTAGAAAGAATTAAAAAAATATTTTTGTAAATCTTAAAAAAAAGAAAGAAAAAAAAAAAGGTAATTTTTCTACTTGTAAAGATTTTTTTAAATTACCATAAAAATAACTAAGGTTTTAGTTTCTTCCGCTTTCCTTACCTGCCATCACATATCATACAATGAAAGGGTCAGATTTCACACCTGAGTTGGTCTTAGTCTGAATCCCTTCACAGAAGCTTCAGAACAGAGAGATAATGATGTCATGTATGGATTTGGAATGACCTTTCCATCGAGACCTCATTCCATTTGTTGTTACCAAAAAGTCTCACAGCCAGTTCCATGCACTGATTTTGTTTGCAAAGGGATTTAGAGGGTAATAATTGGAAAAGAGATTGACACTGACAGAATGAATATGCATTGCGGATGAAACTACCTGTTTGGGGGTTTTATATGTGTACCTGAAAGTAGAATAATATATAAATATATATGTATGTATATCAAACTGAAATTAATAATCTTTTTTCAAGCAAGGAGAAAATAAAATGCTAGGAGTTAACCAGTTTGGTTATTGTCAATGCTCTGACCAGGCTGACTTTTTGCTTCATCTACCTTTCCTTGATGTTGCCCTTTAACCCTCATGGTAGAGGAGGAAGATGCCCTCCAGCTGGCCCATAATATTGTTGCATTTTTTCTGCAGACTTTAAAGGTTATGTTTACCATAAAAAAAGCTTCTTGTTTTAATGTCCTAATTAAATCCTTTCACCCTAAAATGCTGTGCAGGAAAAGAAAGCAGCCTTGGAGCAAACCTGGCAGACCTCTGATTCTCAGCTCCCAGCTCAAACTCTCTCATTAATGTATTTATATGAATTAATTTCCTCTAGAAATATTAAACTAGAGGCAACAGGGCTAGAAGGGACTTTAGAAGGTTGACTGGTCCATCCTCATGATTCAGGATGGACTCAACTTTGTGTAAATGTGCCCTGTCAGACAGCTTCTGCTCTTAGAAACCTTGGAAGCTGAAGATGTTCCAGCTAATCTGTTTCAGTGCTTTATTCTTTCCCTGACCATCTTAAATTCCAGCTAAAATGTTTTATTGTTCTGCGTACCCCAAGGATGATTTAATGCAAATTTTTAAACAGAGAGTCAGAGTAGGTTTGTCCATAATGTAAAGTACTCCAATATTTAATATCCTCTTCCTCCTGAATAATGAATATCTTTGGCTCTTCTCCTTTCTTAGTGAAAGCATCTCTCCATCCTCCTCAGGTGAAAGGACAGTGCTTTTACCTGAGAGAAATGTTTCTCTATTCTTCAGTTTACATCAACTCTTCACTTTTAATTTCCTTTTTGTTGTGGAAAATATGACTCATTCTTCCATCTGATAGCCATTGGCAAATATTTACTGCCTCTACCAGCAGTGTCCCGTATTGAACAGAAGCCTATCACTTCAGCTCCACATATGAAGACAAAGTATATTCTCCAGGTAGAATTTTTTTATTCAATTTTAGTCTTTTGCTTCATGTGATATTAAAAGCAACTCATGAGAGAAGGACAATCCTTTTTCATTTGCCAAGAAAGGGATAGGTTTCTATTTCTATTTAGCCTGGAGAAGAGGAGGCTGAGGGGAGACCTTATTACTCTCTACAACTACCTGAAGGGAGGTTGTGGAGAGGAGGGAGCTGGCCTCTTCTCCCAAGTGACAGGGGACAGGACGAGAGGGAATGGCCTCAAGCTCCACCAGGGGAGATTTAGGCTTGAGATAAGGAAAAAATTCTTCACGGAAAGGGTGGTTAGGCATTGGAACGGTCTGCCAAGGGAGGTGATTGAGTCCCTGGAGGTGTTTAAGGTGAGGATAGATGAGGTACTTAGGGGCATGATTTAGGGATTGGTGGGAATGGTTGGACTCGACGATCCAGTGGGTCTCTTCCAACCTGGTTATTCTGTGATTCTGTGATTCTTCCTATAATAATACCCATAATATAATGTGCATGTCATTGTAGAGTAATAGAATCAAGGAATGGTTTGGATTGGAAGTGACTTTCAAGTTCATCTAATTCCAATTCCCTTGCCACGGACAAAGACTCCTTCCACTGGATCAGGTTGGCCAAAGCCCCATCCAACCCAGCGTTGAACACCTCCAGGATGGGGCAGCCACAACTTCCCTGACCTACCTGTGTCAATGCCTCATGACCCTCACAGGAAAAAACTCTTCCTAATATCTCATCTAAATCTCCACTCTTTCAGATTAAAAGTGTTTCCCTCATCCTATCCCTGCAATCTGTGTTAAAAAGCCCCACAGATTTCCTATAGGCCCCCCTTAAGTACTGAAAGGTCACAATAAGGTCTCTGCAGAACCTTCTCTTCCCCAGGCAGAACAACCCCATCTCACTTAGCCTGTCCGCACAGGGGAGGTCCTCCAGTCCTGGCATCATCTCTGTAGCCTCCTCTGGACTCACTCCAACAGATCCTTATCCTTCCTGTGCTGAGGACTTCAGTACTGAATGCAGTACTTCATTCTTCAAGGAAGAGTTAAATGATAATCGGAAGAAAGAGAAAACACAAGTAAATCACAAACTTTTTTTGCTATACACAATTTCTTTACCAGCTAAAAAATTATAGCTGCATCTATTCCCTCTCACTAGGTATTATGTCCTCAATAGACAATTATGGCAGTGCTTAGAGATGAACTTTTATATGGATTTTGTATGGATTCCAAAAAATAACATGGATGCAGAGACAAAAAGGTTTATAAAAGTGGGCTGACAGAAGCTGATTTCGTGAGACAGTGGATGAGGGAGGTGGGGCAACCAGCCAATCTTCTTTATTGAACCATGTCTGCACAACTCGGGGTGACTTTGGAGTCTGATCACCCTATTTAGGCTTCTTTGAAAACTGTGCCACAGGACAGTGTATAATGTGTTCCTCCAATGAAGTTTCAAGGTTGTCCTTCACAGCATTTCTAGTCCAAAAGTTGCCACTGGAACAAACCTGGCTTTGAAGACGTATTTGAATCTTGAAGCCCAGTGTTGAAGTTTGCAGTAAAAGCCATTGTAGGTCTAAGTAGTGTGCAATGTGCTATCTAAATACTTTAACAAACCTGGTCTAAATAACATGCGCATACTGAGATATATTCAGACCTGAGGTTAAGTTTCTGAGTTCCCAAATAAGGCTTTGAAAAGTCTACTTTTGACTGGGTTGGTTTAACCTCATTAACCAATGAATTTCTTATAAGATACTTAAAAAAGATACTCTGAACACACAAAATACAAAGGCAGCAGTGTTGCCCTTGCCCCACTGCTGATTTAATCCATGCAGAAGGACAATTTCATCTATGTATCTAGGTGTTAAGAGAACCTGAAAATCTTTAAATAACCATGAAGCACTATCTAATGGAATTTCTAGTTTGTTTTAAATCATCTTTCTCTTTCTTTAAAAGATTCCAGTTGCTTTATAAAATGCATCTGTAATTAAAAAAAATAAAAAGTGTTACTATAAAAAAAACAAAGTGCATAAAATACGATGGTTTCAGCATGACAATTCAGGGTAAATAATTTCTGCTTAATTTACATGAGTTAGCAATCCCATAAGTTTCAATGATCAGTAAGACTCCAAAGGCAAAATTTTCTCCAAATTTACAGCAAAATTCTACAAAATAAATATTCTCCATTGTGCTTACTCAAAGGGAATGTGAAATTACAAGCTCAGTATGGCATTTAGATGGGGTGCAGCCTGTAACAAGATGCAGATACAGGGAATTCTTGTAGGCAGGCGTTTGATGCCAAAAACCTTAATTTAGTCTAATTCAGACCATGATACAGTGTCATGTGCATCAATGTGTCTCAGTACAAGTAGTTCTTTAGTCATTGGTGCTTTTCAGTGGTTTTAGGGTGAAAGAGTGGGAAAACAAGAGGACAAATAAGACAGAGAGATGTGAAAGAAGCAAATACATAAATCTCAGTATGTAAACCACTTTGCATTCAGCACGTTGTGTTCTCACCAGAAGTAGCAGGTGCTGCCTCTGACTTCAGGGCAGAAAGGGCAGGAATCACTTCTCTAAAACTTCCAAGGAGGATTTCCAGTTACTAAACTAACCAACAGCAGATGAAAGACTTCTCTATGTAACATCTGCAGAATGACTATGCAAGAATGTAAGCCACAGTTTTGGCCAATCCTCTTTCACTCATCCATTTTCTGCAATTACAAACTGCCTAATGAGCACTGACCACTCACAGGACTTGCCAAAACATTGGAGATAGTCACAGTGCATAGCAAGCGCCTGGGAATATTATGGGCTTCAACATTCCATAAGCCAAATCCAGTCCTAATGTGCCAGCATATGTTAAAAAAAGATCTGAAACAATATGGGATGTAGAAGTTCAAATGTCTCTTTCATAACCTGCAAACCCAGAAAACTGACGTGGACATCCAGTCTAGTTACTATGACTCCCTTTCCAATTACTGGATGTAGATATTCATTTCTAGCAGTAAACTACTTGTCCTAGATACATGTCTTAATATGAGTTACCTTGGAATCGATCATTTCTTCCTGTTGATTTTAAGGAAGGTAAGGCAATCATCTTAGATTTTTTGGCAAGTTAGAGGGGGGACATCTAAACTAAGCATTGGGGAGAAAAACACATTAAGCAAACAGTGAGCTGGGATGAGATAACCAGCTGCCCATTTCAATAACTTCACCTTGACTTTAAGTATCCAAAATTCTTTTCTATAGATAAACTGCTTCACCATATTATGAAACTTCTTCTTTTTTTCCCTCCCTACAGACAGTTACCAAGACTGTGATGTTGCTTTTTCTGATCCTCCTGACTGTCACCTTTTTGGCATGAGTACATAAAAGAGAATTGTCCTCTTCAGTGATGAGACAATGGGATTTGATGAGCCCTATGAGAAAACTGCAGAGGGAAAAGAATCAGATTCCGATTGCCTAATTTTCACAAAGTACAGGCAGACAAAATGCATTTGTATAAAATTTTACCCTTAATTGTTACCCAGATCATGACAAAGCTATAGTGGGAATAATGACTTTCTTATGGCTTTTAAGACTGTTTCTGGAAGATCAGAACAGGCTAAGAAAGAGGCCTCTGTGGGACGTCTATGGTTAAGCTATCACCCACATTCATAAACAGAGAGTATTTGGACTCCGCACTGGGTATGCACAAAAGATAACAGGATACAGTCCACCACGAGCTTGACTGGGAGCTACAGTTTGCCTTTCATAACAAAAACTGTGATTGCAGTGTCAGAGGTCAGGGCTAAATCAGAAAGCACAGCCTCTGTTGAACAGCCTCTGATCCTTGAGGAAGATGGTGTGGTCAGTAAATTCAAGTTGAATAACCAAGGTGGAAAGTAGAGGTCTAAATCTTTTACTTTAGAATAATTACCCGGTCAAAAATGCAATGCAAATGAACAAATGCATCCCATCACGTCTTTAACTTACTAGATGAATAGAAATAATGCAGTATTATGTTTAACTTTATTAAGCTTTTGAGCGTCAGACATATAGCATTTAGCCACAAGAAGGCAGAAAGATCAGAGATTGTTAAATATTCAATGCAACACTCATCGTAACACTGAGTATGCAAAAAGATCATGGTTGGTTCTCAGGACAATGAAGAAACTCTTCAAACAAGAAGCTGGCATTTGTCAACATCTATCTAAATACATAAATTAGGAGCATTACCAGGCTGGTTTCTACATTATGCAGGGTCTCTTGCAAAAATTCTGGAGAAATAAAAAGATGAATGGTAAAATGTTTTTGAGGGCTGTGAGAAGTGCCTTACACTAGTAGACTCTCATTAATGAGAAATCTGAGAAAGAAAACTGGATTCTGAGTATTGCTTAGCTTGGTGGGGAGAAAACTCCGAATACAAAAACGTCCTTTAACTCAGAAAAGGAACTAGTTGGAAACAATAGCTGAAAAAAAATAAGACTAGAGATAGTCAAATTGTCAGCAGGGCATTCACTTTTAACAGTGAAACATGCTCCCAAAGGAGGCAAAAGCTATTCCATTTTTGGCTATCAGCTGATGTGTTCCTGGAAGCAGCACAGGACAGATGGATGAAATCTCATAAGTTTTGTTTTGCAAGATATCAGACCGATTGATCTGTTGGTTCCTTCCGGCCATTAACTTGGTGTTTATTAATCACACAAAAACGGCTGAATTCCCAGCCCCCTGTCCCACCAATGAACAAAACTCAATTAAAAATCTGTGCTGGATTATCTGAGATCATTCTTGTTCTGTGATTAGTCTAACTCTGGGGGACAAAAGCAATATATGCTCACAGCTCATTTTTATATAATCACTGGAGCAGCATTTCAATGTGAAGTTTCATGATGACCCTCTTACTAACCTCATAACTTAGTCTCTATTATTTTCTTTTTCATTTCTTGTCATAAAGAGTTACTAAGGGTTGTTTGTAACTTGATTACAGATGAACTTTGATAGGTTTTCTTTTTTTTATTTCTATTTTGGCACTTAATAACTTCTAAAAGAAGTGTTTACATTTGAAAAAATGAAAAGTTTGAGGAGAAAGTCCAAGAAAATCTTGTGTAGTAGCATGTTTAATTGAAAATTTAGGAATATTTTTAGACCTCCATTATTATCAGATATTTATTAGCACTGAGAGGCAGATTAATAAATCCTTTCTGGTTGAACACATACTATTTTCTGCATTGGCTACTTCACTTCTCTGTCAGATGGTATCTCACAGTGGAAAAAGTTTCCTGTGCAACTGCTGCCCAAAAGTATAATTGCTAAAGAAATGCAAACTGCCAGTGTACATAATCTTTTCTATCAGCAGCTTCCCTCCTCTAGCAGGTAAAACTGACTTCCTCAGCAGCTGCACATCTGTGCTATAGCTCTGGGAGAAGCATCGTGACACTGATACAGAAAATGTCAGCAAATAAAACTCTCTAAGACTCATTTTGGAGTAGGAGTGATCTCCATCATGTGGGAGCGATCTCCATCATTGATGTGCAACAAGACAAAGGATATGTATTTCGCACTTGCATATGTATAAATTTTCCAAATCTTATGCATATTCTATTACTTTCCAATTTTAATGTTATGAAACTTTGCAGTAGTCAAAACTCTTGCTCATTTGGAGCTGGCTCCAGCTCTCTGCTTGACCTTGGCTTTAAGATTAGTTAGGATTCCAAACCGAGGTGATTACAGAAGAAGAGGCATCTGTTTAGCACAAATCATTCCTCACAAAATACATTACTATTTGCAAAGAAAGGACAGTGTCTGAAAAACACCATTTTATGGAAAACGTTCTGTCAGAGAAAGAAAACATGCTATCAGAGGGATATTCTGTCTAACTTTCAAAACCCACAACTGCCTAGAAAAAACTGTACTTCAGCTTAAATCAAAATACTCAACTTTGAAATATTCCACGTATTGTATCAATTCCTCTGCTTGTTTTCTCCAACCCAGCTTAATTCTTTTTAAAAAGAATGCTGGAAATTAATTCACTGATATAGAATAGTTTTAGCTACTGCGTACATGGAGTTGCAAAACAGAGGAGCTGCTGAGTTAGGCCACCTAAAACATCACTTGCTTCCCCAACACAGCTTTCTATCCTCATATACATCATCCTCTTTCTGCCCAAACCAAGATCATTACTGTACTGAGGACAGTGCTGAGCTGAAGACTCTTCACAACAGAACAGCAGAAGCCTAACGTACCTGCCTGCAGAGAAAGGTCTTTGGTCTATAGTGCATAGCAGCTGTGGTTACAGTAGAACAAGTGGCTGTAGGAAGAGAATTAAAAGGAGATAATCAGCTAACTGAAATCTTTTCCTTCGGACCACTCTCTTTCTGTTGAAGCAGCTATGCTTGTATTTTATTCTATTTTTTAATGTCTTTGATTGAAATCAGTAGAGCTTTTGGTCAGGAAATTTAGTGGATGCAGCTGTGAAACTGCGAAGTTCTGCTTTCTTTGCCCTTTTGTTACTAATTTCAGAATGCCTCTTGAAGCATGTCTCCAAAGATTTGGGGTTTATAACATATAATAAAGATGGCTGCATGGAAAAGCAGGGGGTGTTATTTCTTAACAAGACTTTCTTCCTGATAATGACACTGAGAATGAAAGTAATTCAGGCTGACAAGTCCTCACTGCTCATACTACAACATACGGAGAAATAGCATGAGACTCCTTAAATGCAAAGTGATGGAAACCATGACTACTTCAGAAGCACATGCAGCAGAGGAACTTAACTGGTACTTTGAGCAGAATATATTTCTTGAAATAATCCTGCTCCAGCATGTGGATAAAATTTTGTGTCATTTCTGTTGCAGAATTTAATCGTAGCATATATAAGACTCCTCAAAGTTTTATTCCTGTAATGCTCATCTGTGACTGAAAGAGTAGAGAGGGATTAAAGAAATATCCCCAAACCTCTGAGCAAGGATGTAGTGTAGAATTCAAATAGCTTTTCAGAGATGATCACATTTAGACGCATTTCAGAGAAATGTATTTATTTTTCGGATAACCACATTACTCAAAGCATTTTAGCAACAGGCAAGAGGGAACTATACCTCAAGGATAAACAGAAGGCATTGAAAATTATTGCTGTACCCTTCCAATGCATTTTGTAGGCTGTAAAAATAATAAAGCTAAGCAAAATAAAATATAAAGCAGGACTGTTATGAAATAGAATGTGGACATCTCAGGCTAGACCCTGCAGTATCTACTTTGGAAAAAAAAAATAAGTCTGTGGCTGACTGAAATAATTTAATTTGAATGAAAGATCTCAGGTGAATGGCCAGATTTTATCTCTGCACTTGTTTTCATTTTTAAAAGCATTTCTAAAGTACTCTTCACTGTGGTAGGGAGAACAGTCCATGCCCACATGCCTTCTTTCATTCCCCAGGCAAGAATACAGTAATATTTTATTGTTGGTCCATGCCTGCAAGCTGTGGGCAGTGCCACTACTCCTGATGTATGGGACTTTATGTCTGCATGGTGGTTGGTGGGTGACTAGAGCCAGTAAGGGTCACAGAAGCCCCAGAGAAGCAGGATGCAACTGAGCAGCTTCCACACAAGAAGCTTTATACTTTTTTGAATAAGCTGATAGAGGATGTAGTGTTGGATGGCTCTCTTGATGTTCTGTTGCTTACATTATTTTCTGCCTCATGAAAGCTTTTTCCTCTATGGTCACTTGATTATCACCATAGTTTCCACCACTGATGTCATGTCAACTTCTGCAACGTGTGACTTACAATATATATCAGGATCACTAATATATGTATTTACAGAAGTGTGCCCAGGTCACTGTTTCTTCGTTGTGCTCAGCTCCATTGCCATAATACGTTGGTAATTCTCTACAAATATATTATATGGTTGGTATCCTCTACCTATGGTAAGAAATTCAGTGGTGTCGCTATCCCCACTCATCTTTGACAAAGCATTTGAACAATATACAAAGATATTGAGCAACAATCATATCAAAAAATAAAATATGTATCAATGAATTGCAGAATCAATGAAAGGTTTAGGTTGGAAGGGACCCTCCTTCAATGACATGGGGTATTTGTAACTAGATTGAGGTTGCTCAGAGCCCCATCCAACCTGACTTTGAAGGTTTCCAGGGATGGGGCATCTACTACATCTCTGGGAAACACTTCCAGTGCCTCACTATCCTTATTGCTAAAAATTTTCTTCCTTGTATCTAGTATAAATAACCCCTGTTTTAGTCTAAAATCATTATCCCTTGTCCTATTGCAATGAAGCTCATCAACTTTGCTCCTTCTCCAGTGAAGGTAGAAAAAGAATTATCTAAAGATAAAATTGTTGGCAATTGTCTAATCAAGTTTTTTCATTTAAAAGCACAATTTTTAGCTGTTCCTTTATGTTGCTACTGAGAAAACAATTATTTAAGAGACTGTTTTTCCATTTTGTGTAGCTGGCTACTAACCTAAGCACTTATAAGCGTAGGATAAAATTCCTGTATAATCTAGCACACACAAATTATAGTTGGGTTTATGGAGACATAGTATGTGCAATCATGAAAGATTTTTCTTATTGATCTTTTTCATCGTTTACCATGTCATCCAGAGATTTGATTACACCTCTCAGTCAGAAGCTAGGACTGTAAGGATGATTGATGCATGGAAGGATCTTCCACGAGGCTCTGTAGCATCTAGGAGAATACTAAAGTTCCTGAAACCATGCATGATGCTCTTTTCTGGAGCATTTCTTGAACTGAATAATGTCTTATGCTCTGGGTGACAGAGGTGCTTGTGAGAAAAGCCCAAGATAAAAGATGTATTATTATTGTATCCATGAAAACTTTTGAAGTAAAAGGTATTTTAACACAATAGCTGAACATAGAGGGCAATTAATTTCTTTCCCTTCCTCAAGGGCTTTGCATTTACCTGTTTTGGTACAGACCATTTTGCCACATTTAATGTGTCCTTCAAAGCATTTTTAGAAAGCTATTACTCAAAGTCAGGCTTGCAAAGATGTTACAGACACTGAGTATTCAGCACTCACAATGGAGATTGCAGCAAATAGGACTGAACTGTTAGGAGATGCATGGATTAATCATTAGTGATGGGAAAGCAGCCAAGCCTCTCAGAGGAGGAGAGCTAATTCTTTCACCATTGTTGTTCTGGTTCCCAAGTCGAGCTGTGTTTATAATAAACAGGGGAATTGTTTTACAAGAAAGCCAGAGGGCGTTTTACTGTGCAGCCTCTGGACTTAAACTAGCAAGATAACAACTACCCAACAGGACTAGAGCAGTTGTCACACAGGGGTTATTATACCTTCATCTTCTTGCAAAATAACTGCTTTTCAGCATCTATTTTCTTTTCTCTCTCTCTCTCTAATGCCCATATTTCTTTTTGAATCAGTAAAAAGTGCATGCAATGGATGGTTTATTCTCCTCCACACCCCAAATTAATTCACCCCAAGTCTTCTTTAATCAATGCCAAATCGGCTTGGTATGTTATGAATCACTACACAACACACTAATGGGTTCAAATTAGCTCTTCAGAGATCCTCCTAGAGTTCTTTCCCACTTAGAGGATTAATTCAGTCCTCCTCATAACACAAAGGTGCACATAAAGGTATGCTGCTGTCCTCCTCATGAGGCTTCATTCTTGCCAGTAATCCAGGATGTAAAGAAAACTGTAAAATAACAGCAGTATGTTGTAGCACTGAAGTTATGAATCAAGACAGTTGGTGTGTTTCAGTAAGTTGGTGTGTAACAATTAAAAATGTGTACACCCCATATCCGAGACTCCAGGTACTTTCCCATCATTGGGCTCCACCTGTGATAAAATTACAAATAGTCTCAAACATTTTGGCTTGGGCAGTTTTACAGAAAACCTCAGTAAGTAACGTTAACATACATAAGATGTCAAATTTCCTTTATGTTAGTTAGCTAAATATTTTGGGAAAAAATCAGTGAACATGGCATTATCACATACAGGAGGGCAAAATCGAACTGATATTTAGGCCCCTGAATCTCATGTATTTAGTAGCACTTAAAGGCTTTCCAGGCTTATATTTCTTAATACATCTGAGCTTCTATTTCCACTTCTGTCAAATAGAAATGTACAAACCCACTTTTATAATTTAGAATTTCTGTTTTGAAATTGAAATTGGATGTTTTTGAATTTCTGTAGAGGAAAGAAAAAGGACTTTGAATCCATAAAGATAAAGGTATCTCGTTTTCAGTCCTTATCGAGCCAAACAAAGCAAGCCTAGGCAATAGAGATTTGGAAGAGATGAAAGTGCCAAGGGGCTGGAAACAGGATTCCTTTCTCTGCTTCAAGGAAAGAGGATTTCCCTGCTATCAAATATAATAGGTTCTGTCTCCAGGCTATCAGTCTTGGAAAGCTGATGTCCCTGTTACAACCCCACAAGAGCCATGAGAATCTCAGGTTTCAGCTGGGAAATTGGCAGATTTTCATAGTTTTAATGTAACTATTTCACTTTTGATTAAGATTTATTGTGAAGAATTTCTGAGCAGCAATATTTGTGATGATTTTTATAAATTATATATATGTTTTATATTATATCTTATATAAAATATTGTGATTGTTATGTAAAAGTTGCTAGGTAGCAGGCAAATATCTGAGTAGTTTTCATGGATCTTTCTTCCAATCACATTAATGCACTGAAAAGCTTGAAAAATCCTTAAAGATGAAAGAAGCATCTTCTTTTCTAGAAATGCTTTTCTTTTCAGAAATAATTAAATCCATCAGCCCAGTAAAGTTTCTGGGGTTGCATACATCAGCCAATGAAAAAACCCTGAATAAATATAAAGTAGTGTGCCAGTCCCAGCATTTGCAGAACTATACCTTTGGCAGAAGAGGTTGTGCATTAAATTTGGGAGGTGTTTATCTGCATGGCAAATTTTATTTATATTTTCTTGTGATTCAGGACTGGTTACCTTCATTAAGTCCAAATATGGCACTAAGAACCACGTGGCAGCTAACAGTTTGCTGCTCGGGTTTCAGCACCAGCCAAGCTAAACTCATGGCAGGAGGAAGAAGCTCATACTCAGCACCTCCCTAAGTGTGATCACAGTATGAGTAATACACTATATTTTGATTAAAAAATCCCAAATTCATCTAAATCCTTTGGGCACTGTAAATCTTATTTTGTTCATTGTAAAATAATATAGTTCCTAACTTTTTCTAGACATTCTGGAGTGAGGGGTATAACCATTTCCAAGTAGCATTGCAGGACATTTATTTGGATAAAAAAGGTATTTGGCTTCACTGAGGTGGCCCTGCTGCAGTTCGTTTCTACTCCTCTGAAGCACAGATGCCACCGTGCTGAAACGAGGAAGAAGTGACTCAATCCCATTTGTAATTCTGAATGCAAACTTTCCAACAAGCTCTAATGTGATCCAATTAGGTGAGGTGGGAAACCAGAGTGAGAATCTTGATTAGCACTTACATGCATTAACATTTACAGTAGACTAGACACAGTAATAAGTTGTTCCCAAAATAAGCAAACGATGTGCACAGCGCATGTAAAACCGTGTAGCTGATTAAAATCTTACGGCTTCGTTGCTGACGTCTACATGTAGAAAAATCAGCTCCCAGATTCTCTTACTCTGTTCTCATTCATACTGTGGTATTTCATGTGCTCCCTGCCTTCTACAAGGACAATTGTGATAATACTTTAGCTACAACCTCTTTGATTTCAATGGAGCCTGGCCACTTTGCAAAAAGCTGGAATAAAATGCATTTGTATGGGATTTCTGCTATTACTGTGCATATTATGGGCCACAGAACTAACGTAAACAAGCACTATGCATAATACGGGAAATTCAAAGAAAAACTCCATGATGGCTAAAGAGATAGGATTGTGCTTTTACTTTCCTATACTACCAACTGAATCACATGCCAGTTTTGCTGGATTCCACTCACAGGCACAATTTAGGATTATATCGCATGCACCTGCAGATGGCCTCTTGAGTTAAAATTCATATTTCCTGTTTTAATGTGTTTGTCATAAGTCCTAAGAGGTGAAAGGGCTACCCTTCTTCCCACACCTCAGACCATTTATGTGCCAGCACTTGTCCTTTCCTCTACTTTTGACCTCTGGTGCTCGGACCTTTTCTGGCCTAAAAGCTTACACTGAACATTCAATAAATACACTATAACTTGTGTCAGGGCACCAAATGACACAATTAAAAAAAGCCAAATAAATTAAACCAAATCAGTTTCCATAATCTGTACCCATTTCTATGACTGTGAAAATTCAATATTTCTGACCATCTTCTTAAGTATTCACAAGAAGAATTTTACATTTGCTAAAGATGGCCAAGGACTGAATTCACCATTTCTTCAGTCTTGCTGTCTTGTATGCTTTTTATTTTTAAAACCCAAACCTGAATATCAGAAAATCTCAGAGAAACCCAATCAAAATGATAACCTTGACAAATGCTTGGGTATATGAAATGTGGAGCTATGTTTTGCAAGTTCAATCCTTCCCTTCCCTCTACTTTTTATTTTCCTCAGTGATGATAGGCCCATAAATTCAAATTTCCTGGGGAAAATTCCACCCTTGCACACACTCTGGCATATTCTAAAAAAAAAAATATTCTATCACAAAAGCTTTTCCCTTTGATTTACCTCACAGGTGTGCCTTTTGAGGGACTAAGGTTCAGGTGTAATCCAGATGATAAAGACTATTTAGATTACATAATAGGAAGAATTTTTTTTTTATTATTGTGAGGCTGGTGAGGCACTGGCACAGGCTGCCCAGAGAAGTTGTGGATCCTTCTCCCTGGAGGTGTTCAAGGCCAGGTTGGATGAGACTTTGAGCAGCGTGACCTCGTGGAAGGTGTCCCTGCCCATAGCAGGATGATCTTTGAGGTCCCTTCCAACAGAAACCGTTCTATGATTATATAATCTAAAGGACTTAATGTTGAAAAAAATAATGAACATCTTCTATTGAGATATTATATCTAAAGCACTAACCTTTTTTCTTTTCTGAAAGAGTAGCTTGGATAAGTGATTCTGACTCTTTTGTATTTACAGAAGGGATGCAATCATATTTATACACGTCAGGTTAACATGACTGCTTCATAGAAGCCCCTCCTTCAGGTAGCTTATGTATGGTATGGACATGGGTTCAATGACAAACCTAAATATTAGGATCAGGAAAAATAAGAAAACTGAATAGTATTTCCCAAGAGGCAAGTGTTCTTTTATAAGGTATCTGGATGTGGTTAAGCAAGGACAGTCAGAAAGTAAACAACTTCCAATAAAGAGTACTCCTATGGCCAAAGAAAACAGCTGATGTTTGGTATCATTACTCTTTCCTGGGAGCTATTTGAAATGCCGACCTTCACATCTACAAGGGAAATTGCGGTTCTATCAAACTAAAGGACTTTCTGTGGGATCCCAGAACCTATCTGGTAATCCAAAATGCATTTTGCAACTCACGAAGCGCACTTGCACCATATTTCTTCTCTTAGAGACACTAGAGAAATATCCCATATTTCATCTACAGTGAGACTTTTGAAACTCAGAGTCCTGACTGCTAGGAAAGGTATGGAACCCTTAGTTACTGTGAGTCACCTTGCTTCATTTGGATTCTGGAAAAGACATTTTATTTGCAAGTCGGACTGAAATCATCCTTGACATTCTCAGGCTGATGAATCATAGATAAATTCTGGATATCTGCAGTTTCCGTGTTGCTTTTATTATCGGATACCCATCTATATTAAACAGTGTGAAAGATCAGAATTTCAGTGAAATAAGCATAGAAAAGTGCTATAAATGAGCCTAGAAAACTCAAATTTAGGTTGAAAAGGCCAGGACACTATTTTCGATTCAGTTGTATCTTCCTTTTTCTTTTATTCCAGGGAAGGAATTTCATAAAACTGTTTATATTTACTCTGGAAGATAAATGAATAGACTGGTCATATAGCTTGATCATGACATTTTTTTGGAAAAGGAACTCATTTACTCATAAATTGGCTAGTTAATCTCTTTTTTATGAAGTTTTCGTGTATGTTTTTTTGGCCAGGTTGGAATCTCGGTTTTAAATGCTATGTTTTACCTCTGTTGTGCGTCATATATAATAGTCATAAAATCACAACTAGTGCTACTGTCTGTGAAAATGTGTTCTAAACAACTTACTCCTGCCCCTAAAATAAAATTCCAGCTGTTTCTTTTTAAATTTTCTATCTGTATCCTTGCCTTCCCAAAATGAATAAACTGTCCCTGGAGGTGTTTAAGGTGAGGGTGGATGAGGTGCTTAGGAGCATGATTTAGGGATTGGTGGGGATGGTTGGACTCAACGATCCAGTGGGTCTCTACCAACCTGGTTATTCTGTGATTCTGTGATTCTGTGAACTGAAGTTGTACTCTGAAGGATATGCACACTTCCAATATTGAATTATACCATGGTGTTTTAGCAAAAAGAGAACTTCAACAAATAATATAATTTGGATTACTTACTTCTTAAAGAATCTGTACAAACAGCTATAAACTCTAGAGACACTCACCACCAAAGCACTGAAGTGGTTTTGCAAATCTCTTTTGTGCTGCTATAGGAAAGTTTACACTTCCCACCTTCCACTTCTCTTGCCTCCCAACTTGCCTATTTCCAGTTGCACATTGTTGCTTCTGTCTGATACGTGTTGCCCTGTTGTGGAAAAAGGAAGTGATTCATCCACACTGCTGAACATTCAAGATCTTGGAAAAATAATTATTCTGTACTTACATCTTAAAAAAACCCGTAACACGTGTTTAGTGGTTCTGGTGCCTCCATCCTCTGCTATGTATACTCAGAACAATATTCTGGGCTTATACATGTTTTTGCTAGAAAAAGTTTGTAGAGACCAGGGTGTATCACCCCTTCTTTTTTTCAAGTGTTGATATGCATGGCTGCTGTGTGAGTATAGTTTATTTATATGTTATAACAGCACCATCTTTCTTTCTTACTGGGTATATAAAATCTTGGGAAGAGGACGCTTATTCCACGTCCCTCTACAATGGATCTCAGATTGTGACCCCAAGACTTATTGTAATGTTATTCTGTTCAGCAGAATACTGAGGTTAGGGAGTCAAAGAGTCTTCAGGTGCTAAGTGGCAGAAATGAAGCATCTTACAGAAATGTCTTTGTTTAAGGAAATTTTCAGACTTCTCTTTACTGGTGACAAGAACTCCTGAGGTCTCCCAGGGGAAAAGACTTTCAGGACAAGTATTTTCTGCAAAATCCACAAAAAAAGACTTAAACTCAGCACTGCCCGTAGGCTTCCAGTCGTCTCACAGATACAACAAACTTGACTCAGGTGCATAAGCATCCTACACAGTATCGGGGGAGAAGATGGCAGGTGTCAAACTGCTACAAAGAGATCTATTAAAAAGTCAGGAAAATTTCTCAGACTGTCATCTAGCTGGATATTGTTGCAGAGGCAGCTAAAAGCTGGTGTACAGCTGGGTTCATTTTTAACTCCTGTAGCTGAAAAGAAAGGGTGCAAACCTGTGCTGGTGTCTCCTACCTGCTGGGTCTGTGGTTGTGCCCATGATCCATATGTTGTTGTGAAATGGAGATGTCTTCGTCTTTCCTCTTACAAGTAGAACAGATTAAATATTAGTTAACAAAATGGTTGGACTCGACGATCCGGTGGGTCTCTTCCAACCTAGTTATTCTGTGATTCTGTGAAAAGATGTTGTGCTAGAATCTCCTGCTGCATAGAAGAAATGTCTGTCTTTGAGCTGCAGAGCAAATCTCATTCTGGATTTGGCCTAGTAAATACTTAATTTTGTCAGGGTTCTATGAAACCCGGGAGCACATTCCTTCTTTAAGCCAAACTCAGGTCCCTGCATTGAAGAAAAAGTTACTTCTTAGTTTACTTGAAGGGGAAAAAAGAAGAAATCCCTATTTTGCATGTCATCCTCTGGCTACTGACCTGTGAGGCTGGAGCAGACCCAGCATGGGATTTAGGCTGGGCACAGCACAAAGTTATACCTGTGGTACAGCTCCATGGCCAGGCTGGATAATTACCTTCGCTATGGGGCAGTACAGAATTAAATGTGCAAAGAAATAAATATTTACTATCATCCAGAATATGAGAAAAGGATTCTGGGTTCAGCATCTGGCTTTGGTCTGAGACAGCTGGTTTTGCCCCCATAACATGTGAGTAAAGAGCAAAACTTTCTTTTCCTTCCTCTCACCACCTTGTAGAAAAGGCACAGGCTTAGCAGACATGCTTATCTATAAAAAAAATCACATTTGGGTTTGAGCTTTCTCCGATAACAGTCACATTTCAACCTGGCAAAAGCATTGTTATGCATCTACCGGGCTTCTCTTAATGTCGTGCCACAGCAAGATACGGGCAACTTGCTTCAGCTAAGGAGTTTGCAATTTGTCTGCTGCTGTAGTTAACTGCCAGTTCTTCTCTTTCTTAATAAAACACACATAACTTTTCCACCCACCCCCCCCCCCCAAAAAGTGTCTAAGCAGGAAGGTACATGGCTCACAATTCCTCCTTGCAAATTTGAAGCTATAGTTTCATTTCCTTGCAAGCCTCTATGTAAAAGGACAATTACAAGCTTCAAGTAATTTACTCCTTAAAACTTCACAAACTTCTAATAGTCCTCTATAGCTTCTTTTATAGTGATAGCAAAAATCTGGACAAGTAATAAGTTACAGATTAATGAATTGTGCTCAGCTTCTTTTTGTATATGTTGCAAGCTCAAGGAACTCAACCACATGGGATCAAATAACATAGTTTTGTCAACTGATGAGCAAATCTTTGTTTCAGGCATTTACTTTTTCATTCCATGTCTAGCATTCAAAGTGTAGAGAATTCCCAGAAAGATCCTTTGCTGTGGCTAAAAGAAAAATTGGCAGAATAATTCCAAATTTGAAAATAGTATTAAGGCTTCTTTGGTTTCAGTTGAATGAACAGTCCCTCTTGACTCATAGTAATAGTGTAAAATAGAATCATTTTTTTTAACTCCATTTATCTTGAAATTAATTCACTCATTTGCTTTCAAACACTGAAAATTATTTTGGTTTGCATGTGTGGTTTTTGGTTTTTTTAATTGATGTGGCTATATCTTCACTACTTTCTTTTCTTGACACGGTGATTAAATTAGGAAATGTTTGCCATATGATTAAAACCTTTAGACAGTTATTGTAAAATTAATTTATTTTCTGTAATTGAAACTCTTCTGAAGTGAAATATTTTTCTTGTTTATCATTTTGGGACCACTCGCTATGAGTACAAAAGTGTATACATTCTTGAATCTCTTTTGATCTTTGTTTTTAAAATGTGGCTACTTCCAGTTCTTTCAGGTTTATCAAATTACTTGTCTAATTAAAAACCTCTCCTCTGAGTTTCTTCTCTAATTTGAGCATTAGAAATGAACGTCACCAACCCTTTACAGAAGAAGCACAAAGAACAAATTTCATCTTAACAGCAGGGTATCGAGGCAGCTTGCGATATGAAATTGTATCGTGTATAATAGGCAGTGAACATTTGGGTGCACAACTGGAAAGAATCATAGAAACAGTAGGTTGGAAAAGATCTCTGAGACTGTCGAGTCCAACCATACCTATCTGCCACTAAGCCATATTCTTAAGGACCTCATCCACCTGTCTTTTAAATACCTCTAGGGATGGGGACTCCACCACCTCCTTGGGCAGCCTCTGCCAGTGCTTGACAACCTTTTCAGTGAAAAATTTGTTCCTTGATGTCCAATCTGAACCTCTACTGGTACGGCTTGAGGCCATTCCCTCTTGTCCTATAAAATGTTCTTTGCAAGTAATATCACAACACATGACCCTGGATTTCCTGAAGAGCCTGGTAGAAATCTCATGTTGCATGACAGTGCCAGATTTCTAAATGCCTTGCCCCATAGGGGGAAGCATTCAAAATAGCAAGTAAAGCATCTGCAATCTGGCTTACGTATTGCTAAGAATAAAATGGCCATTGTTTATGCTGTATGATGCTTGTGAAATGAAAGCTGTTGATTGTGTAACAGTCCTCGGTTTCGTGCTGTTTTAACAATGCATCCTGGTGTCAAATTGCTATTGTTTATGGATTTATTGCAAGCCCTGGAGAAATCCACCACTACTTAACAAGTAGGGAAGTAAAAGGATTTCCAAAGCAATTGACTAATATTTACATCTGAAAGAGTTGCTAAAATAATTTCCTGTGCATTTGGAAGAAGCAATGTGGTCTCCTAAAAGAAGAGTAGGGTGGTGCAGTGTTCCTTTTATATTGCACCTTACTAAGTTTGCTGTTAAGCATGGGCCACAAAACCATAAAAGAGAAATAATTTTTTAACCTTACTCTCTCAAAAAAATTAAATTTGGGTTGGAAGGGACCATGAAGGTCACCTAGACTACCCCCCTGGCATTGAGCAGGGACATCTTCAATGAGACTAGGTTGATCAGAGCCCCAGTCAACCTGACCTTGGATGTTTCCTGGGACTGGGCATCTGCCACCTCTCTGGGCAACCTGGGACAGTGTTTCACCACCCTCAGCATAAAAAATTTCCTCTTAATATCTAGTCTAAAACTCTCTTCTTTTAGTTAAAAAAAAAAACATTTCCCCTTGCTCTAGTGCTACAGGCCTTGCTAAAAAGATTTTCCCCATCTTTCTTATCAGCCCCCTTTAAGTATTAAAAGGCCACAATAAGGTGTCCTCAGAATCTTCTCCAAACTGAGCAACCCCAGCTCTTTCCAGGTTAGGCTTTAAAACAGGAGAGAAGGATAATTTCTTGTGTTTTACAGATGTCACTCATGTTTATACAGACCAGTACAAAGATTTTCCTTCTCCAGATATGTGACATTTTGCTGTGAGTTTTCTTTAAAGGCTGCCAATTTGAAATTCAGTAAATCTCTTCTCAGTGGATTTGCTGTCTAACCAATTTTCCTTATACTGCATTTATAAAGAGGATTATCACTGCCTAAATATCGAGCAAGAAAGAAAAAGGGGAGCTGCTGGGAAGACTTCTACCCACTTCACAAAATTACCAGGTTGGAAGAGACCCACCAGATCATCGAGTCCAACCATTTCTATCAAACACTAAACCATGTCCCTCAGCACCTCATCTACCCAATCCCTTAAACCCCTCCAGAGAAGGTGACTCAACTTTCCCTGGGCAGCCTGTTCCACTGCCCAATGACCCTTTCTGTGAAAATTTTTTTCCTGATGTCCAGCCTAAATGTAGAAGCTTGCAGTTATTTGTAAAGAAGGATACCTCTAAAAATGTTACATAGGATAACACAAAAAGCTTTGTTAAATCAAGATAAAAACATCAATTGGTTTTACCCTAAGGACCATTGTTTTGTCTTGAAAGGAAAATAGCTTGGTTTGAAACTTTTTTTCCTACATAGATTCATATTTGTTCCTAACTTGATTTCCCAGGTGCCTGCCAGTTTTTTATTTTGCATTACCTATTTCCTTTTTTTTTTAGCAGGTGGAGCTTAGGGGAGGTGATGACAGTTCCTTAGCACTACACTTAACTCTTTTAGAAACACATTCAGTATGCTTTTTGAGTTTTGATTCTCTCTTTTTTCCAGGTATTGGGAATTCAGATATCCATTTTCCAGAAAAATGATGAGCTATCTGAAAGTTATTTCAATCAATTCTTTATGTGAATGCAATTAAAACGTTAAAGTTACATGGGAATTTTAAAGGTCTCTTACCATTGTCTTTCTGGTTTCAATTTCTAATTTTTAATTCTCCTTTTCTGATTCAGTTTTCCTTGTCAAACTGTAGAAACCAAAGGCTTTGGTCTAACAACACATATTAATTCAATTTGAACTTCAATACATTTAATTAAGAGTATGCGTTAAAGTATTTTCAAATAAGAAACATTTGAAGGATTACAAGACAGATTTTAGGGGCTCTTCAGACATGTTTAGCATGTGACCTGAGAAAAGTACAAGGGGATCTACAACTTTAAAACCTATTGTATTTAAGAAGGAGAGAATGTATTTTAGTTGGTTATTTTGAGTGGCTGAGATTCTGAACATGTCTGTAATCATTATCCTCCGCCTAAAGCGTTCAATAAACACTTGTCTAACTGAATAAATATGAGAGGCATCAACATGCAAAATTATCTCTTCCTCTTCTAATCCCAAATTATAATATGGTGCCTTCAAGCTCTGCATTTAGATTTCTTCACCTCCTGCTCTTCTACTTCACAATCTCTTCTTTAATTAGACTACACTTTTAAAAACAGAAAAGAAGTTTAAAGTAAATGACATGTGAAAATGTTGTTTTGTTACATTAACTTCACAGATGGTGAAGGTCTATTTCAATAAATGTGAGTATAAACATTAATCCTATTCTCTTCTTTTTGCTAAATAAGACGTATCCTGAAGGTAAGAAGCACATTGATATCAATATTTACAGTGCACAGACAGACAACCCTGTGCATTAGGATAAAATAAGAGGTTATTTTTTTCCTCCATGATCATCTTGAGTATTAATTACTGGTTATTGCACGGAATATGGCATTCATGGGGTTTTATTCCCTGATCTGCAAGTTTTTGTAGCACAAGTCATCCAGGATCTTTAGGCTTTGGTTTATTCATTAGGACAATGGTGATGAAATTCAGCTCTTAGGTGAATATTGTAAAGTTTTTGGGAAATCTTAACTGGCATGGTGCTGTAAAATTGCATTGCCTAGAATAACTTTTCAGAGAAACTATAATATAATTTATTAAGCAACAGCTTATCATTTCTGCAAAATGACATATCATATCATCATCAAGGGGTGGGGGCATGATCTTATATAGAATCATAGAATCATTAGATTGGAAATGACCTTAGAGATCATCAACTCCAACCGTACCTGTCTACTACTAAATCATTTCCCCAGGCACTTCATCTACCCACATTTTAAACACCTCCAGGAATGGTGACTCAACCACCTCTCAGGGCAGCCTCTGCCAGTGCTTGGAAACCCTTTCTGTGAAGATATTTTTCTTGATGTCCAATCTAAACTCCTCCTGATGCAGCTTGAGGCCATTCTCACTTGTCATCTCACCTGTCACTTGGGAGAAGGGACCAGCACCCACCTCTCTGCAACCTCCTTTTAGGTGGTTGTGGAGAGAAATAAGGTCACCTCTCTGTCTTCTTTTCTCCAGGCTAAACAACCCCAGTTCCCTCAGCCGCTCCTCTTAAGAATTTTTTTCCAGGCCCTTCACCAGTTTTGTTACTCTTCTCTGGACATACTCCAGGACCTCAATGTCTTTCTTATAGAGAGCAGCTGAAAACTGAGAACAGTCCTCAAGTTGCTGCCTCTCCAGTGCACAGTACAGTATTTGTGTATATTTTATCGCTTTCTAATTCTTGTCATTATTAGTATTATTGTTGTTATCATTTCATTAAAGATGCCGTTTTATTTTCCAAACTCTAAGTCTTTTTCCTCTCTCCTTTTTTCCCTTATCATTGAGAGGTGGGAGGATTTTGGAAGCAAAATTGCATGGTTTTTAGCTGCTGAAATTTAGCCAGGTGGGGCCAAACTGTGACAATTTTTCAGGCCATGCTTCTGAAATTTATGTGCATCCGAGATTTTTATTGAGCAGTTTTTTAATTTCTCCATTTCAGGCCCCTGATAGTAAAAGACTGGGACAATAAACCTTCTTGTTTAAATATGGATGTCCTAGGATAGGTATGGTACCATGATTTATATATTCTTGAAAGTCTATTTTAAGAGGCTACTTAAGACAGAATGGTAAGAAATATGTCATGAAGATAACTGACTTTAATTAAGAGTACAGCATTAGATATACAGAAACATTGTCTGAAGCAATTTAAATTTTACCAAATAATTTCCTTATAAATGGAGAAGTAAGAAGATTTTTTTGTTTTATCACTGTTTAAAATAAGGCATCCATTATAAAAAAATCAAAATATAAATTTCAAAGTAATTTTTACTTTTATTGAAATGGGAACTGTGTTGATTTTCCAAGTCAGAATGACCTTGTGCTTTTTTTAAGCATTTTTTTATAGAGTTCAAAATAAATACTAGATATTTGATTTCAGCATGAAGAAACAACATTATTCTAATAGGACTGAAATAATTTCAGAATTACTAGCAAGCCTGAGGAATTCCCGTATCACCTACACATTGTAGATCCAACAGCAATACCAGCAATATATAAAACCTCACACAACTACTCATGACATACACAAAATGGAAAAAAAAAAGAAGACAAGAATATTAAACCTGCTTTGAGTGCATGTGTCATTTCACAGTGAAATCTCCCTGTTAATATTAGAAGCTACCATGCAGGATGTGCTGGGGATGGAAAGCAGCGATAGCTGCAGCTGGAAACCGGTCCATGAAGCCAGGGCTCATTGTGACAAAGAATAAAGGGCATTATGAATGTGTTTGGATAAAACCCAGACCCATTTCTGTTGGATAAAATGTGAGAAAACACACATCCTCCAACATTGGTCTAAAAAAGGTTTCATTTTGCACAGCTCATAGTGCGATAGGAGGGAATGATATTAATGATGTGGAAAAAGACTAGTCTGTCATTTCTGCTGAAAATGATAAGAGAAAACAATTGCCTGTAATAGTTGCAAAAGCATTGTTGAAGCAGCTTGAGAAAAAACAAGATTAAAGTCTGGTTTGTCAGTCTGGTGTCCTCCACTGCTAGGGCTGATGATTTACAGCAGTGCTCCATTGCTATGTGAGGAGAAATAATGTCAGCTCAAATCCCATTCAACTCTGTGAAGGTTTTTACTCTTCAGAGATCAAGGTTAAGCTATTATTTCACAGGGCTGGTTCTAGCTGTAAGCAAAGTAAACAGTTTTGTAATGGGAGGCATGTATTTATCAACTTTGGATACTCCAGTGCCTTGGAAAACCTGGCTGGATGTTGGTGCCACTGATAGTGAAAAGGTGTGTGGGAAACAAGGTACTGTGGGTGGAAGGTCTCTATAGAAATCACCCTCCACCTTTGTTTAGGGTTCACCTATCTTCATCCATCTCTGTCTTCACTTCTGGCTGTAGCATCCCTGGGAATGCAAATATTCAGCATTGCCCACAGTACCAAGAACGTTGCATTGAGCATTTTCCTTCAGATCTTGCTTCTGAAACTTCTTCTAATGGGAAGTAATGCTTTCATACATGAAAAGCAAACCTCCACATATTGTGACCTTGGTCAAGAAACAAGATAGAACTGAAGATGATTAGGAAAATATTTGAGGAGCTTCTCAGTTATAATGTGGTGCTCATGGACATGGTTTATTGATGGACTTTGCAGTGCTGGGTTTACAAATGGGCTTGATGATCTTAAAGGTCTTTTCTAACACAAAAAAATCTGTGATTCTGTGATTCAGATGATTGCTGCAATGACTCTGTCATAGATTAGTTTCTTACTGATAGGAACATTTCATATGCTGGTAGTATTAAAAAGACAGTATCCACTCTGATTCAGGACAGTAAAAAGAAATATCAATAAGAGGTGAAGGCTGACTTCTAGGAAGAAATTAAGGAGTAAAGTGGAGGGCAATTATTTCCAAATGCTATTAGGCTTAGTTATTGAGGACATTTTGGAGAAGAGTTCATCAAACATGACAAGACATCAGCAGAGGTCTTAGTGGATTCCAGCAACGGCAATTTTCAGCTGCAATGTATTTAAGCACATACCTTGAAGATTCTGACAAAAACTCAGAGAAGGCAGCAATGTTTCAAAACTTCATCTTTGAATCCTACTAAATAAGATATTGTTTCCCTCCTCTCTCTTCCAGTCTCTTCTCTCATCTCTTCCATTACTCACTTAGTTCAGGAACCATCAAGACTTGATCCAAGGTATGTTGAAATCCATAGCAAAAAATTAATTAACTTCAGGATCTTAATCATCACTGCTTGGATCAAACCAGCCAGCTGTATCAGTCTTAAAAGTGGAGACAATTGCACTAAATAGGTAGCACATGGTGCTTGTGCAGACCTTGGCAGAGAAGTGCCTAAACTTCTGAAAGCAGTTTGTCACTGAGAATGTACAGATGAACGAGCTCAAAACAAGCTCCTAGAATTTTTAAATCCTTCTCTTCTCTTTAAGGCTGTATCTTATTCACATTGACCCTCAATTGGAGAAATGAAAAAAGTGGTTTTGTGTGAGGGTTGATCTGAAAGATGTGCCAGAAGACTATATTGGCCTAATTCTGGAACACAAAATAAACCCAGATGAATCTGTAAAACTCCAGTCTTAGGGGTGAAGTTAAATGTGATAATATGTGTACAGCTCACAGACATCATTACTTCCTCTATATGTTTTGCTTAGGTGTCCCAGCTACTTACTTGGAACCGCTGCAAACCTCTGCCTTGAGATGCATTTGGGTAACAAAAGACTGAGAAGAGAAATATGAGGGTTTCTTTAATACTAAGAAAATACATGAGGCAATTTAAGATATTGAGCTGCTTCCTATATCAAATAGCTTTTCAACTTTCTAATACTGGGAAGACAGAAGAGGTGGAAATAGTGTTCTAAAAATCAGAATAGTTAGAATAATTTTCTGTTAAAACACAAGGATTTAATGAAATCTGAGTAATGTGATCTACATGGAGACCTAGAATAAGTCACTGAGTTGTAAGAATTTAACAAGGAAAATATTACTATGAACTATAAAAATAATTCCTTGGCAACTAAATTATTAATATATCAGGAAACAGATACCATGTTTACCAAGATGACTTAAAAAGACTGAATAATCACTAGTAGCTTAGTACAGGAAAAGCTAGGAAACTACCATATTAACAGTTGTATTTAAATGAAATATTGGCCTATTAAAGAACCTTCTCCATCTCTGTGGTTATCTTTTCCTTGTGTAACCCCTTTGAGAAGAAACTATCATCTTACATAATTAGATAGTAGCTGGAACTTGGACGTGAAAAGTATTTCATGACATTTTATGAGGCATGTCACAGATTTCCAAAGGAATTTAATACCAAAGTACTTTAAATTAAACTGCCATAAAAACCAATGTGCTTGTTGTGTCTACAACCGGCAATTAAACTTGAGGTCAAGCTCACCTGACAGTAAGAAGTAAAGTACACAGGTCTTCCAGCAAGCACTGACGCACTCACTAATAGTGGGCAAAAGTATCATGTTCAAGGTGGGGAGTCCTTAAATAATATTTTCTTAGACATAAGAAACAGTCTCTCCCTTAGCTTGAGAACTGACCTGCTCAGGAGATACCTTAAAAAGCAAACAAAAGACATACACACTGAAACCTTTCTGCTTGAATCTGAATATGATGAAGGAAAAAAATCTACTCCCAGAAAGAAACCAAGGAGATGTGGTGTAAACTCTGGCTAGAGGATCCTACCTAGGAGAAAAGACTTGGCTTCTGTTTTGAGGATGGTTGTCCATATATTTCATCCATAGAAGAACTCATCTTCCCATGAAATTTCCATGAACAAAAAGAACAGATGACCTTTTAGGGTTTTTTTTCGACATTTCATGCAACAGGAGTTTGCGCCTGTTTTAAGGCTAGTGATGTTTTAAGGGATATTTTAGAAATGTAAATCTATCCTTTTAGGGTAGGATTTTTTTTTTCAATGGAAGATGGAAATCACATGCCACAAACCTTGGGGAGGAATGGGACCTGTGTTTCATAATTGTAACAAAACTGGATTTTGTAGAAAATAAACCAGAGTATTTCTTTCTGCTATGTTGAAAAATATATGAAGCATATCTTACAGAAAATATTTTAAAATACAATGACTTTTATAATGAAAAAAAAATCAGTGGTTTATTTCTGCCAGTACATGTTAGCTCCTTCTCTGTGATCTGTCTCCCCATGTGTTGAATTACCTATTTCTTTTTTTCCCAGCTGCAGGTCTTTCTCTGCAGTCTTTTGGGGCCTTCTGGCATTAGGAGGGCTTCAAAGAGGCAGCCTCTTCTTTAGCAGTTTGTCTACTCCCCTTAGTATTTAAACGCTGAAGAATACAGTGAATGTAAGAAGCCACAACTGAGTTTATTTTATCTTAATGATGCAGCCTGAAGCTTCAGCCCAACAGAGTGTGTACCCCTGAGGCTGATGGTAAACACTATGCAGAAGCCTATTGTTTGCTGAATGTATCCATCAAAAGATTATTGCGCTTGGCCAAGTTGCTTCACTTTCTCTTTGCGGAACGTGTAAGTCTGGGAATTCTATGCTCCGCTCGTTGACTTTGGATTCAGCAGAAAGAATTTTTGTGTTTAGTTAAGCAAGATTCGTGTAATTGCAGGATTAGTTCTGGAGAGGGATGTAGCTTAGCTGGATGAGTGACACTGGAGATGTAGGATTTGTTACTAGACATGTTCCCATTGCTGATATTTTATTTAATTTAATTTCATTTCACTTTTTTAGTAGTCATTAGACACTTTCCTACTAATATTCCATAGCCTGATGGAAAATGCATGCCATCCAAAGAGAGGTCCAAGCCACTGCATATTGTAACCTGATATAATTCACTCTTAGATCATACAGTGATGAGAAAAGAAATCATTACCTTATCAACTTGACCTGCAGCAGAACAGAGACAAATTTCTTTTCCCATCCATTGTTCTCTACAGAGCTTCTTATTGATCCAAATTCTCAGTGTCAATGCACTTCTTTCAAATGCCTGTCCAGAAGATGTGTTTTCATTTTTAAAAAGTCCTTTCTGTCATAACCTACCATAAAGTTGAAAAGAACGTACATGGAGGAACAAAACTATCTTGAAATCAGGCCACAGTACTGGGTTTGGGATCCTTAGACTGAATTGAAACCATTGCCATAGAGTCCATCTGGTTATATATGTACTACGAAATAACCAGTAGAGAGACATGAAGATAGCCATGTCATAGGCTGAACATTAGGAAAAAAAATTCACAGAAAGGGTCATTGGGCACTGGCAGAGGCTGCCTAGGGAGGTGGTTGAGTCACCTTCCCTGGAGGTGTTTAAGGGAAGGGTGGACGAGGTGCTGAGGAACCTGGTTTTGTGTTTGATCGGAGTGGTTGGACTCAATGATCTGGTGGGTCTCTTCCAACCTGATGATTCTATGATTCTATGATAGTAAGAGCATGATCATGCCAGTGGAGCAGTCTGCTTGGGCTTGTTTACCTGGTTTCCCTTAAAGAGCTTTTTCATACTTCGTGTAGTGTAATAAAATTATTTCGCTTCTGCAGCTCAAGTTCACATAGGAAGACTGATTTAGGTATTTCAGCATCCACTGCTTTCAAACCAAGAGGAAGGAAGCTGTACCCTGAAAAGAGAAATTCCCTATTACTACTGTTTCACTTTTCTTATCTCTCACCCTTTCATTCATTCACCAAAAATCCTCTCTAGGGTGCCACATCTACTGCTAGCCAGTGAGGTTAGTACTAGCACATACTTTCCAAAGAGGAATGAAAAGCTATTTGATGGGACACGTTTTACTTGATTCCCCTTCCCCTAATCTGTGCCAGCCTATCCTGGCGAGCGGAGCTGAGCTCGACTCATGAATTGTCTGCATCAACTGCATTTCCATTTCCAACAGAAACAGGTCTTAGGCAGCTTTTGAAGAACAGGGCAGTACAGAAGAAAGCAGTTCCTGGGAGGATATTTTCTGGCAGCGCATAGGGCCTGGAGGTAAGGAAAGGAGGACTAGTAAAACCTGGGGTTGGGGCTATAGGCATCAGAAAGGATCAGGCATGCAGAAAGTGTGGTGATGCTTGGAGCTGCTTTGCAAACCAAAGGCTGAACTGTTACTTATAGCCAAGCCAGACTGAATATTACAAAAATAGCATAGTCCCGGTAACAACGCGTGTATGATCTTTCCTTCATTCTGCTTCGATTAATTCCCCACAGAGTCGTTGGTGGTTGCTCAGCAGATACGAGTTGGAAGAGGACACCAGTATACCAACATGAACAGGTTTGTTCCTTGAAAACTTAAGTTGTTGAAATTGGGAAATACAGTTTGTTATTTTATTATCACAGATAAAGCAGGAGTTTTATGAAAACATGTAGCTGTTTGCCTATGTGAAAATGTTAAATCCAGGCCTTTATTTTTTATTTTTTCATAGTCAATAAAATCACAGAATGACAGAGTAGGCTGGATTAAATGAGACCTCTGTGAGTCAAGTGGTCCACCCCTTGCTCCCCCTTTCAAAGCCAAGGCAAAGGCTTGTAGTGATAGGACTAGGGGCAATGGCTATAAACTGGAGAAGGGCACATTTAGACTGGACAAAAGGAAGAATTTCTTCGCTCTGAGAGTGGTGAGGCACTGAAATGGGTTGCCCAGAGAAGTTGTGGCTGCCCCATTCCCAGAGGTGTCCAAGGATAGATTGAACAGGGCCTTGGGCAGCCTGATCTGGTGGGAGGTGTCTCTGCACATGGCAGGGGGTTGGAGCTAGATGATGAAATCTGCAATATTATTTGGGGGTTGAATTTTACCAAGCCTGAAAGCACTTTTTTTTAAACAAACAAACAAACAAACGAATGAAAGACATGCTGACATATATTTTCCATAAATGCCTATATCCACAGTGTTATACCAGCTACTGCACCTCAACAAGGGAGAGTTGCTTAGGAGAAGTCCTGGTGTCCACTTTGGCACTGAAGTCTGTACTAGCAACACTCATTAAAAAAATGCTAAGTGACCTTTGCTTAGCCAGGGCTAGCTGAGTGCCATATATACTCATTCTTTCACTGCTTAACAGTGACAGTACAGTATATCTGGATCTAAAGGTTGGATGATCAACACATTTCAGGGACTTCAGCACACTGAGCAGGCTCTTAGCTTGCTTCTTTAGCTTTGCACAGAGTATTGTACCAGCCTGAGGGCACCAGTTCCTCTCTTCAAATCTTCATTGGTTCAGGTGAGTGGAAATATCCTCTGCACTCTAGAATGAGTACAGTTATTGTAAACCTCCTTTTTTCCTTTGGAAAATGCTCTTCCTCCAAAAGAAAGAACAGGCATTTGTGCAGTGAACAGAATTCAGAAAAGTAAGTGAAAAAAAGGCATAAGAACTTGAATTTACTGACTTGGGGAATTCAGACTTATTGCTGCTTTCACATTACAGTGAATTGTATTGGATTCCTATCATGTCACACAGTTCAATAAAAATAAAGCACTCTATTTTGGCATTTAAATTGCCTTCTTAATGCTACAGTGGTGGTAATTAAAATAACTACTGTTGCATACAGCCAGGAGTCAATGGCTTGCATTGAAAAATCAAAATTTGAGTTCTAGAGGGCTCACTTCAGTTGATCTGTCAATAGCCCATTGATTTCTCATTGAGTTTTACTTGTGGGAAGTAGATACAATCATGGAGAACGGCAGTGTTGACGTTCATCCTACCACTGAAGAACTTCTTTCAAAAAATCCCAGTCTGAGGCTGATGTAGGTCTGAGTTTCTGTATGTGTTATTTAATCTGCCTTGTATACTCAGGTTGAAATGAATAGATGGGTGCTAGAGAAGCAATTTACACTCATCCAGGGCTATACTGGATAAACTAGAAAGACATTGGGCCCTATTTACTGCAGGAAGGTCCAAAAACCAAACCCTTTTGTCCATGCTCAGCCCACTGCAGTCAGAGATTTTGCTTGTGTGAACTACACTGCAGTGCAAGTCACAGCACAAATTTAATTAAACCCTGATAAAATCAATTTGCAGTTCTTGTACTGCTTAAGTCATGAATAGAAAACTACTGAGCTGGTCACCCAGCTGGAGAAAGTTCTCAAGTAGAAAATTACAACTGCATTTTTAAACATTCATCTTATTTGTATGCTGGAAAGGCTAATGGTCGGGATCCCTGGCTGCATCTGACAGGTAAGTTCAGGTAACAGTGGTGGGATTACATTCATTTATGCCAGTGAAGATCCATTTTTTCCAGTTTTTCAAATGGATAATGTGTGATTTTGGGAAATTAGCATTGGCTACAGACATTAATCATGGCACTGGACTACAGGCTTGTCTCTTATATAAAAATTCCATTCAATCTGTGATGACTCAATGTTGTTTCTGTCTCCAGTGGCAATGTGACGTCCCTAGGGACATCCAAGAATTACCACATTGACATAAGGGACCCATCATTTGCATCACAGAAAAAGTCTTCTGACTACCACGTGGATTTCAAAGGACAATACTTCAAGGAAACATTTTATAAGCTGGCTCCAAGCCTCTCAACACAGCTGGGACATAGCTGAGGCAGGCACTGATAAAAAAGGAAGTTCTTATTTTCTAGAGCAGAGGACATGCACTTGGGAGATCTAGATATAATAGCAGCTAACTGGGTGACCTGGGACCTTTGAACTCTTGGCTTTGTTCCAGTCTGGTGTCAGCAAGGAGCTAACGTAATATTATGGAGCACAAAAGTCTGGATTTGTCAGCTTCAATGACCCAGAGCAGAGTTGTCATTTTGTGATAGATGGAGCATCCTTGGTAACTAGTCCGTGACCAGAGGCGGGCAAACCTCAGCTTAAGGAGGACAGTGAGTTTCTGCAGGTGATCTACCACTTCTGTAATAGCTCGTCTGTGATTATTTTCCTTTTTATTCATTAGCATGTTGTTTGGCTAGCTCTCCTTGGTCCCTATGCAGACAGCACGATCGTCTCTTTGCAGAATGAGACTACTTTGCCTGCGCTTCATGAATGCAGATTCACAGTGCCTCGTCCTCTACCTGGAATGCTGATGAATAGCCCAGCAGTGCCTCAGGCACAGCTGCCCTCTAAATAACAGAAACAAATCCATGGATACACATTTTAGCTGCAGTTTCCGAGACGAAGATGTTTCAATGACATGAATGAGTTTCTCGACATGCTTATTGCACCCTCTTGTGTTTCTTTACTGTAAATGCATGATTTCTTCAACTTCACACGTTCCACATTTTGAAGATGTTCTGATTGGTATCTATTTCTCCTGGGCATCACTGGTAGAGCACAAAGGACTTGAAAAGAAGATAAGTCACTTGTGTGGATGGAGGCTTTCAGATAGGGGGTTGATCAATAAGTGGAACAAATCAGCATCATCTTTTTTTTCCTTTTGTTCCAGCAGCACCCATTAAGATAACAGTCCTTGATATAACTGATTTGAGTCACAAAGTATATATGTACGAGCTAGGAAGGAACTTGCATTAGACTATGCAAGCAATAAAAGCATTTCTTTAACATCACTCCGTAACTTACAAGTGATATAATACTTACGTAAGTCTTACAAGGAGCGGCTGAGAGAACTGGGGTTGTTTAGCCTGGAGAAGAGGAGGCTGAGGGGAGACCTCATTGCTCTCTACAACTACCTGAAAGGAGGTTGTGGAGAGGAGGGAGCTGGCCACTGGAACAGGCTACCCCAGGAAAGTGATTGAGTCACCTTCCCTGGAGGTGTTCAAAAGACAGGTGGATGAGGTGCTGAGGGACATGGTTTAGTGATTGATGGGAATGGTTGGACTCAATGATCCTGTGGGTCTTTTCCAACCTAGTGATTCTGTGAACTTATGCACGAGGAACTAAATTCACAGTCGCTTCACCAGGCACTTAACTGAAAGGCTTTCCTAGCTGTGATGGATAGCGTGTGGGGTCTAAAGAGCTTTCCTAGTTCTCCTCACTTCTTCTGTAGTGGGCAGATTGCCCAAGTCTCTCATTTCTTTTGATTTGTGCATTTCCTGGACAAGGAAGAGAGCCTTCAAATAATTATAGATTCCTATACTACCAACATGATTTCTTCTCATCGATTTTTCCTTCTACCTCCAGGTTCTTGCAAGCTGAAGCTTCCTAGGGCCATCCAACAGACTGATGGCTTTGAAAGTCTAAAACTAAATATACCATTTCCCTCTCAATCATATTAAATGAAATCTTAAGCTTACCTTTGGAAGATTTTATAAACAATTGTAGAGGGGTTTTTTTTCCTGCTTTTCTAGTATTGAAATCTCCAGTCTTATAAAATGACCAGGAAGATGATCGTTCTGTGTTTGCTTTACTGTGGGTGTGGATGGTGAAATTCCAGGAGGAGCAGGGGACAACAAAAGTTTTCATACGTATTTTTTAAGTCAGACTGTTAAAATCCACTGTTTCACTGCTCCTTTGCAATGGTGTTATTGTAATGATGAAGCCTCAGAGCTTCAATTATAAGTCAGTAATTTTAGGACCCCATTAGAACCGGCCCCATTTTCAAATTTTCCACTGGAGAAAGAAGGTGAATGTGTTGCAAAAATAGTGGCAAAACAAGTCCATATTTTCAACCTATGTTGCTTACACAACTTTTGTGACATACGAATGCTTTTCCACCTCCTCAACCCTCTGCTTTTGCTCAAAGTGCTTCAGGGATGTCAGCACCAAGATATGCATCTGAATGAAATGAGATGTTCAGCAGGAAAGGGACTTATATATTTTGCTTAAAGAGAACTAAGAAAACTGCTGTTTGTGTCAAGATCAAAACTTAAGTTTCAGGATATTGTTTTGGGTATAGTTAGTAAAGCTTGTTACCTATACTAGATATTTTCAGCTGGGTGGGAGCTTGGTGTAGAATTGTGGATTATGTACATATACATTTTTATAAGTAAAAAGTAAGATGGTTAAATTCAGAAAACCCAACATCATGCTGCGTAGCTGTTGCCACTGTTGCTGTGGTAACCAAGCATGACAATGTGTCAGACAAGTTAATTTGAGGCAAAATAAACTGTTTCTTAAAACTGTTGGAGGAACAGATGGATTTTCTCTTAAAATGGACTTCTAAACATTTGCTTTTTGGAATTACTTAAGAGGCAGACCAAATAAATGCACATTCACCTTACAGCGGCGTGCTCAAATGAAAGGGCTTTCCAAGTGCTTTGGGACCATCTTTATTACCTATGCCTCATTTTCTAAACTATTCTCCCGTGCCTTCCTGAACTGCTATGGGGGCCAGTTGAGGAGATGATTTGATTTCTTTTTGCTGTATTTGTTGAGGTTTGCTTGGCCTCCACCCTCAGCACTCTTTCCAAAAGCTTCAAAACATTCCATTTTCCCACACTTTTGTTTTTCTCTGTGAAGTGCTGATTTAACCATACGCTGAGTGTCTTCTTTAGCGCCTTCACCTTTGCTGATAGTTTAATATCCTCCAGGCTGCTTCCACCAGACAAGACTTAATTCTCAATGAAAAGCTAGTGCACAGAACGCAAGATAACTCAGTTCTGGGTACGATGACTGAAAATGAATTAATCACTGGACTAGATGATGGTGGTTGCTAAAGCACCAGAGGTCACAACCTGATTATAAGCAGGATAAACAGAAGACAGTTCTAAGCAGCCGTATTTTCACTTAGTGTTTCAAAAGCTTCCTCAGTGCTGAGGAAAGGTATGAGTCAAAGAATGCTGGAATATAAATAGGGAGAGAGATATCAGATTTTCTTCCAGCAAATAGACTCAAAGTCCAAAAACCCCACTAAGCCAAGACCAAATAAGAAACTCATTGTGAGAAACAACACTCTCATCTCAATAAGAAAAGGAAAAGTAGAAATTGAAAAAATCAAACCAAACCAAAAATGATCAAAACTTGAAATGATAAGAAATTATAATAGATGGCAGTTACTAACAAAGGGAAATGACGAGATTAAGATGATGGATAAGAGGAGCTGATGACATAAGGGGAAAAGCCACTATAAGCAGTGTGAAAGAAAACACAAAATTTAAAAGCAAAAGAATTATTATCAGTGGTACAAGCTGGAGACAAGGGTAACCACCATGAATGATATCATGGAATATCAAGAAATGCTCCCTAAACACTGGAAAATGACAGGAGTTTATTAAATATTTTCAATGATGACAGCTCTGTTTGTAAGTGTTTAAGTAAACCAATGAAAAAATAGCCAAACCAACCAAATCCACCCCTTTTCACAGCCAGCCAGCTCAGACAACTTTCATAATACCGACAGATTTGGCAGAGGAGATGGCTAATGGTGATGCCTTGCTGTGAGTGTTAATAAACAATTTTCATTCCACTGGAATTCCAAAAGATATAAAGAGTGTATGTGAGATAATATTGTATAAAGCACAGAAGAAGTTGGAGACCTGACATCTACCAATCTCAAGTAAAAGAATGGAACAGCTTATGTGAGATTCACTTGGTAAAGACTGAATATAATTAATGCCAATCAAAACTGTCTCTTGAAAATCAGCCTTGTCAAACAAACTCCATTTCAGTCTTTAAGAAGATTAAGATTTTGGTTGGAAAACATACTAATAAATGTTGCAGACTTTCCTAAAATCCTTGCCTTCATATTGCACAACTTTCTGACTAAAAATAAAGCACTGTGATATATTGATACACCCTGACACATTTTGCCTATGAGGAAATCTCATCTTTGGAGAGCAAATATAAAATCATTGATACAAACACAGATTGCTCTGCTGATTTCAAGGGGAAAACATAGGTGATCATGATGTGTAGAGGTCAGAGTATATGGTTTAACTACAATCTGGTCTACAGTTCTCTGCACCCATCCCACCCTTATGCTTCTCAAAAGTTCCCTAACACCCAGCAGAGAACTCCAGAAACTGACTTGTTATGGCAAAGATCCTGTGAAGAAAGAAATTCTAGCCTTGCACTGATAGTGTTACGCCAGCTGCTACCCTACAGAGTAGGACAAGATGAAGACAGAAAATTAGATTCTATTTGGTTGTCATCTCCATTTTTGGACAATAAGAGAGTGAATCCTGATGCCTGATGGGCTGAAGAATGTTTCCAAGCAGTTATGAATAAAGTCATGCTGAACTGTGCTCTCGGTGCATTTAATAATGCTACAACGGTGCAGCTGCCTCCCAGGGGATGTTCTAATGAGACTGAGCATCTTACCAGCAACATTTAGTGTCTTACAGGATCAAGCCTATGTTTCTCATCCAGAGAAGAGCTAGTTCTGCTATTGAAGCCTATATTCTTTCTCGCTTAATTTCTTATTATTATTCTTAATTGTGCCCCCAGGACTAGAGCTCTGTGAATAATTGATTTTTCTTGGTTTGTTTTGTTTTTTATTTTGTTTCCAGACTTGGGTGGGAGGAGAATTATTCAAGGTTGATAGGAAACTAAAAATATTTGATTTTTCTCCCCATACAAAAGTCCCCATCTCTGCAGTTTTTCAGGTCTAAAAAAGGAGTTCTTTTTATTTAAACCAAGGTGTCCTGGCTCATTTTATTTTTCTAATTGTTATGAACAATGAAGATTAACTATTTGGACCTTAAAGTATCATTTGAAATGTGAAAAAGACAGAACATGACATTTAAATACAGCCCACTGAAATATTTCAAATATAATGGTTTGCAGCAGAGGGTCTGATATAATTCAGATTTAATCAATATTAGTGACAATCTTCATTTCCTTTCTCAAAACACATTTCATAGTGACTGAGCCTTTTTCACCATTTTTCCTCGCTGATCCGAGTTTTACTATGATCTTAACTAAATAATCCTGACTTTGGTATTGACTTGGTCTTCAGCTTACTGTTGTAGGCAAGTTTATACCCCTTTCCTGAGCAAACCTTTAGCTAAGTTCTGTCTAATTAGATCTTTTCATCTTCTCTCAAAAGTCAGACTTTTCATCCTACTAATAATTTCTTTCCTTGGATTTACCTCCAATTTATCAATGTGTGCCTGGGCAGGAGCTACTAAGAAGTGAATGCTGTGTTAAATTACAAGCCTGTGACAATAGCTACCTTTCATGGATAGCTGGATTTTGCTATTTTTCCTACAATTACCATTTTTGGCTCAGATTTCTTTGTTTTACCAATCTCCTTGAAACATATTTCAAGCTGCCAAAGGTCTGTTTAGCTCCTTTCTTTCCCTAGAAAAACCGTAGGTAACTTGTTTGTAGGCATGGATTGAGAAAACATCCACCTTGGATGCTCCAGCATTTTTAAACAGTCTACAGTTTCTCAATATTTTACATTACTGTGTTCACTAAAACACCTATTCTTGCCAATTCAAATATTCATCAGAACTGCCTAAGGCAAAAACTTAATACACATACTTGGTACTTTCAAACATTACTTATGAACATCTGCGTGTGTAGATGCCTGAGGCTGTAATAAAGCCAAACCTGTCTATATAAAACATTGCAAGGAAAAACACTGGAACTTCACCAAATTAGAAAAAGGGAAGAGAAAGGAAAAAAACCTCTAACATTTCTCAGCACATTCAAATGTCAGCTGTGCTCTACAATCACCCACAATCTCAAAGAAAATTGATTTGGTAAATTCTGAGGGGTAGGTAAGGGTCGCTTGCTGGGGAGAATCAGGCAGAGGAAGCATTATGTGAAACCAGTGCACATTTTCATAATTCAGTCAAGCAGAGCAATGTTTACTGTCCCTCAAGGTGATCCAGCACTGAGTCCTGCAGCCAGGATTTAGTTATTTCAAAAGCACATGAAAGCCGATAATGAAAACAGTAAACCTGCCAGTACTTTTCTGAGTTTTTCATTAAGAAACATGTTATCCATGCTTACATTTGTTCAGCATATATGCTTCACTGATTTATATTGTATAAACGTACCTTAGCTGTGTCCTTAAAACCTCATTAGTGTCTGTTGAATATCTATTTAACTGTGAATTTTATTCATAAATGCAAAGTTACAAACATTCTTAATTGTGTGTCATGCATCAGTGTGTTCACAACTCTATCTACTCCATTTTGACATAATGTGGATTTAATATTTTGCAAAACCACCAGCCTAGGTAATACATAATGATTCACCACTTATGCAGAGGCAAATATTTCCCCTTGTTTGTAGATCTAGGCAATACCTACTGAGAAAGAAGTTACCCTGCAATTAACAGGAATGAACTAATGATAGCTGCTGCTGTTGTTGTGTAAGTAGCACAATGTTTGCTTTCTAATAGGAATCAGAAAATATTCCTTTGTTTAGGAACAGAAATGAGATATTGCATATACATGCTTCGCAAGTATATACACGTATTTACATAAATATACACATATGTTGTCTACAAATAACTGTTACCCCAAAGTTTTGCCACTGTTGGATGACACTAAATAAAAACTAAGTGAAGAAAAGCCAGTTAGGAGTAAGAATGGAAAGTCAAAATTTCCATAACGTTTTTGGCCTTCATTCTAACATCCTTCTCCACCTTTCCATCTCTCCTGTTCCTCCCACTTTCTGCTTTTCCCCTTGACTGTACATTTCTAAGAATTTACTGCTGCTAAGGCTGGTTTGCCTTATTGAAACTGCTGGTCTATTTTGTCAATTTTGGATTCAAAGATGCTTCTCTTCATGCATTTACCTTCTCCAAACAGCTGTTTTATTCTATTCAGAAACCAGTTGACGATCTTCACTGCTATTTATTTTGGTAGTTAAACAGTAAAATCTTTTGGTTTTCTCCTTCCTTCTTTGTTGGTAAGAGGGATTTCTGAAGCTGTGCCTTTCCTGGTAGCCTTGTAGAGCAGGTCTCACTCATCAGGATTAACAGCGTTCATAACTATTTCAGACTGGTGGTAAAGGGATGAATGATAGTTATTCAGTTGTCTCCCCACTGAACAAAGTAATCAGCCTCAAAACACGCTACTGCACAAGGCTTCCCAACAATTAAATTGTGGCAGCATCACTGCAATCCTGACCTTGCTCTTCCTTCAAATTGTCTATATTTAATTGCAAGATGGTCTTTGACCTGAATAAATGCCTTTTTGACACTTTTGTGTTATTTCTTTGTAGGTATGGTGGTGGACACCTCCTCTCTCATTCAAAGAGAGAGGAAGCGAGAAGCAGCAAGAAATCCTGAATTAGTGGTTCCAAAATCAGAGGTAATCATCTTCCCTGCTTCATGTTTGTTGGCCCTTTGATCCTTTCCCTTCAAGATATATACTCCTTCTCCTGTTGACAAAGACTTTTCCTTGGAAGCCGCTACTGTTGTGTTCAAACTTACCATTTCTGTTGATTCCACATCATCTCTATGCTGTCTGTCATTGGCAGTAGAAGAAAACCGTCTGGGTCCCACATGTTCTCCAGCTGCAGCGTGAGTTTTGTTGAGCAAGGTGCAGCTTATTGGTTAATATTAAGCAACGCAAGAAGAGTTGTACACAGACACAAAGCTCCAACGGCCTCCTTGCCTATGGATAAGTGGAGGTTACTGGAGAGATGTCAATAAATTATAAGGTGAAGAGAGGATCATCCAATATGTTTTGAGAGAGAGAGAAATGACAGCAATAACTTGCTGGTTATGCTGAGGTATTTCCTACAATTTATAAAACCATCTACCCATGACTGAAATACTCCCATTTAAGGGCAACTCCCTTAACCAAAAATTAAGTGTTCCAGGTGTGAATTATTAAGCAGAAACATATACATTATTGCTCAAAATTCACCTTGTAGATGCAAAATCTTACTTTGTCACAGTTTCCACTTTACAGAACACTCAGTTGTCAACAGAGCGTGTTGAACATATTGCAGAGGTAAATCTAGGAGGTAGATGGACTCCGCACCTTGGTAAGTAAGTCTTTTGGGGTACACATGACTTTATGACTTAGTTGTCAGCAATAATCCAGATATAAGCTGTCTACTGTCTTAATTCAAATTATCTACATGAGTTTTGAAAATGTAGCTGATTTTTTTAGTTTTGCTTTTTATCATATGTTTCTCTTGCACCTCATCTCCATACGCTTTTCAGCTTTTCTTCATTCTTTGCAAACAGGACACAGCTGCATTTGACTATTTCATGCTATTTCAAGTCCATGCTCCAGATAAAGCATGGAGATGCAGAAAAATGGCATGAGGTAATAAAATTTTTTTTTCAAAATATCTGCTATGCCATAGTCCAGAGGGGGGAAAAGCAAGAAAAAAAAGTGCATTTTTTTAAAAAAACCCACTTTGTCCTTACCTTAAGCCAGGTAGCCTTGCTTGTGATTGTGACTTCAGTAAGACAGCAAAAGGGTTCCTCTTCTTATTTTCTCTAATAAAAACTTCCTTTGCAGATTTATAGTAGATATTTTATATCTTGCTGTCACGAACCTATGGAGCTTTGAAAGTAATTAATCATGCTGAAGATTCTTGCTGCTAAGGAAGGAAGAACGTGCTAATCTGCAGGCTGTTAGTCAATAAGAGAGATTCTTTAGGCGTTCTTAATTGACAACCCTTTGTCACCAATTTACACGCAGCAAACTTCTGTTAAGCATAGCCTGGCAGGGTAGATCATCAAACCAGAATAAAACAGAACTTGCAACACCCACATAATAAGATTTCTGTAACCATTTCCCCAGCCTGTTTCCCCTTATGTCAATAGAGTTTTGATGTCTCAATTTATAAAGAAAATAAGGTTGGGAAATATTTGAATTTGTTGTAAATCTCTACCAGGATAAAAAGTATCTTAGAAACCTTTAAGTAAAAGTGCCAGAAAATAGAGGGAAGACCTGTAAATAGCACCAGATCGTCTAAAAACTGTTGACTCAATAACTGTGAAATTTCCTGTTGCACAGATAAAACTGTTCAGTCTTGGTTAGGAGTAGAATGTGAAAATTTATCCTGGGAACAGTCATTCTCATAATGAAAAGGTCTGTGCAGATCTTCACAAGTGATGGGTTAAACTTAAAGAAGAAGAAAGTGGGTATCAAGAAAGATGCTCCAACACAGTAAGATCTGTTAGGCTGCAGAGTAGACTCATAGGGAAACTGATAGAAATCCAATTGCTCAACATATTTAAAATTAGACTGGATACAGCAGGTGATATGTATCTCTCTCCCTCTGCAATAAAAAGTAATACAAAGAAACCACCCTGGCACAGCTGGGGACATAAATAACAATGTTTAGCTCAGAAACAGCTTAAAAGGTTACTACTGTATTCCAGACATGTACCACAGCATGGAGCGTGTTGAACATATTGCAGAGGTAAATCTAGGAGGTAGATGGACTCCGCACCTTGGTAAGTAAGTCTTTTGGGGTACACGTGACTTTATGACTTGCACCTTGTTCCCATGACTCCCTATCTGTGTCTCACTCCTACAATTTCATAATCCTGCCCACTAGTATAAAGTAACAAAATGTAATAACTTGGCCCTGCAGTCCATTACTCACTCTTCCACCTTCTAAGCCTCTGGAAATTACTAATTTTCCCCAGCATCCTCTGTCTTGTCACTTGTCATCTTTATATCGACAATTTTTCATTTGCTCTCATATTTCTCTATTGCTACATATCCCCCCAAAACCACGAAACTGTCAAAATCAGGTTAGTTAAGCTTCTGAATTGTCAGAATACTCACCCATAAGCAATCCAGGAAGGGAAACATCTGGTTCTTGCAGATATTATCTAGTGCCCGTGACCTAGACCTACAGACACTCAGAAAAACATTAGAACACAGGATAAGGTCAGTTGGTTATGTTTACAGTGATGGTGCCTCTAGGAAAACTGGTAATGTGGACCCAGTATGTTAGATCCCCAAAAGAGTAAGTGTTTTGACCGTCTCTGTCTCAACCACACGATCAGAGTTTTACCAGCAAGTAAGCCATAATGTAGTGAAGATGCTTTTCTCTAGTAAGTCTTAGCCCAACTAGCTTCTGCTCTGAGGTAAACACCTTTATAATTGCTCTCTCTGTGCGAAAAGGACAGAGGGGGAAAATTGCAAGTTGGCTGGATGTGTGAAAATAACACCTTCTGCAGTTGTTCAGCTGATAGTGAGAGTTTGCTAGGTTTGTGCAAAACATCACACCAGTGCTGTTATGCTCCCTGTCCCTATGCTTGAAGCATGGCATGTTACATAAGTAAAGATGATGCCATGTAGCTTAAATAGAGGTGATAGAATGAAAATTGGGCTTTCAAATTTAGCTCTGCTTTCTTCCATTTCAGTGCTGAAAAAGAAGGATTTTATCCTCGGATTGCACCGAAGAAGTACTGAAAAAGAAGGATTTTATCCTCGGATCGCACTGAAGAAGTACAAAAAAAAAAAAAAAAAAAGAAAAGAAAATTAAAAAGGGGAATCCTTTGAGTTAAAAATCTGCAGCGCAAAATTGCTGTCAAGGTAAAGTAAGCTCTGAAAGTAGTAACAGCCTTCCTTTAGCTTCACACAGGAAAGCAATATTTAACATAATGATCTAGAAAGAAGATTTGGGAAGAATGGGAGGTATGACTCTTAAGCTCTGTTGAGAAAAATAACCTATTGAATATGCAGTAAGAAATGGCTGAAGCAGAGGTTTAAGTGCAGCAAAAATTGTACGTGGGGGATGCAGGCAGAGGTCAAGCTGCTGGTCCGTTGCAAGACACATATATTTCTGGTTGCTATTGATTTATTCTGTTTTGGAAATGTGGATATTTCTCAGTAATGTTAGTTATGACTGCAGTCATAGGGGGAAAATGCAGCATGCAAACACAGCATCACAATCCTCACACCAGGCTAGCAGTGTAATATTTTATCCAGCTTTCAGGCTCATGATGGCTGAGCTGTGGAGCCTTACTCTGCTTTAAATGCTGCCAGGCGAGTGAATTATGCATCCCTCTGCCCAGCTCCAGAGGGAGCTGGAAAGGAAAGGATACACAGAGCAAATGTGGCTTGATGAGTCTCTGTGCAGCACACAGGGATGGAAAGGCTTTTCTTTCTGCCATAGCTGGTGGTAGAGGAGGATGTCATGCACCCTCTCCTTCTCTTGCCTGGTCTGGAGCACTTGCCAAGGGCCAGGGAGAAGGAGGTTTAGTGTCCTGTCCTATCTTGTATGACCTCAGTCTCAAATCATGCAGGCTGGGTAAAAAGAAAAGAGGAAGAATGATATGAATCTTTGGCTTTTGACTTCAGGGAAGTGTGGATCAGAGGGAGAGAGAAAAGTAAAACTACCTGACACAGCATTTAACACTATCATGTTGAAAGTGGATATCATTGCACTTGTTTTTTCAGATCATACAGTTCCAAATTTAGTTATCATGCATATCTTGTCCTTAAAGAGGGTGTTAGGTCTTTATCACTAACCTGAACTCAAATCCTAACCTGCTTTTAGGGCGCTTTGAAAAATTATCTGCCTTTTGCATCTTTCCTGGACAATATACACTCAGTTCGTATCTGTAAAATGGAATCTCAGGAAAATGGGTGGGGAGCTGTTCTCTTACCTTGCCGACTACATCTTGAGCACAGGACGTGTGGGTTTGAATCCAGCTGATGGGAAAAGACCAGCACTCCGATCTGCTTTGTTTCCCCCAGGTGCTCTGATAATAGAGCTATTTTGCAAATACAATGTGGCAATTCCCTGCTGTGCACTGAAATACTGGAATAACATACTGCCAAGCTCTGCAAAGAAAGGACCTTCCTTCCGACTTTTAGGAAAGGGGTTGACAGTTGTAAATTCTAAATAGGAAAGACTTCCCTATAATGAAGTACTACAAGGGACTGAGGTAAACTAGGGTAAAGTCTTGCCTTCTGCCTCTCTCTCCCTGCAGAGTACCCTGAATCTGATGGCTCAGGATTCCGCTTTTAAGAATCACTTTCTGAAATATTTGCTCTGGCGTGCATTATGTGTATCAAACCACATGGCCAGTTCTCCAGAGCCTTAGATGTTGCTCTGCCATGTCAGGTGCTGATCTGCAGTGCATCTTGCTCTGCATCCATGTTATTTTCTTATAACAGGTGTTTATGGCAACACAGAAGCAAACTTTTGCCTTTCTTTTTGCCTTTTTGGTTTTGTTTCATTTTTTGTCTCCTTTGATCACAAACAAACCAGGTAAACTGTTTCTAACTTTTACTTGACTTTCACATATGCATATTCCCCACTAACTTGTGACTCTTGCCTCAAAGATTTGTAGGTTGTTTACTGGATTTCTAGTCTTATATAGCAGTGATAGCAAGGCAGCATTTCTGGACCTCCTTTTCATTAACGTGTTCAGCTATGGCCTATTATACCTCACACTGTGAGAGGAAGCTCAGTTCAACAACACCTCTAGATGACTCAAGGGGCTCAAATTTCATCTACTCAGCTAAATGCCAAAGAGGCTGAGTCAAGGTCCACCAAACTCAGTGACGGTCCTTTTTTTTTTCATTGACTTCAATGGGCTTTAGATGGGAAAATAAGTCTGTTTGCAAGAAGAAATAGAAAACATTCAATCCCCCTCTGAAAATATACCACACGGGTGGAACAAAGTCCCAGAGCATATTCATGCGAATTGCCTGCATTAGAAAAAGTTGTTAGACACTGATGTCTTCAGATTTCTCATCTGTAAAGGTGTTCATGACAAGGTTGGATGAGGCTTTGGGCAACCTGATCTGGAGGATGAAGTCCAAGCCCATAGTAGGGAGGGTGGAACTGGATGACCATTAAGGTCCCTTCCAACCCAACCCATTTTGTTTTGATGATTCTATGATGGTGCTTTCATTTGCATTTTTGGTTGCAGCCCAATTATAAGATTTGAGTTTCTTTTGCCCCTTACTCCATTTGTTATGTTCCCGTTCCAAAGAGAAACTCTATCTGCATCTTTTTATTTATTTCAGATCTCAGCCAAAGTTTTAAATTTGGCCTATAAATTCCTTCTGGTGGCAAGTGTTTCTTTGTTAAGGTAAGGATGGAGAAAAAGCAAGTTTTGTGGTTTAGTTACCACCTTCAGTGCATCTGTGAGCCTTTTGCAAAATTTTAGAATCTGTAACGCAGACATATACAGGACAAACCAGGGTTGCAAATTAAATTGAGGACTGTATGACTTAGAGTTGAAGAATCAAAATCCCACTCATCTGCTGTCACAAATGAGTACACTTCAAATCTACAGACATTTAGGATTTCTTTGAAAAATTTCCAAATACCTAATTGTCTGTTTGTCTTCATAAGTGTATTATTTTTGCTTGAGTGGCAAAATATGGTTGCCACCACTTATTTCACATCTAATTCTTACATGAATCTCCAAAAGACTTGTCAGCGTTCTTTTAACATTGCCTCAGGACCTCAGTCATTTAATAAAAGACGCCAGAGCACATAGTAAGTCCAGAGCTGGGAGTTGTTCTTAGTGAGATGGAAACCACGGAAAGATCTAACAGGTTTGCAGTGTGAATGTGAGGTCAAAGCACTGGAGCAAAAAAAATAAACAACCCCACTGAACAACCCACAGGTTTCAGAATTCAATTGTTAATGTTCTTCTCCAGACTCAGTTTCATTCACTGCTTGAAGGCATTCAAACTTTCATATCTTATGAGAATATTCAAGCAAACCACCAGACTGTAAGTGAAGAAACACAGCAGAATAAGAAGGGCATCACCAGCAGAGATTAAAAAGTAATTATCCCACTCTGCGCTGTGCTGGATCAGGGTGTACCTGGAATACTGTGTTCAGTTTTGGTCCTCACTACACACAAAAGATGCGGACAGGCTGGAAAGGGTCCAGAGAAGGGTCACTAAGATGATCACAGAACTATGAAACCTACCATAAAAAGTAAGGCTGAGACAACTGGGTTTGTTCAGCCTTGAGAAGAGAAGGTTTAGGGCAGACCTTATTGCCATGTACCAGTATGTAAAGGGTCTCTACCAAGAGGATGGAGACTCCCTTTTTACAAGGAGTCACATAGAAAAGGCAAGGGGTAAGTGGTATAAATTGCTCCTGGGGAGATTCCAGTTGGATTCCAGAAGAAAATTTTTCACCATGAGAACAGGTAAACATTGGAATAATCTCCCCAGGGAAGTGGTAGCTTGCTCTGCACTGGACACTTTCAAGGCTGGACTCAGCTTGACAGGGTGCTTGACATCTCATTTAAACATTTAATCTAAAAACATTGGGTCAGATAATCCTAGAGATCCCCTCCAACTGGGCATTCAATGATTCTATGATTCTATATGACTTACTCATATAAACTTGCCTTCATTGCATAAATAACCAAAAATGATCAAGGTGGAATTTCCTAAGGGATTCAAGTAACTTTTTTGTGCTAAACTACACTGTGGTCCAAAGAAACCCTCTACTCTCCCAAAACAATTTAAGACTTGAATGGAAGTTTAATATTCAGTGACTTCAATGACCCTGTCCCGCATACATATCTGATAGTTATCTCAGCGGGACAGACATGAGATCACTCAAGATGCTTTTCTGATAAACTTCAGCAAAAGAAAGATGAGAAGAAATAGGCTGAAAGTCAACAATTAAGTTACGTGGTTCATTGCTGACAAAAGCTTTCTGTACATTGTAATTGTGATAACTGTGCGTTGTGCATAATAACTGCATTGTTTCTCTGTCGTTACTAGCAAGTAATTAAATGAGAGTAGGCATTCAGAGGAAGATTCTGGGAGTGGGAAAGGACGTGGTACAGTGACCAGTCCTTGGAGGGAGATTGAGCAAACCTGTCTGCTTGTAGGCAGATGAAGCCATTGGGATGAATTGTAGAGGGAAAGGATGTGACGGGAAGCCAGGACTGGACTCAGAAATAGCAGGATGTTTTGTTCTTGTAGGTTCATGCAAAAATTAAAGAGAGCAACACGTTAACTGATGTCCATTGTTCACCCTCCATTTCCCAGCCTTCACTAACCAATACAACAAGATATAATAACACCACAAGTAAATGATAGTTCTGTTGTTGTCCAAGGTACAAGCAGAGGCTGAGTGGTGAAAAAAAAAAATAATCTTCATTGACATTATCAGGGCAAAACCTATGTAGTATAGAAAGAGACTCATAGGAAATCATTAAGGCTTTTGACCCAACACAAACTTTTCTGTACCAAAGTTTTCATACACCTTGAAATAACAAGCAACACCTCCAGCACACTTCCAAATCTTTCTCTTAATTGCTCTAAAAATAAGCATTTGCCCTGAATCTTATTCTTGTTGGGGTTGGGCTCACACCTGAGGTATTTTTTTTTTTTAATCTGCACTAAATGTAATCGCCCTTGTACAGCCAAAAGAGTAAATATCAAGTCAGCATGCATAAGATTTGGGTCATGTGTGAATAAAGAGGAGGTTTTCTAGAGAAGAGTCTTAATACAGCAAGGCTCCCTTCTGTCTTGGGCTGCAACCAAAGCAGCTGCTGTGCACCTGGCTATTCAAGAACCACTCAGGGCAGAGGGTGAGCCAAATGGCCATCTACAGGTCTAAAGAATACTGCCAGCATGCTCCTGCACTATCAGAGGAAAAGTGCTGTGTCTAATGATTTGCGGGGTGAAGGATTATTCAGATACACTTCCACCAAATTTATAATTAACTTGCATGGATAGCTAAGCGAAAATATGCATAAAGCAGAAAAATCAGCTGACGAGTAATTCCTGCTTCAAAATGAGAAAGCAATAGCTATTACTACTCTCATGTTTTGCTCTGTGGGTTTCCTCTACAGGGTGGTATTAAACCACTATCCATTCTGCCTAATGGTAATAGCCACAAAACGATTTCTTCAGACTGGCACTTGCAATTAAATTTAAGTGAAGGTCTGACATGATTTCTGAAACCATAGAATAATGCAGTCCTCTCAGCCCTAAAACACACATATATACATGATGATATGAGAGCAAAATGAGTTCAGTTCCTAATGGAACACACAAAGACACAGATATCGACACATATATGTTTTCCATTGCAGTCTGTTGTGATAAAGATATTTCTGTCATTGCACACAGATATTTGAAAATAGATGGAAATGTTGTTTATGATGTTGGTCACCATGAGAAGAAGGAAAAAATTGCAGAATAACTGGCAGAATAATTTAGCATAGAGGCTAAATTGATCAAGTAGCAAATTACGTCCTTGTAAAGCAATGTAATATGTGTAAGTCCATCTCTGTGTGGGATTATTAGATGAAGAAGTAATAATACACTGTGTTATCTCACAATGGTATGGATCCAACACAAAGCTTATTACAGTCTGTGTAAGTGATTTTATTATATTCAGTGGCCTCCCTGCTGGTTCATAAGCAAATATGATTACAAGCTTAAAAAAATAAAAAAGTATTCCCTGTTCCAAAGCTACCTTTTTCATAAGCAATGCTGGGCAATATAGTGAAAGAAGTTCCTTGTAACCTTAAAGAGTGCATCTGTGTATTAGATGGAAAAATCATGTTTGAAAACATCACTGCTCAGAGTCTGTCAGTCTGAAACTAGAAAACGTAACACATCTGATTATTTGTGCCATCTGAATCTGCCCTCTTTGAACATATGCATTTGGAAAGAAGGACCTCAAGGCTGGAGTAACCCAGGGATTGAATGGATCTGACTGTGATATGCTAGCAAATGAACTCTATATCAAAACTTGGAATTTAGGCTGTGCAGATGAAGTAAAAAAAATTAGCTGTTGACAAATAACTATTAAGTTTGCATGCAAATGAGCTCAGGAGTTTCAGTGCAACTCCTGCATCATAACCTTCTAATAATGCTTATACCTTCTTTGTCTCCAAGCACCTTGTAATCTTTGTAATGTGTTTATCTGTATAATGCTTTTGTGAGACAGTAATGGGCTATTTCATCCTGCTTTACAGATGGAGAATAGGTCATGTAAATAGGTCCCCACAGGGACAACTCTGTAAATGGTTCTTGAATGGCATTCAACCATACAACATCTAACTCTTCAATAACTTGTGCCCAGTTTTCATAGAATCATGGAATAGTTTGAGTTGGAAGGGACCTTAAAGCCCATCCAGTTCCAACCCCCCTGCCATGGGCAGGGACACCTCCCACTGGACCAGGCTGCCCAAGGTCTCATCCAACCTGGCCTTGAACACCTCCAGGGATGGAGCAGACAACTTCCCTGGGCAACCTGTGTCAGTGCCTCACCAATCTCATTGTGAAGAAATTCCTTCTTATGTCTAGTCTAAATCTGCCCCAACACCAGTATATTAGAGTGATGATCTGCTTATCGTAATAAGTAGAGAATGTGTGGGAGCTACGTGGGGCTTACATGCCCTTTAAGTACCATTATAACTTTTTGAATCTATCGAGAAGTATGGAGCTCACTAGTGGTCACCAAGGTTATGATCAAGTTTCTTAAAAGAAACTCCTAGGGACTGATGACTGATTTTCCAGTCAGATACGTGGTGGCCACAACATGTCCTTTTGTCTGGATGACTTTGCTCAGTGCTTTCTCAACTGTCAATCTGACATTTCTCATCATTCTAAAATTCATTTAAAATTAACAACAAGGAATAGAGGAAGATGCTTTTACTGTGTGCCCAGCATCCTTCCACTGGCTGACATGAGCCTGCTGAAAATTCATTTGTGTATGTGTCACCCCTGTGCAGAGCAACAGCAAAATCAGACTTGACAAATCAGCAGGTTGCCATATCAAGCCAAGGAAGATTCAAGGACAAGCTTACTTTTTTTTGTGCAGTCTTTCAAATTTTCTTCATTTTATATTAATTTTTACAGCATTTTTCTACCTCATTGCAAAGGACTCCAGAAAGCAGCATAAGTGCTTTCTTCCCCATGACGTCCTTTGTGAGTCTATTGCTTGAACCATTCATATAGAGAGATAGAATTATTTTTCTTTCTCTGACTGAAGATCAGGAGAAATCTGTTGACTAAGGAATAGGAGCAATGAAACTTTAATCTGGGTAGCTATGAACTGGCAACGGTCACAGAATTTTGAGAAATCACATATTGGAGGAAATTCTAATTCTGTTTGTATTTACTGCAATATTTAAGGCAAAACTCGTAAGATACACAAGACTGAGCCCTACCAAATATATCAATAGTGGGTGATACCACATGTAAACTCTTCTTGACTGCAGCAGAGTGATACCTTGTACCACCTATAGGCCCCTTTATTTTGCATTTATTAAGAGAGAATTTAGGCTTCCCATAATGAAATCGTGATTTAGCCTAAGTCTAGGGTCTTAGTCTAGCAAAAGATAATTCCTAGTTGTATGGAATCAACATCTCTCAACATTATGTTACTTATGGATTTTACACTTTACACTTTGTTGGATCAAGGGTGGTCGATTTTATGTCTTTCTTATATTTTATGCTGCAGTACTGTCAAATCACATCTTGCATGTATCTAAATGAGAAGTGAAAGTATACTTCTATGTTGTTTGTTTTTTCCCCTTTTTTTCAGCCCTAGTCCCTTCCTTTATTTTTTTTTTCCTTCATCCTGATCTTGGTTATTCTCCCTTCTGCTTTGTGCTATACCTGTTATTCTGGGTTATGTTCATCCTCTGTGTAATTGCTTCTGAAAGGCTTAAAGTAAACACAGAAGAGTAGACTGATAAACAATTGCAGCAAGAAAGCCAAGTATAATAAAAGATACCAGCATGGAGCAATATTTGGGAGCAGGATGTAATTTTAAAGGTCAATAATGCACCAAAAAAATTTTGCCTGAAGCACAGCTCATATTGATAACAGAGTTGGTAACTTTGGATTCTTTGGCTGCTAAATTAGTTTAACAGTTTACCTCTGAGTTTATCTTTCTATCTCCTTTCTTGCTGCAGGCTTGGTTGCTCTCTCTCTCTCTCTCTCTCTCTCTTTCTTTCTTTCTTTCTTTCTTTCTTTCTTTCTCTCTCTCTTTCTCTCTTTCTTTCTCTCTTTCCCTTCATTCCTTCCTTCCTTCCTCCCTCCCTTCCTTCTTTCCTCTCTTCCTTCCTCTCTTCCTCCCTCCTTCCCTCCCCTCCCCTCCGTGTTTCTCTCTCTCTCTTTCCCTCTTTTACTCTCTTTTTTTTCTCTTTTTCCATTTGAGGTTTATCATGGCTTATAGTTTCACTTAGAAAATCTTGAAACACACCTCTTCAGAATTTATTAAAATTATTTTTCATGTCAGACCTCTGTAGAAACACTTTCTGGGTCAGTATTTCAACAAATAGAATCATAGAATCACTAGGTTGGAAGAGACCCACCAGATCATCGAGTCCAACTATTCCCACCAGTCTCTAAACCCTGCCCATAAGCTCCTCATCCACCCTCACCTTAAACACCTCCAGGGAAGGTGACTCAACCACCTCCCTGGGCAGACTGTTCCAATGCCCAATGACCCTTTCTGTGAAGAATTTTTTCCTTATCTCATGCCTGAATCTCCCCTGGTGAAACTTGAGGCCATTCCCTCTCGTCCTGCCCCCTGTCACTTGGGAGAAGAGCCCAGCTCCCTCCTCTCTACAACCTCTTTTCAGGTAGTTGTAGAGAGCAATGAGGTCTCCCCTCAGCCTCCTCTTCTCCAGGCTAAACACCCCCAGCTCTCTCAGCCGCTCCTCACAAGGCCTGTTCTCCAGCCCCTTCACCAGCTTTGTTGCTCTTCTCTGGACTCGCTCCAGAGCCTCAACATCCTTCTTGTGGTGAGGGGCCCAGAACTGAACACAGGATTCGAGGTGCGGTCTCACCAGTGCCGAGTACAGAGGGAGAATAACCTCCCTGGACCTGCTGGTCACGCCATTTCTGATCCAAGCCAAGATGCCATTGGCCTTCTTGGCCACCTGGGCCACTGCTGGCTCATGTTCAGTCTCTGTCAACAAACACCCCCAGGTCCTTCTCCTCCAGGCAGTTTCCAGCCAGGCTTCTCCTAGTCTGGAGCTCTGCTTAGGGTTGTTGTGCCCCAAACAGAGTAGGTTTTTAATTTCAAGGTTGTACTGTCTGTTGGATAAGTGTATTATCGGAGATCAGTTTTCTAATGCCTCTATTTCTGTGTGATCTGGAACAAAATGGTTGCACTTTCTGTGGTTCTTTCCCTTGCCCATTGCAGCTGTTTCATCTGGAGTCAGACTGAAATTGTCACAGCGAAGCCGTTGTGTCCAGGGAACCTTTGAATCTTACAGGGATACTAACAACAATCTTAAAAGTAAGGGAAAACATGGATTCAAGAGAACACAGTGAGGTTTAAAAGTTGCACTGCACTATAATAAGTTCAAAACCTTGAAGATAATAAATCCTCTGACTATAAAGATAGAGTTGCTCTTACGAGATTTTCCAGCAGCCCCTAGGGTTTCCTCTGTTCTTCTTTTCTAAACTGGCATCATGAAGAAATCTCATATTCGGAAGGTAGTTACTCAAATTCACATTTTTGCTAGTTGAGCTATTCCAATTATATCTTGATAATCACTGATTGCTGCTCCAAATTTCACAACATCCTGATATAGTAGCATGACTTCAAGGAAACATCCAGTTCGATCTAAAATTGTTAAAACTTTGTTGTTTTTAATTTTCACCTGGAAAGCAAACAGCCCAGCAAAAATACAATTGAAGACAGTCAATAGATTTTTTATTTGATAAACCTAAGGTTTATATTTGCAGACTGCTTGCTGTTCTGCTTTTTTCTATCTATCTGTCTTCACAGACAAATTCCCACATCAGCAAGTGGAAGTAAGGGATTGAAGAGAAGAGCAGGGTCTGCCTCTTCCCCTTGCATGGTCAAGTGGACCAAGGTCTTTGTAGGGTATCCTGTTTGGTCCCATATGAAACAGATTCAAGAATTAACCTGTGCACCTATAAATTACAACAAAATTGCTAGGCAGTGAGGAATTTGACTAATGACCCACACAATTTTCTTCACACATTTTTGCAGAGCTCTCCCAGTATCCTACGCAGCCCAAGACAGAGTGGCTGCAATTAGGACCTCTCAAGCAGATCCTTGGCAGGCTTTGTGTTTATAGGATCCATGATAAATCATGATGTTTTTTCTTGCCCAGGTTGTAGAAAGGATAAAGGAAAATGATTACCCTAGGACGTTCTGGCTTCTGCATTTATAGACTCCTGAGCTATAGTAACATTTATTACGGAGACACAGACCACAGCCCTGTAACACACTTTGTGCTACGGGTTAGGCTTCCAGCACTAGGCTGTAAGTGCTGGAGTATGTGCCATCAGATGTGACCGATCTGGGGCCGAATATGGGAACTTGTGCTCCCCTCCTAACAGCTATAAATGACAGAATTAACATCGTGCACAGAATAACACATGCTGCTCTTTTGACATGAGTGAAATGAATACTGTCTGTGAGCACACCTGGTGCTTTATTATTCCTGAGACCCAATCAGTAGCATCTACAGCTCGATGGGGAGAATTAAGCATGGGGGGAGGAGATGTCTTTTTAATGAAGGCTTAAGACAGAATTCTCATCCAATTGAAGAAAAAAAACAAAAAACAAAAAAAAAAAACCCAAACCTCCATAAACTATTCAAGTAAACCCCATTATTATTATTACAAAGTTGGAACATGAATACCACAAGTTTCCTTGGGGAGATTTTTGAGACTTTTCCTCACACAGGGCTGGTGTGTCTCTGAGACTCTTCTAGTAAGTCTTCCCCAACCTTGTTTCTGTAAAAGAAGATTAGAAAGAGATTCCAATATAGCTCTTAACATACTTGACATCATTTGACGCACAAACACAAAAGACAATTGATGCCATTAACTATAATTAATAGGGCTAAAAGAAAAATGCTCATGAGGCAGCCATGTGTGGGTCACAACACAAACTGATGATGGTGGTGGTCGAGTCACCTTCCCTGGAGGTGTTTAAGGGATGGGTGGACAAGGCACTGAGGGGCATGGTTTAGTGATTGATAGGAATGGTTGGACTTGATGATCCTGTGGGTCTTTTCCAACCTGGTGATTCTATGATTCTATGATTTTGATGAGAAGCTCGATGCGAGCCAACAATACATGCTCACAGCCCAGAAAGCCAACTTGCATCAAAAGAAGCACGGCCAGCAGGCAGAGATTCTGCCCCTCTACTCCACTCTCATGAGACCCCAGTTGAAGTATTGAATCTACTTCTGGAATCTCCAACATAAGAAGGATATTGAACTGTTGGGACGGGTCCAGAGAAGGACACAGAGATGATGCGATGACTGGAGCACCTCTGCTATGAGGACAGGCTGAGAAAGTTGGGGCTGTTCAGCCTGAAGAATAGAAGGCTCCAAGGACTCCTCATGGCAGTCTTCCAGTACCCGAAGAGGGTGTACAGGAAAGCTGGGAAAGAACTTTTTACAAGGGACTGGAATGGCAGGTAATGGCTTTAAATCTAAGGGGGAAGATTTAGATTAGACATTAGGAAAAATTCTTCACAATGAGGGTGGGGAGGCCCTGGCCCAGGTTGCCCAGAGAAGTGGTGGCTGCCCCATCCCTGGAGGTGTTAAAGGTCAGGATGGATGGGGCCTTGATCCAGTGGGAGGTGTCCCTGCCCATGGCAGGGGATTTGGAACTGGATGATCTTTAAGGTCCTTTCCAATCCAAACTGTTCTATGATTCTATGATTTTATCAAAGGAGGACTAATTTTTGGTATTAACTAATTATAGAGTCATAGAATCATAGAATAACCAGGTTGGAAGAGACCAACCAGATCATCGAGTCCAACCATTCCTATCAATCACTAAACCATGTCCCTCAGCGCCTAGTCCACCCGTCCCTTAAACACCTCCAGGGAAGGTGAATCAACCACCTCCCTGGGCAGACTGTTCCAATGCCCAATGACCCTTCCTGTGAAATATTTTTTTCCTCATGTCCAGCCTAAATCTCCCCTGGCAGAGCTTGAGGCCATTCCCTCTCCTCCTGTCCCCTGTCACCTGGGAGAAGAGCCCAGCTCCCTCCTCTCTACAACCTCTTTTCAGGTAGTTGTAGAGAGCAATGAGGCCTCCTCTCAGCCTCCTCTTCTCCAGGCTAAACACCCCCAGCTCTCTCAGCCGCTCCTCACAAGGCCTGTTCTCCAGCCCCTTCACCAGCTTTGTTGCTCTTCTCTGGACTCGCTCCAGAGCCTCAACATCCTTCTTGTGGTGAGGGGTCCAGAACTGAACACAGGACTCGAGGTGCGGTCTCACCAGTGCCGAGTCCAGAGGGAGAAGAACCTCCCTGGACCTGCTGGCCACGCCGTTTCTGATCCAAGCCAAGATGCCATTGGCCTTCTTGGCCACCTGGGCCACTGCTGGCTCATGTTCAGTCGCTGTCGACCAGCACCCCCAGGTCCTTCTCCTCCAGGCAGCTTTCTAGACAGACTTCTCCTAGTCTGTAGCTGCATAGGGTTGTTGTGCCCCAAGTTCTGGACCCAGCACTTGGCTTATTATGTGTTGCTTTAGGTATTTTCTTTCTTTTCTTGCAAGGTAACATATACCAGAAGAAAGAAGTAAGCCTTTCATTTTTCCTAGTCTAGAGTTCAGATATTAAGGCCCAAGCAATACAAATAGGCTAATGTTAAACTTTGGCAATTTGCAATTATCTTTTATACTGAAGCCAAAATTTCCTTTGTATACATTTTATTTCCTATTCAACATTATTTCATGCTTCTATTTTTAGTTAAATGAAATTTAGTAAAACACTCCTTGGTTTTATTTGCATTGGTTTCCCCTCTGTTAGTTCCCAAATATTATGAATGTGGACATATGACTGAAAACACTGAATTATCACAGAATAACCTGGTTGGAAGAGACCCACTGGATCATCGAGTCCAAATTATGGCTCACTGACAGATCCTTGAAAACCACCACTTGGGTTCTCAGTCCTTTTCAGTTGAAAAATAAAGCATTCTGGCTTTAACTGTTTTTGTAGTGGTCTTACTGCATAATTCCGTTTAGCTAAGAATATTCCAGCTGTTATTATGAGACTGTTAATTAAACTAGCATGTTATGCTGTTCAAGATGACCTTGTATGATATAACCTTCTTAAAATGATGTATTTCTTCATTTCTGTAAGATTTCATAGTAAAAAATCCTAGCTGATTCATTCAAACATTGTCAGTACCCCATGCATTCCACTGAAGGATACAAAGTATATGCATATTTGGTATGCAGTTTGCACATTTAGGCAATGATGAGGACCACAAACACTATCCCCATGTATGAGTGATTAAAGGTAGTGCCTTAATCTGCAACTAAATTCCAGCTAACATTACAAACACGACCTGCAAGACCCCAGCATCACATGCCTCCAGTGCAGAAGAAACTCTAAAGCAACCTGCCTTACATTATTCTAGGTTTGCTTTATCCTTCCTTTTCGATCAGTCCCTTCACATTAATCAATAATTCTTCATGCTCATTTCTGGTTGTTATTTTATACATCTTCCTGGCATTCAGGCATCCGGAACTAAGACAGGACTATTCATCTTCCTGCATTGCGGTTCTGGATAAGTGAACCTAACAGCTTTAATATTTATTGGCAGTTTAGTTTCCCCTAAACACAGTCACGTCTCTGAAAAGTAGCCAGACACTACTTTTTCCTGTCCCCAGAAGTGTTTCTTATCTCTCTTAAGTGTTTAGGGCCAGACTGAAATAAACAGGTGTTTTGCTGTTGAGTCCAAGAGACCTGTCGCTTCCTTGATAAAAAGCAATATCACGTTTTCAAAATGCAATGACATAAACATGCTTTTATCCCATGGCTTATCATCCTTCTCTATACCTTGTGTACTTTTTGTGTAATAGGTTCTGCACCAGTACCCAAATCTTAAGAGAGATAAAGAGATCAGGAGTTAAACCAACACAAAGAGCTGTTTCCTGTGCCAGCAAGGCTCTGAGGGTGATGCAGAACTCGCAGCTCCATGGAGGAGACTTCAGTCCATCCATTGGCACAAATAGATTTCTTCCCTTGTGTTTTCATTGTCTTAATCTGTATTCCACCACCTGGACTTTCTACCTTTCTGCCTTGCCCAAAGATGTTACATGTCACCCTGTGCCAGGGGCCCTTTTCGCACAGCAGAGTCTCTTCTTTTCTGACTGACCTTCACTTTTCCCTGTCCAACAGAATGAAAACTCTAGCGTGTGCTAGCTGTATTTACAGTGTCATAAAAGATATCTTGCTGAGAGACATACATTCCCTGGCATAAATCTTTTTAGGGTAATGGCAATCCATTGTGCAAGAACAGAACCCACTTTTTTTTTATCTGTGCCTGTGCCTTCCCTTTGTGCCCAACAGTGTTTTAATTAAGTTGTAATCTGGAAGCTCTCTAAGCCAAGGATATGTCTGTCTTTGGTTCTGTAAAGTACTTTATAGCATGTTATAAAGACAGACAGAAATTTTGCAAATCAATCTGCTGGCACATCACCAATGTGCCAGTTAACAATGAGCTCAGGAAATGCACAGCTCTCTGAAACACAGCTTATTTTGCTGAGATTTTTTAATATCTCTTAAACCTAGTGCATTCAGTTCATGTTCATCTGAAGGGCTTTCTAGCACAGAGATGGGTACATTTGAAAACATCTTAGTATGGTTTCTTTTCCTAGTAATTCCACTAATGGCATCATAATATTCCAAAGAGCACATATGATTAGGTTTATCCCACACTGATCCAGAAAGTGGAAATTACACCTTAAAAATGCACTAACTTTCTCCTGAAATGATAATAAAGGAATTAAAGAAGGAATAAGGCTAATGGAGAGAAAGAAAGTAGAAAGGAGGATTTCTGGCCTGAGGAAAAGTTTTAGGGAACGTCTAAGATTACACAAGGATAGAGACTTAGTAAAAAAGGATAAATGCAGGAAGGAGCCAATCCAAATTAGGAGCTTAATTCAGACTAATGGCTTTTAAATGACATTTAACATGCAAACAAGCATTTAGATCATTCAAGTTTTACACTTCACCCAGTTCCTCTGCACAGGAATTGAGCTTGAGATAATTCAAGGATATAAGAAAGGCAACCAACAATGGCTGCAACAGACTCAGCTTGCTGGAGAGAAGAAAAGAGATTAAAAATTTGCCTCACCTTTCTCCTATTTGGATTATTTGATTTCTACTAAGACACATTAAGCAGAAGTTGTGTGAAATTTTGCTTTGGGAAAGCAAAAGACAAAATAAATACAGGACGCAGGGAAGATCATGTGCATAATTGCTACAGCATTGGTAATTTATCACCTGAGATATCATTGCAAGAGAGCCATTGCAAGAGAGGCATATAGGCCTGAGCCTATATGCTCTGAGGGTAGAATAAAACCTCTTGTATTACACCTAAGTACTGCAGGTATTGTTGGCCACAGCGGTACATGATAAATAGGTCCCCCAAGTGATCAAAGCAAACTCATACTGACAAAAAGAAGACTTCAGTTCATTAGAGTGTAGGATACTGAAGTCATAGAATCATGGAATCATAGAAACATGGAATCATAGAATAGTTTGTGTTGGAAAGGACATCCAGTTCCAACCCTCCTGCCATTGGCAGGGACACATCCCACTGGACCAGGCTGCCCAAGGCCCCATCCAACCTGGCCTTGAACATCTCCAGGGATGGGGCAGCCACAGCTTCTCTGGGCAACCTGTGTCAGTGCCTCATCACTCTCATGGAGAAGAAATTCTTCCTTATATCTAGCCTAAATCTGTCTCTCTCCAGTTCACAACCATTGGTCCTAGTCTTATCACTACGAACCTTTGTAAACAGTCCCTCCCCAGCTTTCTTGTAGCCCCTTCAGGTACTGGAAGGTCACTGTAAGATTTCCTCAGAGCCTTCTCTTCTCCAGGCTGAACAAGCCCAACTCTCTCATCCTGTCCTGAAGGTAAGTTTAGTTATGTTATAGAAAAGGGAAGGAAAGGCTGATTTTCTGAACATCTCCTTCCCTGGAGGTGTTTAAGGCACTGATGGATGAGGTGCTGAGGGGCATGGTTTAGTGTTTGATAGGAATGGTTGGACTCGATGATCCGGTGGGTATCTTCCAACCTGGCTATTCTATGATTCTATTCTCTTTGACTACATAGTATTCTTACAATTTCCTTATCACATCAATTAGGAATGTCTCATAGGTGCTTTTTTTTTTTTCTTTTGCTATTGTTCTGTTAATATCTCTATGTCTTATCTGTTATCCTGGTGTTCACTCACAGTTTATCAATGCTAGAAAACTTCTTGGTCTTTCTTGAATGATTTATAGCAGAGTGAGCATATTTGGCCCTCATTTACACATTAGTGTAGGAATATCCCCTGCATTTTTTGACACAACAGTCACCTCTGTGTCCCCTCTGTGTTCAGAATCCTTTTCTCCAGAGCCTTCTCTTACCTTTCATAAACCGTCTTCGCCATTGGGTGCTACTGTATGATAGCTGACTGCAATTATAAAATGTTCTAATAAGCATGCTAGAAAGAGTGTTAAGATAGCCAGAGTAAGAGGCAATGAGAGTCTGCACAAGAAAGAGGTAAATTTCAGGCTGGAGAAATGAGATTTCAGCCATTAAAGGGGAGAGGAAAGCGTGAAGAAATGAACTCAAACTCCAAAGACAAGTAGGGTGGGGCACTTTTTAAATATATTAGCAGTTTACAAGTGCTCGCAGCCTCTCTGGTAAAATTAAACATGGTTACTAGTTTGCTCAGCATGTGCATGTTCTGGGGAGCAACACATTAATTAAAACTAAATATCTAACCCATGGTCTGCCTTAGCTTTCAAGGCACATTATAAATATTGGCAAGAAAGATCATTAAAAACAACACAGACTGAACCTTCAGCTTGATTTGTAGAAATTGCCTAGTAGCAAAGGTGCTGTGAAGATGGATGAGTTCGTTAAAAGGCAAAGAAGATTTCAAAAATCATTTCACAAGGAAATTAACAGCTCCTTCCTACCTCTGCAATGTGGCCACAAACACATGCAGACAAAACAAAAGGGAAAAAGAAAAAGAAAGGAAGCTTTTCTCATTATCATGGAAAGCTCACAGACTACTGAAAAATATCATGTGTCTGGTTCTGCCTCTTGATAGGAATTTTTCAAGGGCTGGATCACAATTATTAGCAATCTCTCAGGCTCCGATATCATCCTTTCTTGCCTGCTGCTCTCTGCTCCTACACACACTGACCTGTCTCTTACCCCTAACTCTGTTGGGTAGGATAGAATCCAACAGGTGGACTAAGGAAATACACAATTTTCTTTTGTTGGGACAATGTATAATTAGAAGCTTTTTGATTTAGGATATTTTCATCAGATAATAAAACATTTAAAAGGGTATTTTCAGACCATGTGGTAGACTTAGGAGAACATGTTCTTTTGACAGCCAGGGGGCATCTGTAAAGCCAGATGCTTTTACATCTCCGATCTTATCTTGAAGATCTTCAATTTCATAAAGCTGAAAGTTATTTAAACTCAGAATCATGAAATTACTGCATCACAGAACCACAGAATGGCTGAGGTTGAAAGGCACCTCTTCAGGCCACGTTGTCCAACCCCTCCTGCTCAAGCAGGGCCACTTAAACTCAGTTGTCCAGTATTGTGCCCCAATGACTTTTGAATATCTCAACAGATAGAGAACGCACAAAATCCGTTGGAAATCTGTGCCAGAGCTCCATCATTCTCACAGTCAAAAGTGCTTTTTGATATTCAGAGGGACATTCCTGTGTTTCAGTTTGTATCCACAAGCCTCTGGTCCTGTCACCGGGAAACACAGAAAAGAGCCTGGCCCCTGCCTATTTGCAACCTCCCTCCAGGTATTTATAGACATTGACGAGACCCCTTCCTTCTCGAGATTAAACAGTCACACCTCCCTCAGCCATTCCTCATAGGAGAGTTGCTCTAGCCCTTTCATCATCCCAGTGCTTCAATACATCCATAGCACTGAGGAGCCCAGTAATGGACACAGTACTTCAGGTGTGGCTTCACCAGTGTTGAGTAGAGGAGGATCACCTGCCCCAGCCTGCTGAAAACACTTCCTAACAGCCCAGTTATCTTTCTTTGCATCAAGGGTACCTTTATGGCTTATAGTCAATTTAGTGTCCAGAAGGTTCCTCAGGTCTTTTTGTGCCAAGTTGTTTTCCAGCTGGGTGGCCCCCAGCACATAATGATGTCTGGGGTTGTTCCTCCCCTGGTGCAGGACTTACCACTTACCTTTCCTGATCTTTCTGACATTCCCATCAGTCCATTTCTCCAGCCTCTCAAGGTGCCTCTGGATGGCAGCAAAACCAGACCTAGTGGTTCAGCCAGCATTCAGTCCACCTCAACCTCTTCTTATCCAGCCCATACTTCATTACCTCCTCTATGAGAATGTTATGATGGACAGTGTCAACAGCCTTACTGTCTAGGTAGACAACGTCTATGTGGATAATATCCATGGCTTTCTCCTCAACTATCAGACCAGTCATTTTGTTGTAGAAGTTTATTAGATCGGTCATGCATGGCTTCCCCTTTGTGAATCAATGCTGACTATTCCTGATACTTCCATGTACCTTCATGAGCCTGACTACTTCTGATGTCCTTCATGTGCCTGGAAATGGTTTCCAGGATTAGCTGCTCCATTAGCTTCCCAGGGATCGAGGTGAGGGTGGCTGACAATCTTGCAGTTCACTGGGTCCTCCTTTTTGCAAACAGGAGTGACACTTGCTTTCCTCCAGTCCTCAGGTACATCTTCCAATCATCTCTGTCCTTTAAAGATTATTAAAAGTGGACTTGCAGTGACATCAACTCAGCACTCATGGGTGCATCTCATCAGAGCTCATGGACTTCTGCATGTTCAGTTTCTTTAAGTATTCTATAACTTATCTTTCTTGCTCCAGACTTTATCTCTGGTTAGATGTTGTTAGATTTCAGAAGATTGGTCTTACTAGTAAAGACTGAGGCAAAGAAAACATTCAGTACCTGAGTATCACAAGGAAAGCCTTCCCTACAAATACATGAAGATCCCATTCGTAGCTACATCCACCCAAGATGATGTTTCTACTGAACATCTTGACCTTTTGAGGGCACACTTATGGACTGAAAAGTATTTTTAGAAGTCGGTATTTTTATCTGCAAAGACTTTTTTTTGAGGTCACATATCTCTTTCTGCCAAAATTCTTTACTGCCTTTGTCCTCAACTACAACTTCTGCCTTGGCAATGTGGAAGTAACCAACCAGTCTTATAGAAAAAGGCTTTTCTATGGTCTCTTCTGCACACAGAGGAAAGTTTACTTACCAGAGAAGTTTATGTGACTTTCAAATTTGATTTCATGCTCCAAACCTCAGTAATACAGTTGTAATTGACTTAATCAGCATTGCTTGTCAGGAAATCTTGATGCTGTAATCCTGATGCAGAGAGAGGGAAAAGGCAAATTTATCCAACATCAAAATGTACTAATGAAATCTCTAATGCTCATAAGATCCATTGGAACATGTTTTACTGTTTCACAGAAATAAACTAATATATCATGAACTATGTGGAACTATTATCTTTTATTAATTTTATTACAGAGAGTTCACATAACAGACTCTCACATCTTGTAAGGTAAGGCTATAAAAAAAAATGTAAGGATTATTTAGACTCCTCATTATAAAGAGAAAAAAGAAACCCTATACCCTCATTCTTTTCATTTGCACATCATTCTTTGCAAACTTCCACTCTTTCTTCTCTATAAATTCTGTCTTCCTATCTTCACAATGGGTTTTATGAAACTGTTGTACCACATAAAATATGGATCTTAATATCATTTGGATAATGTTTCCCTTCTCAAATTATGGGACAGATATTTTCCCAAGACATTGTAAAATAACACAGGTCTTCAGGCGACAGTCTAGCAGTAGCTCAAAACCTGGGAAGGGAAGAAAGGGAATCCTTTGGGGAAGCTGATGAAAATGTCAAGGATGCAGAAGGAAACAGATAACATCTCCATTGCTGAAACAAGCTCACTGACTGATAGTTTACATTTTGCTGTGGATAGAAATGATTGCATTGATGTTGCACATCACACAGGAAACAGAGGTGCCCGCTGTGGAATCTCACTCTCTCTGCTTTTAAAATATCACAGAAGCTTGATCACAATCCCAATCACAACTTCGACACCAGTGCTAAATATGGTGCTACAGAACCCAAAATCAATAGGCTGGAAGATGAACTAATCCCTCAAACCAGTCCTGGCTTCCATAGACACTACGTTGTAACCACATCCTTATAGCCACATCTGCCAAAGGTCCATGCAGAAAACTCTGTCAGAAACACTGAGAAATTCTGCATGAATTCAGAAGCCAGAATAGAGTCATTTATTTCCCTTGAAATCATGTATTTCAGGCTTTAAAACATGGAGAACCAAAAGTATGAATAGGACTGCTCTGAAAATCAAATGTGCCTTTACTTTTACAGAATGCATGGAGGTTTCTTGATTAAACTGCTGTGGAAATGTTAAATGCAATTACATCTAAATATTTGGGAGCGATTATACTACTTATACTATTTTTATTTTCCAAAACAGTGCAGAGTCAAGGCTTTCATTAACTGCAACAACTTAAGATTCCAAGTTACTTTTGCTGAAGAGGGAATGATAGCTTTGGCCTCTGGGCTAAGATCTAAATGAGTAATTACATTCTGCAAGTCTACATTCCTCTTCAAGTTTAATCTCAGATAAAGTTCTTTCACTTAACAATGTTTCTTTTTAAAAACTGACATCTTCCAAACCAGAGGCAGCTGCATTTCACTGATGGGTGAAATAATTCCTATGTAAATATAATTTGAATAAATCAAGTGGTTTGTGGTTTTCAAAATACAATGTCCACTCCAATTCATGGTTTCCATTTGTCACAGACATGGAATAAAAACCTGTAATGCTAACAAAACAAAAATCCATGAAATCTTTGATTTCAGGGAGCAACATAAGCACAAGAAACATGGAAAAATGCTTTGAGCAATTCATATTTACTTTCAGGTGTTTTGTTCATAAGCAACTTTTAATGAAATGGCATTTAAAATGAGTATGATGCATGTAAAAATAAAACAGCTGTTCACCTGCTGAAAATCCCATTAACAAAACTCCAAACAAGATGAACTGAAATTAATAAATCTGTGAACTTCCTTGAAACACATTTTAGAAATCTCCAACTCAGTAAATAATTAATTCACATGAGTTTTTGCTTCAGTTCAGAAATATAAACTGAGCAGCATAGATTAAATGTGCCTTACTAACGATTCGCAGTGCATCAAAGCTGAGAGGTGGTAAGGTGGAAAAGCTGAAATGAATAAGAAAAAAGTGCCAGTGTAATTATAGGCTATACTAAGGTGTTTATGAATTAGATCTGGAACTTAAAACACAATTCTTTTCACAAAGTACAGTTCAGAGATAAGTTGTTGGCAATCTGTGTAACATGACATGGTGCTTACTATATTGTTATGTCCAATGTTTTATTTCAGATGAGTAATTATAGCTAGATATAGTGAGTAGTGTCCTTTTTTCCATGAATGATCCTTTTACAAAGAAGCAAAGGAAAGCTGCTCATACAGTCCTGCCAGGGATAGGTAATTCCATTCTTTTTTTAGGATGAGATACGAACACATGAGGAAGTAAAAAGGAAATCGCAGAATTGTTTAGGTTGGAAAATACCTTTACAATCATCAAGTCCAACACTAAATCCAACTCTGTCAACTCCACCACTAAATCGCGCTCCTAAGCATGGCATCTACACATCTCTTAAATACCTCCAGGGATGGCAACTCAATCACTTCCTGGGGCAGCCTCTTCAAATTGTTGACAACCCTTTGGGTGAGGAAATATTTCCTAATATCCACTCTAAACCTCCCCTGGTGCAATTTAAGGACATTTCCTTGTTACTTGGTAGAAGAGACCAACACCCACTTTGCTACAACCTCCTTTTCAGGCAGTTGTAGAGAGTGATAAGGTCTCCCCCCAACCTCCTCTTCTTCAGGCTAAACAACCCCAGGTCCCTCAGTCGCCTCTTATAACTGCTGTGCTTTTTTGCCCTTCTCTGGACATGCCCAAGTGGCTCAATGTCCATCTAGTAGTGAAGGACCCAAAATTGAACACAGTATTTGGGGTGCAGCCTCACTAGTGCTGAGTACAGGGGAACAATCCTTAAAACATTTAAAAAAATAAATAAATTAAGGAAAAAAAAAATATGGGAAACCTTGCAGTGAGAACAACACCTTTCTCAAGGTGTGTTGTCTGTACCAGGCTATTCCTCTAGAGTGAGTGGGATCTTGCTTTATTCCTGTTCACCACTTGTTTCCATTCAACCTCCACCCAATCAGGTATAACATAAATTTTTTGTGATAATATCCAGATGACTCTGCCCTGCTCTGTCATATTGTTTTGCTTAAAGATATAGGTTTACCAGACTAAAAATTTGGAAGTTAAACAGAATAAATCATAGACAATGTTATTATGCTGTTACGGCACAATAGTTCTTAACAGGCTGAACTTTGTTATTGCAAGATATCAATTAGACTGGTCAAATCACTTATAGCTTAAGGGTTTTTACATCATTTAAAGTAATTACAGTGCCTTCCTAACTTGTAGAGGTATCTCTGAAGTCCCTGAAGGACATCCTGGATGGGCAGAAGTGAGTGACAATTCCCAGGTTACTTTCATGAAGCCAGAACTTTACCTTCTTTAAGAAGTAGAGAGCATTTTATGTTTACAGACATATGCCTGTGCATTTTGCTATCCAGCTCAGTGTCATGAAGAGCAATAGCTGGGGGCATGGGACCACTGTCCCCACTTCCCACAATGCATAACCTTGCACACATCTGTTCCCCAGCCGCAGAGAAATCACACACATGGGTTTGGTCACATTAAGTGTGAAGCAGGAAATGTGGAGACATATCATGTTCCCTCAGTGCTGTGACTGAAATGAAAACACTGCAACTTGTTTCTGCTGTGCACGTGAGCTGGCTGATTTCTTGCTGAAAGTTTACTTTCCTAAAGGCTATCATGCCCTGACTGTGATTAAGATACATTAAAGTACCTTTCTATTCAGAAATGTGCCAATTTTCCTTGGATGAACAAGTGTTTTTCATGTTCATTTTAGACACAAACCTAAGTGTATAATCATTGTATAATAATTACCCTTTTCTTACAAAGCAATCAAGGGCTAGCACACTCATAGTAAATAAGTTTATCAAAGAAGCAATCACAGTGAGTCATTTTCATTCATCTAAATGACAGGCACTGACATTAGAATATACCTTGGGACATTTTTTCACTATTAATAAAGGAATTGAGAGAAAAATGGCTTTCAGCTATGGACTTTGTTCACAGCTCATTGACAGCTCCTGATGGCATTAATATTTTTGTATTGGAAACTGCAAGAAGGGGATATTTAGTGAAATGTCTCTGCTGGCATTTCTGATGCAGGATCAAGTCCTTCAGGTATAACCTCTCAGATTCTTTTCAGGGAGTATCTTCTGAAGGGTGGATTATTTTGTGAGAGTGTATTGAGGGGCATAGTTATTCTTCAGCTCAGTAAAAATGTACCATATTCCAAATAATAGGAAAATATCCAAAGTTTTAACTTTAAACAATTTTCTTCAGCTGTTGGCATAGTCTGAATCAAGTAAATAATTACACCGAGTCTGATGCAAGAATCATTGAATTCATCTCTGGTCCAGGTAGGGATTGATATGACCTTGGGCAAGGTCAAGTTCAGATTTTCTATACCTCCTCTTGCCTGTTTTCGGAAGATCACAGTAATAATAATAATTCTTACTCCACAAGATGACTGCGAGTCTTAATTAACAACCATAGAGCACCTTGAAATCGTTAGATAAAAGGTTCTGTAAAAGGGCAAATGTAATTACTGTTATTACGGTGGTGCTACTATAAAATATTCATGGTAAAACGGCAAGTCCAGTGAATGTTCAGAAGCTGGTAAGATCAATTGCTGTGCATGAATGCACAAGCACATTACCAGGTTGTACAAGTTGCAGGGCAATTTCCTTCCAGCTATTAAGGTCCCATCCTGCAGAGGGTTAAGAGTCCCAGTTTCCCACTGAACTCAGAGAGTTCTTTGCAAATAGCAGGAAACATGTGAGCAAGTACCTCGCAGGATTAGACTGTTAAGAAAGTAGTAGAAATTCTCATGATAAAAAAAAAAATACAGTGACTTTTTTTATATTGATCAGAAACTTAGTAGTAAAATTCACTAAACTCTTGGGCTGGCATCCACCACCAAAGATTGGAGAGCTGGATCCTCAAATGATGTAAATCATGGTAGTGTTTCTAAAGTAAGAGCAGCTATATTGATTTATGATAGTATAGTTCTCAAGAACTGGAAGAAGGGCAACGTTGTGCCTACTTTTATAAAGGGCAGAAATGATAACCCTGAGAACTACCGACCTGTTGTCCTCACCTCTGTGCCTGGGGAGATCACGGAATAGATCCTCCTAGAAGCTATGCTAGAGCACATGGTGGACATGGAGGTGATTAATGGCAGCCAGCACGGCTTCACCAGGGGCAAATCTTGTATTTCCAACTTAGTGGCTTTCTATGATGGGGTAACCACAGCAGTGGACACAGGTAAACAGATGGATGTGATCTATCTAGACTTCTGTAAAGACTTTGACACGGTCCCCTACAACATTCTCCTCTCTAAATTGGATAGCTATGGATTTGATGGGTGGATGGTATGGTGGATAAGAAACTGGTTGGAGAGTCATATTCAGAGTAGGGGTCAATAGCTCAAAGTCCAGATGGAAATCTGTGACAATGGTGTCCCTAAGGGGTCTGTACTGGGACCGGTGCTTTTTAATGTCTTCATCAAAGATATTGACAGCGAGATGGAGCTCACCTTCAGCAAGTTTGCAGATGACACCAAGCTGAGTGGTGCAGTTGCCACAATGGAAAGATGGGATGTCATCCAGAGGGACCTGGACAGGCTGGAGAAGTGGGGCTGTGAGAACCTCATGGTGTTCAAGAAGACCAAGTGCAAGGTCCCACACCTGGGTCTGGGCAATCCCCATTTTCAGTACACAGTGGGGGATGATGTGATTGAGAGTTGCCCTGCAGAGAGGGACTTGGGGGTGCTGCTTGATCAGAAGCTCAACATGAGCCAGAAGTGTGCACTCGCAGCCCAGAAGTCCAACCGTATCCTGGGCTGCATTAAAAGAAACGTGGCCAGCAGGTTGAGGGAGGGGATTCTGCCCCTCTATTCCTCCCTTCTGAGACCTCATCTGGAGTCCTGTGTCCAGTTCTGGAATCCTCAACATAACAAGGTTATGGAGCCGTTGGAACAGGTCCAGAGGAGGCTGCAAAGATGATCAGAGGGCTGGATGAAGGTCAGGTTGGACGGCCCCTAATGCAGTGGGGGTTGTAACTGGATGATCTTTAAAGTTCCTTTCAACCCTAACTATTTTATGATTCTAAGGTTCTATAAGAACATAGAGAGTTCTTGAGTTATTTTTTGTTTTGAAAAGACACAAATGAGAGCTACTACACCAAATTAAACTAGCTTTATCTTGATAAAATAAAGAAATAAGTAAATAGATCCACACCTTTTCAGAACTCTATTGTAATATATTTCAACAGAAAAGGAGTTAAGATCAGTTTATCTTTGAAATATACATACATATAAATATTAATTCCTTAGGATTTAGACCGATAATTGGATATATCGTAGATTTAAATTATTACTGTTCCTCCTGTTCATGCATTTGTGGTTACCTAGAGGTTCACAGACCAGATGTTTGGTTTTGAAGAAAGTTATCATGAATGACTTTCTAACCAATTACAAGACATGCTTAATAATTGACAGTGCTGTTGTGCAATGCAGGTATTTAAGGGCTTCTAGCTCAAGGGCAATATTAAGGTCAAATGAAGTCTGATTGCTGTTGCCTCATTGGCTGGTTGCATTTTCTCAGATATCTAGCCCTGACACTCTCCATAGCGCTGTCACCACATCCCACTCCTTTCCACCAAGTCTGAGCTTAAGTTCCCTGCTTTTAGCCCACGTAAAAGATGATACCAACCTCAGTATCCACCTGAGCATTTCCCATCTCACCAGCCCCATTCCATGCTTTGGCACTCTCTTTTTCAATTAATTCCTTCCAATATTCATTTGGCTTTTCCTCAGATTTGGACTGCTAGTGAGGCAAGGTATTTTTTTTTTTAAATATGAATCCCCACCCTGTAAAGACAATATCAAAATATGCATTTACTCAAGTTAGATGTTACGACACTTCAATGTAATTTGGGGAGGCCAGAGAAAACATTTCTCTTCAGCATGATCTCAGTGATCTAAAAAGAGGAAATTTCCCAGTGCAACAGAATGCAGCTGAAGCTGTCAACATTTACTTTGCTCCTTTATAAGCTCAATGTAAATGTTGCTACTTGGAATACACCCCTGAAGATCTGGAGAGACTCGGTGCAACTACAGTGAAGAGCTGCTAGAGAAAACGTTTCTCCATTGGAAACTGTAGAGCTGAAACTTCAGTTGGAGGATCTATTTTCAGTGAAGACCATGAAAATTGTGCCTACAAATAGTGAACTGGACTCCTGGACTGCCTAGTAGATTTTCAAGAAGCTCTGAGTGTGGATGATTTAGGCATTGTGTAGATGTTTCCAAGCTTTCCACAGCCATCAGGTCTCATCTGGTCTCTTTTCATAGGAAAGGTGCACCAGAACTTCAGGTCCTTTGAGTAAAAATTAAATTTCCCAACCCACCAAGCGTCTGGCAGCAACCCTGGCCTGTTTCCAAGCTCCTAGTTCCCTGGCAGTCTCTCTAACTCTTTGCCACAGAGGAGATTGCTAATTCCCTTTCTCCAGCCCTTCTGAACAGAAAGGCAAGGACAGTGAGAAGCACATTTTGATTTTGGGGAAATAGAAGTAGTCTTGATGTGATCACACCACCTTGGTGGATTTGGAATGAAATGCTGGAATATTTAAATTTTGAGGAACAAAAATGCAGTGAAGAAAAATAAAGAAATACCTTCTCCTTTTGACTTTGGATTAAGTTTTAAAATTTTCCAAGAGTTCACAATCATCTGCAAAACTCAGTATATTGGTCCCTCACTACAAGAAGGGCATTGAGTTGCTGGAACATTTCCAAAGAAGGACAATGAAGCAGGTGAAGGGTCTGGAGCATGATCGTTATGAGGCGTGGGTGAGGGAACCGGGGCTGTTCAGTCTGGAGGAGGCTGAAGAGGGACCTCATCACTCTCTACAGCACCCTGAAAAGGAGGTTGTAGTGAGGTGGGTTATAGTTTCTTCTCCCAGGTAATAAGTGATAGGAAGTGAGGTAATGGCCTCAAATTGCACCGGGGAAAGGGTTTAGATTGGATATCAGGAAAAAATTCTTTACCGAGAGAGTTGTCAAGAACTGGAACAGGCTTCTTGGGAATTGGGGGAGCCCCATCCCTGGATGTGTTAAAAAAATGGGTGGCTATGGCAATTTGGGACATAGCTTAGTAGGCATGATGATGTTGGGCTAACAGTTGGAAGGGATGATCTTTGAGGTCTTTTCCAGCCTCAATGAGTCTATGATGCTAACTCAAATTTTCTTTTCCAGGTAGCTCTTGTTTATGACATGACACGCAGATGATCTTAACAAAACTCTCTTGGAGTTCAGCAGCCCAAAGCGTCACTATAGTTTATGGCAGAGGTCTGGAAATTCTGTCCAGCACCCATGGTGCATCCTGGTCTTTCATCGGATAATATATTACATAAATATGCAAATATAATATTTAAGCCCATGGGAGGACAGAAGGACAAAGTTGCACACAGTGAGGGGACAAAAGTGTTTAAATATTTAATGAGAAACTATTAATGATATGGGGATGTTCAATAGAAGAACATACTGAAATGTAAAGTGCTTTGTACATAAATAGCTAATAAAATCAGGGACTTGTAAGAAAGATTTTCTCCTGTCTAAAATGAATCGACAATTTTGGAAATTCACTTCCTGTTATAATAAAACATTTTATCCTGGGAAAAATTTATGGAACTTTTTTTTATACGATGTTTCACTGGATCCTTTCTCTCCTTTACAAGGATATTCAGGGAATGTATTTCTGTTTTTTTTTTACATTGGGCTGTTCATCCCTGCATGAATATGAGTGGAAGGCCAGAATCCTCAAATCCATTTAAACTGCTAAAACATCTAGCAATGTGCTGATTGCTTTGCAAAATCTAAGATTTAATATATATATATGTAATTTTAGATACCTGAGATCAAACCACAGCTGGTGAATAGAATTATCTACAATCATTGCCCAAAGAAAGTTCAGCCCATGCAGTGATGTAGCAATATTCAGATTAGATGTGCATAAATCTTTGCAGACTGTCGGATGTGACCAAATGAACAAGCTCAACAAGCAGTAGGAGTAAGGTTATTAGAGGGAGAAAGGATATGAGGATTTCTGCATTTAAACAGGAGGGATAATCCACTTAGTCCATCATACCAGTATCAATAGGGCTTCCCTGCAAGAAGCAGCTGGGGAAAAGGGTCATATGCTACCATTTAGTAGCATAAGCCTCACCTCCAAACCTCTTGTGTTTTGCTTGAAAATTTTACACATTGCACTTCAAAATGTTTCCAACCTACGTGTATGTCTTTTGGTCTGTTCCTCTTACAGTGAAGAAATTTCATCTTGTGGTAACAAATTCACAGAATGAGTGTTAGAACAATCAGACCTTGTGAACAATAAGTTTATGCATATGCATTAGCTGTACTCAAAGTTCTGTTTAATGAGTAATCATAAGGATAATAAAACTGATTCCCTGATTCAGGAAGAGTGTAATTTTGCATCGCAGTCTTAAAGGATGTGAAAAATTAAGACATTCTAGGTGTGAGAATGACACACAAATAGATGAGAATGGAAATATCAGGGCTGGAATGAGTGATGTGATAGATGAGATCACTGAAGAAATTTAAGAGGACAAGAAAGAATAAGAAATAGCAAACATGATGGATTTGATGCCTAAGATAAAATACAAGAATACAGGATTTGGTACAAAAGGGAAAGATCTAAGGATTAAGATAGCTATAAGTGTAATTTTCTACAGCCAGGCTATAGAAGGATCATTTAAAGAAGAACGGAATAATTTAGGAACTGCAGTTTGTCACAAGCAGAGGCAAGGATGGATGGTGTTGCACTGGCATGCACGACTGGGTGCACAGGTCAGTGACAAGAGGTTTAGCTCATCTGCAAAATTCTGGCTCCTTGAGATGTGATGGATGTAGTGCCAAGCAGTCTTGTAGCTAGTCTTGATGTCAGAGGGTAAGAACAGGACACAACTGCCCAGGTGATAGGTGTTTCTTGAAGGAAGGGTGTTAGTGATGGAGGAAAGGAAAGGAGAAACCAGCAAGCTTACAATGGGAAAACGGGGAGTTAAGAATAGGAATAAGAATATTAAGCCACCCCAGATAAGCTGTCAGAGAGATAGCCTGATACATGAGAGTAAGGCTGAGGGAGATCTATCACAGGCTGAGAGTTGTGAGGTTTCAAAAAGATGTTAATAGCTTTCCATCTTTCATGAAGGAGGTAGACTGAAGTTCCCGTATAAAATACAGAGTACAACTCCACAGGGGAAATTTCATCCCCTCTCAGAATGCAACAACCTCTCTGATCACTGGGTTGGCCCATTTTGTCTCTCCTCCAAACACCACCAAGTAGCTTTGGAAGAGTAAGCAGAGAGTAATTTCCTCTCTTTGAAATTGTTCAAGTAATTTATGTGGGTAAAATATAATTATCCAAACTGAAATTTATCCAGCAGACTGAAATAGGTAGGATTCCTTCTAGCATGAAACTACAGTATGGATTTAATCCTGACTCAAGTGGAATAAAATAGCCCTGAAGAAGTATTCTTGAAAGGTGCTGAGCTAATTCTAGCCCTCACTCTTTTCAACATCATCTTTTCTCATGCCCTGATGCAGCACACGCGTGAGGGTAATTTGAAAATCTGACCTTTGTAAAGCCAAAGGGAGATTTATTCTCATCTTGTATAAGTACAGGATTTGGTCACAGACCATGTTCCTTTGTGCAACCAGTGCAAGTCCTGTGTTGATTAATCCTAACCCTGCAAGGGGATTGGATTTAAGGAAATCATAGTCCCAAACAGTATAACTGGAAGGTGGCCAGGGTATAATTCAGGGTGGAAAATCTATCAGATTCACAAACTGCACCTGGATTCCTTAACACAGGTAGTGATGAAAAATGATGCAATCCAGCCACAAATCACCCAGACAAGAATTCTCTGGTGGGTCTGTTTGCTCGGCCCTGAGGAATCGTACCGCTGCTGCAGTCTGGCCAGATGGGTGAGTGGGTGGAAATAGGTGCAGACATGCAGGGATTGGGAGATTTAATGTGGTTATCCTCAGCCATGGCAACCCTCTTCTGGCACATCTTCTTGGAACATAAGGGACCATCTTGTCTTTGTAGTCAAAGATAAAATGGGAATCTCAGAAGCAAGTCTCCTGAGCATCTGTGTCACTGGGCATTTTACTGTTTCATTTGTTCTCTGCAGTGTCCTTCTGAAATAAATTATTTCTGCTTGCAATATTACATCACCTGTAGGATTATCTTTTTAAATTATGGCTTATCTATCATTTTACAGTTTCTCCCTCTTTAAATATCAATGATACCAATGAGTGTGTCTGCAGAATTACTCCATGAAAACAGTCCATAAGAAAAATGAAGAAAATATTTACTGACAAGTCTGCATAGCTATCTTTTCCTGCTCTCTGATACATTAATTAGTTAGCGTTCATGGAATAACCTGAAAATAAAATGCATTACCTAGTTGGAATTTACCTGTGCAATTCTTATTGTCCAGTAGGAGGCTTGTCTCATTTAGGCACATAGTAGTGACCTCTAAAACAGACTGTCACAAAACCATTGTCTGTTATCTAATGTCATTAGAAATGTAACTTGTGTAGATGCTGCCTCACGTACTGAACATGGATGCAAAAAGGGCCAGTCCCTCAAATGTCATCCAGAAGACTTATATATGTCAGTTGTCCATTCTCATCCACAAAACTGCCTTTAGTATGAGAGACACTTAATCCAGTTCGATGTAAAAAAGCAGTTTAGAGGTTATTCATAAACCATTACTTGTGCCTGGCTGGAGAAATTATTTCATGGACTGCCTTCCCTTCTAAATTACTGTCTTTGGTAAAACTTTGCCTATTTTTCCTCTGGGCCATGTGTTGAGGGACTAGTTACATGATGTGCTTTCTTACAGCTTTACTTGTTCACTCCTGGTTTTATCTCAAGTGTTTCAGTTGGAATCACAGCTCATTAAACCAGATTATTTGATTGCAATCTCAGCTTTCCTTTAAAACATAGGTTGGATGCACCACAGATGGTGAAGGAAGGCCACTCTCTTTCAGCATCACCAATGCATAGTTCCTAACATCCTACTAACAGTCAGAACAAACCTATGCAAAATCTAGAAGCCAGAATCCTGTCTGTTCTCAGAACTTTAAAAAGCTACTTATGGTCTTAGCAAATACAAAGGGATTTTTTTTTAAAGTGAAGTCTTTGAAATGCATGGGATATATTTGCTTTCCTCTTGCTTTGGGAAATTGTCTGTACTGTTTCTACGGCTCAACGTGATCTCAACATGAGCTGGCAATGTGCACGTGTAGCCCAGAAAGCCAATTGTATCCTAGACTGCATCGAAAGAAGTGTGGCCATCAGGTCCAGGGAGGTGATTCTGCCCCTCCTACTCTGCTTTGCTCTGATGAGACCTCACCTGGAGTACTAGGTTCAGTTCTGGAGTCATCACTGCTTGAAGGACATGGATCTGTTAGAGTCAATTCAGAGGAGGCCACAAAAATGATCCAAGGGCTGGAGCACTTACCATATGAGGACAGACTGAGAGAGTTGGGGTTGTTTGTCCTAGAGAAGAGAAGGCTCCAGAGAGACCTTATAGCAGCCTTCCAGTACATTAAGGGGACCTGCAGGAAAGATGGGGAGGGACTTTTTTATCAGAGAGTGCAGGCGTAGGACAAGGAGTAATGCTTTTAAGATGAGAGAAGGGAGATTTAAATTAGATATTAGGAAAATTTTTTTTCCTCCAAGGGTGATGAGGCTCTAGCACAGGTTGCCAAGGGAAGCTGTGGATGCCCTGTCCCTGGAGATGTTCAAGGCCAGGTTGGCTGAGCCTTTGAGCAGCCTGATCCAGTGGAAAGTGTCCCTGGGCATGGCAGGGGTGTGGGAACTGGATAGTTTTTAAGGTCCCTTCCAACCCAAACCACTTTCCATGATTTTATGACTCTGTAATACAGTAGAGTCTGCCTAGGACTCCCACTTCAGTTTAGACTTAGAGCCAAAGAAGAAACTAACCTTTGAGTGAGATGTTCAGCCCTGTTAAAAGTCTGATCTTGAGAAATATATTCCTATAAGGATTCTACAACAAAGATTATTTTAACACATTTTAGCACCTACCTTCTTGATACTCTCTATACATAAAAAGTAAAGCTTTAAAGCTTTTTGAAGTTTTCTAGGCAGTCTGTGTCCTTAGGGATCTTTTCATGTGTCTTAAAATAGGCTAATTTCTCTTCTGAGGGTATTGACTGCTCTAATTTTGCATTTGGGGATTGTTGTATTCCCGAGACAACACAACACATGCACACTCTGATGGTTTCCCTGACTGGGCTAATCAAAGTTCTTCATTTGCCACTACTGAACAGTAGCTGACATATAACAAATATCACCAGGTGACACCTCTCATCAGTATCTCATTTCAACCATCTCCCTAACATATATATTTTCTTATTTCATTGCCTGAAACAAAGTTCTCCATTTCTTTAAATCCCCCAGACAGCCACTGTATCCTCCTTGGGACAGATTCTAATACTACATCTTTTTAGGAGCACTTCCCTAGCCTATATATAACATGTTTAATTTCATGGAGTAGTGATTCCTGTCTCATTGAGTTTCTAATCTAAAAAAAACCAAATTGCACTTGGGTTCCATTTTATTTATGCATCTACTGAGAAACGGAATTAAAAGCAGTTTTTCTTCTTGGGTGTTACAATACTTTGCAAGTTTCAAAAGAACTTGCTGGAAATGACTGAATCACTTCTGTTTTGATATTTCAAGTTATGGCATTGTTTATTCTCAATTATTTGAAATGAGTTCACTTTTTTATTTATTTTTCAGCTCATAGCAAAATCCAAAACCCAGATGTCTAAAATACTGTTGGAATCATTTTGAATATTTAATTGAAAACCTTTTTCTTTTTTTATTAATAATAACATTGATTTTTAATACCATTTCTTTTACAAATACCTATGTCATTTCATTTTCACTTCAGAGAACAAGAAACTTTTGGGAAAAAAGGAAAATAAAAAAGATCTTGACAACTTATGATGAAAAGTCAGTAATTTTTCAAGTCTATTTATGAAGAAAATCTTTTTCTTTGGAAAAAACTCGACGAGCTGTGCAGGCAAACCTAACAAACAGCATAGGCTTTGTAAATTCATCATTTAAATGCAAGATCCACTGGGGTGAAATGTGGCAACTGTTTAATTATGCACAGCAGCACTATACAGCAATTTAAGATGAGAAGACAAGAAGAATGACATATGGAATTGAAAATGCAGCCTGAGCTTAAGCAGGCAAAATGTAATCATCTGAATGTGAATTTTGCCACAGCAACAGAGCAGACATGCCTGCACTTACAGATATTGCTATGAAATCTTTAATGACAACTTGTCAAGGTGCCCTTTATGTCTCCTTTTTAAAAAAATGACATCCAGAAACATGGTGACCTCAACTTCCCGCTTGAGTACTGGTTTACAACAACTCAGAGGTAAAAGCTCCCCGTGGCGAATCATGAACACCACTTCTTCTTAATAGTGGTTGTATTTTTGGAATTGCCCCTGACTGGACAGCATAAGCACTGCTTAGGCTCTGCGACACTTGAGTGGGTCAACAATGCATTACATTGAATCTCATTTGAATGTAGTAGCATAGGCATTAAAAGGTATATTTTCATATTTTTTTTTTAGAATAATTTTGTGGTTTTTAAAGTATGAATTATTTCCTCTCTCCACCATTGATCTAATGGTTCGCTGTCAAGCCTCATTGGTTTCTTCTGATGTGGATGGGCTTATTTTGATGCTGTAGTGATGGTTTAAAGCCACAAGGTCTGGATGATGCGGTGCATTTTTTATTTTCTTCCTTTTATTTCTTGTCTCCAGTAAAAAAAAAAATTGGCCCTTGGTCCAGCAAGAAGATAAGACAACATTTCAGCTCATTATATTTGAATGCAAAATGAAGCATTCTGTAGGGCTAAGCAAGTAAAAAAGAAGAACCAAATCTGAGGCCTAAATTACAATGATGTTTTATTAATGACTAAGAGAAAAAAAAAATGACAAGCTGCATTTCTCAAAGGAGCAGCATTTATGGGCTTTAGGCACTACAGATGCAAAAAGTTATTATGAGGATTTTCAGAAGTTCCCAGGGAGTGGTTCCTGGCCAAGCTAAAGGGAGGTGGCCATTAGAACTTCAGAAAAATCTCTGGAAGTGCTTGCCTGATCTTGGCCAGCTTTTGAGCAATGATAGGTCTAGAAATAAAGCACCTGAGAATTAAATGCCTCTCCTCTCCTCTCCTCTCCTCTCCTCTCCTCTCCTCTCCTCTCCTCTCCTCTCCTCTCCTCTCCTCTCCTCTCCTCTCCTCTCCTCTCCTCTCCTCTCCTCTCCTCTCCTCTCCTCTCCTCTCCTCTCCTCTCCTCTCCTCTCCTCTCCTCTCCTCTCCTCTCCTCTCCTCTCCTCTCCTCTCCTCTCCTCTCCTCTCCTCTCCTCTCCTCTCCTCTCCTCTCCTCTCCTCTCCTCTCCTCTCCTCTCCTCTCCTCTCCTCTCCTCTCCTCTCCTCTCCTCTCCTCTCCTCTCCCATTATGCTCGTGATGCTGAGTATCTTGCTTTTATTGAACTAAGAAATAATGGACACAAGAAAGGAAATAAAGTGAAAACTTGATTTTCCAAAAAGCTGATGCCTTGTGAACTCTGGATTTGGAGTCTGTATCCCCCAAAGCAGACATGTACATTGCAGATGCCTCCACTCTTTTTATAGTTAATGAAGAGGAACAGATATTTCAGGGCTGTCATTCATTGCTTCCAGAGGGAAATGTATAGAAGAGGTAAAATCCTGAAAAAGCGTATTTCTCTTATAAATAAACCCTAATCCTAGGAGGGCCTGGCCCATACACAGACATCTATAACGTGATAAGATGAATCCCACTTTCTGTGCCTGTAGAAGTGCAGTGTGTAATAAAGCCATGAAATAAGACTTGTGAGGGAAACTAATATATTGGGCTGGGGGTCACTCCTTTCACACTGCATCATCAGGCTTCATTACTTCTCTCTGCTTTCTGAGATAAGTCTTTCTCAGGAGTAAAAATGAGAATCTTCCAATTTGTGAGTCATTTCAGTGCATAATATTGCTGCAATGAGGGCTGGTTGAGTGGCCTGAGGCAAGTCTATTTCTCAGCTCTGCTGGGACTGGGGTGATGAGGGTGGTCAACGGAGGAACTGGCTCAAGCTAGTGAAAAGAAGTCAGATGCTAATTTAGTCATCTGTTTTTATGAAGGGTAGGAACTAAGCAGGTAAACTATGGGGAAAAAAATACTCGTTATCCTTCAGTTTTCCAAACTTGGATTTCCATTTCCTACTGAAAAATGAACAGGCGAGCAACTAAAAGTTCCAAAAAAACTTTAAAAGGCCATCCAAAACCTGACAGGGAAAAAAATCTACGGCACTTCAGAAAGAACTGGATATCTGAGCAGATGGTCTGTTTGCTTTCCTGAAGAATAAAAATTAAATTGACGTTTCTAAAGCAGAACCCAGGCCTTTAAAGATAATAAACAGACACGATGTAGTTTAGACTGACTTGCAGAAAACTCTGGTAATGAACTGTGGGAGCAGACTGGGTCCAGTACACCTAGTATGAACCAAAAGATGTACAGTGTTATAGGTACAGATGGCATAACCATACTAAACTGCTCCTGCATGTCTCCAGTTTAGTAAATACTATATTTAACAGTCTGCCATTAACTGCCGAACATAGTAAGTTAATTTTGTATTGAAATGGTAAAACTTCAAGGCAGTTCATAATTGCATATCTTTTTACCAAATGACAAGCCATATGCTAGGAAATTTCAAGCCACTAATTAAACAAAACATGCCCAAGTATGTTTTTTAATAAATACTGTACATCATTATTTAAATTCAGGGCAAATACTGTTCTGAACACTACAAATAGCTAAAATGGTGTTTAATAAGATACACCATCTGCATTTCAAATTGATGCCACCCACATTTAAACATCTTGAATAATCCCACTGAATAGTTACAGGGAAAAAGAAATGCATTCATTACTCTTTCTGTGCATTCGATATCACCGTTTTCGGCAATTCTCATTCGGTTATTAAACTCAGCGGGGTAAAACTGCCGAAGTGCTAACTGCCAGCTTCCAGATTACACTAATCGAGAAGTGTACAAACCAAAATGAACTGTCCTTTAAGAACTCTGAAAAGGGAGTAATTGGAAATAAATCAAAATAAATGTGGGGTTGTTTCTCCCTTCGCATCCCTCCCTATATTTAGCTACTCAGAGCTACTCAGAAAGCCTGGTAACATATGGAACTCTACAGATTGTATAATCTCCAGATAACTGCTAGGACCATCCCCTAGTCAGCTGAGATGCAGCACACTGGAAGGAAGCGCACAGAATCAACCTCAAAAAGGGGAAATTATAGCATTTGGACATACAGACATTTTTTTCCATCCCTTCCTCCGCCCCAAGAGAATGAGCCTGAAATGCAACAGCTGTTTGGTTTAGCATCCAAGCATCCACCATGTACTGTGTTTGCAGGTGTTCGGAGTCCAAAGCACGTTGCTTTGTCTCTGCCGAGACAGCTGGTGTGAAGTCACGGGCTAATTGTTACAATTCTACCAAGGAACTATAGGGGATAGTTATGACAATTAATATGGCAGAAATGGAGCCAGGGGAGAGAGGGACTTCAGCAAAGACATCTGCTGGGAAAATAAAGTCAGTACATTCCTTTTCTATATTTTTTTTCGGTTTGTGTAGTGTTGTATTTTGGGGGTTTTGTTTCTCCTCTACAGCTGATGTTTTCTGTTGGACAATTATGCTCTCTCTGAGATTATTTATCAGTACACTGTGAAAACGGCTTCCAGTGAAAGCTTTTGGATTGCCTTCAAACCTCTGAGAGCCTGCAAATACAGCCGAGGCTTCCGTTCTACCTGGTTGGGTCCGGAATACATTGAACTACACCTAGAAGATTAAGCTAGAGCTGGCCCTGGGACTATAAATAGCAAAGCAGAGAAGCAGCTCAGGGCTTCTGCATTTCAGCATTAACTGAATTTACTTTTTTTTTGTGATTTAGAAGGGTAGCATAAAGATGAAATGTATCATTTATATCTGTGGAATGAAAGGCTCTAAAATTTCAGTGCAGAGCCACATTAAACTGCCTCTCTCAGCCTCTGCAGTAGCAAAGGAACTGTATGTTTTCATAGGCAGTTGGCCTGTTAGGGATACAGCCGCCAGGTCATTTGCTTTATTTTATATCTTCTTCTCAATCTGATCCCTCAGGAAAGAACCCTCTGTAACTCACTACGTCTTCCCCAATGGTAAAGATAAACAAAATGTGTCTCTATAGTAGGAAGCACAGCTTGACTTGAAATTCTGACCCTCCACCCCTCACGTTTTGAATCACAGAGAATTTTATGATTTATTTTTTTTCAGATCTCAGGTGGTTTGTCCTTTCTGGTGCTGCAGGGCAGTTTCTCTCTCCCAACTGTGAGCTAGGACTCATCTGTCGTGCTTGGTTCATCCACATTTTCTGGTTTTCATGTTGAATTTCAAGAGGCCAGAGGTGAGGAAGCTATTACTGCCCTTAGACATTTGTATCAGCTGCAAGTAATAAATACATTAAAACTTTCTAAATCCATTCTTTTGGAATTTATTTGTTTCATTTCAGCCTCCAAACACTGCTACTTGCTATGTCTCTCAGATTCTTTATGTAAGCTTTTAATGCCTTTCTCTGTTAACCAGTCTGAATTTCTGAACCCAACCACAATAGCTCAAGAGAATCCTTCAAAGTCCACAAATCCTATCTAGGATGTATATTTAAAAGAGCTTAAGCCAATTTTTGGAAAAAAAAAAAAGAATATACTGAATTTAATGGAAACCTCAATGTTAAACACATTGCAGTGTCTTAAAAATGATCCCTTACCACATTTCATTTGAGTAGGATCTTCAGAAATGCTCAGCTCTGTTCTTAAAGAATTCTGCGGGAGTTTCTCCACTGACTTCAATCAAAACAAAGTTGAGCCAACATTGAGAGCTTCTGATAAATGTCATTCTTCTTGTATGAAACTATCCATTTTTAATTAAGTACAAAGAGGACCATAGTCTGCATTATGGATTGATGGTCTGAAAAATTTAATTAAAATTTACATAACTCAAAGAAATTGTAATAAAAACAATAAATCTAACAATACTGCTACATTTTGTTTTCTTTCTTATTCTCTTTTTCCCTTTTTCTTGCATTATACTCCTTGAAAAGTAGCCAAATAGATATTCTCAATATTCTTTTTAGAAAAATGAATTGCTGATTTCAGCACTGAGTCCATTTTTACTGCTAAGTTGTGAATGTGGGGTTAACTCTAACAAAATTTTAAGTGGAAATACTGAAGCCCCTTTAATCTTTATAGAAGAGTGAGCCAATATGCATAGCTAAGAAAGAAAAAGAATTATCTACCATAAATAGAAATACTTTGAAAAGCAGGAGAGAAGATTAGCACACAAAAATGTTTAACTTATACAGCCCATACAGCACTATTTCCTTGCGTCATCTGTTTCAAGACCTCAGTTATGATGATTCACACTTGACTGTATTAATTTTTTAACAAACCTCTTCTTATTAACCCCTGTTTCTTCTACACTGATTAGAGGTCAAATAAATAAGACCTACTTTGTTCTGTTACCTTTCCAACAAGCTGCTCTATCCTTTCCTTGAGGTTCCCTGCCTCTTTCCATGTGCTCTGCAGCAAGATTTTACTACTAGCTTTTTGCAGATACTGCATTTCTACTGCACTTCTACTGCATTTCTGGGCTCAGAGTCGTTATGGCAACATAAAGAAAAGTTATAGTGATCAGCATATATATCAGCAGGTCAAGGGAGGGGATTCTGCCCCTCTGTTCCTCTCTTGCGTGACCTCCTCTGGAGTATTGTGTCCAGTTCTGGAATCCTCAGCATAAGAAGGATATGGAGCTGTTGGAACAGGTCTAGAGGAAGGCTGCACGGATGATCCAAGGGCTGGAGCACCTCTCTTATGAGGACAGGCTGAGACAGTTGGGGTTGTTCAGACTGGAGAAGAGAAGACTCCAAGGAGACCCTATAGCGACATTCCAGTAACAGAAGGGGGTACAAGAAAGCTGGGGAGTGACTGTTCACAGAGGCTGGTAGTGGTAAGACATGGGGCAATGGCTATAAACTGCAGAGGGGCAGATTTAGACTAGACATAAAGAAGAATTTCTTCACAATGATAGTGGTGAGACACTGGAAATTGTTGCCCAGGGAAGTTGTGGATGCTCCATCCCTGCAGGTGTTCAAGGCCAGGTTGGATGGGGCTTGGAGCAACCTGATCTAGTGAGAGGTGTCCCTGCCCATGGCAGGAGGGTTGGAACTGGATGGGCTTTAAGGTCTCTTCCAACCCAAACCATTCTGTGATACAAAGCTACAACGATACAGATAGCTCTGGTGACAAGACGCAGTTGAAAAGTAACGTGATGACTGGATTGTAGATATTGCTATAGGAGGGCTACAGGACCTTATTGTGAAAGGTATTGTAATTTCTGGATCTTTTTCCGTAGCCTCTCTTATTCAGGCCGGTTTTGTGGGCAAGCTGCCTGCACCAAGCCAGGCTGCTGTTTGAAACTGATGTTCTAGGTGGAAAGCCATATGTGAAGGCACCTGGTGTCCTTTAGGGCTGAATGCCCCTCAGTGGTGCTCTGCAGCCCTTATTAACTCAGGGAAGTACATTTTGCACGGCCTATGGAAATGAGACTAGTCAAGCCCAATGTATTTATTTACTTAGTAGGTGCAGTCAAAGAGACCAAGCAACCTGTAATACAGAACGTCAAACAAAGAATAAAACTCTCTGCTGCTCACTGCAAAAAATGCTACCCCTGGCAATCAAAAGTTGTTTGTTGCATCGTGCCAGCCTGACCATTCCTAGGATAGAAATAATTCTGCACTGAGGCCTCAAAGGCAGAACCTTGCTGGGATTGCAATACAAGTCTTGAAACTCATCCATAACAAAACCACATCCACTGTTCATGTCCACTTGAAACATGCAAGGTCATTATTGTTTACAAGAGCCTAGTTTGAGCTGGATTTGCCTGCATAATACTCTCCAGCAAACACTCACATTTAGCCACTTGTCCATGACATGATGTATTGTTCTGTAATTACTTTTTTTTATGCCGTGTTCCAGCCATATTCTGAATGTCACACTTTTTAATTAGCCACAAGCCCATTAAAATGCTTCCTTTTCATTCCATGTGCCCTGGGAAGGTTGGGCTGTTTTAAAGGAGTGATCGAAGATTGTAAACACAAGTGAGCAACATGACAAAATTAACTGTACTCATTGTTTGTAAAAAGCAAAACTAACAATCTGTGAATAATTTTTTTTTCATTGAATGGTATGCCAGGATATTCTTCTGACAAGAAACTCTCTAGAAATTTTTGTGTAGTTAAGTATTTTACAGTGTTGCTCTTTTTAGGTAGTGTGACATTCTTTTAGTAAGTCATCAAGTTACACCTCATAGCTTTTCTATTTAAAGATGAAGAGGACCCCTGACACATTCCATAAATCACACCTATTACATGCATACATCCATAGAATATCTAAGCTCCAGGTTTTAATTTGATTTCTCTTTGGGGTTACAATAATACCAAATGCTGGATTTTTCCATATTTTCTGAGGGCTGAGTTTTTCACATTGACCTTGAAAAGGGGGGAAGATAGGAGGAAGGAAGAGAAAAAAAAATGAAAAAGAAACAGAATGAAAGAAAGAAGAAAGGAAGCACTGCCGGATGATTGTAGGAACAAATGAGACATAAATGAAATTCTCAGGAGACAAGGATGTTGCACAGAAGAAATGGGTTGGATTTGTTCAGCCATCCCCTCTACATTGTCCTATTTCATAGAAGAATGGATTTTTTTTTTTTGTAAACAAACAAATGAGCAAGCAACCAAGCAGAGACTATAGATTTTTTCACCTAGGAAAATGAAAGATTTGAGATGGAAATTTCTTTAGGTTCAGAGTTTTTTGGGTTTTTTTTAAACAGGCATTGTGAATACCACATGAAAAAAATGAAATCATTTTCATTTAAAAAGAAATGTTTAGTTGACAATCCAGTTTTTCATCACATCATTTTCTGTGGAAGTTTCTAGCATGTTCTCAGGGGACAGAAGTGCTGCCACCCCCATGACTCACAAAAAGAGGTTACAGTGAGGATATGGCAAAGGGAAAGTGATCAGAACCTCAGGTGAGTGCTGAGAAGTTGTCTTTGTGTCACAGATCGAAGCAGATACCCTGGCTGATAAAAGCCTTGTTAAAATCAGAAAGGATGGAAAACCAGGTCTCTAACCTGAGGGGGCAACACCCTTGTGTTTTTGCATTAGGATGGCAGGAATAAATCTTAATTGAAACTAACTACATGTAGAACTGAACGAGGAGTCTTCTAAGACTCCTCTTTTTTAATTTTTCTTCTTTTTTTTTCTTTTTTTCTTTAATACATTGTTTTCTAATTTCAAACATCATTACTGAGCCCCAGAATATGCCCCTTTTTGCCTGTCTCCCTTTCTAGACACTATGCTCCTGTTCATCAACAGTGAGTGTATAATCTTATCTAACTGCTTAGCTCTGGCAAAGTACATTGTTAGTGTTTTAAATATTAAGGGAAAATTGATTTTCCCATTTAAAAACTGTACTTCTGTGTCATTGGTGATTAGGTGTGAATATTCCATTACCCTTTCCCAGATAAAGAGAGTCTACTGGGAGTGCTTAGAAGGGAAGTATTGTACTGTAATGATTATTAGACGAGTTCCACCTCCTCAATGTGGAAGTGAGCAATCTGCAGCGATGCAATTTATTTACAGAAGAATTGCTTTAAAAGAAAAAATATTACTTTTTCAATATCTTGGATATTTCCTTCATAGAAGAAACTTAAGACCTGGTTAAGAAATGGAAGGTAAGAAAGTTAATTTATCAGCAGAAAGTGTCACATAGATTTCCCCCCAAACCGTTCAAGGTTTTAGACAATGCACTAAGTAGATGAAGTATTAATAGAAAGAAAAGGGGAGGGAGAAGAGTGAAATAGCCAGAAATAGCAGGAGATGTTAACCAATGGCCCAGGGTTTATGGCATCAGTCCACAGATGAAATCTAAGTCCATCTTCTGCCTGAAGAGATTTCAACTCAACGTCCCAGAGGAGCATCTGCACAGCTGCAACGTGGTATATTCCTTTGAGGGAGAGGAGCATTCAGTGTTTCCTGTTGATGCAGTTCCATCTGGCATTTCTAATTAAACTTTCACCTGACATAAGGTTTGATTATTAATTGTCCTGACTGCTAAACTCCTCCTTCTTCCCTGCATTAGTGAAAATGAAATTGTGATTTAGTAAGCCCCAACTCAGATTTGTCTATAACTCTACTGATACATCATTGTTGCCTCATGGCTGGATTCAGCCTTATATCCACATGCTGGGGTTTCAGAGACTGCAGCCTCAGGTGAGTATTGTAGCACTATTTTCTCCCTCAAATTCTCCTGTCAGAGGGGTTGCATTTTTTCAATATTCCCTGGATCCCAGCATAACATGGGACACTCACACAGGAGGCAAGATGTCCATCTCCTGAGACGCACATTCAAAATATACTAGCAAATTGGAAAAATAGTAACAGAAGCAGCTATGCCCCATATGACTGATAGCAGAAGGATTAAGGGATATGGAGATGTGGCTTTTCCAAAGAACAAAGCAAAAACAGGGGTGAAATCTGGGCCTTCTGCATCCAGGGTCTGTGCTTTGGCAGCTGAGGCAGGGACACATCCCTTCTCCACAGTCCTTCATTTCTTATTTGTATCTTCTGATATGGAGCATCTTCCTGATACTCCATATCAGAAATATTTAATATTTGTATTCAGCAGGTGGATTTTTCACTTGGCCTGAGGTGAACATGTTCCTGTTGTCTCATTTATCTCATTTTTCACCAAACTGACTCCCTTTTTCTCCCATTTCACTCTCATTTCTATTTCCATTCTGGCAGCTGAATCTCAGCTCCCTTGCATTCAGTCCTGTGCACTCAGAAGCAATTCAGTGTTGAACCTGAAGTTATCCCTAGTTAAAATTCAGCCATAATTCACAAAAAAAGCAAGAATCCTTGTCTTGGATGCTGTATCAGAGCAGCATAGAAACTGTGCCTGGGATATGACACATCCATTACAGTGCAGGAAGGCTCAGACTCCTGAGGATATTCAGCATCCCATTTCACCTTACTCGTGTTGGTGGTCTAGCAAGATAAGAGAAGTGCATTACTACCAACTCCTCTGGGAGAGGGAAGGCTTGTTTTGGGTTTGTTCCATAGTGCTTTCTGTTTTGCACACTGAGTGAACAAGATGGCACTAAATAGCTGGTATTCCACAAATACACCTCCAAGGAGATGCAGATGCCAGTGACTGTCGCACAGTCTTGCAGTTTCTGAATATACAAAGAGCCAGAGTTTCAGCTGGTTGAAGCGGTACAAGGCACCACACGAAGGGCTCTGTACCTCCAGTAGTTTGTTCTAGAAAAAGACCCAGCTCCTAAACAAATATTGTGCTTTAGAAGCCATAGCATTTGGAGCTTTCTGTGAAGAAAGTGGTTTAACAATAACTGCTGTGCCATGGTGTTTCCCCTCTTTCTTAGCAATATTAGCTTTATCTGCTCACAACCAGTCTGTGGACACAACCCAGGCTGCTTTGACCCCATTTATAGAGCTCTAACAACTTCACTCTTAGCAGTGGTATCACTGCTGCTTGAGGTCCTGTGGTGGTGGTAGAGGAGGGCCAGTATCAGTGATGCTGATGAGAACCCTGTGTGCTGAAATCAAGGCATGCCCAAGTCCTTTTGCTGAGTTAGAAGCAGATTCTAGCATTGGAAGCAGATGTCCTGACTTTATGTCCCTGAAGACTTAACCCTTCTGTGTAGCTTCAGGGAGTTTGGTCAGAATTCCTCACACCAGCTTGGTCATGTCTTTTCCTATTTACCAAGGCAAGTGTGAACTCTCAACTGGATAAAATTCAACTTGAGCGAAGCAATTTTTCTTCTGCTCAAAACAGAAGGAAATTCACCACTCATTTAAGTGCACTTTCAGACTAAAATTCATCTTTAATGCAGACATGAAGGGAGGTGTGGAGCCAGCTGTGGGGAAAGGAGAATTGTGATCACCAGTGAAACTCAGCTTGCTGCCATATGAGCACAACAGTGTCTCTTCAACTGGTTGATTAAGGCAAAGGATACCTGGTTCATTGAGTTGTAATATATGCCTCGTGCCTTTAAAAACTGAGTAGGTTAGAGGAAAATCGGCAGAGGGAGAGGGAGCTGTTCTTTTAGGACTAAATTGACCTTGTCAAGAAACCTTGAAGATATGGTAGGTGCAGGAAGACGCAGGGATTAGGAACTTAGCAAGGGCCTGGGAGGCTACAAGTCAAGACTTGGAGGATGCTGAAAAGAACAAAGAAATTATGCAGAATTTGTTGAAACCTAGAAAACCACTGAGATAAATGAAATCAAAAGGAGAAGTAAGGACACAGCATCTTGTTCAAAAAACTTCTCATTCTTGCTTTGCTTTAGTTAATTGCTTTGATTGTCCTAATTAAAAAGATGATTATTCACATCTGTGTACAACCCCATTTTTTGAGTTTAAAGGGCACTGTGGCCTTCATGGGGTTATCACTCAATTATCTAGGTCCATCCTTCTGAAAGTTATACTTGATTTGTGGTCCCATCACAGTAGTGAACAAAATCCCCCAGGAATGCTTTCCAAACTGAATCAGAGTGCTACGGCCACAAGTGTGAACCAATCTCATTAATGCTGACTTCAGGCAAGTCACTTTTTTCTCTAAGCCTCTCTTAAATGTAGCCATGAGATTTTACAAGAAAAATTTTGAAGAACATTTGATGGACAGTGAAATGTACTTGTCACCCCTCCCATGAATTGCAGAAAAGAGTGGATAGTTGCTGCAGTTAACTGAAATCTGGAACGTGAAAATATTTTCCCAAAGTACTAAAGAACACTTAAGGAAAGTGGACATGCATAAATCCATACGGGCTGAGCTGGCTGAAGTTTTGCAAGGTCACTCTCAATAAACTTTGAAGGATTGGGGTGATTGGAATAAGGCCCTTAGGACTGAAATGTTACTCCTCTCTACAAAAGGAGCAGGAAGGAAGACCCAGAGAACCACAAGTTTGTCAGCCAACCTCACCCTAATGCCTGGGAAGGTGACGGATCAGCTAATCCTGGAAATCATTTCTAGGCACATGGAGGATATCAGACAAGGTCAGGAACATGAAGGCACATGAAAGCTTCAGAAGCAGCCAGAAGGGATTCGCAAAGGGGAGACAATGCTTGACAAACCTGATAAACTTCTATAATGAAATGACTGATAGGTTAGAGGAGAGCAGAGGACACTGTATGCATAGAGTTTGGCAAGGATTCTAACTCTGCCTCCCATGAGATCCTCACATACAAACTGATGAAGTATGGTCTGGGTGAGCAGACAGTGAGGTGGACTGAATACTGGCTGAGCCATTGGATCTGGTTGTGCTGCCAACCCAGAGGTACCTTGACAGGTTGGAGAAATGGGCTGACGAGAACATCATGAAGGTCAACAAAGGGGAGAGTGAAGTCCTACACCTGGGGAGGAACAACACCAGGCACCAGTACATGCTCAGACCAGCTGGAAAGCATCTTGGCACAAAAACATCCATGATTTCTACTGGACACCAAGTGGTCCATGAGCCACCAACAGTAAAAAACAGTTAGCATTATCCTAGCCTACATTAGGAAGGTCATTGCTAGAAGGTTGAGGGAGGTGATCTTTCACCTTCACTCACCACCACCGAGAAACACACGGAGTGCTGGGTCCTGTTCTGGGCTCCCCTGTACAGAAGAGTCTTGAAAGTTTCTCCAAGCACATGCAGTAAAAGGCCACAAAGATGACTAAGGAACTGAAGCTCACTGAAGAAAGGCTGAGAGAGATGGGGATATTTTGATTTGCGAGATCTTCCTTTTGGAGGATCTTTTCAATGTATGTAAGTAGCTGATGGGTGGGTAAAGAAGATGGAGCCGTTGGTGCCCAGTGGCAGGACAAAGGACAACAGTCACGAATTGAAATATGAGAAATCATTTTAAATAGCAGAAAAACAGTTTTGCTCTGAGGATGACTGGAACATGGTGCCCAGAGGTGCTGTGGAGTCTCCGTCCTTAGAGAATTTCAGACTTAACTAGACACTTTCTTAGACAGCCTGGTGTAGCTGTTGTTTCTCTCACCATGGATATTGGAGCAAACAATCTCCAGAGATCCATTCTTAGCCCAGCTATTCTGTGATTTTGTGATACTGTGCTCAGCCTCTCCAGTACCCACAACGAGGACCTCAGCTGCAAGGCACTTTGCTAATTACTCCAAACACTCTGCCTCCTCACAGGCAGGAACCTTCTATGTAATTAAAATTACTTCCTTAATGGAAGTAACCGTGATATTAAACCAGGAAGTCTTGACCTCTTTTTCCACTGATAAGGGTATTACAGAGCTAGAGACCAACCTTTTCTCTCTGACATTCCACCCTCCCCCTTCTTTTCTGCTTATGGGAAGAAGATGAATCTTTCCATCTGTGAATTACCCAATATAAATTATTCATGGAACACTTTTATCAACCCTATTAGCTGCACACGAATCTAGGTAAATGTCAAGTCATCTTCGTTAATCCTTCATTCAGCCTGTTGGAAGTGATACTGCTCTGAGTGGTAATACATTTGACCTCCCAGAGTACTCACTTTGCCAGAGTCACGTTTTGATGAGAAAGCCTAAGTACTTCTCTGTGGCAGAGCTTGGACACTATGCTTTCCGAATAACTGGGTCACAGGAGGCAGTCCTGATGTTTGCATTTTTTTTTCCGGATCATATATTTCAAATGGAGGGAAAAAAAAGATCTATTAACTTATTCTGTGCATTTCTGTAATGCCTTCCCTAGTGCAGGTGCCCTGCTCTCCAAAGAGTTTTGAATCATAGAATCAGAGAATCACAGAATCACCAGGTTGGAAGAGACCCACCGGATCATCAAGTCCAACCATTCCTATCAAACACTAAACCACGTCCCTTAGCACCTCATCCACCCGTCCCTTAAACACCTCCAGGGAAGGTGAATCAACCACCTCCCTGGGCAGCCGGTTGAGTTGCACTGCTTTGCACTCCTCCACTACCCTAGGAGATGACTTACTATCTAACATCTGGAAGGCTTATCCCAGTAAGAACATATCCAGTAGAACTAATCTTTCACCCTAACCCCTCAGACAAATTCCCTGACTTTAATAGGCCCGGTGTAGTTGATTTAAAATACATCATTTGCTGTGTGTTGGCACAACAGCTTTCCTTCTAGAAAAACCCGAGTTCCTAGGAAGGAGATTTCAGCCCAAATCTGCAGCAACTGGCAAGTGATTTTACAAAGTGTCCATGTCCCAAAGACTTCCATTTTAAGGTGCAATAAGAAAACAGAACTCTGGTACTTAAATTAAGACATTAGTAGGGATTTCCTCATACGTATGATAGCCTTCATAGCAATAATTCCCTGTTTCCATTGATTTTATACTTTCTCTCCAGCCCAGTGAATCCTGAATTGCTTCCTGGGTGCTGACAGTTTCCAGAGGTGGGGTAGAACAGCCGAGTTGTGAGGACACCAGCTGCTTATGTGGGATACATGGAGAATGGGTGGCACCAGATCTGGATCACAGGATAGAACCCATATGAATGCTCCATTCTGCACAAAGTTGGGATGTTTATTTTAAAATTATGTTCCAAACAGACAGTTGTCATGACTGCTTTTGGTGGGCAACCCAGTCCCACTGGTCTGTGTTAGAAGTCAGGGAAGACCTAAGGGAATGATTCTCCACAAGAGACTTGGAGATGGTTTCTGCACCAGCAAGGCTTGGGCACAGAATGGGTATTCTACCTTTCAGCCTAGCCAGGAGAGCTCAGTCTGGGGGAGAATGCAAAATGGGAACTTTTGAATGCAAAATGGGAACTTTTGAATGAAATTCCTCATTCCAAATGAGGAATTTTGAAGTTAAAAATTATGCAAGAACTTTAGAATTTAGGAATGTGAAGAACAGAGATTTCCATGACCATGCCTGAGGATTCAGGAATCCTGCTTTCTAACTGTATGACATTTCTTATGCCTTGTGATAGAATCTGATGTGGAAATATCCACAGTTCTGCTATGTTAACTAGAAGTACCCAACTTTGAGAAATCTACATCAGCTTTCCCCCTGCCCAGTCCCAAGCTGTGTCTCTACATTTTTCTGTACTCTCTGTAGAAACATTGCGACTCACCTGACTTCACAACAGCCTACAGTGTTTCTTCACTTGGTGTAGTAACACCTTATTGTTTTAGATCTGGCTCTAAAGAAGCTTGCCCAAGCATACATAAAAAGTCTGTGACAGAGTAGAAGCACAAATGCTGGCTGGTGCCCAAATCCTTAATCCATCCTTCCTGCTTGTACTGTAGTTGTCTTGCAGGCTGGTACTACACTAAATATAAAGGAATGAAAACAGTCAGACAATATGCTTTCTACTTCCAGGCTTTCCTGGTCTCTCTTTTTGCATCTCCCTTGTTGATCCCACATGTAAAACATAGAGTAAACAGCAACTGATGCCAACTGGAGTATTGCCTAAGTACAGGCATGAAATGATGTTTCCCATTGGTATCCTTCTTTTCCATAATCCCTTCCTAATCTGCTTGCTAGGAAAGATAGACCTTATTAGAGTTACAGCTATCCCACTCAGATGGATCTAGAGACACAATTTTGCACGTACGTTACTCTGTTTCTGCCAACTCTACAAAAAGAAATTTTACTATTTAAAATGAGTGGTGGAAGCACAGCCCTTGGGGAGAAGGAGTATATTACAGAATCACACAGAATCACAGAATAACCAGGTTGGAAGAAACCCACTGGATCGTCGAGTCCAACCATTACCACCAATCCCTAAATCATGCCCCTAAGTACCTCATCCACCCTAACCTTAAACACCTCCAGCGACGGCGACTCAACTATCTCCCTTGGCAGACCGTTCCAATGCCTAACCACCCTCTCCGTGAAGAATTTTTTCCTAATCTCAAGCCTAAATCTCCCCTGGCAGAGCTTGAGGCCATTCCCTCTCGTCCTGTCCCCTATCACTTGGGAGAAGAGGCCAGCACCCTCCTCTCCACAACCTCCCTTCAGGTAGCTGTAGAGAGTAATAAGGTCTCCCCTCAGCCTCCTCTTCTCCAGGCTAAACACCCCCAGCTCTCCCAGTCACTCCTCATAAGATTTATTCTCCAGCCCCTTCACCAGCTTCGTTGCTCTTCTCTGGACTCGCTCCAGAGCGTCAACATCCTTCTTGTGGTGAGGGGCCCAGAACGGAACACAGGACTCGAGGTGCGGTCTCACCAGTGCCGAGTCCAGAGGGAGAAGAACCTCCCTGGACCTGCTGGTCACGCCGTTTCTGATCCAAGCCAAGATGCCATTGGCCTTCTTGGCCACCTGGGCCACTGCTGGCTCATGTTCAGTCGGCTGTCAACCAACACCCCCAGGTCCTTCTCCTCCTGGCAGCTTTCCAGCCAGGCTTCTCCTAGTCTGTACCTCTGCTTAGGGTTGTTGTGCCCCAAGTGCAGGACCCGGCATTTGGCCGTGTTAAACCTCATGCCGTTGGTCTCAGCCCAGCAGTCCAGCCTGTTCAGGTCCCTTTGGAGCCTCCCGACCCTCCAGCAGATCCACACTTCCACCCAGCTTGGTGTCATCTGCAAACTTGCTAAGGGAGGACTCAATGCCTTCATCCAGGTCATTGATAAAGACATTAAACAGGACTGGACCCAGCACTGAGCCCTGGGGAACCCCACTTGTCACTGGCCTCCAGATGGATTTAACTCCATTTACCACCACCCTCTGGGCCCGGTCATTCAACCAGTTTTTCATCCAGGAGAGTGTGTGCCTGGCCAGGCCAGAGGTGACAGTTTCCGAAGCAGAATGCTGTGAGAAACTGTGTCAAAGGCTTTACTGAGGTCCAGGAAGATACATCCACAGCCTTTCCCTCATCCAAGAGTCTAGTCACTCGGTCATAGAAGGTGATCAGATTACTCTGGCAAGACCTGCCTTTCATGAACCCGTGCTGACTGGGCCTGATCACCCGGTTCTCTTGAAAGTGCTTCTTGATCGCACTCAAGATCACCCGCTCCATGACTTTCCCCAGTACCGAGGTCAGACTGACAGGCCTGTAGTTTCCCAGATCCTCCCTGCACCCCTTTTTATAGATGGGCACGACATCAACCAGCCTCCAGTCCAGTGGAACCTCCTCAGTCATCCAGGACTGCTGGAAGATGATGGAAAGGGGTTTGGCCAGCACATCCGCCAGTTCCCTCAAAACTCTTGGATGGAATATGACAGTGTAAGAAACTTGAAGATATACAAAGAGAAGCAAAAGTATCTGAAATGGTCTTGAACCCTTCTACCAAAGAGGTTATGAAGCCCACAAATCATTCAAGTATTGTGAATCAAAACTGTTCATTGCACACACTTGTCAGCAGGTATTCAAAACACAACATCTCCTCCATCCTGGCTGCAAGAGCCATGATTATAATCTCTGTAAAGCAGTACTGCTTTCTAAGCACAAAACAAAGCTTTTCTCTTGGTTCATCTTCTCTGCACAAAAGAAAGTTTCTCCTACAAGTTTGACTAAGCATTTAAACAGTAGTTGGGAAGCACTCAGCCTGAGCAAGCAAGGAACTCAGTGGACTAACCATTATTTGCATCGGTGCATAGAGACAATGAAGAGATTCCTAGGAAAATGATGCCCTGCATTGAGGTCAGTTAAATATGAAAACACTACTTCTCATTTAGCAGCTAACAGAGAATGAACAAGTCCTCTGAGGAGGTAGGATGACATGCATGCTGGCTCCTATGATCTTCTTGGGTATCCAGAGTTAATTATTGTCTGAAACAGAGCAGGAGGATTTTACGTCTAACCCAGCACAGTCATTCTCACAGTCTCCTATTAATGGCAAACTGTGCAGAAATAGTCATTCAGAGAGATGGAAATCCACTATGCTAAGTTTGACCTTGAGCAGCTGTAGGAAAAAACAGTGGAGTATCAAGACCACAGACTTGTGACTCTGCTGCTTTCCCAAGCAAGTCAGAGAAACGTCATGGTCCTGAGCTGTGGCAGCTGGTGAGAAGGAAGCTCTGATACAGCATCATGTTAAATGCACGGAGGAAATAAAAAACACTTTTGAACCTCTCTAGAAGCTGGAAGGTTTGGATGGTGAAAGCTAGAGCTACTTTCTCCTAGGAAAGAGGAATTGTGTGTGAGGTGTGTTTTCCTAGGAGCTCTGTGAACTCTGAGAACCTCTAGATGAAAAACCCAACACTGGACCCTCTTTCTCCTCTTTATATGGAAGGAAGATAAATATCTCTCCTAGCTTCCCACTTCTTTCCTGCACTTGCTTTCCTTTTGCTGGTTAAAAAATTCTCCTTTGTTTCCATTAAACAATTTAAAACTGAAGCTGCCCTTATTCTTAAAATACATGGACCAAGAAGAAATTGTTACAAGCATTCTCATGTCTTGACTGGCCTACACGAGATATCAAAGCAACAGTGGCTTGTGTTTTGATGTCATGTTTAAGATAAGAATTTCAATTTTGCGCTGTAGGCAGTCCTATCTTATTATCCATTCTTTATGGATGGTAAAAAAATGCAAGATGATGACCAAGATGCCTAAAAATTGTGCAGGGAGGGGAGAAGGCAAGAAAATTGGTCTTCTTTCAAAAAAAAAAAAATGATGTTCAGAAATAAACCATTGAATGTGGCTGATAGGATATACAGACCACAATCCAAATGATACACATATGTAATATTTTAGCTCTCTAAGCATCAAGATAAGCCTATCTGGTAGTAGCAGCAGCTGATCCAGTGACATGTTCAGAGCTGAAATCCACCAAATATGAGATTACACTTTACATTTAGAAAGCATCTTTCCCAGAGGACAGCATATCATTTTGCCACTATTAAATATTAACTTGATATGACACTAGCCTACTGCATGTGTGATGTGCAATGGGGTGAGTAACCGTATTTTTTACAAGACACCCAAAAGCAAGGACAAAATAACCTACAATCGTGGATTATGTTTCCTGTACCTACCTGTGGTAGGTGCTGAAGTCTCTCTAAATATGTTTATACATTCTCTTGACAAAAGTTTAAGCACGTTTCTGGGGTAGAAGGATGTGAGCAACCCCAACTGGATAGCTGAGGAGAAATAAAGCAGTAAAGGGACTGGGAAAAGGCTTGAATGTGTCTCCCATTTCTGCCTCTATCCCCATGTTGTGACAGGCAGACTGCTCAGTCTCTCCATGCCTATATTCCATCCCTGGAACAGGGACATAAGTCTTTATTTTCTTTACCTGGCTTACCAATTCTCGTAGAGTCCCCGAGGATGACAAGCGGCTATTATTTTGAGGTTGCAAAGTGCATTGCACAGAAGGGCCTTAGGTTCCAAGTGCTACACCAGTGTAAGCAATAATAAAAGTTAAATAGTTCTTTCCTTCTTATTGGACAGAACCGGTCACAATAGAAGTAATAATGTCTGGTTTAGTACCTCTGATTTGTGGAAAAATATTGCTCCTTTCCTAAAAGACTTCATCAATAATCAGGAAGGAAAACTTTCCTGTTGGAAAGCTAGCTTGCGTACCTGTTGGAAAGATAAGATTATATCCAATCTTGAAGCCAATCCATCAGTACCTGATATATGAGTTTGTGTCTCCTGAGTGTGAGGGGCTCCAGGAGCTCGCACACGGGTGCCTCCACTGAGCAGCTGCGTGATTATCCCACAACAGCAAATCCCAGGAAAAGGAAATGCTTGTTCTAGGCTAGTGCTTCACAGAGATAACAAATTCTCACTGCTTCCAGATTGGGAGGGTTGCAATGGGCTCCACAGAGAAGAAAAAGACCACCTTTTTCAGCCTGTCAGCAGCAAGGAGACAGATGATCTTTTATGCACTGATCTTTCTCTACACCCCTAGAAAATCAAGGGATTTTGTCAGTGAGCATCTACATGGCCAAACTTGCTTAAAAACATGCATTGCAAAACGATTTGGGTCATTATGGATTAGGCAAGCTTCCCACTTCTCTGAGAAACTAAACAACTTTTTAAAAGAGCTGTGTCATACAATCCTCTTTGATACACTCTGTCCCCTGTTGACATCTTGCAAGAGACTGTATACAGAACGTGCCTGACTCTCCTCTCTTATATCAGCGACAATCAGGGGTAATGCTGTTATTAGAAAGACACAGAGGCATTGGGTATCTTTGGGTACAAATGACAGCATTGAGCAAATGCTACTCAAGGTACGTGTATTATACAACTTTAAAATAGACTCCAATTTTCCCCTTTTCTTTCTTTCTTTTGCTTGTTCCCTGTTGTGATCTAAATGAGATTGGAAAGCATGTCTCGATGGGTGAAAAGCTAAAACAGAAACATACATTAGCTACTCTGTCTTATTTGCTTATCCCAGGTCCTCCCTATTGTAAAAGCTTCATTCACTACATTTGAAATCCCTTCACTGTCAATCCTGTGCATAAAAGAAAAGGAAATCATTAGAGTTGAGAAAATGATTTCATGATTACTGCCTTGCTGAATGAATTTGCTCTACTGTACAGCTACCTTTTATGAAATTTAATGTCATAGAGTAAGCATGAATATTAAGTTATAATCCTTACTGCGTATTTTTGGCTGGTTGTACAAGTTGCCTGGTCTTTATGTGTCACCTGGATGACCACAGCCAGCCAAATACTCAGTTTCTACTATCCATTGACACAGGTCGCATTGGAGTTCACGTTAGACATCACTTTGGATCTATATATTTTTTCACAATTTCACAGGATTTAAAGCCAGAGAGCTTTTTTGCCTCATGTAATTGAAATTTCCCAAATTTCACCTGGTTTCTGCTGAGCAAGTTCAGTAACTTCTCTTTGATGAAGATGGGAGTGCTTCCTGGACAGGTAACAAAGAGAGGATGAATGAAGTCATTCTGTGAGCAGGGGAGCTAACGAAACCAGCTTCGTTACAGGTTTGTGCCTTCACAGCACTCACTCTAGTTCTCCCTTGGAGGCTCTTGGTGTCTTGCTGGGTGACAGGTAACGTGTTATGCCTGTTTCAGAGCTACGAGTGCCAGACGGTGGGCCAGCACCTGCAAGGTTGGCCAGCTGATACCATATAGATTGGTAAATATGAGTTCTTCCTGTCTTTTCCATTTAGAGAGTGCTAATTCCTTTCTTTTTCCTCTGCCTAATGACAGATTTCACCACCCTTGTGGATACTAAATTCTCTCTGAGAATTCTCCTGCCTCCTCCCTTTCAAATTTGATTGGGTTTGACTAACGAGTTTCAAAAGTCATGAAGGGGTGGAGGGAAGAGCAGGAGGAGAGCTGTGTTTTTGTAGACGTAAGATCACATTGCTATGTCTTCATATGAAATTAATAATGAATTGCAAACACAACTGAAGAAAGGATGAATTAAGTTAATTGGAGAATGTTTTTCTTTATTCTTCAAGCTCTGGGGGAAAAGAAATCACATAAATTAATAAAGTCCATCTCTATTACATCAGCTTGTATTCTCAAGCAATGGAACTTTCGTATCGACCCTCAGCCAGGGTTAGTAACTGGCCCTGTCCATACTAGATTTTTAGAGATATCATAGAATCATAGAATCACCAGGTAGGAAGAGACCCACCAAATCATCAAGTCCAACCATTCCTATCAAACACTAAACCATGCCCCTTAGCACCCCGTTCACCCGTGCCTTAAACACCTCCAGGGAAGGTGACTCAACCACCTCCCTGGGCAGCCTGTTCCAGTGCCCAATGATCCTTTCTGTGAAAAACTTTTTCTTAATGTCCAGCCTAAATCTCCTCTGGCAGAGATTCAGGCCATAATATATATATATATATATAAATATTTTAAAAATACAAACAAATATATTTTATATATGTATTTAAATATATATATCTAAGTATATATAAATATAACATAATATTATACATATATATATAAGTGCAAGAAAATGATGAGTGAATCTTTGCTGAACAACAAATCAAAAAGCCACTAGGTAGATTTTTTACTATTTTTTCTTTCTTTCTAGGTAAGTATTTGGGAATTGTTATTGGCCTAGTTTTAAGATTGCAATGCAGTTATGTAGCTTTATGTATTTTTGATAGCACTCAACCTGATAATCTAGCCACCGCAAAGCTCCAGTATTTCATATGAGCCCTCCTTTAAGAGCTGGACATTTGCTGTGAATTCATTTCCCTCTTGTCCTGCCCTGTGAAACACCAGTTTTTGTTCTGGTTTCCCAAGCCCCGCAGCAGCATTGTCAGAATCAGTGATGCTTCACTTTAAATGGAGGAAAAACCACGCAACTGTGTTACCAAAAAAAAGTCACAGAGAGAAAGTAAACAGCTAGAGGCAGAGTTATTTCGCAGATTTACCGAAGTTTAAATCATAGCAAGCCAGGCAGAACTAGTAGGGAGGAAGCTGGAAGGAAGCGTGATAGTGAGTCCATAAGCAAGGGAGGAAAACCAGCATCAAACATCTCTAGAAAAGGCTCTCTCTAAAGGAATACTTCAGTTTTACAGAGTTGGTGCTGTCTAACAGTGTTGCTCAATGACTATACAGGAAACAAGGAGAAAATCAGGGGCAATTTTTTGTCTGCAATGATTGTGCTGAGCTTGTGCCTGTTGGGGACCTACTCTGGGATCCAACATATTCAATAGCACAGCATCGTTAAGTTGAAAAGAGAAAGAGGTTAAGAGAAACAAATTAGAAATTCTGTCAGCTCTATTTATGGTATTTCTTCCTCTGTGTTGCTTCAAGAAGACTTAAACTCTAATAAGCACACACTACAGCAGAGAACACAGAAATCCCTATGTGATTTTATAACACCATTTTCTCTGAGGAATTTCCAGGGATAAAACGTGTTAGGTTTCTGCACTGATGTAACTGTGTTGCTTGTATCTGCATTGCATAATCATAAACCTATATTATATAGATTTGCTGCAGTAGTGAGACAGTGTTTTCACTTGAGTACCTTCAAGTGATTTCCCTCTGATACCCAGAGTAATGAAGGCGTGTACTGAAATAGCCATGCAGGTGCTGCTGCTTTTCTGTTTCAAAGCTAGATTTTCTGTTTCAAAGCTAGATTTTCAGTGGCCTATAATTTTGACCTCTGAAGGACCAAGGGCAACGAAAATTCAAACGTGCAGAGCTGAACTGCATTTGTAGCAGTGTGAGTAGTAACAACCCCAAGAGTATTTCAATAAAAAGGCAAATTCCTTCAGCATACGATGCTCTGCAGCAGCACATCACTGCAGAGATCAATTTACAGGTACTTACCAAGGAGAAACATTCATTGCATATTTTATTAATACTTGTTTAAAGCAAGCCAATGATGCAATGTATGGCTTATATAATATACCACCTGTCCAAATTATTGATTTCCTTTTTAAGTAAATGAGAATACATACTTGAGTTCTCAGCTGAGAAATAGTTTTATGTAAAAAGCCCCTAATTTTTGCTTTAAGTTCACAAAAGATGTGGGATTTTTCAAGTAGACATGCTGCAAAATCAAAATAGCAGAAAATGCCACATTGTATGATGTACTTTAAGAGGAAATACTCAAAGATGAAAACTTGCTTTATGACTTATTCATAAAAGGGAGAAACTATGGAATCACATAATTTTTAAATTTAAAGTACTGGAGAATTTAAGACAATGTACCTTGAATGTCATGTTATGTTGTATCTGAAAAGGTGCAGCTTACAAAGGAAGCTACTGTGGGAAAATTTCCTCTGACTTTGAAGGAAACAAATCATCACAGAATCTGGTCCAGAATCCATCTGCTTACCTGTCACCTAGACTATTCATTTAAATATTTTTCTGCCTTAATATAGCTGAGGTTTCTCTTTTACCTTCAAATTGTCCTATAAACTTTAATTATTGCACAGATTACAGTAAGCATTCCAAATTAATGCTATAATTCAGTGCATACAGGTTTTCAGAAAACATTATCACCCCTACTGAAATGAAAACTGCACGGCCTTAAGTGTAATGTTGCTATCATTTTGCTATCATTTTGCTGTAATTAACTGCTGAAGAACTGACTTAAATTTATGAAGACATAGGTCAAGTTAATTGTCTTGTTGCTTAGCAAAAGGGAAGGAGAACTCAGTGGGGTTACTGGAGCAGCAGCTACCTATGGTTAATAAGTATTTTGAAATACTGGTTTCTTGAGACCAATGCAGCTTCAAAAATGATTCCCCACAGCCTGCAGAGTTCCAGGAACAATGACTTGTTTCTAAATCGTCTGGGGATGAACAGTGAAGTCACTACAATTATGTCCGAGGGCTTATTAAAGAGCAACATAAAAGCTCGGTAGAAGGAAGATTTACACTCAGGACCTCCTTTGTTTACTCACAATAATGTTCATAAATACCAGATGATTAAAAAAAAAAGAATGTTTTAAAATATAAGATTATTTTCCAAAGGGAACAGAGAATCAATCCATTAATCAAGTACTATGAATCAGGACTCCAGCTACTCTTAAGGATTTGGCTCCTAAGTCTTGTTGATACCGATATTTCACTTTTCATACTAGTGTAGCTGATCTCGATAAGGGAGTTATTTATTTATGTATTCACTTTGAGGTTAGAGAAAGTCCTCTTTCACTCATGCAGGAGCAAGGATGGTATTTTCACTGTCCTGGCCTGAATTCACACTGGTAGCTTCAGAGTTGAATTACTCTTTGCTGGCAAGTCCGCGGGAATTTGAAGTGTAAGTCCCTGTGTCAATGGAACATTAACCATAGATTAGAAGCCAAGTTTAGTAATCAATGAACATGAGGTTCTGCAATTTGCTAGTCACACAAAAGCACTTTACAGAGGAAAAAGAGTAACAATGTACTAATTAATACCCTAGTTTTGCATTGCATATCTACTGCAAAGAGCAGGTAACTTTATCTCCATCCATATAAACATAAAGAAGCCAACTGAAACTGTAAAACTTATAACCCTAGCAATGATGCTCTTTCTCCAACAGATTATAAAAGACAATAAAGGAGGATGTTGATGCTATTTGAGGCTTGAAAGATTCAGAGCTACCTGAGGAGCTAGGAGCAAAACAAAAGTCTGGAAACAGATGGAGGCTGGTCTTCTGATTCCAGCTCAGATGTCAAGATAGCTGAGTTATGAGTGAGGCTTTGGCCCACCACTAGCTTCTTCATGGAAAGGAACTATATATAAACTAAAGCTGAATGGAAAAATAAGAATGAGAACAATAGTGTTAGCTGAATATATATTTTTTTTTAAGAAAAATTACCTACCTATCATCAACTTCCACCTTAGGATGAGAAGCCAGTCCTCCAGAGGTTCTTATATTTCTCTACAGCAGCTACTGAGAGTTCAGATAACCACCTTGCAAAGTGCTAAAATTTTGGAAAGCTGAAACTGCTCAAGAATAAATCTGATCCCTTGAGTCTCCCTGGCTTATCCTCTAATCTTCACTGTCCATTGTAGCCCTTGGGCACAGCCATATGAATTGAATAAACCTGTTACCTGGGGGATTCTCATATATTTAGGAGGACCGTTTTGCTATAATTTCCTCCTCCTGTTTCTATTTTTCATAATGTTTTTGAAATATACACTGATGATGTGGTTTTATATTCATTTGCCCTCCCAAAATCTGGCTGCAAACAGATTTATCTCACTCTAATATAACCAAATAAATTAGCATCCAAAAGAATTTCCTGTCAAAGCCTGCAAGCCTAGAGGCACAGGAAAATTTGGTATTACTGCAGAAGACAATTATTTGGTTTAAGATGGATAAAGATTCCACAGGGATTTGATGCTAGCTTAAAATTTGCAGGGGGTTTGTAGCATTATACATAAATCAGAAGGAAAGTCAAAAAGCCTCAAATGGTCCAATTTGCTGACAATTTTCCCTCCACTTTTATTTTTAAAAATACATCTAGTAGCAAACACGGCTTGCTACTGTTGGACCTGTTTGTACAGTGAAAACATCTAAAACACTACGGGAAGCTCCATATAAGTTTCTGTACCACTCCAAGAAGTGTGCATTACAGCCCCTACATGCATCTCAGAAGAATGCTGCATGAGAAAGAACCCTCATTAAAGGACCAGAAATTACTGTCCCCAATTTAAACAAAGTCTGAAATCTTGGTCCTAGTCCAGATTTTGGGAAAACAATTAATTATGCCAGATTGCTCAGGTATTAGGTGTTCAGCTAAAGACACCTTGAAGAAGGCTGAATTTCAGAAAGTACTGTGGTCTGAATAAAATTAATGGTTTTCAAAAATCTTGGCATTCCTGATGATTTCTGATGATGTTGAATCTTAAATTCCCTTAGATGGATTTATTTTATCTGCCATTTAGGATTTATTTATTTGTTGGGCTGCTGTAATTTGGATTGGATTTTTTAGAGACCAGGGCTAGAAGGTCATTCTTAAAATGCTATATTGTATGTTTTCTTTTACGCATTTATTCTGCTTTATATTTAAAGCATCCAAACATGGATCATTTTCATTAAAATGAAAGCTGTAATGCAAATGTCACTCTGATCCATTGACAGGGATGTGAGTGTGTTCACTTCCCCTTTAAACCATCCATTTTCCAGTCAAAGAAAACCATTTCTGACAAATCTGTGCTCTCCAGCAGGGAAGATCTGTCTCATTCCCATTTTGGCATCAGAATTATACTCTTCCTGTATATCCACTCAATCATCAAATAATGCATTGGTAAACAATATGTTCGTTTTACTACCGACTTTTTTAATACATACCCCTTTTATTTCAGATAAGTCTAATTACACTCTGCTGTAGCCTTTCAAGATACACAGTAAGATTTTATTCTCCTAAGCAGAATACTCTGAAAAAAAAATCTGACTCAAGATTTATGAAAATCTCACCATAATTTCAAAAGACCTATTATTGCCTACATTTTGTCCTGATATTAAGCTTACCTTATTATAGCATTTGTCATCATTTTCTGACAGTAAGAAAGAGGAACCCACTTCGGAATTTATGTAAAATTAACTTGGATTTTGAAGTCTAAAATTAGCTTCTTGGGATGATTTCTATGTGCCCAACACTTTTCAAATAGAATGTACATAAAGATGTAATATCCATACAAAAAAGTGTCAGTTTATGGATCTATCGCATGTATGACAAAACCAGTGGAAAAACAATGAGATTAGTTCTTTCTCAGGCTCTTTCTAAATATCTTTTTACTGCAGAATGTTATCCTGCTTGGTTGTAGTATGGATCCTAGTTGCCATTTGTGTGTCTTTCTCTACATAGGGTCAGCAGCAACAATTCAGACCTCAAAGGAAATGTTATTTTTTTCCTTTACATTTTTCTATCAGGAGCACATTTTACATGAAATGGTTTTTGCAGAGTGTAGTATCTGGAAACAGTGGAATATCAAACATTTCACCAAGGAGGTACAGGATTTACTAGAGACTGAGGGTGGGACTGTGTGCTCCCATTGGACTGTATTTATCTGGATTTCTTCTTTTAATGTTCCTGATCCTTCAGGGATCCACACTTTTTTTCTGCTTTAGCACTAATATTATCCATATAACTATCAGATATTTTCCTTAAGATTCTCAGCCAGTCTGGATTTGTAAGGCCAATTTTCAGATCTCTAATGAATTGTTTTCAAAAAAATGTTGCTTGAAACTCAGCTGGGATGATTACCACCTTGGATTTCAACCTGGGAACATGTCAAAGGAGACAAGTTCTACCAAAAGTTGGTTCTGGCTCATTTCCAGGCATAGATTTTTGTGAGACTGTGAAGTCTGTCCATACTGTGAGCATCAGTAAAACTCCACCCTATATGGATACAGGCATCTCTCTTGGGTACCAAGGTAGTCATGACAACATGGAGCTCAGTCTCTGCTGCCCACTGAGCATCTATCTGTCTTCTTTCAGCTCTCTTGAGGTGAGATGAAGTAGTAGGAAGCCACTTTGCCTGTATTCTTTATTTAGATTGTTTGACTTTAGAGCAACCTCTGGCATTAGTCTGCTGGATATTTTCTGTATTTTCATGCATCTTCAGTAGTGATGAGATGTTCATGGACAACTCCACAAAGTGTGTACACAGCTGCTGCCATCAAACCTCTTTTGGCACATTATTCTGAAGGTCATTTAGTCTGGGGTCCTCTCCTGTCACCACCTGTAAATGCCTCTTCCTCTCAGCTGAGTAGCTATCAATCTCTGTCTTTGATTATTGCAGAATCATAGAGGCGTAGAATGGTTTGGGTTGGAAGGGACATTAAAGATCATCTAGTTCCGACTCCCCTGCCATAGTCAGGAACATCTTCCACTGGATCAGGTTGCTCAAAGCCTTATCCAGCCTTGTCTTGAACATCTCCAGGTATGGGACATCCACAACTTCTCTGGACAAACTGTGCCAGTGCCTCAGCAACTTCATAGTGAAAACTTTTCTTTCTTATATCTAATCTGAATCGCTCCTCTTTCAGCCTAAAACCACCCACCCTCAACCTACTCCTGCACTCCCTGGTAAAGAGCCCTTCCCCAGCTTTCCTCTAGGCCCCCTTTAAGTACTTCAACTCCACTAGTTATGGAGGGTTCCTACCTTTGGGGATCCCTGTGAAGTGTAAGAGGCTAAATCTGGGTCTTTCTCTGTCAGCCTGACAGCAGTTTACAATCTAGCTGCTACCCTGCAGTGTCGCAGCCCTGGAAATTGGGAAAAGGTCAGTCCTTGCTTCAGACCTTCTCTGTTCTTTTGTTTCATCCATTCTTTACACTTTGTACCCTGGTTCTTCTTGCTTTTTATATAGAGTTCCTTTTATTAGCTTTTTACTACAAGACTTAGCTCCTCTGTTGGCTGCATTCAGAGGAAAATCCTTATGATGGCACAAAGAGATTTGACACTCTTACATAAAGGACAATGTCTAGGAAGGGCAGAGTGATGCAGGTCAGGTTCTGGACATCAGATGACATTCTCAAAAGATAAAGTTCAACTTAATTCTTAGCATATGTTTTATCTTTCAAGACAAGCCTTACCCTACACTTAATTCTGTGTTTCAGGTGATGACCAACTCATCGTATTTGTGTTTTTAGGGTTTTTGGTTAATAAATCCTGGCTACTTACTCATTCTATTCCACTCTAACCCTCAATTTATCACCATTCTCTAGTCTCAAAAACTGGAGAAAAAACTATTGCTTATCACCTGAGAACTATTGCCCTCTTCCTCCTCATTTGTAGAGTTACATATTAGTTCCTACATTCATTAATATTAAGATTTTAAAATATGCAGGACTAATTGCATCTTCTCCCATAGTTAAGTGTTAAAGTCAGTGCATTTCAGAAATTAGAAACCCCTGTGAGTTTAGATCACGTTAGTTATCTTTGTCATTAAAATCTATTGTTTGGGGTGTTTTTAATCTTGCATTGCATTTTGCATAAGCAATTATGACCAGAGGCCAAACTTTTCAACAGCGATGCACAAAGCTAGGCATCCATTGCTATATTTAGAACACAGATAAAATGATCTAGTTTTCAGAGGTGTTGAACACCCTTAAATTCTACTGCTGTTTTTCACATCTAAATATGCTTATTACAAGCAAAAGTCATGCAATGTTTACATGGGTAGACTAAGTTAGCTCATTTCTGTCGCCTATATTCGCTCCTAAACACTCATTTTAAGTAATTTCTCTTTATTTTTTAAGTAACTTGTTAGTGCACAGTGAATAAATTGATAAAAATTGAGGTTTTTTTCAATGACATTCTTAAAATATAACCAGTTTGTATCTTATTTTCAAGCCTCAGTATAACTGCCAATGCTTTATTCCTCCACTGCAACTGTGTTCCCGAATGCATATCACGGATTGTTGAAATGCATTCCCAAAATGTCCTCTAAGGATGTTCCATCTTGCTTAAGGAATGAAATAAATCTTTCCTCTGAGTCATGGTTGTATCTGACAAGAAAGTATATATTTGTCAAGATGTCCTGTTTTCTTATCATTTCGCAGTTTTGGGGTCATTCAGTTCAAAGTAACTTATCCCATTCCACCTGTTTTTGACATCTTGACTGCAGAAGAAGGAAATTACAGTGATGTTCACAGCTGCTTAGACTTTGTTAATACTCTTGAGTACAGTCCTTATTACAAGAAAAACCCCTGAAATGCTTTTCTTTTAAAAAAAATCATTCCAAATTCCCTCTTTGCTGAAATTATATTCAACGTAGGTACAGTGTAGCCCATTTACTTGCCCCACTGTGGCATCTCTTGCTCCAGCCCCCACAAAAATTTACCACTTGTTCCTTTCAGTTTTAATCGTATTAATTTTTCTTTGCCATTAATTTCAAATAGATATAAGGCACTTCCACTTTTCCGATTTCTTTAGGCATGTAGGGACTTACGCAACCCAATATCTGTGCATTTACTAGCTGCAATTAAAATACCATTAGCAGAGCTCATATTAGTAGTTACAAGCCACAATAAATGTTTGGATCTTTTATTCAAAGGAAGGTCAAGGGACTCTTTGCAAGCATGCCAACCTTTAGAAGCCCTGCTTAGCCTCACAAGAGCAGTAAATTAAAAGCCGTAACTCCTGTCATGGGATGTAAAAACTCTAATATCAAAGCCTTTCTGAAAGTACATATGTTTGTGGCTATCGTATATGCTCTTCCTCCTTTGGGACAAGTGACTTCTACCGGCTAGCGAAACCCCTCATGGAGCCATTCATTTATCCAGCGAGCTTTGCCAGTGACCTTCTTATCTCACACGTCTTCATCTATCTTTCTGCCATATCCAACAATCGAAGGCAATATATCATCTAACTATGCCAACTAGCCACTAGCACAAGGTTTATGTTGCATGGAGACATATGGCTAGCATCCAGGATCTTTGCAGTGCAACCTAGGTGAAAAGGGATCATATCGGGGGTAGAATTAGGGCATTATTGTTGTTCAGAATGACCTGTAAATATTAGGTCAGCTTGTTCCTTGGTAGTATTGTGTCATTGATTTGAGTGACAGTTTTTGAACTGTTTTCTTTCTGAATTTTCAAAGCAGACTGCTGACAATATATTAATTTTGTTATACTTTTCAAGTAAACTGCAAAAAGTCAATAATGAGAATTTTTGAGTTAAAATGCAATGTTCATTGCATTGTTACATTTATTATCAGCTCTAAAGAAAGGTAACTTCAGTGCACGGTAGTGGAAAGCAGGTGGGAAGACTTAACAGAGGGTCACAGAAAACAGAAACAAATGTATTGGCTGGACAAAAGGCCTCAGAAGTGGTTCAGGTAGATATGAACCAAGTTTGACTATACAGTAAAAAAGCATTAAGAACCTTTCATCCAGCTTTCTAACAAACCAGGCTGCAAAAATCTTTCCTTCTTTACTCTAGAGGCCTGGAAAGGTCTGATTACTCCTGAAATTAAGTACCCAAGGGCTTTCTCACAACTTTCTATGGCAGTGGATGAGACTCCTACTCACTTTAGTAGGAGCTTGCATGCTTTGTCAGTGGTTTAGCCACATCAAGGGGAACCATGGAAATAATACAGCTCTACTGACATTTTAAGCACTACTCAAGGTAAATGGAAAAGTCAGAAGTTAAATCCAACTCACAATTTGCATATTTGTATCACAACCCTAACTTATTACTTTGACCACAAATTGAGGTGAAAAAAAGGTAATATACTTGCTGTTGGTAAGAATACCCATGAGTCTCTCAGTTCCCATTATATGCCCTAGTCATTTCACCAGCCAGTGTGATTTAAGAATGACCTAGAGCAACACATGGAAAAAATGCCCCTGGTAGCAATGATGTCCATGCTGCAATTTGGCAAGTTTTTATCCCTGCTACAAGGAAGAGTTTAATTTTACATCACTCCCATATGGCATGATGGACAAACACACTCTACTGAGTGTTCTCAAACTTCATTTCCTCTCTGCTGAAGCCTGACTGCCTTGCCTACTGCAGCTTCAAGGAAAAAAAAAGCAAAGAGGACAGCCCCTCCTGCTCCAGGAACGCGGCAAAAAAAATCACATTATCATTTTATGTCTGTAAAGAAATATGTGGCTCAATTCACAGGCTATTCTGCAGAGAGTATCGGAGAAATGAAAAGCTCTCCTTTGTCTCCTTTGACCGGTGAACGTTATGAAAGCCTTGATAATTTACAGAAAAGACAATTAACTTATGCAGATGCATCTAAAATCTCAGTGTGTGATCTAAGGCCATTGTCTAAGTCCCCTCAGTAATCAATGGAAAAAGGTTGGCGCTTATAGAAGTATGATTCATCCCCTCCTTACATATGGGTTTCAAATAGGTAGGAGGTTACCTCTGTTATTGAATACAGATGATATATGTAAGGCAAAAAGCTACAAAACCACTGCTTCAACATACATATAAATCAGTATCTATGCAACACCTTCATAAACAACAGGGCATCTGCTGGCCTAGTAGAGCAGTTCTATGTGATCTGTGAAGGTGAATTAAAAGAAAATGCTGAAAATATTTCGCCCATTGAATGACTCCTGTAGGCTTTCAGTCAAGCCTTCAGCTAGACGAAAGGAAATGTTTGAATTTGCAAAAGAAAAATTAAACCTGATGAGTCATCCAATCAACAAAGAAGGAAGAACATCCATAGAAGGAGATAGTAGTGACAAATCTTCAGTAGTTATGTCTGCAACACCTAGATAAAAGGGTTGAATGAGCTGTGAAAAAGAAGTCGAAATAGTTCTCCTCCTTATCTGAATCTTGAGTCGAGGATGGCCAAGCTTTGTTGGAGGTGTTTTGTTTCTGTACATTTTTTATCTCATTTGATCTGGTTTGATTTAACTTTCCTATTTCAGTGCAAGATGCCAGCTTGTTTTTGTTGCTTGAAATTACGTGTCCTTAAGCAGCAACTTCCTAAGAAAGGGACGTACAAATTGATAGAAAACTGACTCAGCACTGCTCTGCACCTGGCAAGGTGATGCAGCCACAGAGTTAGGTTTATGATACCTGTATTTCCCTTTGTAGTTTTGTGCCTACACTCCTGCTAAGGATTTGTCACATCAACAGTATCTTTAGGACACACTTCTTGCTCTTATGCCATTACACATTTACCCATCCTGGTAGGGCTGGGTAAATTCTCCAAATACCCAACTCAGATCATAGCACTGTTTTGTGCGTTGACTGTTTTTCTACTTTGTCCCTTCTGTCATCTCTCCTTGCCTCAGCCTACAGCTTACCTTGAGATGAGGTGAGGTTTGCTTCCTCTAGTTCATCACATCACTGGTTCTTTCAAAGGGTTCAAACCTGGTACTTCTTTATAAGGTCTTTCCTGTCTCACTAAATGACACATCACATGAAGTGTATCATTTATATCACGAAGGAAGATCAATAACATCTCCAGGAATGCCAGCTGAGTAAGGAAGTGATTTTTTTGTTGACTCTGTTGGAGCCATTAAAGCACAGCAGGTAAGTTCTAGAGCCCTGGACCCTGTAAAGACTACCTAACTGATGACAACAGACTCTGCCAAAGAATTGAATACCCTGACTAATAGAGAAAATTGTTGCTCCAACAATATGTATCATGAAGACTGGGCCATCTTCCCCTCTAAACTCGTTAACCCGGAGACATCTTGGCACTTGCAGTTTGCAGGCAGTGTGTCGTGAGGGATAGGACCATCAACAGAGGCTGCAGACTTTAGTGTTTGGTCACCTTTGTTCACATATGACAACTTTAATTCCACAGGATCATAGAATCATTGATGTTGGAAAAGATGTCTAAGATCATCAAGTCCAACTGTCAGCCCAACATCACCACACCTACTCAATCATGTCACCAAATGCCACACCTACACATTTTCTGAACACTTGCAGGGATGGTGACTCCACCTCATCCCCAGGCAGTGCTTCGCCTCTCTTTCAGTAAAGACTTTTTTCCTAATATTGAATCTAAACACCCCCTGGCACAACTTGAGGTCATTTCCTCTCATCTTGTCACTTATTATTTGTGAGAAAAGACTGACACCTTCCTACAACATCCTTTCAGGTAGTTGTAAAGGGTCATGAGGTCTCTTCTCAGCCTCCTTTTGTCCAAATCCTCAAAGCACTTAATGCAGATCTTTCCATGGAAGTGTCAAAAGCCAGAATATGGAGCATCATTTGTATCTTCCATGTTACATTCCACATCTCTCTGTGGCACCTAAAGATTTCTAATTACTCACTTGAGGAAAGGAGGGAAAATGGTGAAGGATGAAAAACAAAGGCAAAGAAGAATGATGATCCCAAACTTCCTCTGAAACTCTCCCTCCTATTCTGAATATGGATTGATCAGATGGTTTCATTAAGAACCTCCTCCAAAAATGACTGAGGACGATAGAAGAATCTGCCTTGATCTTGATGAACTTTAAAATGGCTCTAGAAGACTGGCCCTTGATCAGGAGACCTACAATATGGGTCTCCAGCATGATTAAACCTTTTCCCTGGGTGAGGGAGAGGTTACTATGGATTCAGATAAATCCTTAGATCTCATAGTCCTAAACTTTCAGATTAAACATGAACTGAGAGAGCTTAGAAAGGTTTGTAAATAACTCTTCTGGAAGTGTGATTGTGGCCACAGCACGTATGGCATCTCTGAGCAGGCGGGCAGCCCTTCTCATTCACCATTGTTTGAATAATTGGAAAAATCACTCAACCATTACTATTTTATGGCCACAGCCTCAATCCTCCCCTGAGCTGGCGCCTCAGATGGGGATGCTTCATTTCCATTTAATAGGATGAAAACCATGTGGCTGTGAATCATCTAGTTCTGTCTCTGCTGCCTTAACATGAGCACGTTCACTGTATTCGATCATCTGTGCTACAGTTCAAATTGATGGCAAAACTCACACATTGTTTCCATGCACAGAGGCTGTGAACTTTCCGAGGCTGTGAACAATTCCCTTGCCAATCTCCTCAGTTCTAGAGGCTTGCTTATTTTTTTTATTTTATTTTTTTTGACTGCTATTGTGTGCTAGGTATTTTTCAGACAGACTAAGCACTGTCTAAAGCTCCTAAAGCTTTTATTAACAGTACTTTTTCTTTTCTCTCCAAGATTTTCTGCCACATTTATTATCACACACGCTCCTGAGCGTGTGTGTGTGTTAGAATGCTCATAAATCATTGCGCAACCCTAACTACACTCAAAGAGTGCAATTCCACAGTGCTTTAGCTAATCTAAACCAGAGCTGCTGCAGTCACTCTTTCTTTCACCTCAGCTTCATATTCCTACTTTCATCTCCAAGCTGGCACTGACAGACTTTTTATAAAGGTTGGCATTTTATGCAATATCATGCAGGGATCTGGCTCACAGAGCTGATGCAGTTAGAAACTAGTCAGCTTGGGTTTTGGTTAGTCCATTTTCCCGAGCTATGACATTATCCTGTGCAGATAATGCAACTCAGGGAATAATACCAGGTGGAAATGGATGGGATCGAGGGCAGTATGAGAGCAACTCTGATTTAGAGTAACTTGAAGTGCCTCCGTGCCTTTCCTCTGCACATATGGATGTGTATATGTGTTTGTAGATGTTTATTCTAGATACATATGGACAAAAATCTATATATCAAGCGTTTCTAGACTGTTACACATAGCACTAGGGGTATAAAACCCCTGTGAAAGTTCCTATTTGGAGGCTTTTCCAGGAGCTGCAAGGTGACATTTCCTGGGGAAGCAGGCAGCAGTCTGCTACTAATCCTGGTCTCCCCAGAGGAGTCCTGGGTAGATTCCTCAACATATCGATTGGTCATTTGGTGATTAACATTGCTCAGCTGACCAGGAATAAAAGCTGAAACTGCCACAGGTTTGCAGCCTGTTACTGGTGGGAAGGACACAAGTGGTATCAAGACCTGTGCTTCCTCACGAGGGTATACAGACAGGGTTTGGGGTAAGTGCATAAGGGGACGATGAGGCTAGGTCTATTTTTTGCAGGTGGAAGACAAAACTAGGGTAATGAAGAGATGAGAGTTTGGATGTCAGGAAGAGGAGATAAACAATGTGCAACAGTGATCTTGGTGTGAAACGGTGGATGGATGTGCTAGACTGATGTGCTTAGCATCCTAGCTTACAAGGGACATTGAATATAGATTTTCCTTCATTTCTGTTTGCATTTTTTATCTAAACTCAGATGTGAGGATTCTTACCAGTATCTGTAGCTACTGCTTTTATCTGCAGTTCTGCCACTGTTCCTGTGGTGCCAGAAGCCACTCTATGGTTAATAGCAGCCACGTAGCTTGTGGCTGGGTTATGTGAGTGTAGGCAGCAAGTACACAAGTCCTTGCAACTGATGTAGTTAAAACTGGGATATTATGATTATTACTATACTAAGTCTGGGTGAGTCTGACCTTTATGGTGATGTAGGAGAGACAAGATCTGACAGCTCTTTTGCTGCTGTGAGGAGAAGATGCCTTTGCTTCTGGACATAGGAAGGCAAACCATCTTCTTTCACCTGGTTATAGTAGCAGTGATTTCTCCATGAGAAAAACAGCAGTTTGATCACCTTACCAGGTAGTTATTTTCTCTTCTTATTCATTTGTATTCCTCTTTGTTTTCTGTATTGGTCGGATCTTTTTCATTTCTAGTATTTTCCACAACAGTAAAATTCTATTCCTCTGCTAATATTGATTCAGCCTTTATTACAAATGCATTAGTTGTGCTATTGACATTATTTAAGCTTTTACTCCTGTCCTAAGACCTACAGCTAAATGAACATTTTCTCTCCTCTCTGTGTAAGATATTTACTCACTTTTCCAACATTTATCCTACTACTGCCATATGACACAAACCTTATTTTTTTTTTCCACCTTGGGTTTCCTTTTTTAAGGTTCGTAGTGGTTATGAATGCCAAAACCAACTTGTAGTCTCTGTTTTTAAAAGCCACCAAGTTTTGCATCATGACTTGTTGGTTTGATAATCAGTATTTTTTAACTGGTGGTGCTTAATAACTGGAAAATAGTAATCACTGGTGAAATAGAGCCTTATAGCAGCCTTCCACCATTTAAAGGGGTCCTACAGGGAAGCTGGGGAGGGTCTCTTGGGGAGTGCAGGGATAGGATGAGGGGTAATAGTTTTAATCTAAAAGAGGGGAGATTTATATTAGAGATTAGGAAGAAATGTTTTCTTGTGAAGGCGGTGAGGCCCTGGAACAGAGAACAGAGAAGTTGTGGATACCCATCCCTGGAGGTGTTCAAGGTGTTCAAGTTGGATGAGGATTTGAGCAGCCTGATCCAGTGGAAGGTGTACCTGCCCATGGCAAGAGTGTGGGAACTGGATGATTTTTATATTCCCTTCTAACCCAAACCATTCTATGACTCTATGAAAAAAACAATAAAGTAATTGTTTTGATATGACATATCATATTACACTTTGATTAAATACATAACAAATATGCAAAAATATTTGATGGAAAAGGTACTTATAGAAGTGTGAGTTTAAAATTTCTAGACAACGAATTTATCTTTCTTTCTCCTGTTGAACACAGAAAAAAACCAAGATCACTTAGATATTAGTATAGTTCCCTTGGATAACTGTCTTTAAGTAGGTAGGATGGACCAGAGCAAAGATAACAGAATCACTAGGCAGGAAAAGACCCACAGGATCATCAAGTCCAACCATTCTTATCTAAAGAGGTGACTGTCATAGAAGAATTTTATTTCCACTAGGTCTGCGTGGGTTTTTGATTGGCTGGTTGGGTTTTTTCCCTTCTTTCAAGTTTCCTACTTCAAAATATTTTGCTCCTTCTTTTCCTCATACTTACTGTAGAAAAAATTGCCATAAGAAGAGCAAAGAATTAAGAGTACAGCACTTCCTAAAGAACAGGAAAACTAGCATATCTGGATCCCATGTCCAGCCAAAGCAACCTCAACCTGTTGTTGAATCAGCAGCTCTGTTCTGAATCAGAGTATCATCTTCTCCTGATGAGCAAGGCGGAGAATAACTTTTCATAAACTTTGGAAATGACTTACATCAGGGTAAGTTTAGCTGTAGCTATGGTGTCAACAAGCAAGCCCAGAATTAGACAAAAAGTTCTAGTTGCTAGTTTCTACCCTGCCTCTTCCCATCTGCTAAATATTTCCTGTATTTTATAAGGTTGTTTTCCTTAGTCCTTCTTGATCTTATTCCACCACTCACTTGGAGGTAAATCTCAAACAAAAGTTCATCGTTTCTAAGCAGGAAGCTCAGAGATTGATCTCTCTACTCCAGAACCCCCCTCCAGGCAAGCTAACATCATCTTGTGAGTGAATACATAACAGTTGAAGTTCAAGAAGGTTAGAATTGAGCCTGTAATCCTTTCCTGTGATCCCTCTGGGCTAACTTCAGTCTCTATAGCCATTCTATTGCTCATCCATGAATTCAGACAGCATTTTCTGTTTGTATTGTCCTTGAGGCAAGGAATCTTGGTTGGGGGCAGGGAAGAGTTATATTAATATACCTTAAAATAAAAACAAGCAAAGAAAACCCAGCCTTTCCTACTTGACTTCAAGGCAAAATTCTCATTCATGTTCCTGGAACTTGGGCTTCACTTTCTGTAGAAATTTCGCTTTCATTTTAGATGTGTTAAGTATGTTTTAGGCATGCCCAGCATCTCGTTTAAGCTCATGACTTCAGGCCCATGAACAGCTGGTAGAGAGATACAGGTGTGCTTGACCAGTATGGTTTTTTGCCCTTTAGAAAGCGTAGAAGACATGATGCAGTTAGGGTAAATGTAGATGTAATGGGTAGATGTATTTCTTTCTTCTGAAAACTCATAAGTCCTGCTGAAACTGTCCTCTGTCATATTGAACACTACTGTCCCTTTCTTTTCCTCTAGTTCTCAGGGTAATTGGATTCATTTATCTTTTGTCTATTTTTAAGTTTAAGTTCTTTAAGAAAGATCTGCCCTTTCAGTGTGTGTTTCTACAGTACCTAACACAGGAGAATCCTGCTCTGACACTGCAGCTTCATGTTATTATGATAAGACAAATAAATAATTAAGAATTAGATACAAAAGTAGGATGAAGCACACCCAAGTCCATGGATGAAACTTTCCTTGGGAAGTCATTGACCTCAATATTCAGCCAAGGATGAATCTAGCTTGTGATTCCTTCCTAGGACTCAATTTTCCTTAAGTTCTCAGAGACTTTTAGAGATTGATTTTTTTTTCACACTAAGGAACAATCAAAAACCGTAGCAATATATTTTTTTCAGTTTTTGAATTAAACTGTATTTTAATTGACACAACATAATGTTAAAATAGATTACAAAAAAAACTTATTAAACATCACTATTATATTGAACAGAGTCTCACATCAACATATTTAGCTTCTACAGTCACTTGTTCTGTCATTTTCCTTACAGTTTGCTGACCACACCTGATTCAGTGGTTGCTCTAACTAAACTAGCATCTAATAAATAATTGCAGTTTGTTTGTGCTAATGTTTAACATATTCAGTGCACATGGATTACTATGTCTAATCAGTTTGTAACTGAGAAATCTAATTCTCTCTGTATCCATCAAAGAGATTTTTACCAAGATTTTGTTGATATTTCAGTGTTCCTGAAAATGCTGAACAGGAACTTACCTGGATATCAAGATTGTAGACTAGCTACATGCAGAAATGTGAAATGGTCTCTGCAGTTTGTAAAAGGGCACTCTATATGGACAAGATTTCGTAGCGATTGTTCTCCCTCATTGAAAAGAAAAAAAAAAAAGAAAAGAAGAACCAAGCTTAAATTTAAGATGTATTGTAATTATTGTCAAACTGGGATCTGCATCTTTGTGCAAGGGCAAATCTGTTACTGTCACAACCTGTTCTCAAGAGAATAAGCTGAGATTACTGTAATTTCTATACTGTACCTTCTCCTTATTTTTTATTTTAAAATTCACTTCATTTCCAACAATATTTATTATTCATCTCTGAGTGAATCAGGATGCTATGTTGTTCCTGTTTTAAGAAAAAAAACATTTGACCTTTCAATGTGATTACTTGGCCATTCTCTTTTAGACTTACCGGGAGGTAATAGTTACCTTTGTTGAAGGGAAATTTCCCTCTAGAGTTTTAAGATAACAGCTCATATACCTCAGAAAATGCAAATAATGTAAGTACCCTACCATACACTTACAGCCACTCTAACAAATGCTTAAAAAAGAAGTCTGGAGCAACTGATTCAATAAATGTTCACTTTACAGCATAAATTATCTTTATTCACGTATAGTTAATGAACTTGTAAAAGTTGGCATTAACTTGCTCATCATAAATCCTTTCTTACCTCCAAAAATTCAAAAATACCTTAAATAAAAACTGAGGTTTCTTTTCTGAAGGTCATGAGTGATCAGTTGAGTAATCAGTTGAGCTGTAATTGGCTTTGATGGGACTCCAAGTTAAGCATATGATTAAATGTTTTGTGGCAGAAGTAGAAATTAAGCAGATTCTTTTATGCCCAGTTGACTTTGAGACTGATTCACAGGTTATTGGACTTACTAGATGTATTCCTGCCACTTTTGGAACTACTCAATGGGATACTGGCACTAGGAATAATCAAAAAGGAAAGGCATTTGGTTTGTAATGTCATCAGTGCAGACAGATCCTGATTTTTTTACAGAGCCCTGAAGCGGATCTGGTAGTACTAGAGCTGAAAACAGAAAGGGTCAGGATAAAGGTCGTATTTTTTTTATTGAAGTTTTCCTGCATTAATAGAATCTCCACTCTGGGGGACCAGTTTATTCACTAATACAAAGTCAAAGCATAGTTGTGGTAGACAGCAATCATTTAGTTGGGTTTTTTTGAGGTGCAAAGGCTTACTGAATTCTTTCTATTTAGGCTGGACATTGGGAAAAAAATTTTCACAGAAAGGGCCATTGGGCACTGGGACAGGCTGCCCAG